>OX439392.1:12350225-13055427 GCA_949319315.1 Zelleria hepariella | reverse complement strand
AACAGCTATGGATAGAAGACAACCCTATTTTTGCCACTTTTGTATTAGCTTTGGTCATCAATTTGGAGCGTAGCAGAAGCTTATTTGAAGCTCTATGGTCTCAACAGGGACATATAATAATTCCAACCACAACAGTGACGGTACGTCGCAAACAATTACCGTACACGGCCATGAGTAATCAGCAGGCATTTGCTTCATGTACTGCGGAGTCGGGCCATAACGTGTTCCGTGTAAATAGGTTTGCAGAGTAGAAAGGTTGGTAGAGGCATATCTGGCAAAATGACCAGGCCCGCGTTTCATATAACTGACATAAATATTTTATTATGACAATTCGATGTTCATTGATAGGTCGGTTTGTAAACAAACCTTTTTTGTAACGTCATGTCAAATCGACTACGCAATCTATATCGAATTGTCATAATAAAATATTAATGTCAGTTATATGAAACGTGCACCAGAATAGAGATACATAGGTACCCGACCACAGGCGTTTGTGTTGTGTCACACAATGCGAAAAAAAAAAAAAAAACGTTCGAATGTCAGAAACAACTGCAAAAGTAGACTCCTCTACAGAATATCTGTATAAACTTAAACTTTCGTGAGCACTGCACATTTTTCTATTAAATCACGCTTTTACTCACTAGTATCGTCTCAACCTCCATGATTAAGGTCTCCGAATGAGAACCGAAACTAGTCGGCTACACCGACAATAAACTAGTAGGTAAAACCGTGATTTAATAAAAAAATATATATGTATATTTTTTTATTGTAGATTGATTCTTTTATACCGCGTAAGTAAGTGCATGGACATGGGATATCCTAGAATGCCACTGACCATACCTATTGATTTATGAATAAAAACATTGGAAAGTCATTGGTAAAAACAAAACAAGGAAATATGACAGGACTTATCTTTTTACATTGTCTTCATTTCTCTGATCGCCTTTGATACTCTATGCCAGGAACATCACTATCGTCGTTGCTTAGTCGTGTATGTTTGATGTCAATGTTGCACACACGATTGACGCCGGTGTCGATGTGAATTACTATCCTAGGATAGCTATATGTAGAGATAGCTATCTCTATTATAGGTGATGTGTGGAGCTTTTTACGCATATCATAAAAATATTCACTTACTTTTATTGTGTCGGAATAGCCGACACGACATGTTTCGACCTCATCCGGAAGTCTTAATCATGGAGGAGGGACGGATGACGCGTTCGTCACGGCGTTCGGCGGCGATATAAAATGTTACGAAAGTTTATGTTGTAAAAAAGTCATAAATAGACATCGGATTATAAATGCAGTAATGCCAAAATATGCGGGTACGGGTTTTAATATGGCGATCCTGAGAGCAAAATATACGCTGAAAAAGATGTCTAAAAATCTCCTGAAAAGAAAATATGCAAGAGTTCTAGAAACTTTAAAATATTTTTGTAAACTTTTGTGCAGCCTAGTACTTTGCAAAGTTGATGAGAACGACCTAGAACTTAGAGTTCAAAGTAGGAAGGGTCGGCAATTTTTTTCGGAAATATGCACTATCAATGAAAGGGTACCTACTAAAATATGCAATAACGCTGTAAGATTTTTTTTTTAATATAGCTTTATCAGTCTCTGAAAAACGTCAACTTTAAAATGTGATTTCCAACAACTTTTGTGCTACGACTTTGACCAAACCGCTATTTTATTTTCCCATAAAAAAAAACAATTTTCTGAAAAAAAAAATCTACAAGTAGAGTACATAGGTGCAGGAGATGCTGCTTGAGAGGTAGTAAAGAGTAGAGGGCACGAAAGCGCTGAAGCGCTGAAATTGTACAAATTCAAACTTTTAAACGTTCAGCAAAAAAAAGCAAACAAAAAACAAAAAGCTATGCGAAAAGTCGTAGAACAAAAGTAGCTGAAACTCACATTGAAAAGTTGACGTGTTTCGGGTATAAAGCTATTTTAAAATTGCCCTGTATACTTGACATTCTATCCACGGACCGCATTGATGACAACAGGTTTTTCAATGCACTCTCCAAATAGAGCGACACGACACAGTGTAAACTAAAGCCACTAATGTTCCAACTGAGCCCATAACCACCGACAGCAAACTAACGTAATACAGCAGCTAGGTAGGTAGATAACTGTAGTTATTATGGTTAGAAGTGATCTTTTTAGGTCGGCCACATACAGACGGAATTCCGGACGGAAAAAAATGAATCGGCATTCCAAACGCAGTGACTGCATACAGGGCCCTTAGCCTGTAACGCAATGGCGGGTCAATGGCGTCCCGGCAGAAGGACAAAACCGGGCTCTCCTCGTTTTTTTCCTACAACCAGAGAACTAATCCTCTAGAATTAGAATCAAAATATTCTTTGCTGTACTACAAAAACATTAAAAGGACAGACAGCGTTAGCAAATCGTAATAGAAGTCGTCACCTGACAGCCCATTTTGGCACCATTGTGTTACAGGCTAAGGGCCCAGGTCTATGGACCTACCACACCATGCGGTTTTTTTCGTCCGGAATTTTCATAATTATATTTGTATGCAGTTGCTGCGTTCGGAATCCCCATTCGTTTTTCCGTTACGGAAATATTCCATCTGTATGTGGCTGGCCTTACCTGGGTAGGTAATCGTATGAGGGCCTCTGATATGGCTTGACGATTGTTAATAATCAACAACAACCGGGGTCAACGTTTTAACGTACCGAAGCACGGAAGCGCTCAGATATTATTGGCACTAGCGGTCACCCATCCATAGGCTAACTGCGCTCGATTTTGCGTTACCTATTGAGATTTTTAGGCGACCAGCAGTAACACACAAAAAATATTGGTGCGAGTGATAATTCACACTTCATAAAAGTAAATACTGGTAGTGGATACATGGCATAGAGTTTTGTGACTTTTGTGTATTATTTGGTAGTGTATCAGGTAGGAAAATAACATGAAAATTACAGACCTTTCAAACCAAACATTTTTTTGACCAAACACTTGATAAGACGCTTCCTATGACATTATTCATATTGAATCTCCTGGAAGAAAATTGGAAATTAAATTCAAGTGACGCCGCCGCTGCAAGGCTTACTTCAATGCAAAAGATCTATACTGGGTGGGTACGTAAATACACATGATACTAATGAACAATGTCGTCAGTAGTTAATGGCGCGGACGCAGGGGAGCGCAGTCAAATGAGCGGCCATGTGCAATTATGCGACGCGACATAACAACCTGTGTCCGTGCTCGATGCACCTGTCTAGTGGAATTTGTTAATACGCAGCCTATCAACCAATATAACTATACTGTTGCCTGTAATTGGGAGGCCTGGAAACCTAAGATACAGATCTTTGATCTAGTTTAGGTTCCAGCTTTCCACAAATTTGTACCATCTGTGTGCTTAATCCTTTAAAAAAAAAACACTTTTAGAACAAAAAAGCTAAACTTTTGCCAAGTTGTTTTTCGTTTCTTTACCATCGTCATTCATTTACCATCGCTCATTCGTGTTTTGTTTTATTAAGGCGCGGTGCATAGTGAATAGCCCGCGTGCAAAGAAAAATGCACAAAATCGATTCCTGTATCAAATACACTAAACAAATCCAAAATGTTCACATATCAAACCCTAAAATTAGGCGAGACCTATCTAACACAGCCAGTTTCGTGTTGAACATAAACGTAAACGTTATGAATATATGTATTTTGCTTGAAAATATAGACGGCGCACTTTTTTTCAAGCAAAATAATTATCTTGCAATCTGTTATGGATATCAACATAAAACTGGCTCGATTAGATATTATAGGTCTGACCCAATTCTAGGGTTTGATATGTGAACATTTTCGATTTTTTTGTGTATTTGATACAGGAATCGATTTTGTGCATTTTTCTTTGCGCGCGGGCTAATTCACTATGCCCAGCGCCTTAATATTCTTAGTACGTTATTTTTGCTTCAAATACTATGAAGTAAAAATTACTTTTGTAAGATTAGAAGACGGTAATTGTCACCGATTGCTGTGACACAGGCTCATAGCCTAGCACAGTAATAGAAGCTAAACTATTGGCAGGATCAAAATCGCCTAGTTTAAAATTAAATATTGTTGTAACACTTATTGCGTAAATAATGAATTCTTATTCTACGAGTAAATTCGAATTGATAAAATATCATCTACGCAGCCACCATTCGCTGATTACCTTCCTTCGCAGTAGTTCGTTAAAACATAGGACCTATATTCCATACAAGTTTACTACCGTACCCGCGATTGTACCTAAAACGTCGTTCGCCGACAATAAAATAAAACTACTCCAAAAGCATCTTTAAAAAAACAAACCTTCCGGAAAATATTGTCGTAAGTACCTCCTTCTCTCGATATATCTTTGTAGGTGCCATAAAATAGGCCGCTGTCATACCCAGTGCCCAGAATCGACTGGTAATGTTCGACAAATATTTGGAGAGCCCTGTAGGTGTATTGTCAGGCATACAGTCAGATTTACGAGTTTAATATCCTGAGCATGTGTGGGTAAATACGCCTTTTATCTGACCACTTTAGGTGGGACCTGATATTTGTGATTTGTGGACGTACCTTTTTGTGTGATATTGAAGATTTTTGCTGGAAAATAGGGTTTTGTAAAAGCTGCGTTGCTCTTCCATGTTAGTGCCAATAATTGGGGTTAACGGTTAACACTGAGGGTGATTCTTGCGATGGTCTATGAATCCTACTTCACGCGGCAATATATCTAAATCATAGAGATAGTTTCATGGAAAAATATCTAATTGACGGTGAAAACTGCATTCTTGCCCGCGAGATACTCCTTCTATCTACGGGTAGTCATGTTAGTGTCAATTGTCTTTTCGCGAAACGCGCCTCAAGTCTCCAGAGCAGCTACCACGAGTGCTTACTGTCACTTTCACTGAAAGTGATAAGTTGGATAAACAACCTTACTACTATAGTATTAGGATACATGACAGACGTCCGGCAGACATCCGGCAGACGTCCGGCACAGCTTTTTCGGACTCGTGGTAGCTACTCTGTAGTTTGTCACTTAAGACTTGCTTTTGCCTTCAAAAATCTTATCAGTCGTGGAGGGTAGCCAGCTTACGTGACATGTTTCACGTCGAATTCTTTTAGTGCCGCGAAAGAAGTCGCGGTGCTCAACATAGACGAGATGGACAATCAACTTTGTTTATACAATCTAGGGAAAAAATATTCGATTTCTTCATACGTCTCTACGACTACAGATTGGTAACTTGGGAATCAGCTTTCCAGTCTCTACAACAAAACCTTTTTCCTTCAATCTTGCCCAACATAATATTACTTCCAACGTAGCCAATGTTTATGAAGAGCTTTTTCTGACACTGTTGTAGAATTGCTTTAATAAACTGTAAGTACCTCGCGATAGTAAATTAAAACCAAGGTTTGTTTAATTGGATTGAAACCATGGTACCGTAGAAAACACCCTTTTAACCCGCAAAACCAACACCGATACCTAAAGGCCTCTACACATTCACGCTATGTGAAAGGGCGTAAATGCGAGTGTGGAGGGGTTTTCAGCGGAATGTGTAGAACCCTTAGAAATGTCTCCGCGCGATAAAATTTTACGTAGCCAAACTGAAAATTCGACTCGACGTAGCGTTTCACACATTATAAGAAACGAAAATGTAAATTTATTCATTACCTACACTCTTGAACGGAATCTTATTACAGTTTGATTGATGTAGACGAATAAATAAGTTCACAGAGTAAGACTCGACAGTAACTGATTAGATCTTGCACAGAGTAAAAAGTGCAAGGTAGGTAGGTAGGTAATCGTATGAGGTAGTGGCCACCCCTGGTGTCAGAGTTTTTAGGCCACCCAAAGGGTCTCTGACATGGCTTAACGATTGTTATTAATCAATAACAACCGGGACCAACGGTTTAACGTGCCTTCCGAAGCACGGAAGCGCTCAGATATTATTGCCACTAGCGGTCACCCATCCATGGACTGACCGCGGCCGTTGTTGCTTAACTTTGCCAATCGGTTAAGAACGGCTAGTACAACTAGTGCAAGAAAAGTATAGTTTAGATAAAATCATAGAAGTTTGTTTGTCCGTAGCAATGATTGACGTTATTTTTACAAATAGTCCATCTAAAAACAATGTCCCAGGCACTGCAGCGCCGAGTGGTCTCTCCACCCATCTAGTGCGAGTGAAGGTACTATTGGACGCTGAATAAATCATCTCATTACGTAGATGCAAAAAGGCCTTTAATTTTTTTATTTATTAGTCAAAAAGGTGGTCGCGCGACACATGGCAATGTTATTTTCCGTCATAGGCAATGACATTGTATTGGAATGTCTTTGGTCATAGGTAATATCTCGCGCGAGCAAAGCCAAACGAAATAACACTAATATGTTGAAAGAGAACGTTTATTAGAGAATGAGCGTGTTTATTCGGGCGAAGATTCTACAAAATAATTGAACGAGTGAGCGAAGCGAGCGAAGTTCTCCGAGTCTACTGGAACAATCCGGCGTTTGTATGTATGTATGTATGTATGTTTGTATGTATGTATGTATGTATGAATGTTCGTTCGACGATAACTTGAGTAAATTTAGTCGGATCGTCATGAAATTTGGTAGGCGGGTAAATGAGACAAAGATAATTTTTAAGTTCGAACATGAGCCAAATCGGTTGAGGGGTTGCCGAGATATGGGGTTTTTAAGTTTATATGGAGTCGCGAGTTCACAGTTCGGGGCGAACCACTAGTATAACGTAATAAGAGGCGAAGAATGTTATAATCCAGTTAGGTAGGTAGGTAAATAATAGGTAAATAATCCAGTTAAAATGTACTTCTGCCGTAATTATGCTGTGAGGCTAGCCAGCAGCGCGCCGCACGTACTATATTGGATAAACGTCAAATTTGACGTATAGCTGCGTAGAATATTGCGTCTTCGTGCTTCGCCTTGCCGTCTATAATACTACCGAGTGTCTAGCGCAGTTATGTGTCATTGTTCATTGACTTCGATCTACAACATTCAAATAGGGTCAATGGGCAATGAATTTATCTAAAACACTTAGATTTTTGCAGCTACTTGATAAGATGATCTATACAGCATCCAGTGGCACTTTTACTGGCACTAGATAATGGGCGAAGTGACCACTCGGACGCTGCAGGCAGTCCCTGACACATGTTCTAGAGGTTAAGTAACCATAGGTACTTGCCCTCGGTGCTGTTGTTATATTTGTGTATTGTTGTAGATCGAAGTCTAACACACACTGCGATAGACGCTCTGATTAAAATTATAGACAGAAAGGCGTAGCATGAAGACGCACTATTCTACGCAGCTCTCCGTCAAATTTGACGTTTATCCAATATAGTACCATCCTCTCTGCTTAGTCGGCCTAATCTACGGGAATGACAATGACATGGGCAGGCTTGCGAAGCAAATGAGCGAACGGTTTTCTCATGATGTTTTTCTTCACCGTTAGCGAGTAGTATTGCTACCACAAATAGAAAAAAATACGTTAGTTTGACATTTAGAAATATTTACGTAAATGCCCCCATCGGGATTCATACCTGGGACCTCACGATTGTGTGCTCAACGTTCTATTTTTAGCCCTTAAACCCATGAAGAGACGTTTGACTCTTCATATACAGCTAATTGCATGGAAAAGAGGCTTTATTTAAATCCGGATAGGAAGAAGCAAGAGAGACAATAAGTACATCTAATGCTAAGTGACTGCCGAACGCTATCCACTCGCATTCATAATAGAATCTACCCAATTTCGTTTCATGAGAACTTTTGCCTAATTTCCACTTAAGGGCAGTTGCAAAATGTAAATTTGGTGGATCTATTCGAGTCACAGAAAAACTGCTGAATGTAAGAGGCCGCTTAAAGTTAACTTTTACTGCTGCTTGGTTTAACCGGAAACCCAAACTTTACGAGGGGGGATAAAAAAGTAGTGAGAACGACATACTCCTTGATAAGAAAAATACTGGCAGGCATAGCTCAGATAAATTATTTGCAATAGCCTGCCAGTATTTTTTTTTCTTACCAAGGAGTATGTCGTTCTCACTACTTTTTGATCCCCCCTCGTATCTGTCAAAATCTATCACTCGTCACTAGAGACCGACCTTTAGATGAGGATAAACATGAATAGGAGATGTCGTTACTTAATGAGAAAATACTCATCGAACCATAAAAAATCTGATTTTTTTTTATGGTTCGATGAGTCGACCTAATTGTAACAACAGTGGAAAGACAAAAGATATGATCAGCTTTTGACAGAGGGTGTTGGCGAGAAAAATAAGAGGCCTGCCTACACTGGGCACTGAGCTGGATATAATATAGGTACTCGCATTATTTTTTTTATCCCAGCTAGATTCATAGAAAGGCAACATCTTGCGCAAAAAAAGTCTCTTAAGGCGTATTTTTATAACAGACAGCGTTAAAAATATTGTTTACCATAAAACTGCTCTGTTTTTATTTCAGCCTGCCAGGGCGTGGGTGGGCCGGGCCTATTTTTATCCGATTAACAGCCTACACACAGCGCCCCTGTCAATCCGGTATTAAGTATACAGACTTTGCGCCTGATTCCGAGCTTTCCAGCTTCCTGGGAGTCCTATCTATTGTTTTGTTTAACCTTTTTTCTTGGGTGGATTGAAGAACCAGCTTTGAGCTTGGAATGACTACAGAATCGTATTTCAAAAACAGTGTTTACTCACTACGAGTTTATTTGAAATCATGCTTTTGAAGTCCCATAAACTTCAAGGTGACTTCGAATTAGTTAGCTATACTTTGGAAAAATCCACTGCACAAATATTACTGAACTCCGTTAGTACGGTCGGCCACAATCTCAGATACCCCATGGCAGCTCTTACCGCGCACGGCATAAGGGCGCCAATCGAACATAAAGGAGTATCTGAGACTGTGGCCGACTGTACAAACTATTTATTTACTATGGAGTCAAAAATGAATCAGCTGTTCCATGCAAAAGGTAGGGCATTAAATGTATGGAACAGCTGGTTTCTAGTTTTTTTTAAAGCCACTGTTTGCAAAAGATCTTAGTATAATACGTTTGTTTAATTACAGTGATTGACATCTATTCACCATTAGAAATGTAAAGCAGCTGCCAAAATGAGTCCCTTACAAACAGGACAAGATTGCGTTCGGGGGTTCGGGGAAATCAACTTGAGGTTTTTGAGGGCTGAGTTTCGGCTAGTCGGTTTAATGAGTTTCTACAGAGTGGCTTTTAATTATATTTTATACAAAAAAGAGGCGTGTGAAGTTTGACCGCTATGTGTGTGTGTCTGTGTATGTGTCTGTCTGTCCTACTGTGTGTCTGTCTGTGGCACCGTAGCTCTTAAACGGGTGAACCGTTTTTTTTTTTTAATTTGAAGGCAGGTTTTCTAACGAGTGTCATTAAATGTTTTATGAAAATCGGTTCAGCCTTATATGAGATATGATTATTTGAAGCTAAAATGTCGAGGGTATTTTAAATTGTTATTAAAATGAAATTTTGAGAAATAACAGAAATCGCCAAAAACCTTCCCCCGTACTAAATGTTTGGGGAAAGTTTTTTTGCCATTTCTAACATGATGTAAATGAATCAAAAACCAATAACACTCAGGTGGCTTGTGGATGGTCAGGCATGACGTAACGGTCTGTTGGAATTCAATCCAAGCTTATCTGTTCAATGCAGTGGTACTCGTTTTGCCCGGCGGCGCTTGAAAAATCCTACACGTCATATCCTATTGCTATTTCGGATTAGAAAAAAAAACATTTCAATTAGTGTGCTTTAGATTCACGGTTAACTTTTCAGGCTAGTCAGTATAGGTATTTCACGACCATCGTAAAAACAATTGTCAGCAAAGTCCAGAGAATTCTTTTTTTTAAATAAAAATAGTAACTGTGAAAACATATTTTTAGACGTAGACCGCGCTATTAAAGATGAAATAAATCGTACCAAGAATAACTTCATAATTCTTAGCTTTTTCTCTAAGATGTAATCCACATTTTCGATAAGTAATGTTATATTAGCTTCGCTTTGTAGCATGCCGTAGCGTGCGTGACGTCATTGGCTACGCTGCTACGACGCGCTCGGGTGCTACGTCGTTCGTAGAGGGTTCTACGCCGATTCGTAGAAGGTGCTACGATCAAGTTGTAAGTGCATTTTTTGCATTGCCTTTGCATAAATTAAAAAGTAAACCTTTGGCAAGTATTTTACCGACAAATCTTCACAGAAATGCGCTTTACAAAAGGCTTGCCACATGAGAAATCAAACACTGATGTAGCATCAAATAGAAAAGGTAAATGTTATCAAAACAAAAAAAATATACATTCCATCTCTCGCACGTACCTTACGTGCAGTCTGTACCAATAACAGTTTCGGGGCGCGCATCATAAATAAATAAATAACAATAGTGCCGCGGCAACATTTGACGTCGCAACGGATTTCGGCGAACGGAATTTTTAATAACGACACATTGTCCGCGCGGGGCAGTATGGATGGAGGCCAGTGAAATAACGGAACTCAGAACAACCATATTTTATTGCAATAAAATATACTGCAAGATTAGAGCTCTGGACAAAAAATTTTAGCTAAATACCTACTAAGTAGAAGATAGTAGGTACCTAATATTGATTTTATTTAAATCGTGTTTTTTTTACCCGACTACGCGAAGCAAAAAGGAGGGTTATGATTTTAGCAGCGTATGTATGTGGGTATGTATGTCGGTATGTTTGTGTGTTCATCTGTTCCCTCGTAGAGCCTAAGCTGCTCGGAAGATTTCAACAAATGAGGTTTTGTTGGATTCGTCTCAATCGCCCAGGTAACATAGGATAGTTTAATTTTGAAAAAACCATGATGGCGGCTGTGCAGCGCCCTAAAGTAGTGGACCTAAAAATTAAAATATCGTATACCATCGTCATGGGTATCAAATGAAAGGGCTTTAAAAGACCTTTTCAAATATGTTTAACACATGTAGCGTCAACATAACAAATAGAACAAAAAATACCAAAATGTGTTTTTTTTGCCCTTCTTTGTTCTATTCTGGGCATTTTTGGGTGATCGTCCAAAATGACATACTAAAAAGCTCAAAAAATAAAAATTGAAGTTAAAAACTAAAACCCGACTACTAAAAGGCCTAAAACAAGACCTGCTTATCCTTAAAATAGACTCATAGATAATTCATCGTAGTCGGAGGACACCACATTCGCATTTGATCAACCGATGGCCTCCGACTACGATTAATTATCTATGAGTCTATTTTAAGGATAAGCAGGTCTTGTTTTAGGCCTTTTAGTAGTCGGGTTTTAGTTTTTACCCGACTACGCGAAGCAAAAAGGAGGGTTATGATTTTAGCAGCGTATGTATGTATGTATGTATGTATGTATGTATGTATGTATGTATGTATGTATGTATGTATGTATGTTTGTGTGTTCATCTGTTCCCTCGCAGAGCCTAAACTACTCGGCCGATATCAACAAATGAGGTATCGTTGGATTTGTCTTAATCACCCAGGTAACATAGGATAGTTTTATTTTGAAAAAAACCAAGATGGCGGCTGTGCTGCGCCCTAAAGTGGTGGACCTAAAAATAAAAATTATCGGATACCATCGTCATGGGTATCAAATGAAAGGACTTTAAAAGACCTTTTCAAAAATGTTTAACACATGTAGCGTCAACATAACAAATAGAACAAAAAATTCCAAAATGTGTTTTATTATGCCCTTCTTGGTTCTATTCTGGGTGATCGTCCAAAATGACTTACTAAAAAGCTCAAAAAAAAAATAGAAGTTTAAAACTAAAACCCGACTACTAAAAGGCTTAAAACAAGACCTGTTTATCCTTAAAATAGACTCATAGATAATTAATCGTAGTCGGAGGACACCGCATTCGCATTTGATAAACCGATGGCCTCCGACTACGATTAATTATCTATGAGTCTATTTTAAGGATAAACAGGTCTTGTTTTAAGCCTTTTAGTAGTCGGGTTTTAGTTTTTAACTTCTATTTTTTTTTAACTTCTATTTTTTACTTTTTACTCCCAGTGTAATAATTTATTTATTTAATACTGAATAAAATATTTGACTTTGACTTTGAATACGTGCCACTAAAAATGAGGCTTGACGAGGTTTAACATGCGCAGTAGACTATTTATTAGGTCTCTTTAGGAGGACCTGGGTTGGCAAGGATGAGAAATTCCACCTGACGCAAAATAGGCGTAAGTAGAAAAGAAAGTGCGGAAAGCAAGGACAAGCGTACCTATATCCCAAGCCTAGGCAGCATTTGGTGCCAACAGAGAAATACTGCGAGGAAAACTGCCAATCAAACTAAAGACCAAAGTTTTTGGGCAATGCATAATGCCCGTATTCACATATGCAGCGGAAACTATATAACTAACCCAACAATCTACCGAAAAAACCAGAGTCGCACAAAGAAGAATGGAGAGAGCTATGCTCAGAATAACACTACGCGACCGGAAACGAAACGAATGGATTCGGTGAAAAACGGGGAACAGAGACGTAGCTAGCATCATCACATGAAGCAAATGCATCTGGGCAGGTCACATAGCGAGAATGGATAAGAACAGCTAAACCAGGCGGGTCTTAAAATGGAGACCATGGCAAAATACCAGGCCACGAGGCCGCCCACCCAGGCGCTGGGCAGATGATATCCGTGAACAGGCTGGTTACGACTGGATGAGAAAGGCATCAAACGGCCAACACAGGAAATTTCTGGGAGAGGCTTATGTTCACAAATGGACCAACAGAGGCTGCCAATGATGATGATGATGAAACGTGTTTTGTTCTGTCGATCGACCCCTTTAGCATGACAAGGCATTTTCGTAATATCTACGCTGTTAACGGAAATCACACCCGTGTGCAACTTTTTTTTTCTAATCCTGCCAAACCATCAACTGAACAGAACCAAAGTTTACATTACTGCAACGACCCAAGAGGGGCGTAAACTATAAGATAAATAGCGACGGTTTAAAAACAAATGCATCTCCAGCGGCGGCCGTTTAATTCAGTTAAGCGTGCGCCCGGAACTTTAAATTCAATACAGAAGTTGCTCGTGGAGCCGTAAGGGGTGTTCACACGCGCAGTCGATCTGACAGTCGCAATTTTTTACTATGGACACAAAATACAACATTATTAGGCTAGTGCAGGTGGCAGTTGCCAACTCTTCAGACGTACCGTATCTACTTTAGGATAAATGTATTTCTTTTGTTTACTTGTACCGCTTTTTATTCAATAAATGAATTTGTATTTGTATTAGCATTTAAGCTGTTTAGAAATGTCTTCTTGCGCCTTCTAAATATAATCACAAAAAATAATGTACACAAAAAGGTGCTTTTATATCTACTTACCTACTTGGCGGGGTGGTTAAACTCATTAATACAAGCAACTCAAAAAAAGTAATAGCCGCTCCGTACATTTGGTGCAGTAGGTAATTTTAGTACAAAAGAGAGATATTTTTTTTATAGGAAAGTAAAGAAAATTTCCCGTGTCCCGGAGTAAAACGCATCTCTGAATTTACCCCTCACCAGAACGCAACAATGAATGATTTTGGTCCTACGGCACATCGGCATGGCACTCAGAAGTCCATTCACGGTTTCACCACAATTAAATAATGAACCCGTCAAAACCAATATACCCTGTGCTAAATTGACAATGACACTCCCCGCCCGTGCGAACTAAGCTTTTTACCGGCTGCAAGTTGGCACAAAATATCAATGAGCAGAATGCCAGTTATCAATACCGAACGAAACCGTATCAACTTAAAAAAAACTTTATCTACGCTATATCATAATACAAGTATCATTGGCATAGTACAAACCAACGACTAAAGAGGTCATGGCCTACCTAACCTTTTTGATTGATTGTTTAAAACTTGGAAAAAAATTGTAAACCTCTTTAGTAGCTCTATTTATGAACTGCTAAGCCATCTGACAGAGGAGGCCATTAAAGGTATAAAGAAATATACAGAACTGTTTTTGTTGGTTTTAATCGCGTTAGAGTTTTTATTACGTTTTCAGTCAGTAAGTAGTACTCAGCAGTTGTAAACTTTTTGATCTGTCACCTTGTCAAAACTCTTTTGAGAAAAAATATTATGTGTTAGAGCTAATCTAAAAACTAGTTAGAGGCCTTTGCATCTACGTAATGAGAAGATTTATACATGTCCAGTGGCACCTTCACTCACACTAGATGGGCGAAGAGACCACTCGGCGCTGCACTGCTTGGGACATTTTTTAGATGGAGTAGACTTGCCCAGCACTTATACTATCCTGACAGCTTAGTCCTGAGAGCTACTCTGATATGCTTGTTGCATGTTTTTCCTCACGTTACACGTAAAAGTTTCACTGTGAAAATTGCTCATAAGCAGGCACCGAAAAACTCTTAAATTATTGGGTTTATTCTTTAACTTATTTGAACAGCTTTCGTCCACTCTTTTGTGTATTTTTACTCTGTGCCGCAGGCAACGGCGTTGCTTGCAATTGAATTGCGAGTTACGTCTCTTGAATACGTAGGAACCGATATTGATTGCCTGGCCAGTTTATTGCCCAAGCCATTTGCTTGCTATGCATTTTAGTTGCTTAATAAATAACAATAAGGGGCACCCTCAGATGGGAGAAGCTACGTTATAATGTTGGTATCTCGCCCGGGCATTTGACAACTTGCGTCCAACTCCCAACTCATATAAACTTGGACTTTCGCATGTAAAACAGATTATTTATACAGCAACTTCACTCACACTAGATGGGTGAAGCGACCACTCGGAGTAGGCTTGCCTAGGACCTATCAACTTAGTCGATCTGGAGTCCACAATAAAAACAAAGAAACTGTTGGCTCCGATATCCCAACCACTAGCCAATGAAAAAAATAATAATTTTATCTGTTTTTTGCTAAAAACGGGCCTTCAAATGAAAATCCCTATGCTTATGTATTTTTAGGACCTAAGGCCTAGATTCTATATCCTAGAACCTACAAAAAAATCCTGCACAAGAAAAAAACAGGAACTTTTGACTTAAGCATATTTTCTCCTAAAAATATTTAAGTCTAGGGATTCTCATTAGACGCCTAATTTTTATCAAAAAACGCATCCAAAAATAAGATTTGTTTTTTTTTTTTTTTTCGCTTATGTGCCTTGACCCTCGCTTTAATTGAGTAATTCCTGCCGAATTGTCCTCCTATCATTGCTTGATCAAAAAATACTACAACAATTTTTCGATGGTGTAAAGCGACCATTGTCCTAACAACTTTTATCTTATAAAAAAAATTAAAAAAACCTGCAGATTTGAGTCTCAACCAAAACCCACTCTAAGCCTGAGCGGCTATTTAAATCACATCCAAAAAACAGTTTCCCTTTGAATGTTATCGCTAAGCATATCGCAATTAAAACTGCTGGCTAATTAAATATTTTGCCTCGCGTGTCGTTACAGCAACAAATGTAAGAGGCTTACGCGGGATTTGCGATGTCACTCCACCCCCGCCAAATGGAAGAAAAAGTGGAAAACTCCCCCGAACAACGCTGGGTACCATTTATTAATTCCGCCTAAATAATGCTGTAGGACGGCCGGTGTTGTTTTACTTCTCCAAAAACACTATTAATTGATACTATGATATCAAATAAATTGAGGAATAATATTTTCATGGTGTACGATTTTCATTGCTAATTTTAACTGGGAACAGCAAATAAAATTTAAAAAAATGTGTTTATCCTGCAGTACCTTTCAATCTTTAATTTCATTTACATCAGATGTTCCAACTTTACTTAAATACTTTTTTTCATACTTTTTTTCACATACTTTTTTCAAAGCTGGCCATTACAGTCATAATGTTTGGATCGCCGATTAATATGGACAAAGAAAAAAACTTTTTTTTTTCGATACCTAAAGGCATTTTCATGAAATTTCCGCAGTACCGACCATTCTTATTCCTACTTGATACTCGTCGAAAAAGTTTGAATAAGTGAATTGTTACTTTTTGCTCTCATGAAGTTATATTATTGATCGCCGTGTCGTTCAAAAACGAGTAAGAAAATACATATACGTTTTCTTTCATTATGATGAAAAGGCATTTCGTTATTATTTCCGTAGGTATAATTACTAACCAGTCGCAGTTCTTAATAAAAAAAAAAGTTTAATCCTATTTAAAACATACATACATACATACATATATACATTATGCGTAAATGAATAAATTAATGTACCTAACCCATTTTGCGTCTCTACTCTACAGATCCGTAACAATAAAGCGCCATTTCACATAAGCCTAAAATTGCCAGCCAGAATATAATAGGAAATTAACCGCGAAAAAAAGAAAAAGAAGAAAAAAGTTGGCAACACTTCGCCTAAACACGTTATTAAAATTTCCTCCAAAAGCACGCACTTCGCTTTGTTGGACCCTTTGTTCCCTCTTTGTATCGTTGAACTAGCTTTTGACCACGACTTCGACCGCGCAGATACACAGGGTGCTTCATTCTACTTATTTATAGTAACTAGTGGTTCGCCCCGAACTACGAACTCGCGACCCCATATCTCAGCAATCCCTCGACCGATTTGGCTCATGTTCGAACTTAAAAATACTCTTTCCCTTATTTACCCGCTTACCAAATTTCATGACGATCGTCGAACGAACATTCATACATACAAACATACAAACATACATACATACATACAAACATACAAACGGCGGATTATTCAAGTAGACTCGGAGAACTTCGCTCGCTTCGCTCGCTCGTTCAAATACAAACAATATCTACTGTACCTAACTAAAAAGAACATTTTGTGCAGTAGGTACTTGTATGGATTAGCGCATATATATTTAAAAAAAAATCTGGTTACATATTAATGAGTATAGATAGGCTATAGATAGTCGGTTTCAAATTCGAGTAGGTAAACTCGGTAGATAAAAAGTTGCTTTTATTTTTCCCCGTTATCGATGTCATTGCAGATGAAGTCGCGGGTAAAAGCGAGTCATTTATAGCATAACTAAATGTTGTGTAAGCTATCTCTATAACTTTCATCCAAATCCGCCCAGCCATTTTAGCGTGAAAGAGTAACAAATATCCATCCATCCATCCATTCATCCATCCATCCAAACACACTTTCGCGTTTTTATTATGTGGGATTTGTCGGACCCTCGCTGTGTATTGTTGAACGCAACTAGACTGTTGAGCCTTACGAATTAATTAATGAAACTTTCTTGTTTATTTTGTTTTGACGTCGTTCAGAAGCATTCTAGACAGACTCTGACCGGCGGCAGACGGAAAAAACTCTGCTGATACTACGATTATGTTAGATAGTCAATTATTTATACGTCTGAGAAAGACTATCCCACCAAAAACATTTAAAATGTGAAAATTTTGGAGCCAAGTTCATTGCGTGGTTATTGATTTCACCGACAAAATAATTGAGATCTAAATGGGTGCCAAGTTCTTTAGGTAATCCTGAAATTGACTTGTTAGATTTCAACAGTCTAATTATTTACACAAACCAGTTTTTTTTTAATAATTAGCACCTCAAGAAATGAAGCGGCTAGTTTTACAGGCAAATACATAAAAAAAATACATGTTAAAACTAGCCGCGCCATTTCTTGAGCTGCTAATTATTCAAAATTTTCTGCGTCGGGCGTAGCTAGGTAATTAGGGGCCCTGGGGCAAAAACCAAACTGGGGCCCAAATTAAACAGTTTAGGTTTTCCCAAGTCAAAATATGCGGGATGGTCCAAATAAGGACGTCCAAGTTTTTTTTTCATTCCTCTCACTTAGGGCTATCCAAGGCCCGAGGGAGCCCCCTGAGCTTGGGGGCCATAGCCCGCTTTGTCCCTACGTAGCTACGCCACTGTACACTTACGAGTACCTACATAAGTGGGTACAACATAATATAACGCCGAAAAAGAAAGTGCGATGTAAATAAGCCATCTATCTGTAAATAATAAAACAATACAACCCACCACAATCCTTTAAGCCGTCCTCGAAGGGGTCCTGCCTAAGCCCCCATGAGATTTGGGGACTACTCTGAAAAGCACATCAAGTTGTCACACGAAAACAACTTGTACTAGGTGGCGACAAAAATGGAGCGAAAAAAATATCAGCTGTTTCATACATTTGGCGCAGTACTGAGTCGACCTTTTGTATGGAACAGCAGATATTTTTTTCACTCAATTTTTTTCGCCACCTAGTACAAGTGGTTTGTAATGATCAGTAGATAGCCCACTTAAAGTTCCGCTATCGACTTAGAGTGCACCCTGTAGTTAGAACGTCGAGAACGTCTGGAAGTCAGGAGTCACTTTACAAAACATCGACTCATCATTTTGCTGAAAAACATTTTGCTCAAAAAACATTTTGTTGGCGCCTTGCAGGATTGTAGTGAGTAGCGTTTGACAGCTCGAGTATGTAGCAGTTTCCTAAGCGCTCGACAGGGGTCGCTACACTTTCAATTCTCTACCATCTCACAGTAGGCCCCAGCACCTAAGCTCCCATGAGATCTCGTCTCCCTGTCTGGGCCCTTAAGCAGGAAACGTCACAAACAGACGGTTCGTAATTGTGCGGGAGAAAAGACTGCACGCGGCCGTAGAGTGTGTTGCTGATGACGTGTATTATGTTGTAAACAATAGGTTATGTAGAGTAGTATTCTGGAACGCTACTTAAACTCAGTTTAAACAGAGTTCAGACTGTCGATAAAGCAGTGCATGTTTTAATATGAAGGGAGGGATATTCAAATCAAAACATGCACTGTTTTATCGACAGTCGACACTACTAAACTCTACTTAAACTGAGTTTAAACAGAGTTCAAGGAGCTTTCTAGTTTGAACTGAGTTTAAACAGAGTTTAAGTAGCGTTCTAGTTTGAACTGTGTTTAAGTAGCGTTCTAGAATACCACCCCTAGGGTTGTATTAATAGTAGCAACTCAAGCTCTAAGTCAGTCTCAAGCTGGAGCTGTCAGCATATTAATAGACACTAGCTTGAGTTCAAACTCAACAATGTCAACATTGACATTCTCCAAGGTCTCAAGTCGGTGATTTTGTTTTCTGAGATCACCTACTTGAGCTCGAGCTTGAGCTGACGACTATGAATGCCACCCTTTCTTTGGTGCGAAACGGCCTCATCTCGGTTTTTTTTTGTAGGTGAATTACCTGAGGTTATCTGAAACAAAACATCGTACAGTAAAGATCGTATTCTACATAGTTTTAGCAGCAAAAGCAGATCGATAGCTTGTTGTACTCGTATTTTGCAATTTATTTGTAGTATATTGCTAAATATTATCCAATAAATATACAGATTAATTTTTTTTTATTGACGTTTTAACTGCAAAAAAAACAAGGTTTTTATTACCGTATATTTCACATTAAAAATTGTTGTGGTTATCAACCAGTCTAAATGAAACGGACTACACACACGGAAGTATAAAGGATACGTTTACGGCTAATGTCAGATATGAGTATGAGCCCTTTTGATGTGAGGGTAATCACCCCGCCTTTGAACTACAGGGTGCACTCTAAGTCGATAGCGGAACTTTAAGTAGGCTGTCTACTGATCACTACAAACAACTTGTACCAGGTGGCGAAAAAAATGGAGCGAAAAAAATATCAGCTGTTCCATACAAAAGGTCGACTCAGTACTGCGCCAAATGTATGAAACAGCTGATATTTTTTTCGCTCCATTTTTCTGCCACCTAGTACAACACGCTAGTACAATTTGTTTGTAGTAATCAGTAAACATCCTACTTAAAGTTTCGCTATCGACTTAGAGTGCACCCTGTAGTAGGAACGAGTAGGTACCACCACCATACATACCCGCCATTACCTACCTACAGTTGATAGAAAACATGGGGTGAAATGTCTGCGAACTTTTGAAAAATTTGATCCTAAGTGTTTTACAACGATTAGTACAGACGGCAACATGATCGAATATCATTGATCGACTGTTGCATCTATACCTTCCACATTGGTACCTGCATTAAAGTTAAAGTACTACCTAATTTTATTCAGTATTCCACGAAAGTTTCAGTTATTTTGTATTAAATAAGTATTTTGTTGTAAATTCAATCTAAAGTTGACCTAGTGTTTTATTTTTACATTGCGTAGGTAAATGAGTGCGTACTAAAATTATTTATTCTATACATTACATACCTACTATCTGTAGCTGGTACCTACTTATAAAGAGTCAAAAATATCACCAAACGTATATTCAGAATATTACGAGGGGATATGCAGTAAAAATCCTGCAGGCTAAAGTAAAAATGGTGATATTTTTGGAAAATTCGGAACGCAATTTACTGAAGGCTCAGAATCTCATGACTGCGTAAGTAGGTAGGTAGGTACATAACTACCTACATGCCAATATTGCCAATGCATTTCTTGTTTAAATTGGGAGAGTTTGTTGAAAGGCAACTTTTACAAGGTGTTACAAAAGTACCTAACTCTTTTTACAGGGTATTAGCACTCAGTGATAGGGATCACAACCTAAATATTTTTTTTTTGCTCTATGATGTTCCGTTAATTTTTAAATTGATAAAATGTGAACGTTGTGGCGGGAGAAAAGTATTTTTTAAATATTGTTTTCATTGACTTTCACAATGTTTTAACAACTCAAAGCTATGTAAATGCACCTACACGCACAAACATATTTTTAAATTTGAGCTACTAACAAAAACAAAAAAGTTATGAAAAATTTTCAATTTTGAGGTTATAAAATAAAAATTGATTTTTTCAACTTTTTTTTACAGATTTGACATCCTATTGACCAGTAGGTTACACCCTGTAAAAAGAGTTAGGTACTTTTGTAACACCTTGTATATTAATTGAGGTTATGATCTGAATTCAACGTATTGACTATATTTTCGTGTGGGCTAGGCCGATTAAGCTGGAAAGATGGTATAGGTGCTGGCCAAGCACCTATACCATCTTCCTGCTGGCAATGACCCTGTCATTGCAGCGTCCAAGTGGTCACATCATCCATCTAGTGTGAATGAAAAGTGCCACTAGACGCTGAATTGTATATTATGGTGCTTCAGAAAGCTATAACACTGAAAGGGGGGTCACTCAACTCACCGGTACAAGCAGAACCAAGTGAAAAATCTCAAAAAAAAAAAAATATTAAGCTGCAGTGCTCCATTATCATACATTTATTGGTGTAGTAGGTAGGTATCGAATTTATAATGGAATAGCTGATATATATTTTTGTAATTTCGCACTTGGTCCCGTAGTAAAAGTTGCTTTTCTTTCAGTATCACAGGACCTTACTGAAACACCCTATATAATCATGTCATTACGTAGATGCAAAGACCTTAGCTACATCCGCTTGCTGTAGAACAGTGTCATGAAAAAATCATTAACATACAATGACATATTATTGTCATTTTTCTTGTCAATTATGTCCACTAAAATGAAACTGACACCCGAGTACAAAGTCCAAAACAGACGAAAGCCACACAACCAAGAGATGTCAAGAAAATCTACGTCTCACCGTCAACATCCCTAGTTTCCGGGGATTGCCTTTAAGCCTCCGTAAGTACCTGTCTAACCCACCAATTAAGGAAGACCAGCCACGCTAACCAAACCCTTAAACAACTGTTACAACGTAAGGGGTCTTCGTAAACTGGTGTCTGTAAAAACCACCAGTGGAAAAGACCTGTCAGAGGTAGTTAGCTTGGACTAATATTGTTCGAAGATGGAGATCTAGTTTGGACGCATTTATGCACCATGTAGTTTAGGTGTGTTTCGGGACTCTACGTTATTAACATGTTAGGATGATTCTTCAAAAAAGCGTTCTTCGTTGATATCCATGGCTTTTATTTTTTCTCGTCGTTGGTGAAAACTAAAAATACAGAGGATAAAAGGGCTTAAAAACTAGCCAATATGTCGATGAGGCACACCTGTAGGCTTTATAGGTTAATCAGAAAAAAATCTTCTATTTTGACAGGCCATGGATATCAAAAAATATGCCATGGATATCAAATAGTGTCCAAAATGAATATAAACAGTAATTTCAGTGGTACATAAATGCTTCCTTTAGCTTGATTGTCACTCATGAACTGTCACAGACTTAAACAGGGCCTTAGTGAAGGAAAAGTATATAAATAAAACATCATAATAATCAAACCAAAGTAATCAAAGTTTTATTTTGAGAAAAAACAGTAAACATTTAGAAGTTTTTAAACTTTTTCAATTGCACATAGATTTATTTTAAGAAAACACATGCTGAGTTATTAAATAATAAAAGAGATAAATTATGCTGAACAAATTCTATAAAATTTTAACATTAATTCTTAAGTTCTCATTAATTTCAGGCCATAAGTTTTATAAAACGTTTTGATAAACAGCAACTATTATTTAAAAGCTATAACATGAATAAACAATTACACATCCATCCCGAATTTCATCCAAAGCCATCCAGCCGTTTAGGCGTGAAGAAGTATCGTAAATACATAATATACATATTAGTAGACTATAACCCAGCAGCACCATCTAAAACAATGTCTCAGGCACTGCAGCGCCAAGTGGCCCCTTCATCCATCTAGTGTGAGTAAAGGTACCACTGGAGGCTATTTAAATCATCTCATAAAAAATAAAATAATATAGCCTTTTATTGCTTCTCAAATTTACATATAAAAGTATTTGCAAAGGTAAAATAAATCATCTCATACGTAGATGCCTTAGGCCTTTATTTTTTTTAACCCAGCATAGTAGTACGAGTCAGACTCGCACACTCAGGGTTCCGTACCACCACAATATTTGTGTAACATATTTTAATATTATATTTACCCCTTACTTTAGGTGGTGGTACGGTATCCCCGGTACGCGACTCCGACTAACAAGGAAAAATTTTAGGATATTGTGCACGAAGGGTGCTAAACGGGACTTTATTACTCTGCCTCAGCTAATTCTATCATTATTTTCATGTATTTGGTAGAATCCCTCTTTGTTTTTTTTAATAACTAGTAGAATGACCATTCTTTGCATGTATTTGGAAGAATCCCTCTTTGAAAGAAAGTTAGGAACCCTCGGTTCGTGAGTCCGGCTTGCAGCGGCCGGTTTTTATTAATCTTGTGTACATTAATTAAGCCGTATAATTACAATGGATTTGAAAAAATGTAGATAAATAGATAGATAGATTGATTCTGTGAAAAAATCAACTGCTTGCTTATTATTCAACCTATTATATTTAAAGTTAACAACAGCCCGTTAAACGTAAGGCAAACAAGCAAACAGACATGCAGATATGTACTGGATTAGTAATAGGGTCTTATTTGGCACTTTTTCGGTACGTAACCCTAAAATAAGTGAAATTTAAGAACATTTACTTGATATCCATGGCCGGTATGTGATATCCATGGCTTAAATCCATGGATTTTAGGGCCATGGATATCAATAAAATTAAAAAATGACGTTGTTTCTCTTTAACTATAAAAGCTATCGTATTTATTTTGATGTCAATACCTACTGAGGGACATACCCAATCCTGTACTTTAGATAGTTAAGTGCAAATAGTATCACTTATCTAGCAAAACTGACCACAAGTTTCAATTACCCTCCCGAACCAAAATTAAAAAAAAGTGAAGAACTTAGCTCACAGTGTTGGCGCGAAAGTTAGCGACATACCCGTCCCATCTTAGCACCGTGGTTAAATTGGCGATATTTTACACCAATCACAAGACACTTACCTCGTATTCAAGTATGTATAAAAGCATACTTTTGTTGAGCGGTTTCAACTTCGCTCGCCGCGTGACATTAGTTTAAACGTCTACAGACACAAGAGTTTTCATTCTATTAGAATGCTGGATATACGATTGGATAGAGGCACTCTTCAGGCATTTAAAAAGGTATAAATTAGCACAGTAGTGGGCACATGAGTAAAAACACAAACAAAAACATAACAGGAGCACACGCGTGTGACATGCAAAATACTTGCAAAATCACCCATTTTTTGACCTTCAAAGGGATATTTAGGCAATTTCCTCTATGAAATATTGATTTTATTTGATATGCCTCAATAGACCGTTAGTTAAGTAGACGATTAAGTGCTACTTTAGTACTGTGTGATGTATAGTTTAGTAGATACTAGGGTGTGACCAAAAAAAT
The DNA here is from genome assembly GCA_949319315.1 of Zelleria hepariella. Classification (NCBI taxonomy): domain Eukaryota; kingdom Metazoa; phylum Arthropoda; class Insecta; order Lepidoptera; family Yponomeutidae; genus Zelleria; species Zelleria hepariella. The sequence continues at coordinate 13,031,388 of OX439392.1, read as the reverse complement.
CGACCTCTCAAAGAATGACCCGTTAGTATACGTACCTAATATTATGTTATAGGTTTACGCAGGGCATGTAAGAGCATTAGTTTTATGGAAATTACCTAAAAAATACATCAATCAATTACGTGTAGTAAGGTTAGGACTCTATTTTTCAATTGTCGAGTTAACAGAAAACTCTGACCATTAATTCAGGCTATACAATATACACCGGTTTCACGAAAGAATTCCCTTGGGTAGAACAAAAATAGTCCCTATTACCTACATTGTACTATGAGCTTCGTCAAGGGAACTCTTTCGTACCTCTACATTCTCTAATATCCCTGTTCATAAAAGCACAAGCGGACTCGAACCTTGTTCACAGTCTAGCGAACCCGAAACAAACTTGGTAACAATTCGAAAGTCTCTCGGATTCGTTGCGTCCCTAAAATTTTAAAGCCATTTAGAGAGAGCCGTTTTACACGGCGCTATCACATTTCTGGCAAAAGATGTATTGCGAAGTGAGGTTGGGGATCAACAAGTAGTTTTGTATTTCAAACTTATGTGTGCCAAAATATTTATTGCGGGATTAGTCAAGGCCACTCAAGGCAAACTAGCGCCGCGCCGCCAATGAAAAAAATATCATTTCTTCTTTTTACCCGACTGTCCAAAGGATGCGTTTTTTGCTAAGAACGAGATTTTTAGGACCTACGTAGGTATAAATCCTGCACAAAATTGGTCGTTAACAGCGATTTTTGTTTCACGGCAATAAAATGCTATTCTTTTCATTATTGTAAACAACAGAACACCAATAATTCAGCCGATTACTCTAGATTGCCCTCAAAAACATTTATTTGGAAACGTTTGTCCTTACAAAACTAGATATTACCTAAACTAAACGCATCTAAACAAATAAGCACATCTCTGCCAGTTTTAGCGAATTGCAGTTCCAACGTTGCGAAGTGCAAGAAACAATAATAGGTGGATGCCCCGACGCCGTTGAGTGTAACTGGGCAGCTCTTACCTTCAGCGATGTAAGGGCTAAAATCGGACAAAAAGGTGTACTTACTGCTGTCGCTGGATAGCTCGGGTTAAAAGAAACTTTGCCGACTGTCGTTGCGTTGTTCAACAGAGCCCGCGGCCCCTCCACCTGACACCGAGGCAAATGTCTTTTGTTTTTATTTAATGCAGCTTAATGCTTTAGTTTAGCAGGCACCGGCCTGAAAGTTGTAACGCCCCGTACAGACATTACGAGGCGGGTGGCTGTTTGTTACATACGTACGCCTCAGTTTGTGAATGCCAGAAAAACAAATACCTATACGGAGACCTGGTTGGTTGTTGTTGTTGGCCTATGGTCAGGGCCTTTACAATATCACGCCACGTCTTTTTGTCCTCAGCAACTCTTCTGCCTTCGCTCCAGCTCAGCCCAACGGCTCGTAGCTCACCTTCCAATGTTCGCTGCGTCCTCTCCTGCCCCCTTGTGGCTGCCAGTCGAAAGCCAAGTTTGCACTGTTGTTGCTCTGTCTCCTTCGGATTGTGACCTGTTTAGTCATTTGACACAAACATAATATTCAACTTCATTCACATTCAAAGTAAAATTTTCATGTAATCTTCTATAACACGTCTTATTTCTATAGGTGACTGATAACCCTTGCAATGCTCCGCCAATAAAAACTATAACGGCCCGATTTCGAAATTCGCGAGTCTGAGGTAAACGACACGCGCGTAATAAAATACAAATTCTGCGTTTTTTTGTATGCAAGGGTATAAGACTGTCATACACTGTGACTCATCATCAGTCATCGCTGATACGTCCTGTATTAATTTGATCAACGTACATTATTCTTACTCAATCGTTCAAGTTTTAGGGTGGTATTAATAGTGGCATCTCAAGCTCTGCTTCGGTCTCAAAATCGAGCTGGAGTAGCTGCCAGCATATAAATTAAGCATACTCAAGTCACAGCTTGAGTGATATGACGTACTTGAGTCGACGCCATATTTTGAACTTTGAACGGTATCATTCGGTCAAATAGTTCATTCTTTACTCAAGTTCGCTCTCAAGATAGGTTCATTAATTATTAGCTAAGGTCTCAAGTAGGTTATCTTGACTTCTGTGTACACCTACTTGAGACCGAGCTTGAGCTAACGACCATTAATCCTACCCTTAATGTCAACCCTACCGGTCAGCATTCCCTTATCTTCTCTCTCCACTTCGCCATTTTCTTGGCGTTCTTGGTGATTTCAGAGGCATTTCAAGCCTCATGCTTCGCTATGTATCGCTACGTCTCGCTGGAGTTTCACAATTTAGATACACAACGTGATACTCTACTGTGTTGCATGTGACAGATGAATGTTTTGTCTCAACTTATTCCTGTCGAGCGCACCGTGCTCGAGTGGAAAGAGATTTTAGTTTATTTGATGAAAACAGTGGGCAGATAACGATGTGAATTGTAGATTTTAGACTAGCTCGTCTTCTGGAGGAGCGTGAAATGAAAGGTAAAAATAATTAGGGTTGATTTTAGGAGTTTTTAAGTCGAAAAACTTGATTTAAAAAAAAACTTACATTTGGCAGAATTCTTGTGATTGTACGTGAGTCTTGCGTGCATGTACCTAAGTATACCTAATGCGTTGCGTAGTGCAGCGCGCGAGTTGCTATATTCATCTGACATAATCAAAAAAAATTATTATTTCATGCTACAAAAAAAAAATGTCAATACACATCAATCTATAAATTCACACACACAAACACACAATGCAAAAACAAGACAAAAAACAAAAAAATAATCACAATCAGTTTCGTCAAACCTTAAAAACAATAAAACACACACTAAAATATATAATTCAAAACTTAACTAAAGAGACCACCCCGGGACACATCCGACGCAAAGGTACCCATAATACTGGCGGCGTTGCCACGCTGCACAGCTAGGGCAATCCTTGCATCAGATATGCCCCCGAGCGTTGGAAAAAAAAAATTGTACTCACAACACCAAAATCTCTCACTTGAAACATAACTCATACAAAGTAAAACTACTCAGGGAGCTTTTTCATTAGTTTTCATAAAGACGCGTGCAAACATACGCGCGCAAACGATTGCCCCCCGGTGAAAACGGGTGAAAACAAAACAATACCCAACTTTTCTATTCCACATTCCACCGTTGGATATGTAAATGCGGACACCCCGCAACGACAGCACAACAATGGCGCAAATTACTATTGTTCAGTTTCCATTACGTAAAAGCATTTTGAATTGAAAAGATAAATGTTCGAATCCTCGGAGGATATACTCGGATGCCCGTTTTGTACCTTTTTGCTTCCATGTAGGTCGCGGGATTATTTATGGACGTTCATTTTGCGTTCAGATAGCCAGTAAATTAAACAAGCGAGGTTTCGCATAGTTATTTCTGAAGTTACCACAAGCTACAAATGAATTAATTAAAATAAAATGTATTGCAACCTGGGGCCTCAGCCTGTAACACAATGGCGTATCAATGGCGTCCTAGGTAGACGGACAAAACCGGGATTTTTTCGTTGTTCTCCTACAACCAGCGAACTAATCCTCTAGAATTAGACTCCTAATATTCTTTGCTGTACTACAATTACATTAAAAGGACCGACACTGGACCGACAGCATTAATAAATCGTAATTAAAACCGTCAACCGAAAGCCCATTTTGGCACCATTGTGTACAGGCTAAGGGCCCTGACTGCGACTCTTTTGGCTCACATTTTGGTGCTGTAATAACTTTGAAAAAGTCGTCTCGAAAACTTGGAAGCAAAACGCCACATAAGGAAGACAAGACCAAAACCTTCCTACACCTACACATACAATGACGTCGGACAGCTCTGCTGCGCTGAATGTGACCGGGTTTTCAAAACCAAGTTCGACCTGTCCAGCCACATCAGAGCAGACCTGTCCAGCCACATCAGAACACACTAGGAAGCAGTGACGGTCGCTGTCGTCGAATACGACGAGGAGGCCATCATCATCAAATTTTTTCATCATCTGTTTGTAAAAATGTGTGTATGTACCTAGTTAATGAATATGTGTATAAATGAATCAGTGGCATGGGACTAGCTGAAAATCAGCGCCGTCTGAAGACTACTTCAGACGGCATACAGCGGAGCTAGGTCCATTTTCGGGAAGATAATTTGTAAATATTTTAAATTTTAATCTTATAGTGCTTTGTTTTTATTTTGTGATATTTCCCGAAATAAATATTATTTCAATTTCAATTTTAAATTACCTATATTCATTTTTCACACATGCGAGCGAGGTATTACAAAGTAATCTTATAAGCTTTTTAGTTGCTCCAGCATTATATTTACAAATGTTTAATTTGGACACAAATTATGATAGTATTAACTTTTCCAAGGTTGACCCAGCCTTATCGGGGTCTCGTAACCGTTAAGTAACTGTATAATATAGGGCAGCTAATCCAGTCGGTGGTCAAATTAGCATGTTCACTGAGCAAGTTTGCGACGCTCTCTCTAGTCCGCCCAAACTGGGGAACGGTGGGTTTCGCCCCGATCCATCCAACCGTTCGTTTTACTCGTATTATGCCCCCATTCTCCGCTCACGCCATTTTAGTAAATTTCAGCAATGTTTCTTCATAAAAACGGTTTGCGCACTCGATGTAGAGCAGTTCACGACTCGTAGAGCAGTGTAGTGGAGCAACTACCTGGCCCGCGTTTCATATAACTGACATAAATATGTTATTATGACAATTCGATGTTCATTGATAGGTCGGTTTGTAAACAAACCTTTTTTGTAACCTCATGTCAAATCGACTACGCAATCTATATCGAATTGTCATAATAAAATATTTATGTCAGTTATATGAAACGTGCACCAGATAAACACATTCAGCAAGATGGCACATTTCCCAAATTACCGCTATATCAAAAGGGCTATTTGGGCTTCAACAGGGGTAGACTTAGTGTTTTGCTGGATTTCAATCATTAATGTGCATTAGTGTTCACAAGACAGCACATCGAAGCTTACACGCTAGCACTCTACTCGGTTACGTTATGGGTGACTTTACAACAAAAGTGTACGCTCTGACGTGCTATCGTGTGTACATCATATGTTTGCTATTTGCATGGTACATCCTGCTAACCTGCATAGAAGTTACCTCGATGGTGAGGATCATAGCAGTTACTTCAATGTAATTCTATTACTCGTGATGCGAATCAGCTCGTTCAGGTGTTTTTACGTAGCTTTGGTCATAATATTCGTCCATCTTGCGGGTGGTCTGACGCGGACACTCTTTCTAGTCTATCAGGTCCTCTGCAAGGCTGGCTGTCTGAAGCAAGCTATATCCTTCAGACGAGCTAGTGTTGATCTTCTATGATAATAAATCCCTGAAACAATGTAAAAATGTTACGTCGGTTTCACCCCTCCCAGATATTTGATGGAAATAACTCAGAATGCAAACATAAACAAAGTTTAAGGTCCGTGGCGAAATATACCGCATCCCAAACAAGTTAGCACATAAATTAGTTGTACTTGCGACCGCATAGCTCGTCTTTACTTCGACATGCTCGTCTTTCGTGATAAATGGTAGAGTCTGAGTGGAAACTTTTTGATTAAAATGGTCCCCTTTGAATAATCGAGGTTGCTAGAATATAGAATAGAGAATACTTCATCTAACCACATTTACTATGAGGATACACTAAAAACTCTGACTCCAGGTGTGGCCACTACCTCATACGATTACTGCTACTAGGTACTATGGAGATTTGAGCTTGATTTTCGCTTTTTGTAAACACTACAGGGTGCACTCTAATACGATAGCGGAACTTTAAGCACGATTTCTCTGATCAATACAAACACTTTGTACTAGGTGGCGAAAAAAATTAAGCGACATTTGGTGAGTCGACCTTTTATATGGAACAGCTGATATTTTTTTCGCTCCATTTTTTTAGCCACCTAGTGGGTACAACTTGTTTATATTGATCAGTAGACAGCCAACTTTAAGTTCCACTATCGACTTAGGATGGTATTCTAGAACGCTACTTAAACTCAATTTAAACAGAGTTCAGACTGTCGATAAAACAGTGCATGTTTTGATATAAAGGGAGGGATATTCAAATCAAAACATGCACTGTTTTATCGACAGTCGACACTACTAAACTCTACTTTTTTTCCATTGGCGGCGCTAGTTGTGAGACGTACGTCGTCTTAAACTGACTTTAAACAGAGTTCAAGGAGCGTTCTACTTTGAACTGAATTTAAACAGAGTTTAAGTAGCGTTCTATTTTGAACTGAGTTTAAGTAGCGTTCTAGAATACCACCCTTAGAGAGTAGAAGCAAATTTTAAACCTAAGCTCAATACCCAAAAGACTCGTCCCATGTATTCTCTGCAGCTGCCGAACAAATGGGCCGCAGCATGAATAATACGAGTACAAACGGCCGACCGATACGTGTGCTAATGTGCATTCGACTTGCATTACTTGCTCAAACTTACCCCTGCGGCTACATTTGGGGTGGAATTAATAGTCGTCAGCTCAAGCTCGAGCTCAAGTAAGTGAAAACAAAATCAATCGAGCTTGAGTAGCTGTCAGCATATTAATAGACACTAGCTTGAGCTTGACATTCACATTAGCCGACTAGAGGCCTTAGTTGATGTCAATGTCAATCTAGCGTCTATTAATACGCTGACAACTACTCAAGCTCGATTGATTTTGTTTTCTGAGGTCACCTACTTGAGCTTGAGCTTGAGCTGACGACTATTAATGCCACCCTTAGACTAGGTAAACCAAATACAAGGTTTTACAAAAGTACCTAAAAAATATTTAGGTTGTCATTCCTATCCTGTAAAAAGATAACTCTTTTTACAGGGATTACCACCCGGTGATAGGAATGACAACCTAAATAATTTTTTTTTGCTGTATGACGTTCTGTTAATTTTTAAATTAATTAAATGAGAACGATGTGGCGGGAGAAAAGTATTTTTTAAATATTGTTTTCATTGACTTCCACAATGTTTTAACAACTCAAAGTTATGTAAATGCACCTACACGCACAAACATATTTTTAAATTTAAGCTAATAACTAAAACAATAATTACGAAAAAAAAAAATTTTTTTTGTGCTCATAAAATAAAAATTGTTTTTTTTTTTCAACTTTTTTTTTACATATTTGACATCCTATTGACCAGTAGGTTACACCCTGTAAAAAGAGTTAGGTACTTTTGTAACACCTTGTATATCTAACGGGTAAAGTAAAACGGCTAAAACGGATTATATTAAATGCAAAATTGAAAAAACTGTGAAATTTGTGCACTTTCTGCTACGCTACTTTCGTTGAACCTTAAGCTATAGCAGCTGTATGTGACTTCTATAGATTGATCATTATAAACGGGGGTCTATTCTTCGATCGTTAGTGTCTGGTGTCTTTGCATGCAGTCCCAAGAACATAATGAGTTTATTTTTACCAAACAATGTTGCTTGTTATCTGAAACTGAAGACCATTATTTTGACAATGTAGTAAAGTAAAATCCTTTTGCAGAAACATTCCGAGAATAGCAGAGCTTTTCAGTAGCAGAAACGTCGGTAGGTACTTAAAACTAAACAAGTAATTTTTCCATGTTTAATAAATTTTATTATGTATTCTGTGCCAATGCTAAGTGTAGGTCTCTTCCATTGCACTTCATTATTTACGGTCTTGGGCTTTTCTCAGCCTAGCCTAAAAACCTAATCAACCTTCGAGTTTCGCCTGTGTGACCATACCCGACCTGTTCGCGACGAAGGACATATTAGTCCTGCTGTGAGTGGACAGGCGGACGCGCCCCCGCTGCCGCCCCCGCCCCTTCCCCCCCGCACCGCAACTGTCGGCGCGCGCGCAGCGGCTAGTGACACGCAGTCTGAGACTGGCCACGGCGTCGCGAGGGCCGTCTCAGCTCCATGATTAAGGTCTCCGAATGAGAACCGAAACTAGTCGGCTACACCGACATAATACAAGTAAGTTTAACAGTTTACGAAATACAAAATGTGCAGTGCTTGCTTACGAAAGTTTAAGTGTAAAAACTAATCAACACCTATTAGGTAAAATCAAACTTTTAGGTGGAGTTTGTTGATTGTTTTAGTGGAATGAAGTAGATGCTTTGGATCCCGTGAAGCGACAACGGAAACCTAAAGCGATACGTATTTTGATATCATGTTCTACAAATAGGGGCAACAATTATGATCCCCACATGAGGCAAACGTTGTTTATCTATTTGGGTAATTGGCTTGTTCCTGTACGGATATCTGATTCCGAGTTTAGGTTTCACTGAGATATTACTGGGGGGCACGTACACAGTAGATGGAAGAACCAGTAATATATCTCGATCCAACGCGTCTCTAGTTTCTGGCAGTCTCGAGCCCGGCACGTCTAGCATGAGCAGTGAGCACCCAAAATATCGGTAGCGATAATTAAAAGTGCTATATTATTCAGCTGATCTTTCTAAAGCTTGATATGGACGCGATGGCCCATCGTGGTAGTCTAGCATTGCTAAACGTGCTGATATGGTTTTGTATGGTAGGTATGATATGTAAGTATTATCTGAAGAATACATTTCTTCTATTTACTCTTCTACGCAGCACTAACTTGACTCGCTCAGTGTAAAAATAATGTAATTAACAATAACTAGTGGTTCGCCCCGAACTTTGAACTCGCGACCCCATATCTCAGCAACCCCTCGACCGATTTGGCTCATGTTCGAACTTAAAAATTCTCTTTACCTTATTTACCTGCCTACCAAATTTCGTGACGATCCGATTAAATTTACTCAAGTTATCGTCGAACGAACATTCATACATACATACATACATACATACATACATACATACATACATACATACATACATACATACATACATACATACAAACGCCGGATTGTTCCAGTAGACTCGGAGAACTTCGCTCGCTTCGCTCGCTCGTTCAATAAAATTCGGCCAAAAGTTGTTTCTGGCATCCAAATTGCCAATCAAAGTACGAACATGCCTCTGCCAGATGAACTCTGCGATCATGTGGCGAGTGGCGAATGCAATATTTTTTCACCGTAGAAATTCCCAGAGGTAAGTAATAAACTTAACTATTCCAACAAAATGAAACGACATAGAGTGCCGGCGTCTAGTTGAAACCGGAGTTTGTCTTTTCGCTGCATTTTCCGAGCTCCTCTCTCGTATATTAGAGAGTGCAAATTAACACCATGGCTGATTCAGCGCTGAATTTGTAGTGTTTGCAATCGATGAAAACGCTTGCTTCGTCGTTTTCTTTTCTTGGAAAGAAACGTCATCATCAGCCGATTTGCACCTATCCACTAAAGCCTCGGCCATCACTCATAGTGAAAGATGAACACAGATGTAAAAGATTATACAATAATAATAACTCTCCTTTTGGGAAGACCGGTAAAAACTGCCGGTTTCTGAATTGAGAAATTCGCTAAGCAAATGGGTAAGTTTCGTCCTGTCTCTGCAGATTTCTTACAAAAGAGCGTGACAGAACGATAGTAAAGTATTTGCTTAGCAAAATTCTCAACTCAGACACCGGGCCTTAATTTCTCTCGGTGATCACACCCATCACCAAAAATAAAAGTTAAAAACTAAAACCCGACTACCAAAAGGTTTGAAACAAGACCTGCGCCTCTATTATCTAAAAATTCCACTCAACCTCCGAGCGTCAACATACTAGAAAATAGCCCTTATTGAAATGAACAATCATTATTTTGACATTTAACAACCGTTATTTTTACGGTGGATATTTTAGATAGTACAGGGGCTGCTTATCCTTAAAATAGACTCATAGGTAATTAATCGTAATTCGGAGGTCATCGTCGGTTTAAGAAATGCGAATGATGACTACGAATTAATTACATACCTATGAGTCTACTTTAAAGATAGACAGGTCTTGTTTCAAACCTTTTGGTAGTCGGGTGGTGTAGTAAGTAACAGTTTCCAAAATCCGATTGGCATTTGTTTTTGTAATCGTACCATCAATCGTACCAACTCAGAAATTGGTTCGGGCGAGCTCACGATTTTTGTCCCGATATCGCCACTGATTTTAGGGCCGTGTGTAGCCGGCGATGCCTACCTTGATACTCGTAAAACACTAACGTTTTGCCGAAAGTGCTAGATCTTTTCATTCCTCTAGCGCTCCAGATCGAACGGGAGTGCCAAGAGCAAGCATAGAGAATCGACTCCATTGTTTGGAGAATGGATGCAATTTAGTCTCCAGCGGCGGATAGCTCTTTAGATGACGCAGAAATATCGGGCGCGATTATTTTCAAGATCGTTTTTCATTTGATTCGGCGTTCAAAGTCCTGAGACTTGAAGTGGAATTCTTGAGTCAATATTTACAACAGGTTTCTCTACGGTGTTACAAAAAGGTCTGGTGCCAGTTTCATAAAACTACAATTCATAGTTTACTATGACAATTCGATGTATTCGGTTAGTTAGCTTTCCTTTTACGTTACCTCTTTTATGTCTAATCGGCTACTCAATGTACCTACATCGAATTGTCATAATAAACTATGAATTTGTAGATTTATGAAACTGGCAACGAGCTATGAAATTTTCACAAAACTTGCGTAGACGTCAGATATAGCGGGATTTTTCGTATTTCCACCTCAAAGTGGATCAAAACCTGTGGTCAAAACGAATTTATATCTCATTCTCGTTAATTATTGAACGACCGGTCTACCGGCTAAAACGAAGCCGATTACCATTGGCGAAAATCAAAGTTCGATTTATGAAAAATTAACTGGGTGGCAGTAAAATGAACTGGGAGGCACACATTTTTCATAAATCGAACTTATATTTTCGCCAATGGTAATCGGCTTCGTCTTAGCCGCTAGACGTCCTGTACTGGCAACACTGCCTCGTACTGACTTTAATTTATTTAGGTACCACGACTGTCTATACATTTCCGCAAATCCCGTCTATATTTCAACGACAATCTCATCCAAAAGACAAGCGGGCACTTATCTGAAATCTGGGGCTTTTCATACCATTCGGGGCTTAGGCTCTGAAAACCTAAGTTATCATTATGGTAATGTATTCATTGCGTACGGATGTTACAATCCCGGATAGATCCGCCTGTGGGAGTGAAAGAGCAGTCTGTTTACAGTGTAATCATTCAGAGAGAGATACAACTTGGCAAAAATAAGGCAGAACAACAAGTAACTAGTATCTAGACCAACTAGACCAAATGTAGACCTACCTACCTTCTACCGTCGGACAAAAGTTGTTGGAAATCCGATTTAAAAGTTGACGTATTTCAGGAATAAAGCTATTTAAAAATTACCCTGTAGAGCCCCTTTTTAACCTGGTGCCATAGTGAAGGAAATCTGTGTCCTGTGGCACTTCCACGCCGGTCCTATACCCTAACGCAGGGCTACCAAAACTTGGGTCCGCGGCCAACTACCAAGCAGCGATGCTCACATTTACCCTTTTTAAACAAGACATGATGGCAGGTTCGTCAAACGAGTTCCTTTTAAAACGAGTCTCAGTATTAAAATGAAGTACTTTTTAAATGTTTAATTAATTCAAAATTAATAATAATTTGTTTTAAACGTGATGTTAGATTTTGGAAGATATTTTGGGATAATTGTTTTAATAAAGCATTTTTTAAAAATTTATTTTTTATGCAGTCATTATCCTTAACTGAGGGTTATGTACCTACCTATGTACCTACCATAACACTGCATTCTATTTCAATTGGTAGATTGTAGCTCATAGTAAAGCGGCGCCAGGGGTCCGCTCTTGCAAAAGGTTGTGAACCACTGCCCTAACGGATGAAGGGTAGCCGCAAAATTACGCATCAACCTTATCAGCTCCCGGCAAATTTAAGGGCCTAGAGCGGCCGGCCAGGATACTCATTAATATCGTAATTGCACTTGATTGGGGCGCTTCTGGACGTCGATTGTTTCGGTATTGGCTGTATTGATAAGGTCCGTGGTCTGGGGGTCTACTATAAATGTATAGATACCCTGTGTTAAGGCATGCTTGTAGTGATTCGGCAAGCGAGACGAGTCAAGTAAATTTAAGATATCTAGACTTTCTTCAGACAATTCGGAACCCAAAGTTTTTTGTTCGAAAGTCCGTTATTGGCTTAATCTTATCTTTAAACAATATTGAGAAACTAATTTAAATATCTTTTATTTTGGTCCAGTAGTTTTGTTTTTATGCGCTAAAATGTTTTGTTCCTATGACCGCCAACAGTATGCAGACCGTCGCGTGACGTCATAAAACCGTTTGAAACGTTGTAAAATCCAAACTACTGAACCAAAATAAAAAATATTGAAATATTTTCTCAATATTGTCTGAAGATAAGATTAAGATTCAGATTCAGATTCAGATATTTATTAATAATTTTCATTACAAGTCAATTAATCGATTATATTATCATTCATTATACCTAGTAGGTACATTTTGTTACATAAGTGTAACTTAAAATATTTGTTTATTATCTGAAGTAGGTAAGTATATAAATTTGCATAACAAATGTCATAGTTATTAAATTAAAAATAAAATCATCAGTTAAGTCAATACTTAATAAGGTAATAGGATAAAAATAGAATTTGATATAATTAAAATATAAGTCACTGAATTAAAAATAAAGTTAATTAACCTTATTACTTGTTATAAATTCGTCGTATGTATAGTAAGCCTGCCTGATAAGCCAGTCGCGTAGTCTAAATTTAAAGGTAGGTGTGCTAGGAGCGTTGGTGACTTCCGGTGGGAGCCTATTATAGACTTCAGGGCCCATAGCCTTAACCGTTTTAGAGCCTTTGGACAGTTTCTTTTCGGTGAGACATAGCCTACCACCATGACGAGTATTATCGTGCTGGACGCCCGCGAGCACCATCGCCAGGTCGCCGTGCTCTTCTGTGACCTCTCGAAAGCCTTTGATGTCGCTGATCATAGCGTGCTACATAAGAAGCTGAGGCACTACGGAATTGACGGTCCTCCTTTAGACCTGTTGATCGACTTCATGCGGGGCAGGACACAGTTTGTAGTAGGTGACGGAGGCGCCGCAAAGTCAGACGGCCTGACAACGCACATGGGCGTGCCGCAGGGCTCGTCACTATCGAACATAGCATTCACCCTGCTTCTCAACGACTTACCAAACGCGGTACCCGACGCGGAAATTTTTATGTTCGCTGACGATGTTGCTGCTGTTGTGACTGCATCCGACAAGGCCGCACTGGAGCGGAGGTTGAACGCCGTCGCGGACCACCTGTGTTCATGGTTTCGCTGGAATGGGCTGAGGCTGAACCTGTCTAAAACACAGTTTATGCAGTTCGACCTCTCGGGTCGTAGCATGCCTACACTGGCAATCGACGTCGAAGGAGTTCAGCTTGGACAGGTCAGCACAGCTCCTTTTCTGGGATTCCAGTTAGACCGAGCGTTGACATGGGAGCCGCACATCGATAACTTGTGCGCCCGCCTGGCCAGTGCTTGCTTCGCGCTGCGTCGCCTCGTGTCAACTGTGCCGCCGGAATCTATGCGCACGTGTTACTTCGCCACCGTTCACTCTCTGCTTCAATACGGCGTGGAGCTGTGGGCGCGCGCCGCCGAGTGGGAGCGCGTGTTTCGCATGCAAAAGCGGGCCGTGCGAATACTAGCAAGGGTGTCTCAGGATACGTCGGCGAAGCCCTATTTTATATCGCTTAGGATCCTGACCCTAACCGGGCTGCTAATTATGCAGGTGGCATTGTACGCACGCTCATGTCTGCACCTATACCCGCGCCTCGGGGACAACCACAAATACGCCACGCGAAACAAAGGCAAGCTGGCCGGAGTCTCGCGGACATTGACTAAAAATGAAAAGTCTCTGCATGTTATGGGCCCAGAAGTCTACAATAAACTTCCGGCAGATGTTAAGAATGCATGTAGCGAAGGCGAATTCAAAAACAAAATAAAAAAATGGCTTATCGAGAAGTGCTTCTACAGCTATGACGAATTCCTAGTGCCGGACAAAAAACCTACAGCTCTTGTAGGTTGAATTTATATCCTGACATTATTTTTATTTGACATTATTTTTTATTCAACATACACGTTATGTTACATTGAATATGACCATGATTTAAATATAATTTATTTTAAATATCATTTCCAATAATTTTAATTTGATTCGATTGTATTAATATTTTAATATACATACCTACCTACTATTGACATAATGTGATAATCCCAAATTATATTACAAAGATAATTTAATATTACCTACCCTATTTTAATGCTATAATATTAAAATACTCAAATGACTTATAATTAATATTATCAATAAATAATGTCTATGTCTATGTCTATGTCTATGTCTATACCCGTGGCGATCACCAACTTTTGGGAGTGCTGGCAAGTTCTCCCTTACTTCCGTAGCCACTTGGAAAATTAATATGCATGGGAGGGTCATTATTCTCAAGGCCACAAAGTGTTCCTTGGCGGAGTCGTCGCGAGGAACGCGAGCCAACGTTCGCACAGCGCGCTTCTGCAACCGGAAGATGCGCTCCCAGTCAGCGGCGCGCGCCCACAGGTCCACACCGTACTGCAGCAGCGAGTGCACGGTGGCGAAATAGCACGCGCGCACCGCGTGCACAGGCATAGTGTAGCTCAGTCGGTACAAGGCAAAGCAAGCTCCTGCAAGTTTCCCGAAAAGCTTTTCGATGTGAAGCTCCCACGTGAGACCTTGATCCACTTGGAAGCCCAGGAATGATAAGGCTCGTACCTGCTCGATCGCTATTCCATCAACATTGACGCTCAGCTGTCGACGCGTTCGTCCTGATAAGTTGAACTGCAAAAACTGTGTCTTGGTCAAGTTTAGGATGAGACCGTTATGCTTGAACCAGGTAACAAGTTGGTGCGCTACCACGTTCAGTTTGTGCTCGAGTTCGTCAAGTGATGGAGCAACTACAATTGACGCTACATCGTCGGCATACATAAAAATATCTGCCTCTGATATAGCCGCGGGCAAATCGTTCAACAGTAGCGAGAAGGCCAGGTTAGAGAGTGACGATCCCTGTGGAACGCCTTTCTCGCTGGACATGCCGTGCGATCTCACTTCACCACCCTTCGCTAATATGTATTGGCGCCTGGCACTCATAAAATCAGTCAACACTGACAGCGTTGGACCATTCATACCGTAGTGGCTGAGTTTAATAGCTAACGCACTGTGGTCGGCCACATCGAAGGCCTTCGAGAGGTCACAGCATAAGAGTGCTACCTGCAGCTTCTGCTCTCGCGCCTCCAGCACGCTACCTATGACTTGGCGCGCCAGCATGGTGGTAGAATGCCCGGCGCGGTACGCGTACTGTCTCTCAGACACAGCTCGTGTCTCTTCGAGGAAGGCAGTAAGGCGTGACGTCAGGCCGTTTTCGAAGACTTTTGCAATGGCTGGAATTATAGATATAGGCCGATAACTATTTAGGTCTCCCTTTTTGCCCTTCTCTTTGTAGAGTGGACATACTTTTACCTCCTTGAAGGGTTGCGGGTACGTTCCGCACCGGATGCACAAGTTGAATAGCATCGAAAGAGCTGGCGAGATTGACTCTGCCAGTTCATACAGCGTTTTGACAGATATGCCATATAAGTCGCGAGTGGGTTTGTTTGCTACCTTTTTGGTGATGATAGTGTACACCTCATGGGGTGTAAACAGTGCCAGGCGAAGGGAGCGGTCGGCCGGAGCGCGCGCCGCTGCCAGCGCGGAGGACACTCGCGCGACGTCGGCTTGCGGCGCCCCGCTCACGGCGGCGGCTGTTGTGAACTGTTTGTTTAAACAGTTGACTAGGTCTTCCTGAGATGCAAATGGCGTTCCATCAAGTTGTGTAATAATATCAGTGAAATCAACGGCAGATGTTTGTTTGCGACCGGTTTCCGTATTGACTACTTTCCACATTGATTTGACTACATTGTCACTCTTCTGTATTAGTTTTACATAGTAATCCGTTCTCTCAGAACGAAGTAGGTGATTATACCGCGAGTTGATAACGTCAAGTTTCAGTTGGATATCGTCTCTTCCAGGAAATTGACGCTTTAGGTCTCGAAGGTCAAACAGTAGTGATTTTAAATTAATTATTTCGTCAGTTACCCACGATGTGTACCGGGGCTTGTTAGGAATCCGCTTCAGAGGAAAGCAGATTTCCATTTTATTTACTAAAATATTTATAATTGATTGGGCAAGATCATCAGGTGTGTGGCAGCTCGCATAGATTTGATCCCAGTCGACGCCGAGCACGGCAGCCGATAGTGCGGCCCGAGCGGCGCGGGACTGGTCGCGCACACAGCGCGTCGCGGGCGGCGGCACACACGGCGAGCGGCGCAGGGCCCCGCGAACGGCATAGTGGTCGCTCAAATTCGACACTATCACTGATACATCAACACACGACGAATCGACGTTTGTGTACAAGTGGTCTATCGCAGTCGCAGAGTCTCGGTACTCACGGTCTACTCTAGTCGGAAAGTCCACCTCATTGTGGAAGTTATAGGCTTTCAGAACGTCCCCCAAAGCCTTGCGGTCGGAACTTTTTTCTAGCCAATCTATATTAGAATCGCCTACAATCACACAGTCTAGGTCAATGCGACTGACGGTATCAAGCAGACTTTCAAATACATCTAAGAATTCTGTTCTATTTGTCATGTTTGTATAGAAACACACTACAATTAGATTATAGTCAATTAACTTGACGGCAGATATTTCACAGTGCATTTCCCTAGATAAACTACACAGCTCATCAATCACAGTGGCCTTTACACCATCTTTGACATAAATACAGGACCCACCGTGTTCATAGGTACGACGACAGAAATGGGACGCTAAGGTAAAGTTATTAATATGAACTCTTTCCAGTCTACCAAAATCTAAAAAGTGTTCATTTAAGCACAAGACATCACATTTCATCTCATCTAGTAATAAAACTTCCAGTTTCGCGGTTTTGTTGTTCAAAGACTGCATATTAAGATTATTATTAAGACTGCATATTACTGAATATTAAGCCAATCAGTGGTGGATTTACCAATAGGCTGAGTAGGCTGAAGCCTAGGGCGGCAGATTTTAGGGGCGGCAGATTTAGGGGGCATCTTTTTAGATCTTACATAAAAAGAAAAATATGCATATAAAGTATACCTAAATTGAAATTGCATGATTGTATTTACTTGGATAATATTTTGAAGGGGGGTAAAGTGAGCTTTTCTTGAAGCTCAAAGAGGTGACGCGAGAGTGAAAATGTTAGGAATTCATCGGTCGGTAGGGCGGCCGAATTTGAAAAGTCTACTGGCGGCAAATGTGTAAATCCGCCACTGAAGCCAATAACGGACTTTCGAAAAAAAAACTTTGGGTTCCGAATTGAGCATCGATCTATGCTGGTGCTTGATAGATTGAACATAATATCAAAACTTTTTCTTGTTCTCGATCTCGACAGGCGGGCGAAGATCTCGTCTCGATCTCGTTTTATGACATCTTGTTATTCGAGATACTCGATTGTTCATGACATTCATATTAATCAAAAACGGCCGACCAAAATTTTTTGTATAATCTCTGACATGTCAAAAAATTATAGCTGTCAGAATTCTACGGAATAAAAAATCTGAGTTTAAAAATACATATTTCTAGATTCTCGCTCAGTCTCGCTTGTTCGTTGACTAATTTAATCTAGAAACAAGGATTGAACTTCGAATCAAACGATCGAGACGAGACCTTGAAACAAAACACAAACGCGAAAATGGTTGGCCAAGATACTTGAAAGTCTCGTCTCGAACCGAATCACAACTTTTTTGTATTGGGCAAGGAGTATAATTTGGGAACGAGAGTTAACGGCTATTGATTATATTAATTTAAAACCTTTATAATACACCATGTCTCTTGCTTGCTAAACGATAATGCAAATATAGTTAGTTGCACAACAACACTATTAACTATATTCATTGATGGATCTATTCACATTCCAACTAAAACTCAAGCAAGCCCTTATTCATATCAAATATTACTAACCACAACAATCAATTAATCAGCTACACCTCCTACGTCATAAGTGCAAGGTTCAAGCAAGGCTTCCGTGGAACAGACGGTTGTCTGAACAAGATTTATCTGAGCCTTATTAGAGGAGGAACAGAACCCGGGACCATAAGTTACCGAGCTCATCGCGCTGTGTCGGCGGCATGTGTGCCGTGCGCCAGTAAAATGCCGCTGGCGCTCGAATAGTTTGGATACCGCTAAGACCTATTACGACGAGAGGATTGCATGAAAATCACTGACAATTACCGAAGGATTGTGTGAGGATTTTCATAATAGAAAGATACATATTATGTAAGAATCCTGCGGAAATTTCAAGCCCAGCGGCATTTTCCACTGAGTGAAAATTAAATCTTGTCGGAATAGAACTACATAAATATTTATAATTAAGGGGAAAGGAAAGATTTTTTTATTTTCTAAACTCGGACGCCATTTACTAATTCGAGTTTCCCAAGATTATGACAATATTCGTTAACGCCCCTCCCTCAAACACTAGGTACGGTCGGCCACAATCTCAGATACCCCATGGCAGCTCTTACCGCGCGCGGCATAAGGGCGCCAATCCAACAAAAAGGGGTATCTGAGACTGTCGCCGACTGTACTATAGATTTATTATAGTGGCCCTTTTATCGAAGGCTTCGGTCATAAAAAGGAAGGGCACACTACGTCCAGCAAACGATCGAGACCGAGTAGAGTGCCAGGAACTATCTGTGGTAGGTAAGTCTTGCCGCCTCGGCTTGCGCTTCGGTACTCTGCGAGTGGCTCGTGGATGCATATCCTTGTTAGCGCAGCGGCATTTTACGGCCTCCTGCTGTCTAGCACACGTGTGCAAGGGATATTAGCGCGGTTTTAACGAATAGTTGTTTGCTTTCGCTGCCGGAGTTAAGACACGCTGAAACGCTTTCGTGTTAGCTATGTATCTAGCTATGTAGCTATAACATCTATGTATACAGTTTCGTTGTGGAGGCCATACAACATCGTGAGGAAACCCGCGGCTTAGTTGGCTCCACACGTATTGACTTGTCAGGATGTTATAGGGCCCAACAGGGCAAGCCTACTCTATCTAAAACAATGTCCCAGGCACTACCGCGCCGTGTGGTCCCTTCACTCATCTAGTGTGAGTGAAGGTGCAACTGGACGCTGTATAAATCACCTCGTTCGTACCTAGTTGCAAAGGCCTTTATTTACAACAGTAAAGGCATGTGCAACAACTTTTTTTTATAAATGGGCGTGAAATAAACACTCGATAAGGCAAATATTTAACTTGCTTCGAAAGACAACGACGGTGACTTTTTTTATTGTGCTTTATATTTTCCTAGTGATTGATCGTGTTGTGAATTTATTTATTTTTTTCTTTCGAGTAGTACACTTTTTATTTTTCTAGAACTTTATCTTTCCTGATTTCATACATTATCTCTACGGCAAGTGTAGAAAAAGTTTACCGGTGCCAGCGGGGGGAGCATGACTTTTATCGAGGCGAATTTATCCAACAAAATGGCGGTTTATCAGCATTTTTGACGTCTATAGTGGGTTATATACGTCTATAGTGGGTTATATATCGCTCTCGACGATATATAACCCACTATAGACGTCCAAAATGCTGATAAACCGCCATTTTGTTTGATAAATCCGCCTCGATAAAAGTCATGCTACGGGGACAGGTGGTAGCTAGGCGCCTACCATGCAGAAGCGAAGTATGTATAATACAATTTTTTGTATGAGGCCTTGGCGAGATCGCATTGCACATGTAGGAACCAATCTACATACCTTAATGATAGTTTTACTTTACGACCGACCAAAACCTAATTATGACAAAGTTAGGAAAGCACCCTGGAGGCTCCTTCGGTTCCATACTGAATAAGCTTTTACAATCCGAATCTACATAGAGATTAGAACTAGTTCCCAGAGGACTCGCAAGGAAGAGCGCTGGAATAAAGGGATGGCTTCAGATAATTGTCTTGGGCGCTTTATTACAGTCAGGAATCTGAGAATATTTCAAGATAGAGAATTTTCGTAAAGTGTTATGCCATGTTTTGCAATGGGACCCTACAAAACTGAATTTACACATGATTGGCCTTCGTCGATTTAGCTGAAAATCATACCAAACTTGATACTGCTGTTTGTTTTCTTTAATAAATCTAATCAAATACAGTAATCCAAACACATTCTCCGGATATATTTTAATTCGTGCACTACTACGTCAGTACTTTGACACTTCCAATGGGGTGATATCTAGCTACTTGTTGGACTGAGGATGACCTGCCCTACAACCCTGCCACGGTAACTAAGCTTCACGCCAAATTGTCACATTTTTTCGATAGGGAAGTCTAGATATCACATTTTTTCGATAGGGAAGAAGTTTTCGATAGGTTTCAGTTTCTGCCAAAGTCAATAGGTACTAGGTAAATCTATCTACGAGTACAAAGTTTTAAAAGCAAGTGCACCGAATTGTACTGCATATGCCCCTAAGTACACCGAATTGTAACAATGAACTCAACAGTCCTACAAACCCATTGAAACTTTTAATCGGAATTAAAACTAGCAACCTAAACTGAACTTTTACAACAATGTTATTGTACTGCAGAACTACAATGTAAGTATATCGCCAGTTGTTTCACACTACATGCGTTTTATTGTCCTGCATTTGTAGCTAAGAATGCAATTAAGTGCAAGTTTACTCGGTACAACTGTGTTTTATGAACATACGAACTACCTACGAACACAGCCAAACAATCTACTTGTAATTCCTGTAGCAATGTGAATAAAGGTCAAAATACCACTGTAGAGAGACAGAACAGTGTAAAAGTTTAGAAGGAACGTGTGGGTGCTCCCACATTAGTGTTTAACTATTCGTATAATTAAACTTAATGTGTAATTACATGTTTCTGTGGTTAGTGTCCGTGTTTTTCTGTTGGTTTTTTTACCATTAGATTTTTAGTCCGTTACATTTTCACATGTGTGGAAGAATCGAATCGTAATGATCGAAAGTGTTTTGAAAGAGCAAACGAAATAATAAAAGAATTAATAACGTAACAAATATCGTAACATAAACATCCTTCTTCCTACTAATATTATATTTGCGAAAGTTTGTAAGTATGGATGGATGGATGGATGTTGGTTACTCTTTCACGCTGAAATGGCTGAACGAATTTGGATGAAATTTGGAATAGAGATAGCTTAGACATCAGAATAACACATAGGCTTCATATTATCACGCTTTTACACTTAAGAGCAAAGTAAAGCATATATTCTTTTTCTGTAGTCCACGCGGACGAAGTCGCGGGCAAAAGCTAGTACTATATACGTATAGATAGGTAGGTCATCCGTAATGTAACCAACTAACCACGCTACAACGTGCTACGAGGTGCTACGAAGTGCTACGCCGTAGCTTGTCTACGAAGTTAGAGCGAACAAGCGCTACTTCCGAGTCTTCCTAATAATCTAATTCTCGGGAATCTCGCATTCGACACATCTCGAAGTAAAAATCTCATGTCATTTTGATCCCGACTGCTCTCGGCCACTCGAATCATGTCGAGCGAAAAAGGCAAACATCTCGCAGAAATATCGTGCCTTATTTCGAGGATGGCTTCGTGAGAATATTTGCCGCATAATTAGATTTTTCCTCTGAGATGTGTCGAATGCGAGATTTCGATGATGAGAATTTTTATGCGAATTGGAAAACTTGAGATACGGAACTCTGACCTAGTGCACAAATCCTCATAGAAATAGATCGGCTACCAACGCACCGATATATTCTAATGTGGAGTCTTGTCTGAAACAGAAATTATAATAAATATTTACACGCCTGCTCTCAATCTACTTACATTGACGGTGGCTTTGGAAATGTGAAATCGTATGGACGTAAATCTGCGTAGGCCTTGGGATAGGGCTTTGTACCAGATGCTGTTACTATTGTCTACAGAAATAGACACTGGTCTGTTTGGTATATGTGTAAACTTACAGCGATCTACAAAAGTAACCTGTGTGCTTATTATGTAAAAAAACCGCACAGTTACTAGTCCTCAAAATGTATGTGGGTTTATTAGCGGAAAAAAAATCGATACGATATAAGTTGTTCTTTTGTTGACAATAATGAAAATAATACAATTTAATTGCCATCAAACAAAAATCGCTGAACAAAAATAGTCAAGAGTAGCTACCACGAGTGCGAAAAAGCTGTGCCGAACGTCTGCCGGACGTCTGTCATGTATCCTAATACTACAAGGTGTTACAAAAGATGCTACAGGGTAATAGCACCCGGTGATAGGGATCACAACCTAAATATTTTTTTTGCCTTATGACGTTCCGTTGATTTTTAAATAAATACAATGTGAACGCTGTGGCAGGAGAAAAGTATTGTATTGTTTTCATTTTTTTTTATTGTTTTCGTTGACTTTCACAATGTTTTAACAACTCAAAGCTATGAAAATGCACCTACACACACAGACAAATTTTGAAATTTGAGCTAATACCCAAAACAAAATAGTTATGAAAAATGTTAAATTTTGAGTTTATAAAATAAAAATTGTTTCTTCAACTTTTTTTTCAGAATTGATATCCTGCTGACCAGTAGGTTACACCCTGTAAAAAGAGTTAGGATGTTTTGTAACACGTTGTATAGTAGTAAGGTTATTTATTCAACTTATCACTTTCAGTGACAGTGACAGTAAGCACTCTGGTAGCTGCTCAGTTTAGCTTCAAAATTTTTAAAAACTGAAAAATGAGCCTTTCTGCCACGCAGCTATCGTTGGACCTTAAAGGCCACACAGTCGCGTTTTTATCGGTCGATGCGTTGTTGCGATATGTGTATCAGTACATTTTGTATTAGGATGGCCATGGAGTTACACACTGCTGCGATAATAACGCCGCAACGTTCCTAATACAAAATGCACTGATAATAGATATCGCAATAACGCATGCGATACTATCGACCTTCCGTGTGGGAGCCTTTAATTATAACACTTCTCTCCGTCCTCGCAGTTTAAATGAATAGCGGATCCCAAAACCGCTCTCGTTTCAACACTTGCACCAGCAACCAGGCGAGATAGGTGCCTAATACCCGGTAGATTAGCCGTATTTACGGCGTGGGATTAGTGTGCAGACGCCCTTATCTCTGGCGTGTATACCGCTACAGTGTCTGCTTTTTACTTCATGTTTTCTTATCTCGGGGGAAATGGAACAATCAAAGGGGAAGCGGTTTTCAGATTGTCCGGTAAGAAATTTTAGGGGCTGTTAAAATAATTATGGTTAGAGAAAAGACATTATGGCTAGAGAAAATACATGCTTGTTTCGAGTAAGGATGTCTTGGTCACTATAGGCACTGATAATATCTTTGATGCGAGATCATAAGAGTTTTGTCTTTCTGCCGATTTCTGAATTGAGAAATTCGCTAAGGAAATGGATAAGTATCCTTCTGTCTCTATAAATTTTTCACAAAAGAGCGTGACAGAACGATAGTTAAGTATTTGCTTAGTAAAATTCTCAATTCAGAAACCGGGCCCTAGTCTCTTTAACTTCGTAGTGTTTAAACTTCATTTATGAGCGCTATCGAGCAACGCGATTTATAGTGATAGTTATTACGATATCGTAATAAGCAACGCGATTTATAGTGATAGTTATTACGATATCGTAATAAGCAACACGATTTATAGTGATAGTTATTACGATATCGTAATAAGCAACGCGATTTATTCTATTAAATCACGGTTTTACTCACTAGTAATTTGTCAGTGTAGCCGACA
Organism: Zelleria hepariella; assembly: GCA_949319315.1. NCBI lineage: Eukaryota > Metazoa > Arthropoda > Insecta > Lepidoptera > Yponomeutidae > Zelleria > Zelleria hepariella. The sequence continues at coordinate 13,007,683 of OX439392.1, read as the reverse complement.
ATAATAATATATATGTTTAATAGAAAAAATGTGCAGTGCTCACGAAAGTTTAAGTTTTAAAACGCGATTTATAGTGACAATTGTTACGATATCGGAAAGTTATTAAACTTTCACTATGAATTTGTAGAACTTCATTCTTTTGCTATTTTGCAGTACACTTTGCACTATTACTGAAACTTGTCTTAGATTATGGGCCCTTGGAAATGGGTAGATAAGTTTCTCGAATAACTAGATAATTTTCTTTCACAATAATGTAAATTTTGGGCGTGCAAATAGGTGAGTCGTGTCGATAGAAATTCAGATAGTTTAATTGATTATATTTAATTAGCCCTTCAAACAATATCAGAGTCCGGGTTTAGTACGCCGCAACAACATCTATTGAAGTGTGCATTTGTCCAACGCACGTTATTTAATTAAAATTGCCCTCTCAGCACCTTACGAGAGTCTTACATATCGAAAACAAATAGAAGTATCGCCCGCGCGAGTAAGAGCCATACGCCCCGCTCCCCCCTCACCGCGCAGGCGATACGCGAGTTATGCGGTCGACCTATAGGGAGGATTTTACGCGTGCCGCACTGACGCTCGTCTACCGTGCAATTTTAGTGGTTTTAAAGCCGAAGGTATTTTGTTGCACTGGTGATTCTGAGCCAAATTACAAAATTTCATTCGAAAACGCGCGAAAAAAAAAATCACTTCTCCATACAAATGGTGTCGATTGGCAATAACCGTTTGTATTGGGAAGTGTTTTTTTTTTCGCTCGTTTTGAAGTAAAATTTTGCAATTTGGCTCAGAATCACGAGTGCAACTAAATACTTTCGGCTTTAAAACCACTAAAATTGCACGGTGTATGCTTCTATGGTCAGTTTCATACGAATCCATACCTATGTATTACCTAGTTTTAATTTTATGTTTTTATTTTACGTTTCGATGTTGTTGCGATACTTTCTTTATTCTTTCTTCAACGACATGCATCAAAGTGTCTGATAGACTGATGAGGTGTTAGCCTGAAAAAGACGTTGCAGTGCCTTGGACGTGTTTTAGATAGAGTAGTCTTGTGCAATACCTATAACATCCCCTTAGCTTGGTGGCCCTTGGTGGCCCCTTAGCCGTGCCACGCCTCCCGCACTCTTTCAGGGTGGCTCTGATGATGCCCGGTCTCGTCTCACGCTCAGACCTCATACCGCTAAAGAGGCATAATATTAAATCGTCACTGCGCATCGTTCGACAAGTCTCTTCTTTCGTGGCACACATTTTACCGTAATGCGACGATTTTACTGTAACGGTAAAATCGTCAATAAGTGGCAACTAAACATCCAAAGAGAACCTTCGATCCGTCTCAACTCAAACATGTAATTGTGCCCTTTTAATAAATTTTCCAATTAGGCGCCGTTTAATGGAAACCTTCCGATGCTTTAATTAAAATTGGAAAAATAAATGCTTGTGGAGATGCCACTTGTTATACTCCGTGCAATTTTAGTGGTTTTAAAGCCGAAGGTATTTTGTTGCACTGGTGATTCTGAGCCAAATTACAAAATTTCATTCCGGAACGCGCGAAAAAAAATTCACTTCTCCATACAAATGGTGTCGATTGGCAATAGCCGTTTGTATTGGGAAGTGTTTTTTTTTTCGCTTGTTTGAAGTAACATTTTGGAATTTGGCCCAGAATCACGAGTGCAACTAAATACCTTCGGCTTTAAAATCACTAAAATTGCACGGTGTATTAATATTTACCTAACAAGTACCTAAGTATCTCTAATTACTTATGGTTGAATACTAACTCGATTGAATGAAACATTAAAAATGTGCAGCGGAATTTTAACTATTGAAAATATATTTACAGATTGAAAGAAATCCACTCCAGCAACTTGGATACCATGATTTAGATCCTGTTCGCTATTGTGTCCACCCTCGAACACAAGAGGGTGCGCAGCCCCTCGATCGGGGTGACCGAGCGGCTGCGATTGAAGGCGGGCGAAATGTGGTTTGCTCCTTCTGTACGGGCCCCGCGGCTTCTTCCGGCGAATGCAAAGTAACTAGGGGACTAGCTAAAATGTTCAGCAATGCAACACTCACCGAAAAGCATGCACGGCGAGCGCGTAGAAAATAGTTGTATGCGGGATCAAAACAGTGAGGCACAGGGTTGAACGACAATGATGGTAGTGAGTGAGATTGGGCGGGGAAATTAACACAAATACACAGATTACAATAATAACAATACGAAATGGGTGATAGTGGGTCAAATTGCAATAAATACAGAGAGATGGTGCGAGAAACAAATTAAAATAAGAGGGCAAAAATATTAGTGGGCGAAAAATGGGGCGAGAAAAATGCATCTGTCAAAATATTCAAAAAGAGCGCGGGGCATAAAAAAACAAAACAAAAACGTTCCGAAATTTTGAAGTAAAAAGAAAAGTGGCCAGTACCCGGCAATGCAGTGAGGTCGCATTACCGAACATACCGCCGCCCCTGAAACCACGTATTCAGCATAAAATAAAATAAAGAGAAAAGGGGAATTAAAAGTGGGAGGAATCGTGGAATAAGGGCAAACGCAAAGTAAAAGCAAAAGCTATGGGCTATAGGGAAACATCACACTTCTATTCAAAAAGTAGCCATAAAGTACAACGATGAGAATTGGGACGCTTAACCGAGAGCAGAGTAAATTGTCAGGTAAAACAAAACAATTTAATACAAATTAATGGAATCAAAATCAAAACAAGCGCCAACGGATTGTGACGATCATTCGGGCGAGGGTACGAGCTTGACAGCTGGGTAGTCCTGGGATCGGACGTGACACCAGCGGTCGACAGTAATATATTTACAAATGGACAAACATACAATAACCAAGAGAGATCATTTAATTCAAGGCAAATAAAAATACGTCAATGGATTGTGATGTACGATGGACACAATACGATCAAATTCAAAGATACAATACAAGGAAAAAAATGGGTTATCCTGGGGTTGGACGAGACACAAAAAAGCAGAGATTCACAGGGGTAGGTTACTACTTTCACAGTTACGAATTGCAGAGCCTGTGACGAGTAAGTAGACCTATTTACAAAATAACTACACAAATTCAAACAAAGGGCAGTGAAAAGATCTATTCGAAAGACATTACTGGGTTGTCCTGGGGGCGGACGAGAGCCCAGCAGTCAGGAAAACTAAACACTACAAATAATTACAATATTCACAGGGAGTGGAAAAGATAACATTGACAACAATTTACAAAATTAGAGAAAGAATGAGATACATTGGCAGAGTGTGCCGTCAGCGGGGTGTGACGGCCACAGCTCATCCAAAAACCTGGACATCTGGGCTGTCCTGGGGGCGGACGGGAGCCCAGTAGTCGGATCAAACTAAACAATAATAAACGGGAAAAAAACTACACAAGTCCCAAGACTGGGTTGTCCTGGGGGCGGACGAAAGCCCAGTCATCGGGTCACAACAAACACAAACAATATAATACCAATACATACAGCGGGCAGAATACTATACACAAACATCAATTTACAAAATTACACAGAAAGCGAGAGAAATCAGCAGAGTGTGACGTCAGCGGGGTGTGACGGCCACAGGTCATCAAAAAACATTTAACACATCTGGGTTGTCCTGGGAGCGGACGGGATCCCAGTGGTCAGAGCAAGGGCAGCAACAAACAATGAAAAACGAGGAAACAACTACACACGAGACTAGATTGGGTTGTCCTGGGGGCGGACGAGAGCCCAGTAGTTGGGTCAAAAACAAAGACACAAAATAAATCTTAATACACAAAACAGAGAAGAGCAGTATTCAAGGACAAGGAGCTCTGCGGGTTGAGAGTCCAATGAACCAAACAATCAACAATACAAGTGACAGAGTGACACAAATGTGCTAATGGAACATACAACTTTGCAATTCGGGCAACTATTACAATGCTTGGGACAAAGGGGCAGTTTGGATCGGCACATAAGTGACGACAGGCCAATAGTGGGTCTGGAAAAGGTGGCCAGCGAAGAGAGTGTACGGAGGGCCTGGAGGTCCTGGAAAACGAAACCAAAACCAAACGTCAGAGGTAAAATGATTGGTTGGATCTGAAAGTTGTAGATTACCAATGCGAGGCCAGACCAAAACTGGAGGAGGTCGGGCAGGAAAATTGCCAGTGATATTGAGAATGCACTGAGGTCGAGAGTTGATGGCATATCTACAGGAGGGGTCGGTAGAAGGAGAGTGAACAAGACCACATTGGGATGGAACGACAGCGTCAATCTCGTGATGGGGTAGCAAATCAGCAAGTTCTTCAGTGTCAAAATCAACTTGCATGTCAAGGTCAAAAGAGGCGGGAGTTCACGTGGCAGACCTTGACTGACACAAGCCTTCAACAAAACAGAGGGCAACTCAAAGGGCTTATTGTTGAAATAGGCGCCGACAGAGCTGTCATTTGACACAGCTTGTTTCGGCTTATGAGTGGTCAGAGGGGCCTTCACAACGAACGCATGCATTGCATACGAGGTAGGAGCAACCGGTGGAAGAGATGGCGGGGGATCTTCGACACCATTCACACCACTGCAGTGCAGAAGGTGCTGGTGAGCAGGCGTGAGCGGCTGCGAACAAGCTTCGCTGGGCAAAAGAGAGGGAGCTGGAGTGCGAGATAACCCGGCTGCAAACTTTTGAGGGCCAGAACAGACTTGTCTGTCAATGTCAAAAGGAGTGGGAGTTTCAAGCAGCACACCTTGACAGCCATTATCGTTTAGTGAGTCAGTGGTCAACAACACAGGAGGCATATTGTTGGTATGGGCGGACACAGAGCTGTGATTTATTTCAGCTAGCTCAGGCTTGTTAGCTGTCCGAGGGGTCTGTTCCATATGTACAGGGATCTTACACGGAGGTGGTGCGGGCGCTGAAAGAGGTGGCGGGTGAACTTCATCACCATCCCAACTGCCGGAGTGCAGAAGAGACTGGTGAGTGGGTGCGAGCGGCTTTAGACAAGTTTCATCACGCGAAAGAGAGGGAGACGGCATGCGGGGTGCATCAGCTGAAAACAGAGCTACTTCGGTCAAGAGGGGTGCTCGAAGGGGCTCTTGATCGTCATCATCACATTGGTGAATGTTTTCTAGAGCACAATATAAAGGTCGTGTGGAGTCGATGCCATACTTTGCTTGCAGGGAGCAAAAGTGGGACACGTACGTCTCAAACATTGCGCATAAGTCATCAGCGCAGATGGGATGGACTTTGTCAGTTTTGGGCTGCGTGACTTGAGCGTAGATCTCATTATATAAATTCTCTACTTCGGTAAAACGGCCCAACGCGTGTTGAATTCGTAACACTTCGGGAAGCGTGGGAGTCAAAATTGTGTCCAAAGTCACAAGCGTCTTGGACAAATGTGTGAACTTTATCACCGAACGTGATAGAGTTGGAGCCATTGCTTTTACTTACGCCTTTGCGTCAAACAAAAGGTAACATTACTGGGAAATACGGGATCAAAAATAACGTTCGTATGCGAGTTGATTACGACATGAGAGGGAATCGAGACAAAAATATAACAACAGAGAGACAAAGAGGGCAGGGACAGTTTACGGGGAAAAGTGCTGAATAAGTGGCCTCACACTCACCAAAATTAAGCCACAAAGCCTTCCAAAAGGAGCAAATCCGGCGCGAAGGACCAAAATATGTTCGCTATTGTGTCCACCCTCGAACACAAGAGGGTGCGCAGCCCCTCGATCGGGGTGACCGAGCGGCTGCGATTGAAGGCGGGCGAAATGTGGTTTGCTCCTTCTGTACGGGCCCCGCGGCTTCTTCCGGCGAATGCAAAGTAACTAGGGGACTAGCTAAAATGTTCAGCAATGCAACACTCACCGAAAAGCATGCACGGCGAGCGCGTAGAAAATAGTTGTATGCGGGATCAAAACAGTGAGGCACAGGGTTGAACGACAATGATGGTAGTGAGTGAGATTGGGCGGGGAAATTAACACAAATACACAGATTACAATAATAACAATACGAAATGGGTGATAGTGGGTCAAATTGCAATAAATACAGAGAGATGGTGCGAGAAACAAATTAAAATAAGAGGGCAAAAATATTAGTGGGCGAAAAATGGGGCGAGAAAAATGCATCTGTCAAAATATTCAAAAAGAGCGCGGGGCATAAAAAAACAAAACAAAAACGTTCCGAAATTTTGAAGTAAAAAGAAAAGTGGCCAGTACCCGGCAATGCAGTGAGGTCGCATTACCGAACAGATCCCATGGGTTTTTTTTAAACACAATGATTTCACTAGTGTCGGAACCTCTAGCGTCTGTGCCAGGGACCTAACAAACTCAAACTAAACCAGCCTCCTTAGCACGCTGACCTTTTGCCTACTCTCAACTGTCACCTTAACCACTTAATACTACTGAGGTGACAGGTAGCTAAGGTGACAGTTGAGAGTAGACAAAAGGCCAGCATGCTAAGGGGGTTTAGCAGCTACCACGAGTGCTTACTGTCACTGTCACTGAAAGTGATAAGTTGGATCCACACGCTAGGAGCCACACGCTAGGATACCCCTTTTTGTTCGATTGGCGCCCCTAAGCCGCGCGCGGTAAGAGCTGCCATGGGGTATCTGTGACTGTAGCCGATCTAGATGTATCGAAATTTATATTGAAAAATTGCGTCAAGCAAGGGTCAATCCGTGTCTAATAACATCTAACTCATAACAGACTATGTCACCAAGTAGTACTTTTTACTTATTAGTACTTAGTAGTTAACTGTAACTACGAGCTCATGTAGGAAGTACATTTTCCGATACAGTAAGTAGGTGGGCCAACATAGGGTGCTAAGTAGGCTAGGATAATAGAGATGGGTGAACATTGTACAACGGAGCGTCACTTCGTACGGTCTAATCTGGCTAAAGCTTGGCTAGAGGGCAATTGGGAAGGCAAAGTTTTTTGTTCGAAAGTCCGTTATTGGCTTAATCTTATCTTTAGACAATATTGAGAAACTAATTTCAATATTTTTTATTTTGGTTCAGTAGTTTGGATTTTACAACGTTTCAAAGATACGGTTTTATGACCTTCACGCGACGGTCTGCATACTGTTGGCGGTCATAGGAACAAAACATTTTAGCGCATAAAAACAAAACTACTGGACCAAAATAAAAAATATTTAAATTAGTTTCTTAATATTGTCTAAAGATAAGTTTAAGCCAATAACGGACTTTCGAACAAAAAACTTTGCCTACCCAATTCCAACGCTAGACAAACAACTATACGGAAATAAATAAATATAAAATACAGTTTATAACGATTTCCGATATTCACACAAATGTTTTCAAAACGAATCGAATCGCAGTGTTTTTTTTTTGCATAAAAAAACCCCCGACCACGGCATGTAACGCATTTGTTCCGTATTTGTCGGATTCCTCGCTGCCGAAAAGTCGAGAGAAATAAAATAAACAACAAAATAAATTGTGCTTCTAAAACGACGCCTTTTCCTTAATTGGGTCAAAGTAGCTTCTTCGTGGCCTTCCTCTAACTCTATTTCCTACCACGACGACGTAGCAGGCTGCCAAGGAACTGGCCTATGGTCGAAGAGCACGGAGAATGCTGCACCGACAAGAGGATTTAGTGATGATGATAAAACGCCGCGTCTAGACCCGTTTCGACAAAATACGCATAATAGTATTAGTCCATCTCTCAATGTCGTTGATGGGCACATCAAAACGAGGCGAGATGACCCCGCATTTGTTCAACCTGCCTGTGAGCTTCACAACGATCTTGCCGGCTCTGTGTTCATCAACAATCTCAAATTCACCGATGTAGCCGTGCTTCATCATCACAGTCAAAAACTTGACTATAACCTTAGAACAAGGCCGGATAAGAACTTGTCTTTTACTTTTTGTATTGCTGAACAGACTTTAGGGTGGTACTCTAGAACGCTACTTAAACTCAGTTCAAACTAGAACGCTACTTAAACTCTGTTTAAACTCAGTTCAAACTAGAAAGCTCCTTGATTTCTGTTTAAACTCAGTTTAAGTAGAGTTTAGTAGTGTCAACTATCGATAAAACAGTGCATGTTTTGATTTGATTATCCCTCCCTTCATATCAAAACATGCACTGCTTTATCGACAGTCTGAACTCTGTTTAAACTGAGTTTAAGTAGCGTTCTTGAATACCACCCATATGTAATCTTGCGTAAAAAAATCCATTAAAAAAGTAATAAGCTGACAAATAGAATAAATACCTTCTAAATATAAATTACCAGACCAAACTCTCTTTTAAAATCACGAAGGTAGCATGTTTACCGTATGGCACGTAAAGCGCATACTGTGTCGACACATTAGCTTTGTAGCGATAGTTCGCACACGCATGGCTGGGTTGCTCCTAATCCTCCATACCAAGGTGAACTGTAAGGAACGAATGATCCACTCCAGTCCCCGTAGCATGACTTTTAACGAGGCGGATTTATCCAACAAAATGGCGGTTTATCAGCTGATAAACCGCCATTTTGTTGGATAAATCCGCCTCGATAAAAGTCATGCTCCCCCCGCTGCCCCTTTACGTATTCTAATATCCACCGTAAAAGAACATGTCAAAAAAAGATAGATAGGCTATTTTAGAGTGTTTTGACGCTCGACGGTGAAGTGTTTTTTTTTTTTAGAGAATAGAGGCGCTGATCTTTGTGCTCATTCTGTACTTATAACAAATCCACATAGTGGCTAGTCCTCAAAACCGTTTTATTTGCAGGAAAATAAAAAAAAAAAAAGGTTTCTTTTGATAAGAGCTATTTTCCCGAGAGCTATTTTAGATTAGCAACTGTGCGTATTTTTTTTACAGAAACAGTGGCAGTGGCTCCGCAAAAAAAAATAGGAATGTATTCGATATCTCATCGTCTTTGCCTGACGTACCCACGTGAGTGTAAAATTGTAGAGTAAAAATAACAAATTACTCTACCAGCACCATTCCACCTACCTACTCTGCCGTGCTACGAGTACCTACCTACTATGGCGTTTACTCTACCGTTTTTACACTAAACGCACGCGTTTTTATCGGTCGATGCGTTATTGCGATATCTGTTTTCAGTACTTTTTGTATTAGGATGGCCATGGAATTATAAACTTTGATAATAACGCCGCACTGGAAGCAGGACGTTCCTAATACAAAATGTATTAAAAACAGATCGAAATAACGCATGCGATAGTATCGACCGATAAAACGCGCCTGTGTGGTGCCTTTAAACGGCTGGCTTAAATCTGTGGTGCTGTTTGACAGTGAACACCACTTCTGCTAAGTAACTGCAAGAAAATAGATGCGCCCTAATGTAACCGAGTAAAGGCGTCTAAAAGTCCTGACACTGTCCCGAACAACATTTTATGATAAGATCCCTTGCAAAAAGCAAGCGCAGGTAGCCTTCTAAGGCTCTCTTTACTGTGACCATGTGGCCCAAAGGTGTAGCTTTGATGTTTTTCTTGCTACTTTTCGTGTCAACAAGCCCCGAAGTTTGCGTCGCCTTTGACGGGGGAAAATGCTGTTTTGGAATATGTGAGATTATTTTCGGAAAAAGGTTGACCGCTTTGGACGCAAAATAAGTTTGGTGCACTGAAAGTCAACAAGGTGTATAATAATTATAATGGTGTAGGTAGCTAAATTAATATAGATCCAATGTTTTAGATAAAGTTAATAATATATAGGTAATTATAAATTCTCTTTCATTTTCTTTTCTTCGTCTTGGTCTCGTCAAGCACCGAGAGAAGATACAAATATACAAATACATATATTACCTAGGTATATCCAAATTAGTTACACAAGTGCCTACCAATCATAAAAAATACTAGTGTTTAAGTACATAATTTAGTATGGAAAACTGCTTTTAGGTAAAAAAAACTCTGGCTCCGAGGGGAATAGAGATAGCTCTACCGATATAGGTAGTGGCGATAAGAATGAGATGGGATACTGTAAGTAGTTTGTAGTATGTAATCAGAAAATTACGATATCGTGATATTTCAAGATGACAGCTGAGATATGGCTGTAAATGGCTTTTAGAAAGTAGCAAAAACGTGCTGGATACCCAGACACTTTTGACTTTGATGTCTGTACATCGAGTCATTCGTTCGCTGAGTCTACAACCATTTTATTTAACATCCCACCAAAGCCAACCTCTAAACCAGGGGTCACCAAATGGCGGACCGCGGTCCGCATTCGAACCGCCGACCAATTTTGTGCGGACCGCGAGAACACAGCAACTTGCACTATAGAGTACGTAATATACCTCTAGTAAAAATGAATCCCCCGCATTGTCAATTCGAAAACGGCTGGGCGAAGTAACGAGGTAACAAGCGAGAAAGAGTTCGCTGACTTTATTAAGAATAAATTTCGATCTCAACTTCCTGATGACAACCTCTCCAGGATTTAATGTCAATAATAAAATAAACAGCTTAATAGCTTGCACCAATTTTACTCCAAACTTCAGACAGATAGTGCGCAACAAAAAAAATATTTTTTCTCTTTTGTATGTAAAAAATGCCTTTGCCATTTCCGTAATTATTTTTTTTAAATAAATATTTTTTTCTATAAACTGTGCGGACCGCGATGGTCATTTCATTTCTTAAAACGGACCCCGAGCGAAACTAATTGGTGACCCCTGCTCTAACCTAATAAACGGGGCATGTACCTAACACAACAAAAGGACATTTCAGACGAGATTGTGCGTGCGACATGTCCTTTGGGCAAACGGCGTTTTGTGTTACATGTAACATGCTCTGAACATGTCGGCTGCAGCCGGGGGGGCTTAATAAACGAAACAAATATTAGGTATACGGTAGGTAGTAGTAGACGAATACACTTGGGGAGCTATATATCGTGAACCAATTCACTCACGATATTAAATTATATCTTGTTTTGTAGCTTAATATATTACGTGTAATTCGGTACAACAATATTTTGTCGTAGCTCTATTGGATTTCGTACAAATTTAGAGAAAAGCATAATCATATAGTACATTCAAAAACGATATTATAGGTAATTTAATGAAGAACATTTTGGTCATTGACTGTTTTCTCCTAACTTCAACCGTTCTCGCGAAAAAAAAGGCACCTCGATGAGTGACAGGAAAATTTCTCATCTATAATTTCTCAAGGTGTATCTACTACTTCTGGATCGAAGTGTACATATGAAATCTACCCCAAGTGTCACACCTCCTGCCGGATTATTAGGGCCTCTAGGTACTATTGTAGCGCAGGTTGATGATGTAGTTTCGTTCAGCGTTGTATGAGAAAAACGAAGAATACTTAGCCGGTTTTGTCCTAACAACTTTACTGTGAACCTATCGAAACACAACTGCGCTACAGACTTGAGGGCCAGCTTTATATTTAGGTAGGTACATAGGTACTCGACGTCAAGTACCAATGTTCGAGCATGTTCGAGCATATAGAGGTATCATAACATAAGGTATCTGCGTGATCACAGGACAATGGCTGGTGAGAGCAGACACGCAACGCGCCGGCTCTATTGTATCAGTTCCGGGTGAACTGCTGCCGTAGTTGCCCCCTCGGGTTGTTGAGTGGTTAAAGCGATGCTCTCTCAAAATAACGTTTGGATAAAACCTAAGTACAATGCGTACCACGAAAGAAGAGACTAGAGAGACACGATAATGATTTCTAGGTCTCTTTAGCGGTGAAAGGTCATCCAAGAGAGCGAGGGCTACAGCTTACAGAGCCACTAGTAGATAATATATGTAGGTGTAAGATCCTAAATTGCGTTGAGATTAGGCACCTACTGTCTTGTGTTGATGTCATCAGTCAGAATACTTAAATAAACAATAAATTCTCGAGTTCCCAGTGACAAAACATCGACACGATAGAGATTACTAAACAGCCTAGTAAAAAGGTCAGAAACAGTAACCGGAGCGATTTGGCGGAGCATTAAGGATATTGCGTGTCGGCAGACGCATAAAGAACAATGAAAAGGGGATTTTCTTTATTACAGCATTGGCTACGGGTCGGCTGGCCAGCGGCCATATTGTTGGTCCGTTCTTTATGGACTACTGAAAGGACCGAGGTTTAAATCTAATTAAGGGTAGACGATAGCAAGGTGGCGGGAAATTCAAAATTTTCACAGACTTTTACATTTTGTAGCTAAACTGAACTATTTTTGTTCAGAGATTTTTCGTTCGCGAGAATAAAACCGTATTCTTTTCATTTTTGTAAACAACAGAACAACAATAATTCAGCCGATTATGTGTTCTGGTCTACGACAAGTTTTTTGGGCAGTACCACTGCTTCGTAGACCAGTGGACATTGGCTTGCAACTGGGAGTAATTCTCGGGAATCTCGCATTCGACTCTTTTCGAGGGAAAAATCTCATGTCATTTCGACCTTATGAAACAAAAAAAAACAATCTACTGTCAACAACAGCCCATTAAACTTTAGGTAGGTACTGCAAAATTATTGTATCGTGTGTTACATCAAGTGGGTACTAAATGAATCCAGTATTTTCGCCTGTGTAATTAATTACTCATCCACGAAGCTAGTTAGGCATAAATTTACTCACTCGTTCCGCAGTGTTTAAACAGTGATTACCTACTTAGTTGGGTGTAAGCACAATATTTCCCTTCGCTCGCTCGAATGCCTGTTTATCTATACACATTTATTGGAAACCTAAAACATACCTACCTTCCCTTACGAAAATACCCCGAAAGGATATACAGAGAAACTAACTCTTAAAACTGCATACTTTGGGGCGCATAAAGTGGTTATCCGTGCCTTTTTATATCTTTAGGGTTCCGTACCTCAAAAGGGTAAAGCGGAACCATCGTGCGTCTGTCTGTCCGTCTGTCACAGGCTGCCGATTTGCTCCTAAACTACTGGATCGATGGAGTTGTGTGTAGAGATGGGCGGCGCGGAAAGTTTCCGCCGGAAACTTTCCGGAAAGTTTCCAAAATGGGAAGATATCCGGGAAGATTCCCAAAATGGGTATTTATGTGGGTAGAAACGTTTTTCATTGCAGTTATTGAACAAAATGAATCCTTTTACAGTTGTGTGCACTTATAAACAATAGACTGACAATAATTTTCACAATTCTTGTGTAAAACAGGCGTACTTTCGATTTTATGTGATGATTTCTTTAACTTCGCCGAAAATCGGAAATAAAATACGAATTCTTCACGAATTCTTCATGAATTCTTCATGAATTCTTCAATAATTCATAATCACAAGACTTATCACCTCAAAATTATTTGAATTGCTACTAACTAGAACATAAATTATACAAGGTGGCAACATGGAACTCTTTTTTTTGGGCTGATTCTCAAAGTGCCGTCCAAACGATAACATTTTTACATTCCGTTGGAATACATAACCGTTGCTGGCCAGTAATCTAACGGAAATTTTTGCATAAACTGGTAAAATCGCGTCTTTAACTTAACTTCTCAAAACAAAATACTGAGCAGGTAGGTATAGGAGCTTTAAAAAATCCGGACAAGTGCAAGTTAAACTTGGAGAGGGTTCCGTACATTCGAAGTTCATTTACGCACATATGTTGAGAAACCATACCAAACCATAGATGAAGGACTGTAGAACGCCAGAGTTGAGGAACTAATGCTACAATAGTACATTACTGCCGCGATCTGTAATGAGTGCGTTTCTGGCGCGCTTTTGATGGCCGACAGAGCGCAGCGTAGCGCAGCTCAAGGCCCTCACAGTGCGGTCAGCATTGCAGCCCTTGATGGACAAGCTGAAATGAAGGCCGAGACCGAAGGTCGAGGCCTTTATAGCGCGGCCAGCAAGGGCTGCAATGATGACCAAACTTGAGGGCCGAGAGCGTAGCTAAGCTAAGCTCGAGGCAATCATAGCGTGGCCAGAAGCGCGCTCATTGCAGACCAAGGCTTGTATAGTGCTTTACTCAAACAATGCGAGTAATTAAAATATTAATTAGAATAGTAATTAACATAGTAATTTAATTAGCTTACCATTTGTCGTAGATTAAGTACTTTTTGTCGATTTTCCATTCCGCAAACTTTTTGTTGGTAAGCTTGCTTGTATTTTTCTTTTGACTTCGGTGGCAATAAATTTCCAATTACTAATTTCGCTTGATTTTGAATGTCCGGCGGTGTTAAACACATTAAATCCGAGGATTCGTCGCTTTGAGAGTTCACTTTTTCAACAAAAACACAGAAAAAAATCACTTCGAACAACGCGCGAAAAGTCGAAAACAATATGGCCGCGCTTTTTTTTTCTGTGCAATGTGTCGACTGCCAGTACCCATACAGCCTAATTCTAAATAAATACTTTTTGCACCTGATGTTTGAGTTCTATTTATGAAACAAAACTCGACATTAATGTTTTTCTGACCGCAAAACACAAGACATTAATGAAATTCCATACAACTTTTCTGGCGCCTAATCCAAGTAGCCCGCAAGTCCGACTTTGCTCAAAGAAGGTTGTCGAATTAATGTCCACATTACGAGCTTTTTTGAGTAAAATAATATTAATATTTTCGTTTGTTATTTTCTACACCATGGACTTTTTATAGGTTTTCCTGTAAAACCTATCCCTACCTACCTTTCGGTTTTCGGTTTCAGTATTTTTTGTGTGTGATGTTTTGGTTTTGGCAATAAATTATGTTTTATATTTTTCTTATCTATAATCTGGTTAGGTTAGATATTATTGATTCTACAGAAAATTAATAGCCAAACCTCAACAATTGGTCGATTCTACAGCATAAGCAAAGTTAACAAAACGGGGGAGGATGCTGGACATACATTGGTCAGAGCGCCGTACCAACGTGTCGATATTGAATGAGCTGAACACCGTACCAACGTGTCGATATTGGATGAGCATTGGATGAGCAATGAGCAAGAGCGACCATCTGCACATGTAGGGTCCCCAAATACTTTGGTCACATTGCCAGGAAAGACAGTGACAACCTGGAAAAACAGATTTTACTAGGAAGATCGACGGGAAGGGGAAGATGCCCGACCCGTCGGACCGACCAAATCCGCTCCACACTCAACACCTCAATATACGATCCATACACTTAGCGGCAGATAGGAATAACTGGCGACGCATCGTACGACACGAATTGCTCCGTTTGAATGACCACGACCCTCAGTGATGAGGATACCGACGCAAGGAGGAGGATCTGTCTGACTATGATTGAGCAGGATGAAATGAATAACCATATGGATCAGGGCCTTTCGTGATTTGTTAGCAGAAATAGAGATTTCAATGTAATTTTAATATTTAAGACGTTGCGTTTTAGTTTGATTTAGTTGAACACATCCTCAGTGTTAATTTTTCTGATTATTTAATACAATTCATGTCTAAGATTTAATTAATATTTAGCCTGTAGCCAAACAGGAAGAAACCTTTTACAGTTGTGTGCACTTATAAACACTAGACTGCTAATATTTTTTACAATTGTAAATTTTGTAAAACATCTTAAATGAGATGGATATTGTTTGTATGGACTAAATTGTCACAGTTATTTAAGCTATTAGGCCAAAAAAAGAGATCTATGGTGCCACCTTGTATAATTATTTATAATAATTCATGTTAAGTAAATTTTTCAATGATTTGGTGATTTGAAAGAAATCGTCACAAAGAAATCAAAAGTCCGCCTGTTTTACAAAATAATTGTAAAAAATATTGGCAGTCTATTGTTTATAAGTGCACACAACTTTACTGTACAATGATTCATTTTGTTCAATGAAAACATTGAAAAATGTTTCTACCTTTCCGTGTTTCTTCCCAAAATTGGTTGATTAGCGGGTTGATTACAGTTGTGTGCACTTTTAAATAATAGACTACCAATATTTTTTACAATTCTTTTGTAAAAGAGGTGAAATAAGTAAATTAACATCAAATGAGATTGATATTGTTTGTATGGACTAAATTGTCGCTGTTATTTAAGCTATTAGCCCAAAAAAAAGAGATCTAGTGTGCCACCTTGTATAATTATTTATAATTAATGTTCTAGTTAGAAGCGAGTCAAATAATTTTCACATTGTAAGTAAATTTTCCAATGTATTGGCGATTTTAAAGAAATCGTCACAAAGAAATCAAAAGTTCGCCTGTTTTACAAAAGAATTGTAAAAAAATATTGGCAGTCTATTGCACACAATTGTAAGAGGATTCATTTTGTTCAATAAAAACATTGAAAAACGTTTCTGCATTTCCGTGTTTCTTTCCAAAATTGGTTGATTGATGGGTTGATTACAGTTATGTGAACTTATAAACAATAGAAAGCCAATAATTTTCACAATTATTTTGTAAAACAGGCGAAATTTCGATTTCTTTGTGACGATTTCTTTAACTTTGCCGAAAATTGGAAATAACATACGAATTCTTTATGAATTCTTCAAAAATTCATAATCACAAGACTTATTACCTCCTACTTGCTACTAACTAGAACTTAATTATTAATAATTATACAAGGTGGCACCATGGATCTCTTCTTTTTGGGCTGCTTTTCAAAGTGCTACCGAACAAAAACTTTTTTACATTCCGTTAGAGTGTAATTATCGTTAGAACACTATTTCATTATATTGAACGAGCGAGCGAAGTTCTCCGAGTCTACTGGAACAATCCAGCGTTTGTATGTATGTTTGTATTGTATGAGTGTTCGTTCGACGATAACTTGAGTAAATTTGGTCGGATCGTTATAAAATTTGGTAGGCGGGTAAACTAATTTAAATAATTTTTAAATTCAAACATGAACCAAATCGCTTGAGGGGTTGCCGAGATATGGGGTTGTATAGTTTATATGCAAAGCGCGCGCGCGCCTGCGCTAATGGCGTAAGGCAAGTTACACATCTGTAACTGGGGTCGCGAGTTCATAGTTCGGAGCGAACCACTAGTTTAACATATTACATTACGTATTACATTGTGTAGAACAACTATGAGAACTATCTACCTACATGATTATGATTTATGGTTCAGCTTCTGGTAAAATCAAGATATTACAAAATGTAAGGTCAGCAAACTCAAGTGAACTGGTGTGAGGTGTGAATGTGAACATGAATTATAACAAAGTAAAATATTAATATTATTTTTGTAGCATTAGTTCCTCAACTCTGGCGTTCTACAGTCCTATATCTATGGTTTGGTATGGTTTCTCAACATTTGTGCGTAAATGAACTTCGAATGTACGAAACCCTCTCCAAGTTTAACTTGCACTTCTCCGGATTTTTTAAAGCTCCTATACCTACCTACTCAGTATTTTGTTTTGAGAAGTTAAGTTAAAGACGCGATTTTACCAGTTTATGCAAAAATTTCCGATAGATTACTGGCCAACAACGGTTATGTATTCCAACGGAATGTAAAAATGTTATCGTTAGGACGGCACTTTGAGAATCAGCCCAAAAAAAAGAGTTCCATGTTGCCACCTTGTATAATTTATGTTCTAGTTAGTAGCAATTCAAATAATTTTGATGTGATAAGTCTTGTGATTATGAATTATTGAAGAATTCATGAAGAATTCGTGAAGAATTCGTATTTTATTTCCGATTTTCGTCGAAGTTAAAGAAATCATCACATAAAATCGAAAGTACGCCTGTTTTACACAAGAATTGTGAAAATTATTGTCAGTCTATTGTTTATAAGTGCACACAACTGTAAAAGGATTCATTTTGTTCAATAACTGCAGTGAAAAACGTTTCTACCCACATAAATACCCATTTTGGGAATCTTCCCGGAAACTTTCCGCGTTTCTTCCCAAAATGGGTTGATTCCCGGGAAGAATCCCATCTCTAGTTGTGTGACATATCAAATGAAATGGTTCGTTTTAAGGATCTCACATATTTTTTTTTTTATAATTTCAAGATACAAATTTTTGAAGTTATTTTGAAGTTCTGAGAGAAGGCGTTTGCCCAGCTAAAGGGACATGTAAAATTGTACAGGCTACATCTTACTCTTTTAGGAAAACATAGGAAAATATTAATGTTCTGAAGTAGGAATAATACTGTACGTACCTACGAGTACAATATTATGCGTGCAAGCTGGATAGCATAACCCGCAGCGTTTAGGCAGCAGCTCGATACTCAATCATACCTACAACAGACAGTGGCTTACTGGGCAAATCCGCCGGCCATCGCTATGGGCCCCTAAGTCCATAGACAAGTCTCCGAGGCCACTAATAACGTAAAATTATACGCGAGGCTTTAAGGATTATGCCGACAAATCCTGCCCGCTGATGATTCAATTTAAATTTGCATAGCGGGCGGGGGCTACTCAGTATTGGAGCGCGGTGGTCAGGGCAATGCCAAATCTGTAAACACTGGGCCCATGACTGGGCCTGAAAGTGTTGTTACCCTTGGTGTATCAATATCTTATTAATGGATTTTTAGTTAACTCATTTTGTCCAAAAAAAACATTCCGTACAACAGTTCCGACTTTTTGAGTAATGGATTAAAGTGGACATAAGTAAAGTCCACAAAAATCCATCAATGGATCTTTTCAATGGATTTTTGTGGACAAAGGGAATAAATCCCCGTACCATGTACATTGAACATACCACATTGCTTCATTTCTGGTCAAGTGTGAGTCAGGGGGACAAAGAGTAAAAGCAAATTCCTTGTCGTCGTCCCAGGGGAACATCTTGGGGGGACCACGAGTCCGGAGGGAAAGCGATGGTTTTTCAATTACTTAAAGAGCCGTTTTCAGCACAAAATCACAAAGCATTTCGTAAATGGGGCCTACAGGCGTGGCCGTGGAAGAAGCGAAATACGGCTGTCAAAATTAATCTGTGCTAAGCGAAATTTGACAGTCGTATTCCGGTTCTTCCATGGCCACGCCATAGAATAATTTATAAGTTAGGTAGGTACTTATAAATCGTCTACTAAGCATATCAAACAAACCACGTGGTTATTGTCAAGTCTCATCCAAGGGTCTCATCTTCAAAGACCCGCAATAAGTACCTAGACTAGAGGAACCATACGCAGGCACATCTAGAGTAGCAGCCCTCGGACGGTAACAAATAGACGCTAGGTAATTCTACGTAGATTGATGTCGCTCGCAAAGTGAAAAAAAGATGCGTTGTTTGGGTGTTTTATATTAGGGGATTTTTAAGGTTTTAAGGCGTGACGGGGTAAGGCTTTTGGGGGTTTCATTCTGCCTGGAGTAATTAGGTCGGTAGGAATCTACTACTTACATAGAGCCTCGTGCATCACGTGCGACTATAGCACATCACGTGCAAGTTTACAATAGAAATGTAAAGGTGGATCTGCTCACACGGTAGGATACCCCTTTTTGTTAGATTGGCGACCTTACGCCACGCGCGGTAAGGATATCCTAGACTGTGGTCGAACGCACAAAGGATAAAAGTACCTACACACGACAGCACGTCGACCCTTACACGCTAACACTCTATTCGGTGACGCTACGGGCGACTTTACAACAAAAATGTAAACCCTGACGTACTGTCGTGTGTACTACGCCTGCCTAATAAATGGGTATCTACATGGCAACTTTGCAAGCATTTTGCATGTTTATTAATCAGTAGTCAGTATCTTAGTACTTACAATAGGAAAGTACCTACCATCAGCTGATACATAGGTAGGTACCTACCTACCCTAAGTATAAGGTAGGTAATAGGTAGGTACCAACCTACATATTAATGTAATGAGTGAATAAGATTCGCGAGACCCACAAATATTTTGATGTTCAAAAAATTAAAGCCCATAAATTTTACGTAAGTACCTAAATACTTACCTAAACACATCAACAAACGTCCCCTACTTTCGCCCATCAACGGGACTTTAAATCAAAACGAAATCATTCTTCACGCCACACAAAGAATGGACGCAGTTTCTCTCCATGTGAATGCCCTGATGCGATAAGGGCTTATGCAAATTGAAATCAAATCGTAGCCTAGTGCGGTGGGCTTTGCGCTCTTAATCTGGGTCGGCCGATGGGAGGTGGGTAGGACACGAGAGGGTAAATAATGTGGCGCTGTTGTCATTAGGAACTAAAGCCTGACGTCCACTAGGCGGATCGGGCCGGGGCGCATCGCAACTAGGGTTACCAGGGGTTGAAATCGAAAAGCCGGTTGTGGCGCTGTTGTCATTAGGAACTAAATACTGGCGTCCACTAGGCGGATCGGGCCGGGGCGCATCGCAACTAGGGTTACCGGGTTGAAATCGAAAAGCCGGTTGTGGCGCTTTTGTCATTAGGAACTAAAGACTGGCGTCCACTAGGCGGATCGGGCCGGGGCGCATCGCAACTAGGGTTACCAGGGGTTGAAATCGAAAAGCCGGTTGCAAGTGTTAAAAAATCCTGATTTCTGTTAAAAAGTCCGGTCTTTGGTCGTAAATAATACCCAGTATATTATAACTACATACTTTTTATTTCTTTATTATAATATTATTTGGACATAATATTCACACAGTATAATTTGAAACATCTGTCTTGTACTGATATTTTTTTCCACTAGCAACAGCTTTCAAAAAATATTTTTTTGTAGAAATTTCGCTGTAGAATTCTTCACACGTCAGATGTTTGAAATTTTATTGTGTGAGTAGTACTGCTCTTATTGACTCCTGTTTCAATCTGTTTCTGTTTCTCTCCTTCGTCCTTCGACAATCTGTTTCTCTCCTTCTCTGGTCTGGTCTAGACCGGATTTATCCGGTCAGATGGTAACCCTAATCGCAACGCAAAAATCCGCCTGCCTGCCCTTTTACCCAGTTACCGCTTGACGTTGAATGTATTTCGTCGGTATAAAGGTAAAAGTCATTAAGTGACATTTTGGTCAAAAATCAGTTTTTCGGTTCATTAAATACCAAAGATTAAACCAAAGAATATCTATTAAAGGTAACACTCATTAAAATGCCAGCATTGCCTGCTGCATTTTGCTGCTGGCATTTTAATGAGTGTTACCTTTAATAAAGATAAAGATAAAGATAAAAAGTATTTATTTTAAAAACCACACATAAATTATACAGACATTACACATATAATAGATAACAGTCTTTGGTATTTAATGAACCGAAAAACTGATTTTTGACCAAAATGTCACTTAATGACTTTTACCTTTATACCAACGATTTGTACTCGCGTAAACCGGTTTAATTTTTTATTTGAAAGGTGACTTGGTCGAGAGTGTTCTTAGCTACATTTACCTAAGTAATCAAAATTGGTTGAGCCGTTTATGAGATATTCAGATTCTAATTAGAAACAAAAATGACGGGTTTTTTCCTACATGTAAGTACCTAATCGGCAAAGAAATCACAACCGTTATAATAAAAATATACATTTTTATTTCGCTCATAAATCTAGATTTATATTCATCAGTACTCCACATAACATCGGTTACTTTATGAACAGAACAATAATTTGAATAAATAGACATAATACAATCTCAACAATTTTAAGGCTGCCTATGGCAATTGCATGTTTTTCTTTATTTAATAGAAAACATCAGATCGCTAATCATTTTTCTAATAAGTCCACTGCCACATTGTATGTACAAAATAAGAAGGTACCTATTGCACAAGATTCGGATACGGTATAATGGTTGTAGTGCCATTTAGATTATAAACTAAAACGAAACTAGCCTCAATATAAATAAATTATATACAAAAAGTAACTGTAATTCGGAAGGCAAAGTTTTTTGTTCGAAAGTCCGTTATTGGCTTAATCTTATCATTAGACAATATTGAGAAACTAATTTCAATATTTTTTATTTTGGTTCCGTAGTTTGGATTTTACAACGTTTCAAAGATACAGATTTTATGACGTCACGCGACGGTCTGCATACTGTTGGCGGTCATAGGAACAAAACATTTTAGCGCATAAAAACAAAACTACTGGACCAAAATAAAAAATATTTAAATTAGTTTCTCAATATTGTCTAAAGATAAGATTAAGCCAATAACGGACTTTCGAACAAAAAACTTTGCCTTCCGGATTTAATAATCACCTACCTGATTGACCTCAAAATAGAAACACTTTATAAGTGTCATTCGGTATATCTTTAAGCTTCGATCAAGGAGTGTCTTTAAGACTGTAGGTAGGTGCCAGCTTGCTCCATTGAAACATGACTTCCACACGCAAAGTTAATTTACCCCAGATTCGGGGGCCATAGAACGTTTACGATTTTGCGATGTTTGCCGAATGTAATAAAGAATTCACCGTTTCAACAAAAAAAAAACACTTAAACAAAAACTGACCAGTAAGTCTTCCAAGTTTAAAATTTTCGGCCTCGCATATCCCGCGCTGTGATTGGCTCAATTGTCCTTCAGCTCGCCGGGCGCACCAATCAGGTACCACCGCGTCCGCGCCTTGACCGCCATATTGCGAACCATTCTCTTCTTGTCGTCCAAAGATGGCGCTAGGTCCGCGAGTATTTGCGTCTTGTGTGGTAGAAGGTGGACCGTGGAATAGTGGTTCGCGATGTCGTAGATGCACTGTAGGCTCTTTATTCTGACGTCCTGGAATAGATGGATTTGAATGTTAGAGATTGTTGAACAGCGGAATACTTCCGAGGAAAGTAAAGGAGGATTTTGGCCAGCGGATAACTTAAAACCCGTTACGGTCCAATATTGTCACGACAGGTTTTGATGTGGATGTGGATGAACTCGTGTCAGCCAACTATTAGGACAGTAATAATTTAGTATTTAGTTACCGGTTTTGGCGACGAAATCTAATCACAGCAATGCCAACAATGGCAATGACACATGGCGCCAGTTACACATAAGAGACGTGCGACGAAGACCTCATTATAATCATTTCTGCCTAAGCAACTATGCCTGGGAAATCAACGGTTTTCGAGATAAAGAGCTTCAAATTCACTTTTCAATATATTTTTTACAGAAATGTATTCAGTATCAAGTACTTAACATTTCTTAAGAAGCCATAACAAAATATTGAATAATTCTTGCAAAACTGTAACCCGCAATGTATTCTAAACACCGGCACCTCGACCGTAAGTAGCTTAAGTTTATGACAACGCTATTCAATATGACTTGTCTCCGTTATACTTCCATTGCGTAATGTAATATTTTCCAAAATTATAACCTAAAAAAACCAAAATAATTTCCCAATAACAATTTTAATGGACAAAGTACTTTGTTTTGCTGTCTAATATGCGTGCCTTTCGGGTCTGTCGGCGGTCTTTTAACACCCTGTAGAGACAATGTATGACAATGTAGCCGCCGCATTACTCTTGTGTAGTTGTGTCCAAAGAAACTGAGCCCTTTCTTATCAAATCATAGACAACCACTCACCATGATCATCATCAATTCCTGTTATCCCTATCTTAAAACAGTTTTCCATTCTGGCCGATTTTGCGCTGACATCTGAAGCTTGTATATGCTCGTCCCGAGACTGTTTACTTCCTGTTGCACTCATCGATGCCAGGTAGTTTTAGGGTGGTTTCTAGAACGCTACTTAAACTCAGTTCAAACTAGAACGCTCCTTAAACTATGTTTAAACTCAGTTCAAACTAGAACGCTCCTTGAACTCTGTTTAAACTCAGTTTAAGCAGAGTTTAGTAGTGTCGACTGTCGATAAAACAGTGCATGTTTCGATTTGAATATCCCTCCCTTGCACTCCCAACATGCACTGTTTTATCGACAGTCTGAACTCTGTTTAAACTGAGTTTAAGGGAAGACGATAGCAACGTGGCGGGAAATTCAAAATTTTCACAGTTTTTTACATTTTGTAGCTAAACTGAGCTATTTTTGTTCAGCGATTTTTCGTTCGCGGAAATAACAAAGTATTCTTTTCATTATTGTAAACAATGGAACAACAATAATTCAGCCGATTATGTGTTCTGGTCTACGACAAGTTTTTTGGGCAGTGCCACTGCTTCGTAGACCGTTATTTCTGCGAACGAAAAATCGCTGAACAAAAATAGCTCAGTTTAGCTACAAAATGTAAAAAACTGCAAAAATTTTGAATTTCCCGCCACGTTGCTATCGTCTACCCTTAAACTCGGTTTAAACAGAGTTCAGACTGTCGATAAAACAGAGCATGTTTTGATATGAAGGGAGGGGTATTCAAATCAAAACATGCACTGTTTTATCGACAGTCGACACTACTAAACTCTGCTTAAACTGAGTTGCATAGACCCATAGGCTTGCAGAGGTGCAAATAACTTTCGTTAAAAGGCCTTTTAAAATTAGGGGTCGTTGGTGAAAACGGGCATTAGACCACTCACCATGGACTTGACATAAGTGGACAACCTGAGCAGTCTCGGCAGGATGGTCTGCAGGCTGTCGGTGACGACCTGCCGGTCTGACTGCACCAGGTAGGTCAGGATATCCACCATCACGAGGAGCAGCTCTCTTTTGTCGAACTCGAGTGAGTCGATCACTAGCGGGGCGATCTGGGGATGAAAGGGGAAAATAAATGTGTTTTATCAAGATGTACCAAATGTAACGTTCTTTGCATCTTGCTCCTCATTAGGTGGTGAAACCCTGGCGTCCTTAGGATTTTTCTTCGCCATGCTTGGTTTGATTGGAGAATATTCACTTTTAATGATTCGCGAACCCATTTTGATTGGAGAACCCTCCATATCTTGGTTTCTAACTGAAGACTCTCTGGCTGAATCACATATCGAACAGGGCGAATCTTCCTTGGCTTCTTTATTCTGTTCTCGAACAATCTATTGATTTTCGGATAATACAAGGTGTTACAAAAGATGCTAACTCTTTTGACATGGTAATAGCACCCGGTGACAGGGATCACAACCTAAATATTTATTTTGCTCTATGACGTTCCGTTGATTTTTAAATTAATAAAATGTGAACGCTGTGGCGGGAGAAAAGTATTTTTTAAATATTGTTTTCATTGACTTTCACGATGTTTTAACAACTCAAATCTATGCAAATGCACCTACACCTACAACCATATTTTTAAATTTGAGCTAATACCAAGAACAAAAAAGTAATATATTTTTTTTAATTTTGAGGTTATAAAATAAAAATTGTGTTTTTACTTTTTTACAGAATTGGCATCCTGTTGACCAGTAAAAAGAGTTAGGATGTTTTGTAACACGTTGTATGTACGGCATTTTACGGTCAGCGGCCCGCTAGGATACCACTTTTGCTGGCATTTGCGTATCCCACTGCTGGTCAAAGGGGTATACAAGAGGCTGTAGCCAGTGAGGCAGTAGTATCCCGAAAAGATCAACATTTGCGGACACCCCCGGGCTTCTCAAAGCGTGCGCGCGATGTGACGCCCGATAATGCGAGTGCGCCCCCGCAAACGTTAGTAAATAGTAAGGGAGGCCACAATGGTCTTTTTGTTTCAGTATCATGTAAATAATCACCCCTGAGTCTGGTATCACTTTACAAAACAACACCCTGGATATTAACCGCAATTCGACCCCTTTCAAACCAAATTAAGACAGTTACCCACCTTCTCGATCTCGCTAGACAGCACGCTTTTGGGCACCATGCCCAGGATAAACGCCCAGCAGAGCAGATACGACTCCCTGGTGTCAGGCGTCAGCTCAAGGTCCTGCGTGAGCGTCGCGAAGGTCTGAAAGAAAGAAAACTCGATAAAATTCGAGCAGACACCCACGCGCAAAGAAAACACAAGCAAGTTTCGACGCAAGTTTGCCATAAACAACTAGAGTTTGCCGAAATGCTGACGCTACAACTGACAGGCGGACCGCGAGCGTCTCAGTTCCAAAAGCTCGCGAGTTTGCCATAGACAACTAGAGTTTGCCGAAATGCTGACGCTACAGCTGACAGGCGGACCGCGAGCGTCTCAGTTCCAAAAGGTATTATCCCATTCTGATCCCGCACGCATTATACTTGTGGTTCGCCCCGAAATGTGAACTCACGACCCCATATCTCAGCAACCCCTCGACCGATTTGGCTCTTGTTCGAACTTAAAAGTTCTCTTTGCGTCTTTTACCCGCCTACCGAATTTCATGGCGATACAACTAAATTTACTCAAGTTATCGTCGAACGAACATTTATTCATACAAGCGAGAGAAGTTGTCCGAGTCTACTGGAACAATCCGGCGTTTGTATGTTAGGGTGTATGTATGTGTGTATGTGTGAATATCCGTTCGACGATAACTGATAAATTCGGTCGGATCGTTTTGAAATTTGGTGGGCGGGTAAATGAAATTAAAAGAATTTTCAAGTTCGAACTATGAGCCAAATCGGTCGAGGGGTTGCTGAGATATGGGGTCGCGAGTTCACAGTTCGGCGAGAACTTAACTAAGACCTTTGCATCTACGTAATGAGATGATCTATACAGCGTAAAGTGGCACCTTCACTCACACTAGATGGGTGAAGAGACCACTCGGCGCTGCAGTGCCTGGGACATTGTTTTAGATGGAGTAGGCTTGAAGTACTAGTGATGATATGAATATAATCACTAGCGGATTTAGATGAATATAATTCCCCCCCCCCCCCCCCCCCCCCAAACCAAAATCCTGGATCCGCCACTGAATATAATGACAGTTTGTCCAACCTGAAACATCCTCTGCTTGTATAGGAGGCTGACGCGGGCGTGCTGCTTGGTCGTCAGACAGTCGGGGTGGGACTCTGTTATGAGGCGGACTGCCTGCGCTCCCTCCCGGGAGAATTCCGGTGTGGAGATCGCTTTCATTATCTGGAAGGTAAGATATCGATTGTACAGAATTAAAACATACAACGTGTTACAAAAAATCCTAACTCTTTTTACAGAGTGTAATGTACTGGTCAACCGGATGTCAACTATGTAGAGATTTTTTTTTTAACAGCACTAAAACATAATTTTTTAAAAAAAAACATAACTTTTTTTATGGTCAAAAGTAAGATGTAGCCTGTACAATTGTACATGTCCCACTAGCTGGGCAAAGGCCTTCTCTCAGAGAGAGTTCGAGCTTAATCACCACGCTTGCTCAATGCGGGTTGGCGATTTTTGCGTTGAGGGTATAATGCCTCACACTTTCCTTCACCGTCAGCGAGTGGTATTGCTACTACAAATTCAATTAATTTTATGGTATTAGGTCAAATTTAAAAATATTATTATGTTTGTGTGTGTGTACTTGTGTGTGTAGGTCCATTTGCTTAGCTTTGAGTCTGAAGTATGTAGGTGAGACGAGGCTGATAGTACGTAAAGTAAGAGTGGATATTCAGATGGATCTTTTTAACGGGATCTTTCGTAAACGCTTCACAACACAACAAATATAAATATGTAGAAATAAGCGCTTGTTTTTATTGTGTTATTTGTTCAGGATTGCCGACTGGTTTCGATCGTCATTCGGAGACTTTATTCGTGGCGGAGACTTGCCAACCGTACTCACTGACTGCGGAAGCGCAGTGAGAGACAGGCAACGGTGGCGCGAGCTCTGTCGCTCCTAAGGTCTCGAAATGAGATAGTGATTTTTTATTTATTTAATAATAATAGTTCTTTACACTCTCTTACTTATTTCATCTAACCTAACTGATACTAACCTTTTGCAGCCAAAACATGTACAAGTCGCTTCCCCTCATCAACAAAGCTTTAGTTATCCATCCGTACAGTTCTAGCAATCTAGGGCACTGCAAACTATCGGTCTTACTACACGATATCAGGTAGTTTTTCAGACACTCGTACAAAATCTCAAATTTCTCCACATACTCAGCCTTGTTTAGGAAATGTGCTATGACCATATTTGCCTTGGTCCTTAGAGCTTCATTTTGGCTCTCCAACGAAATATTTAATGCTAAAAGCATGATTTTGTCGAAGTCAGGATAGTACACGCTTTGTTGAACGGAACTGTATAACGCTTCCAACATAAAGAAGTACAGCTCTTGATGGTCAGATAGTTCTAGAATTATTCTCGTGTGTTTGTTTAGAATAATCTCTTGCTTCTCCGCTGGCAAACTACTCATTGTGGTAGAGATGAGCGAGTAACCATGGGCTAAAGAATCCTGGGATATGACGGCTGGTATTTCTCGAAGCAACCAGCGTAGTATTGAGTCTATCAAGCCATGGTCACTTTCCATTTGTGCCACTTTCGCCCCTGCGTAAAGACTCTCGTTAGACAACGATTCGTCCATAGCTTTCACAACTTTGCCAGCCGCATCATCCTTGTTATTACTTATTATCTTCAGCATTTCTTCAATTATGATCTTTGTGAACTCTCCTATGCTTGCCAAGTTACACAAGAGGTTCAGTCTCTTTTGTAACACTGGTTTATCAGAAGTTAATTTCTCCAAGTTGCATTTGTTTACCACAATCAATCCCATTATTTCTTCCGGATATTTCCTTGCTATCGCATTTACGGCCATGACACTTACGCTGAGTAAATCGTTGTCTTGGGAACACTGCACGTTGTGTATTAGAATATCTACAAATGGGACTATTAGTTCGCTCTCCATCGCGTCTTTCGTCTTTATTAGAGTTTGAAAACCGGCCAGCTGGTATTCCTTGTCTTGCTCACTGACTGCTGTCAAACAAAGTCTCGGTATCTCCTTCAAAACGTCCAATTCGTAATGCTGAAAGTAACTTTTGGTCCCTGCACTTAGATCACCTAGAAATGATAACGTTGCGATTTGAAGTTTACTTGACGTAGTCAGACCATAGAAGGCAACCATTGCCGGTATCATAGAGTTTGTTATGAGTGCACAGGCGTCCTTTGAAGCGTCAGCTGTTATCAACAACACCTTTGTTGCTAGGGAGAATTGGGCGACCGTTGAGGCTTCAGTTATAGACCGTTGCATGGAAATGAGGATTCCTTTGACGAAATTCTCGAATCCTTGGTCCGTGCCGGCTGTGGATGCGATTTTCTTGACCAAAGCCAGCAAGCCTTCTTGGGCGGCGGTTCTTAGTTCATCGTCAGTCTTCTGTGTCAGTTCTCGGTGTATCGAAGACCAGAGGGTCTTTAGGAACGGCGCGTAGCTTTCGGGCTTGAATGTCTTGCAGCTTTCTGCCTGAAAGAAAACATCAATTGAAGTTAAAGTTTAATAATAATTTCTCCCTGAACTCTTTTTTTTTTGCTGTTGTTACCATCCATGCCGACACCTTGCATTACAAGAGTTATCCCTTTCAAAAAAAATAATTTCCAATTTACAAGGATGCGTTTATCAAAACAACTCTTGTAAATTACAAGCTACAAGGAATCGTGAATGTTTTTGTGATTGACTCGTACTTTTGATGCACGGAATGATCGTAATTTAAACGAACTTGTGAAAAACATCCTGTGAGTTTATTTGTGAACTTACAGACTTGATGAATAGTGCACCACTGGGCCTCAAGCCTATAATGTGTGTTGTTGTTTGAATAGGTTGATTGTGTGTTGTTAATGGAAGTTGTATGAAAACAAAGTTTGTCTTACAACTTTGATACCATCAAAAACTATAGTTTTCCTTATACAGAACTGAGACACTGTTTAGCATGGAAAAAATTAAAAAAAGTATGGAGAATGCTGCACCGACAAGAGCCAAACTCTCAAATACCTATAACAAGAAGAGCTGACTACCAACTACCATTAGTGAAGAGGCACTAAAAAAAGAAGTATAACTCACCAACAATCTCAACGAGTCAATCTTGGCGACTCTTAAACTGGAGTCAAGCTTCTCAATAAGTAGAAGAAGGCAGGGTTCGCTGAACTCCGGGACAGCGCAGAGACACGGCGCCAACGAATCGGCCAAATCTTGCCTGGAAATATATGAAATAAAGTACATCCTCGCGCGATGAGAATGGGATACGACCTTATGGAGCTAGACGCGCGCGGTCGGCAAACTCGCGTCGAAGTTTCCTTGTCAAAGTAAATAAAGCAAATTTGCGATTTACTTTGACAAGGTTCCATCCCATTCTCATCGCGCGCGGATTATATCCTAATGTACTTGTTAACGGAGAACATTGTGAGGAAGTTGCAAAACAGTTGGGTCAGCACATATTCATATGGGCTAGGCCAACTCAGTTGAGAGGATGGTACTTTATGTAATGTCCAAGTGGCTATAATAAATCAACATACTTAGATGTAGGTAAGGGGGCATCAATTAATTACGTGAGGTGATTCTGGCGATTGTTCGACCCCCCCCCTACTCCCTTAGTGAGATTTGGCTCGAACCTCCTTCCTCCCCCCCTAAACTCACGTGAGCTCTTCAAAATTTCGAGCGTTTGACTGGCCGGTGGCGACTAAACCAGTGCTACTTTGAGGCGTTTGCGAAGCCGGGATTTTAATATTATATTATTTAGTGAAAAAACAGTTTTTTCTTAATTTTCTTGCGGAAAAAAAATACGTTATATTTAAGATAGAGACCCGAGACCCCCCTCCCCCCCATGTGAGATTTGGGTCGAACCCCTACCCCCCCTAAACGCCTCACGTAATTTAATGGACGCCCGAGTTTTCTAGCCAGCAATGAACCTGTGCAAAAACCTCTCTTGAGTTAAAATGCTGCTAGTAAGTTTTTTTTTACATAGCATGTCCCACTGCAAGGCAAAGCCTTTAGAAAAAAATAATATTAAGACATACCTGGAGACTTGCGCAGGATTATTTGGGACCGGTTGGAAGTCAATCGGATAGTAGCAACTTATGACTTCAAATATCTCCTCAACTAAGTGACCCAGCGGTATGTTTGAGATGAACTTTGGAAGTAGATCAAAGAGAAATATTAAGTTGCGTGGGTCCCGTTCGCCGTCTATCGATGATATGACACCGTAGATGAAGTCTGGCCCGAGGGTTTTCATATCTGAAAACATATTTTTTCATCATCAGAAACTAGGAAGCATCGTGAGAAAACCCAGCCAAGCTGGCATTATGGTTTGAGTATCTCCAAGCCTCAATTCGTGTGGAACCAACTAAGTCGCAGGTTTCCTCACAATATTTTCCTTCACAGTGAGTGGTTTTGCTACTACAAATTCTAATGTACGCAACAATGTCCCAGCTATTGCAGCGCTGAGTGGTCCCTTCACCAATCAAGTGCCGGTGCCACTGGACGCTGTGTATAAATCATCTCATTACGTAGATGCAAAGGCCTTTTACTACAAGCCCACTCTATCTAAAAAGATATGAGAAGTAGAATATATTTGTATGTTTATGGTACATATTATTAGATAACAATCATAGTTATTTCTACTCACATTCAATATTCTTTTCCATTATCTTCTTAATAATTAGGTAAATATTGTACCGATCTTGTCTAACTTGAGACTGACATGTCACCTCTCTGAACAACAGTGTGAAGAAGTCAGCAGACGACTCAATTCTATAGTGACTCATGTCAATAATTGCTAAATAACCCTCGAGAATCGTTGGAATCATCATGTGGTTGTCTTTTAGCCTTTCGATGTAGAAGTTTGATATGAAGTTCACTTGTTGTTCGGTCAAATAGGTTTTTGGAAGCGCTTTCAGTATGCCGGTGAGGAATCGCAGGCCTTTCTCCCGTATTGGTACTTCCTTGTTTATTAGAACTCCGCTCATGTTTTCTACAATCAATGTGATGTCAATCTTTCCACATAGAAGATCTGAAATAGTAATGGTTGTTTTAACAAGGCAATACCACAACAGATGGATATTAATGATAATTGACAATGGGGTCAATATTTAACCATAATATTTAAACAAAAGGTCATATAAAGTGATGCCATAATCAGTTTGTTATCGATTTAGAGCACAGTAGCTAACATAAAATATTAAAACAAATATGTTTGTATAGGTACATTCATCGTTTGTATAGTATTTGTACTTTATGCATTTCTAAACCATTCAACCGATTGCTATATTGTGCTAACACCAAGGACGATTTCTATTTTGGTACAATTCAAGTCGAACCATACACAACTAAAATGTATGTGTTTTGTTTGTCCTCCTTGCCAAACCACTAATCAGATAATCATAAAACATTGGCGATTTGTTGTGCTTATGCTCGGGAATGTTTCAAAGGATTTTTGAACGCGAATGAAGTCATAGGAAAATGTTGTGGTAAAAATAGGTTATGTCGGTTAGACTTACCCGTAACGATACTTGTAACGTATATCTCATCGTCGGCTATAATAGCGTCAGATAGGCCACTGGTGAGCCAAACAGCCATCGTGGAATGCAGTAAAGTCTCGATTATAACCTGAATGGAGAATCTTGAAAGCTGTCGAAGGTTTTAATGTTGTCGTGCGAGGATTATTTTACAGCAGTGTCTCATTTGTAAATTTACACGAAGCTCAACTTGAAACAGACAGTGTTACGTACATATTTGCTTAGTTACATATTTGCAAAAAAATACACCAGATTTTAACAAAACATATTTTTTTACGAGATGATGCAAAAGTGAGGTTAGATCACAGACAATCCGACAATAACGGATGACAGGTTTTTTTTTCTGTGTGTGACACACAACCTCAGAAACTCACGGATCACTGGCGAATGACGATCATTCGGCCTTATAACAGGGCCCTTAGCCTGTAACGCAATGGCGGGTCAATGGCGTCCCGGCAGAAGGACAAAACCGGGCTCTCCTCGTTTTTCTCCTACAACCAGAGAACTAATCCTCTAGAATTAGAATCAAAATATTCTTTGCTGTACTACAAAAACATTAAAAGGACAGACAGCGTTAACAAATCGTAATAATTGAAGTCGTCACCTGACAGCCCATTTTGGCACCATTGTGTTACAGGCTAAGGGCCCTGGGGCCTTAGCCTGTAATACAATGGCGTGTCAATGGCGTCCTAGGTAGAAGGACAAAACCGAGATTTTTTCGTTGCTCTCCTACAACCAGCGAACTAATCGTCTAGAATAAGACTCCTAATATTCTTTGCTGTACTACAATAACATTAAAAGGACCGACACTGGACCGAAGGCATTAATAAATCGTAATTAAAACCGTCAACCGGAAGCCCATTTTGGCACCATTGTGTTACAGGCTAAGGGCCCTGGCTAAGGGCCCAGGGCCCTTAGCCTGTAACACAATGGTGCCAAAATGGGCTGTCAGGTGACGACTTCAATAGGCTTTTTTCGGGTTTTTTTTTTTTTGTTGTTTATGAAGATGTCTCTAGATGGCGCTATTCTTCTCACCATAGAAAATGGAGTTTAGCCAGAAAAAATGTCAAAGTGACCACAGACTGTCTATTGGTCTGTGCCGAGGTTTTTTCACAGATAACTACCCCGCGAATTTTAAAAAGTCTACATTCAAAAAGTCTACGGTATATCCGATTTTGTCCGGTTTGAAGGACCACTCGAAAACAAAAAGAGGTAGGTAGGTATGTCAGTGTGTCGCCAACCGAACCTACTGACCTAACCTTTGTTTTAAATCTTTTTTGACTGTCTGTCACACTTCCAGGAATACCCTGTATGTTTAACACCCTTTATGTCGGTTTTTAGAACACCTATAAAAGTAAAAGGCCTGGTTTCGGGGTTCTTAAGGGGTTCGAAAATTTCGTTATTTTTGCGCTAAACCTCTTAGTTTACGAGATATGGTAACATTCATACCTAATCGTTCGTCAATATCAGGGCCCTTAGCCTGTAACACAATGGTGCCAAAATGGGCTGTCAGGTGACGACTTCAATTACGATTTGCTAACGCTGTCTGTCCTTTTAATGTTTTTGTAGTACAGCAAAGAATATTTTGATTCTAATTCTAGAGGATTAGTTCTCTGGTTGTAGGAGAAAAACGAGGAGAGCCCGGTTTTGTCCTTGTGCCGGGAAGCCATTGACCCGCCATTGTCTTACAGGCTAAGGCCCCAGCTCGGGCTAGGCCATACTAGTTTATCCTGGAGCGTACAATATTCTTGCTAGGCCAGACTGGATTGGCCTAGGCTAAACTGGTTTCTCCATACGAGCTTCAGCTAGACTAGTTTGGACTAGGAAATACCGGTTTATCCATACGAGCTTCGGCTAGACTAGTTTGGCCTAGGCTATACTGGTTCGTTCAAACGAGCTTAGGTTAGACTGGTTTGGCCGAGGCGAAACTAGTTTATCATGAAATCGGGTTTGGCCGGTAACATAATACAACAGAAATGGCAAGAAAATAAGGATTATTAGGGGTCAGGTCAAGCGGTTGGTCAGGTGATTATTTTCCATCGCAACTTAAATACCACGACGCGCGCATACTTATCTGGCGTTCTTTTTGGTTATCTGTGATCTAGTTTGACATTTATTCTTACTAAAATACAGCGCCATCTAGAATTTTTATTATAACTAAAGGAAAAAACCCTATTACGATTTGCTAACGCTGTCTGTCCTTTTAATGTTTTTGTAGTACAGCAAAGAATATTTTGACTCTTATTCTAGAGGATTAGTTCTCTGGTTGTAGAAGAAAAACGAGGAGAGCCCGGTTTTGTCCTTCTGCCGGGACGCCATTGACCCGCCATTGCGTTACAGGCTAAGGGCCCAGGATCGATCGTGCTCGCGTCATCGGTGATTGTGTAGAGGCGTCATAACTTACAATCGATCGATTAAACATATTTTTTTTAATCTGTGACATTGACCCTTTTTGACATAATTGACAAGTGACACCCAAGCCATAACATCAAAAAAAAAAAATGACGATGACAGTGACAGCTGACAGCTCAGCTTCATCCTTCAGTTTTGTTTTTGTTCCTCTCGCGTGATCTTGTCGCAAGATTATAAATTCTGATGCAACTTGTGCAGAACCACAAGAACTCATCTATTAGATCTATTTACAAAGACACAGTGGAGTTGCATTGTGTCCAGACAATAAACTCCTCATTCATAGGCATAGTAAGTGCTCACAGCAAATAAATAACCTAACATGTCTCGGAAAACCCTCATCGACTTCGTCGTGAAATATCACACTCCTCGAATGCTGAACAACGTCGTCTTCTTCCCGAGCTGTGGCAACTCATTCTTCGGACGACGTTTGGTGATACAAGTACCCACACCTACGGCACTATCACCTAAAAGCTTCAGTTCTACATCGACAAACCTCAGTATTCCTATCGCCCCTGCAGCGACGAAGTATGAAGGAAAGTTCCAGCTTATGTACACGTGTAAGAAATGCAACACTAGAAGTTCAAAATTCATAACGAAGCTGGCATATTACAAAGGTGTTGTCATAGTAAACTGTGATGGCTGTGAGTACCGACATCTTATCGCTGATAACCTCAACTGGTTCTCTGATATGGAGGGAAAGAAGAACATCGAAGATATTATGGCTGAGAAGGGTGAAACTGTCCACAAAATCATGTCTAAGGATTTGGAGTTCATCGCGAAAGAAGCTGTGGATAGTGAAGGGAAAGTGTTAATAGAAGGTTGATGGATTATGCTGGTCATTGTTATTCATTAGAAGTTATTTTGTACATTATTAAAGTTAGATGTAAATAAATATGTTGTAACATTAAACATTATTTTAACTGTTTTTTATTTCTATTTTTTTGTTTGATAGGTTTCATAATCTGACAAAGAAATTAATTTTGGTGGTAAAATTAATTAACCTATCTTACGTGTTAGTGAATTTGGTTCTGGGTAGGGGCCAAACACAGTTGAAAATGAATGCACATTGCACGATACAGCACTTTCACCAAAGTTGTTGGAAATCAAATTTAGAACTTGACTTGTTTTAGGAATAAAACTTTTTAAATATTGCCCTGTATATTTAGAATGAAAAGATAATATAGATTACAAGGTTTATTTCATACAAAGTATTTATATCTCAGTCCTTATACAGGTTTCAATAGTTAAGATATGGCCAAAATACCTGGGTTGACTTAAAAAACCTGGTAAGTATAGGTACATAACTATGTTTGAAAACACATTACAAAATAATATATTCGTTATTTACTGCTGATATAAGTTGCCTGCACATGCCAACATGTTTTTTCACTTATTCAGTAACCAAAATTTAAAGTGTGGTAACATCCAGTATTATTGACACCATACCTACCCTTTTTGTGCTTCAGTAAAGATCTTTCTCAACACTTAAATGACTAGTTTTAATTTTATGATTCAAGCCCTTAGGTTCTTACCTAATTTCACAAAATTCTTGTTTGTATACTTTCTAAAATAAGGCACAATATAATCACAATGGTAATAATACAACTTACATCCTATTCAAAAAAATACAAAATCTACTTGTGCATTAACATATAGGCACTTAAAACAATGTTTATAAAATTGGTCTTACAAAGAACAATCGAAGTATCTATGGTCAACTACACAAAATATGGCCAGCCATCAATATGAGACCAATAAGGCTGGAAGATAGCAGCGTGGAGGGAAATTCAAAGTTTTTACAGTTTTTTACATTTTGTAGCTAAACTGAGCTATTTTTGTTCAGCGATTTTACGTTCGCGGCAATAAAACAGTATTCTTTTCATTATTGTAAACAACAATAATTCAGCCGATTATGTGGTCTGGACTACGACAAGTTTTTTGGGCAATACCACTGCTTCGTATCGTAGACCAGAACACATAATCGGCTGAATTATTGTTTACAATAATGAAAAGAATACTGTTTTATTGCCGCGAACGAAAAATCGCTGAACAAAAATAGCTCAATTTAGCTACAAAATGTAAAAGACTGTGAACATTTTGAATTTCCCGCCACGTTGCTATCGTCTACGCTTAAATAACCATATTTTTCATTTGAAAACTTAGCTCTTGATCACTTAGCTTTTACAGGATTTGTATTTGATAATAATCATTATGCTGATGCTGACCATTGAGTAGTTAACCAATGTTATGGACAGTATAAAGGCAAAAAAACAGGGAATGTTACAAAATGTCGTTAAAATCTATCAAAAAGAATGTTGGTACCAAAACCTTTTAAAAATCTGCTTCGAAGCTTGTTAATTTCAGTCTTAATTTCTTAACCCTTTCTACTTCAGACCCTTTTGGGCCGGCTGACGATCGCATAGTCTGTCCCGTTGCAAATTTTATGGTTCACCTCCTCTAGTCCCAGACCGACGGTGTTTTGCAGCGCTTGAGCTTGTGCCGCAGTTGGAACCTGGGGACCGGGTGTGTTGGGCTTCCTTATCATACCATAACCAAGATGGGAATCATCAGCTAACCTAGCAGGCTGCATTACATTCTCAACCTCATCATAATCATTCCAAGTGTCTTTAGTCTTAGACTCATTCAAGCCTAGTGTTGTAGGTCGAGCTTCAATCTTCTTGTAGCCTGAAGATTTATTGCTCAACTTACTTGAAGATCCGAAATACTGTAACCGGTCATAGTTTTCATCCTCTGGCTCCATTGCAGGACTTGGGAGCAAGATTATTCTGGAAGACTCGGGTCCTGTGCTATTTAAATTGTCTTGAGAACGTGAAATGAACTTCATGCAGTTAGGATTGTCACCTAAGTTTGGAGTGTACTCTCTGTGATCAGGATCATCTATACCAAGGGTTTTCCAAGCTTGACTACGCACTTCTATCTTATCATATGGCACTGACGGAGGACTATGTTCTCTCTTGACTTGATCTATAGGTTCATAGTTGTCCAACGGTTTGTATCTCGTGGAGTTATCAGCAGACTCCTCATTGGGGCTTGGCAGAACTTTGTTGATTGGTTTTTGGTGGACTGGCGGCATGGCTTTCCGTGGAGGCTTTTGTGGCTTAGGTTTTAAGGCTGGTTTTTGCAAAGGCAGGAGGGGGGCCATGTCACGTTCACTGCAGGAGCTTGGTTGGCTTGAAACTGAAGTTGTCTTACTGAATGAAAGAGAACTGAGATTCAAGTCATCAGGTTTGGTTGCAACTAACGGGCTTCTTGATCCTGGTAGCAAACTTGGCTGGACATTAAACTCGCTGTGCTCGGGACTATGTAAATTATCATTTCCAATCATTGCTTTCATAGTCTTCATCTTCAATGAGAGGCACTTGAAAATCTCTGACTGATTTGGGTGTTCTAAGTGGAAGATTCCCTCGCCCGTGTCACATTTCCGTCCAGCCTCAAATGTGAACTTCCCTTGTCTGTAGCCATATCTTCGTATGTATCTGTATGGCCAGTGTGCATACAGCTTATTGTCATTTAGATCTCTCAACTCAATGGATGTTGGAGTCAGAAGGAGTAGGTATCTTTGGGCATCTAAGCCACATCTTGTTGAGGCATCAGAAACACAAAGTTTTACTGAGAACACTCCTTCTCCGGATGAACAGTACAGGTCATTGTCTTCATCACAGCTTATTGGATTGGAATCTGTGTTTTTAAAAGCCACAGACTGTAGCACCTTCAGCCATTCGACAGACTCTTGCTCTGTTTGTGTGGTAAGTTGTTGTGTGTGTGACTTGGTAAGTAAAGTAATCATGTTGGGACTAGAATGTGTTATTTTGATGCAGTTCTCCAAGGTGATGATTTTAGGGATGGCACCGCTTGAGACATCATCCTTGCCCTCGTAAATCTCAAGTCTCTCTATACCTTGTTTGCTGGCACTGTAGAGTATGCAAAACTTCTGCTGCCAGTTTTTCTGAAAATGATAAATTTATGTTGTTTAGAATTAAAGCAACGGTTGCGGGCAAAATTACCTATCTATCTATAAATTACCTATCTATCTATAAATTACCTATCTATCTATAAATGAGTAAGAAGTTGACTCATCCTACAACAGGCTTGATGCTTGTTGAACGTAAGTTTTTGCTGAAAAGTCTTTTAACTCAAGCATTGTATTCATAATTTATATGCCGTGAATAAACAGTAAGTTAAGTACCTCGTTTCATGCCTATACGTATCAAAACAGCTTTTTATTGTATACCCAGTTCGAATGAGTCA
The DNA here is from genome assembly GCA_949319315.1 of Zelleria hepariella. Taxonomy (NCBI): domain Eukaryota; kingdom Metazoa; phylum Arthropoda; class Insecta; order Lepidoptera; family Yponomeutidae; genus Zelleria; species Zelleria hepariella. Next base: position 12,969,155 of record OX439392.1, on the reverse strand, counting down.
TGGTTTTATAACCACAGATGCAACAGTCCATTATTCAGTTATACCTGTTACCTGGCCGGTTTATTGATATTACATCAACGATTACGCATAGGTAGGAGCATGATGTATAGTAATCATGGATAGAAATTACAGAAAAACGTACCTTTTTAGGGAATTTGTTGAACACATTCCCGCCTGCAGGCGGAAACAACAAAAAGCCAGATTTGACTTCGTCGTCTTGTTCCATGGTTAGAAGTTTTGTTTAACCAAACCCAAATATCTGGAGGCTTCACTGATATCACGATAAAGCATATCAACGTTGTTTATCACACTAATAATTTTAAAACCGTGCTTGACTATAAAAATTGAAATGACAGACGCTGTTCGCGGCGGCGACGGCCATTGTTATTCTTTAGTGATGGGATTCTCAACACATTCACCTTACTGTCAAATCTTTCAATCGATCGACTGAGCGTTTTTTGACCCGGTATTGGTTTTCTGTGGTTAAATATGAAGAAAAAAAAGGTATTACAAAGTAATCTGTGATTATAAAAATAAAAAGTCAAAATATTTTTGCCGCACCGACCGGACCGCCTGTTTTCTCATTTTTGCTTCTACTTTTAGCTGAAAACCGATAATAATAAGTCAATAACATGGCGAATTCGGCAAATCCTTTAGCCGGAACGGCACACTTGTTAGACGAGCTGGACAGTACGTTTCACTCTCATGCCCATGTCCTTTGCTTCGATGTTCGGTGGTTGTTTACTAAAATTCCTCTTGTTTTCATGAAGAAAAACTTATGGTGCTGCTCCGGGACGGAAGGACCTTGATCGGATACCTACGCTGCGTGGATCAATTTGCTAATTTAGTCTTACACAAAACTATAGAAAGGATCCATGTAGGTAAAGAATATGGTGACATTCCCAGGGGCATCTTCATAGTTAGGGGCGAGAATGTGGTACTCTTAGGAGAAATAGTAAGTACGAACTCATTCTATTGCTTTGTTACTGAAGGTTTCCCCATCGTCATCTTTGGTTATGCAGTAATTTGTTAACATTTATTTATGTTTTAGGACAAGGACAAAGAAGATAATCTGCCCCTAAAAGAAGTATCCGTGGACGATATTCTCGATGCTCAACGAAGGGAGCAAGACAACAAAGTAGAACAACAAAAGCTTTTGTCCAAAGCACTAAAAGAGCGAGGATTGAATTTACTTGCTGACCTCGGCCACGATGATATGTTTTAGTTGGCTCCAGCTGCACATTTACTTATAGTTATTTCTATTTAAGTATCTACTAAGGACTGTATGTTATCATAAAATAAAACGATAAAAACATTATTTTGTGATTGGGTTTGACTTTGGGGAACAAAAATATTTGCGATTAGGTTTGAGGTTTGGGGAACATGTAAAATAAAGGCGGTTGTGGTTAGGTCCTACCCGTCAAATCATAGACTCAAAATAAATTGGCGTTTCTGCTTACTCCTTCGAAGATACGGCTTTAATTTTTAGCAGTTGGCTGAATATAGAATATCTTGGCCACCAAGTAAATATAATAAAAAAAACTGTTACGTTTAAATACTATGACCATCTCTAGGTACACTAATATTTATAATTTCATTTAAAGAAACTTCCTTGGAAGGATTATTTTATATTGTGAGTTTAGATTTTATTTTAAAAATAAATTAAATAGCAGATGGGTGTTTTTATATAAGCCGTGCCAATAGAGAAACGATATGAAAATGGCGGCGGGTACCTATGGTAACGTCTGAAAAAGAGGTTACGAAAATACGATTTCGGTTCATACCTAAAACTTTCTTACATTTTTGGTTAGGAAATATTGTTTTACGATGCTTTCTTTATTGATCAGGTTATTGTTCTACGTTGGGTTTGTGATTAAACAACAATCTTTATGAAAATAAGATCAAAAACATTAAAACGTAGTAAATAATACAAACCTCAACAAATAACAACATTTAACGTAAACTACAATATTGAAATAACTCGACAAACATTAAAAAATCAATAAGAGGCGAACGTATTTTGGCGTGTTTTATTAGCCAAGCGTAGGTGACTAATCAGGGCTGCCTAAAATGACTTTGCTAACGTTACGTGTGAGTATAGATGGAGTTATGATTAAAGCGAGAGGGCGCGAGAGTGTCCGCCATTTATACAGGGTGTTAAAAGACCGCCAACAAAGCGGGAAACCACGTATTCTCCTCATCATAAGGAACATTTTTGCCCAAGGAGCTATGCCTGGGAAATCAACGGTTTCCGAGATAATGAGGTTCAAAGTCAGACTTTTCAAAACTTTTTTTTTGCAGAAATGTATTCAGTATCTAGTTCTTAACATGTCTTCTCAAGAAGCCATATCAAAATTATGAATATTTTTGACAAAAAACGACGTTAAAATTGCAACCCGCAATGTATTCTAAACATCGGCAATTCAAGCTTAAGTAACATAAACTTATACCTACGCTTGCGCAATATGACTTCTGTGCGTTTCTGTGCTTCTTGCGTGATTAAATATTTTTCAAAATTATAACCTAAAAAACCAAAATCATTTCCCAGCAATAATTTTTCGAAAAAGTACTTTGTTTTGGTGTCTAGTATGCCAGGCTTTCGGGTCTGTTGGCGGTCTTTTAACACCCTGTATATCGTTTCTTTAATGGCACGGGTTATAACAGCTAACCTGCGTGTAAAAACTGGGAAAAAAATCAGTTCACAAAAAAAAACACACAGACGTAAATAGTTTCGGAACGTACAGACAGAATCGGCCGTTTGATTTGACATTTGAAAACAATGCGCGCCTCTCCTTTCTTCCCGTAAAGTTATGTTTTTTGAGCAATTTTCTGCTTTTATTGACTCGAATATGTAACTATTCGTTACCAGACAACTAATTTTAACAAACGCGCCTATAAGTGAGTGCAATGGATCCAGAAATCCAGGCAAACCAGTGATCGTTAGCGAGTGTTGTGGTCGTCACGCCCGCACGTAAAACATGAGTGCCTCCGAGTTATCCCTGATAGAAAGACTGAGGAAAGAGAATAACGAACAATACTTCACATTAGTGCGCATGCATTTATCATTCGTTGTAGATATTAACACTGACGAGTAAGTTTTTAACTGCCGCACCATCATACTTTGAACACCGCAAGTTTTTTACGACTTCCTGTCTTGTTTCTTTCTTTCCAGTGTTGACTGTTCAACAGACAAACCAAAGCAGTTCCGATGGAACTTCCACAAGAAGTCTAAAAGTGGTGCTACAAGTGCTAGTCAAAGTAATACAAACACAAAGAGCTGTACATATATTAACTCTATTACAGAGGATGGAATCGCGAGGGCTTACGAGCTGATCGATTTCTTGTCGAAGGAAGACAGTGAGTACCATTTCGCCTATCTACTATTAGTACAGTCGCCCGTAACATTTTAATTTGCCACTAAAAAGGTTACCGGTTCCACTTTTGATATGTTATAAAAAAAGTCTTGCAATTTCTAACCAACGACAAACATTCAAAAAATCCCAAACATAATTTTCGGTATCATAATACATGCTGGTAAACATAGACAACACCATGCTGCAACGCAAAGAGACTATGCCGTGCTAGCAAAATAGCCTCTCTGCAGCATGTCTTGGTCTGTTTGCTAGCATGAGATAGGTAATTCAAATTTACCATTCTAGGTGGTAGTTTGATCACACAAACAACTAGCAATCACCATACTAATAATTGTCACAAGCCTATGAATAATTCTCAGAAATACCGGCCATCTTTCCTGCCGTCTCTTGTTTGAACTTCACCAAGACAGGACTGACATTCTTCATATCAAATCCCCAGATGTAACGCAAGAAGGCATATTCCGTCGCACGGGCTCACTGTCACGGCAGCAGGAGCTCCGTCAGCTCCTCCTAGCAGGCTCTTCCCTCGGTCTGGATGAAGGCAAGGTAATAGTAACAACTCCTGTGCCCGCGAGTTGGTTTACATGTTTCGATAGTGTCATTAAGGCCCAGTAGGACGCACAACTAGCGCGACCAATGAAAAAAATCTTATCTTCCACTTTTGATGAGAATCGATTGCATTCGTAGGTTCTAGGATCTGGACTCCATACCTTAGGTCCTAAAAATAGTTGAGCATCGTCGTTGAAATTTTGCAGGAGAGTTTTTAGCAAAAAAAAACGCCTCCAATAAGAAGACATGATAATTTTTTCATTGGCGGCGCTTGTTGTGGGTCCTATTGTGCCTTAATTATTGGTATTTGTTAAGTAAAGGTAATTGTTTTTTTCCAGTTTTCCGTGCACGATTGCGCGTCAGTGCTCAAGGGGTTCCTGGCCGAGCTCCCGCAGCCGCTGCTCACTGACCAGTATTACCAGACCTACTGCACACTGGCAGGTTGGTCCACTTTTTACCCAACTGCCCTGGTTAGAATAGTTTCTACAACTTATCTAAAACCTTTTTTCTGCCTTTTCTCTTCCGATCTGTCTGTAGGTGTAACTCACCACGCATTTTTTTATTTGCAAAAATATATTCTATTGGCCACGTAAAAGTAAATGGAATACAGCCCTCTTTCTCTCTGCCCTTCATCCAACAAGTGCCAATAAAAAAAAAATCCTCTTTTACTAGATATTTAAGTACCATGAGATTTTTTGTGTATTTGGGTTTTCCCACCGACAGCCATCCAGCCACTTTGTTACTGCCCCTACCCACCAGCCGTTTTACCATCTTGTTGACGAAAGTTGTATAAGTATTGTATGAGTAAGAGATCACGCGCCTTCTACGCATGTAACATTTTATAAATATAACTCCAGGGGCATGCTGAAAAACAGCGCCGCCAACGCCTCTATGGCACAGCTGAGCGTGCTGGAAAACTGGATGCTCCCTTTATCGAGAATTGCAAAAAAATTTTTGGTTATAAACTTTTTTAATTCTTTATTCTTATTCTTTAAAAGTTTTCCCTATTTGCCCTTCTACAGCCCAGTACCCGACGACGGCCGAGTCGTCAGAGTCGAAGCTCCTCACAGCTCTTCAACTACTCTTCTTACTGCTATCACCGTTGCACAGAAGTTTCCTGCAGAGACTGCTGGGATTGCTCCGCATGGCAGCCGACAACGAGGCGTCTAATAGGATGTCGCCCGATACACTGGCAACTATGTTCACGCCACACTTGCTGTGTCCAAGAAAGGTGAGCAAACCCTCCTTTTTTAACCCCTGACATAAAAATAAGGGTGTTATAAGTTTGGCCGCTGTGTGTCTGTCTGTAGCATCGTAGCTATTAAACGCTAATACCGATAACGGGAAAAAATATAAGTCGATAGGACGAAGTCGCGAGGAAAAGCTAGCAGTACCATAAGAGATACTACAAATCTTTGGCTCGCTGCAACATACAATTTCGGTCAACGCGCAAAATACCCTGAAATTTTAGTTTTAAATTAGCATATTATCTCTTTTACGGCTGAACCGATTTTGATAAAACATATCTAAGAAAATTCGCCAGAAAACCTGCTTTAAAATTTTAAAGAAAATTAGATATGTATTTATTTATTTACGAGTATTTCCAAGTAATTTAACATCACAGTGAGACACCAAATAATCGGTTCACCTGTTTAAGAGCCACAGACAAACACACCGACAGACAGACACACACACATAGCGGTCGAGCTTATAACACCCCTCTTTTTTAGTCGGGGATTAAAAAAACGTTCGAGCAACTGCCTCTTTCTCTTATCTTCTTTCGTGTCAAAATCATCCCACTTCGCACTTAAAAACATCGAGTTACTAACCCAAGCTTACTCCACAGCTGTCGCCGGAAACCTTCCACGCGGACTCCATCGCGCTCGCCCCTCTCACCAGCTTCATGATCCGTCACAGCGCGACGCTGTTCGCCCCGCCCGCCAGACTTGTCACAGACATAGCGGCATACTTCACCATGCGAGAGAGGAAGCGGATCCTGTCGCCCGATGTCGACCTTGATGAGAGCATAAGCGACAGGTGAGCTAAGCATTTGAGTCTGAATCTAGCCCAGATAACGATTTTATTCCGCTATCGAATAGCGCTATGTTGCTTTACATAGTTTTAAATAAAGCAAGATGGCGCCGGCGTTGCAGCCGTGCATTGATCCTCTGGCTCTCATTTTTAGATAGATAGAGTGTCTTTATTGTGTGGAAAACGGCCTACGAACTAAACTGGCAAACTCAAACGCCGCCGCCATTTTGGAAAAGAAAATGGCGTTTTGGCGGCCATTGTTCCAAAAATCTCAATCGTCAAAGAAAGTGATTAGAAAATGAAAATATCACACTAGTGAGAGCTCTGAAGCTGACACAAGGGCTTCCTATTTATCTCTGTTCATGGCTAGGGACGATAGCTCTGTGCAAGTTGCTCCCTTTTCTTTCGTCTCAGAGAGCACGGATCTCTTCTCCAGCCGAGAGCCACCTTCGGGTCCAGTAGAGAGCCACCTTCGGGATGTGGGATGCTATAGCTTAGTCAGCCTAAAGACAAAATCATTTTGAGTGGTCACTGGGCACTTCACTCAACTTGAGTAGTATTTGCTAAATTGCCGCAAAATGTTTAAAGAAAACTCATTACTTTATTTTTACAGCGCTCTTTTTGCTGACAAAGAATTTACTCGAGAACGCTTTATCAGACAAGACTCTTTTCCAAGCTTCCGAATAAAGTCCGAAACTACTCAGAAGTTCGACAGACAAATGAGTAGGTGCTGCAACCATTTTTTTGTTCTCTGTTTTTATCTGTCATTAGTCGTTGACTTTTATCAGAAGAGATGAGTTAAGTTCAAGTCACATACAACCATATTTTTAGTCATGACATTCTCACCTTTTCGCAGAACGGCAGCGAACACGGTCTACACATTCGTGGACCGGCACCGGACGAGCGCCGAGAACGAAAGCAACCCCACCGACACCGCTTTAGCGCAACTCTACGCGCACATTCAAGCGCTGCCCGACTCGCAGCACAAGAGGCGGCTCATCAAACAGTTCAACAGGCAGAATGGATACGGTAAAACACTTAGAAGTATTCTAAAAACTTCATCTCAAAATAGTCTTGGTGACATCTCGCATTGGCACACGAATACCCGGGCCCCCACGACACAGGGTATCCTAGTGTGGGGACCGCTGGTAATTCTCACCTGTCATCAATTTCTTACTTATAAGTGTTATCTATAAGAACTTCAATGTACAGACCGTGTTCCTTTTTTAAATAAACAATTTTTACTTTACTTTACTTACTGAATAGAACTGCGATGGAGCGATTGGTGGAGTTCCTAAGGGAAGCGTTATGGGCCCCACGCTGTTTCTAAGGCCCTATATTCATAGAAAGCGCTCGGGGCGCGCGCCCGGAATCCGTTGCATAGAACTTCATAAAATTTTAAAGAGCTTCCGAAACGCAGCATCTCGTGCGCCCGAGATTAGGGCCTAATGTACCAACTTCAGTGGTAGCGCCAGAATTTACAGTGGACTGTATTACAATAATTGTCGCCGGTAAGTCACTGATCTGTCAGAGCAAAGGTTAGAAAATCGAAAGGACTTACCAGATCCGATAGCGTAGGGGGTCGGAGCGTACCTTTGTAGGACTTTACTTTCAGTTCCTCGACCGATTTACCTTTCACAAACCGCCCACCGTTAGCAGCGTAGCCTGACCTGGCAACGATCTGATTTGTCCATCCTTGAGCTTCTTCCGGCACTACTTTTCTATGAGGTGGCACACAGTGAGCCAACTGGCGCGATAGTTCGATAAACGGCAAATATTACACAAAATGGTGATAAACGAGAGCGAAAAGCGAAAGAGCTGTTGCCTCGACAGAATATTGTAATAAACAGAAACATCTAGAAATAATATAAAGGCCTTTGCATCTACGTTATGAGATGATTTATACAGCATCCAGTGGTAGCTTCACTCACACTAGATGGGTGAAAGAGACCACTCGGCGCTGCAGTGCCTATAAATAAGTAACATAAAAAGAAAACATACCATCCAGGCAGATTAGTCGGCCTAGCCAACAGGAAAGACAAGTCAATACGAGGAGCCAACTAAGCCGCGGATTGTCTCACGATGTTTCCCTTCACCCTTAGCGAGTGGTATTGCTACTACAAACTCACAAATGTACGTAACTTTGAAATTAAACAAAGACATAGATACATGCCCGCACCGGGAATCGAACCAGGGACCTCTTGCTTCAGAGTCCACTGTTCTACCCACTAGACCACCACCGCTTAAACTAGTCTGATATATTTTTAATTTATTGTGTAGGTATCTGTCTCAATGTATTTGAGTGTGTTGTGGTGTTTAAATAAATGATTATTATATTATATTCTAAACAACTACTACCACATTACAGGCACCCCGATCCAAGTGCAGCGCACGGGCAAGGCGGCCGGCTCGCGTTCCTTCGGCGACTCCATCAAGCGGCACATCTTCAACAAGGGGCTGCTGAACAAGACACCCAAGAAGGGCTCGGCGCGCTCCATCAATACCGTCGAGGAGGTGCGTTTTGTTTGTTTTTTACACTTTATTGCACCGTTGGTCCCGGTTGTTGTTGATTAATAACAATCTTAAAGCCACGAGGTACCCGGTTCGATTCCCAGTGCGGGCATGTATGTATGACTTTGTTTAATTTCAAAGTTACGTACATTTGTAAATTTGTAGTAACTATAAAATACCATCAAGCGGCACATCTTCAACAAGGGGCTGCTGAACAAGACACCCAAGAAGGGCTCGGCGCGCTCCATCAATACCGTCGAGGAGGTGCGTTTTGTTCGCTTTGAATATTATCCAAAAAGAAGATGTTTTATTTTTCATTGGCGGCGCTAGTTATGCGTCCTATTGCGTCTTAACATTAGATACGTGGTAAGCTAAACTATAAAATAATATTTTACTAAAACACTATTTTAGGAGATGTATGCAGGGTAAAATAGGTAACCCAGTTTCTACAAAAGCAGGATTTTTTTTGTAATGTTAGCAATAGTGAATCTTTTAGAGAGCGCCATAATGCATTCATTACCATACAAAACGTTGGCGCATCGAGTGCCAGTAGTGAATGCGTTAACCTAACCAGCACCCAATGTAGCCTCGTTTTGAACTCCACATGATTTGTCTTGTACTAACCAACTAATAATTTGTGTCTGTTATACCATGTCATGCAAAACCTCACACCTTCTCTTCTGTTTGTGTTCTGTCTCTCTCTTGCATATAATATTTTAAGGTGATACGCAACCATTACTTACCATTACTACACTAAACCGCAGTGTTGAAGACCATTAGTTATCGACTTCTTGGTGAATGGATGAGGCTTTCTTTTCAGTATATTTTGTGACAAAACCACCAGCTAACAATCTAATCACTGATGCTATTTATTCAAATCGGTATTTCATATTTAACAGTACAAAAGTAAAATGCAATCGAACATTACTGCCACATGAATTTGGTATTATGTTTAGCAATATATTGCGAGAGCATTTATTTTCTCCAATGTAAACCTGTTTCCTTTGTAAAGTACCAAACGCTTATAACTAATTGTTGCGTATCACTTTAACACATAATACATCTTCTTTGCATCATGTGCTAATAGCATGCCTCTCGCCTTCCAGAAACTATCCAGCAAAGAGAAGTTACGCTTCCCAAGCGACGACCAAAAGGTCGAGGTTTCCCACAAGAGCGTGGTCCTAAAGAACTTGGCCAACAAAATGGCCTCCAGCACAGACTCACTAGACCAGGAAGACTTCGAAAGCGACGGAAGCAACGAAAGCACATTATCCGAAGGAGCTATTAACCGATCGAAGAAAATAAGCCCTAAATTCGCTTCCGAACCTAACCTTAGCGTTTTAGACGCGAGGCTAGACGCCGAAACGCCGAAAAACACCAAAAAGCGCGGCTCGAGAATGTTTCGCTCCAAAATTCTCTCCGCGTCTCAGAACCTAAATAAACGCTACCAAAAACGCCCTATAATCCGCGGGACACCCACGTCTTGCGTCTCGTGCTTTGACGAACACGATACGGGCTCAGAAAACGATTCCTCCTGCCACGAGAATAATAGGACACCAACAGAGGTTACTCCACGGAAACCTACGTGCAAAGGAACCGAGCAAGAGAAGCAATCGCCTACCAAACTGCACTACCTGACAAGTACGCCGGGTTTCTCCGAAGCGGTAATCGATGCGGAAGCTACAACTCCTTACACGATGAATTTCAGAAGAGCCTCCATGTCTCCTATAACGAAGTCCACGCAAAAGTTGTCGAAAGCGATGCAGGTTTGTGTTCACGCTTTCTACATGTGCTCGCATCTTTCACTGAACATGCTTGTGTCTTTGTCATTTTTACTAATATCATTGTTGATCTTGTATGTGAATGCTCACACAAATTTCCTGTAAAGAGTCCACTAATAACACGACCGATTAAAAAGGGATTTATTTCAATAAGTACTAGCTGTTGCCAGCGGCTTCTAACGCAAGGAAGTTTACCGACTTGTTAGACCAATTGAGATTTCGAAATAAGTAAATAAGTGGAATTTGGATCAATACAATACAATTAGTAAGGAGCAGTAACTTTTTATTACTGAAGTTTTTTTTTATCGGTTATGTAGCTGCAGAGATAACGCCCACTTTGCAAACGAATTTTAGACAGAGATCGAATACACTTTATTATACCCAAAAAAAATAAGATTCACTTCTTTGTAATGTAAATATTATATCACTATCGTTAATCAAGTATTTTGTTGTGGTGATAAATACCTAATGCATAAGTCTGTCCAATCCCAACAATCAGTAAAATGAAACTTAAAACAAATTGCTTTTCAGTACAAATGTTACCAACAAACCGATATCGTGTCACTTTTCTAATACGTATGTGTATTAATATTCATTCCTAAATTCCCCAAAGGCACCACCATATCTAATTAACTTTGCCCCAATTCAGTGACAATAGTGAGATTCCCCATCATGTTTCCATTAAAAAAAGTTTCTAAAAACAACCAAACCACTTTCCAGGAATCGATAATGACTCCCCGGTCACGCAAGCCGCTAATCATTACATCAGAGCAACGCGACAGCCTGCCAGACCCCAAAAACAGCCACACAGAGACCTCAAAGACCTCAGAAACCATATACCAGTCCCTTTCACCAAAAAACGACAGCGATTTCGTCTCATCAGACGACGAAATGATGTCTAGATCTTCACAGTTGTTGGAGAAAGACTTCAACATTTCTGGAGGGTCCGGTTTAAGGTCTGAGAACACAAGGTTCGTTTTGAGCGTCGAGAGGCCGTGCATAGAAGATTTGAACACAACGCTATGTGGGGAACCGGAGCTGGTGCCAAAGTTTAAACTTTCCCACGAAATGTCGGACTTAAAAATGAAGTCGCTCAGCGAACCGTTCCGGGAGTATTTGCTCAGTAGATCCGTCTTAACTGCTACGCCTGTGGACTTATCGATGCTGAACAAATCTAGTGATAATACGGAAGAGATATCCGACTCCCTACTCTACTGTTTGGACGGCAATGTACCCTCGGATCTGACGTCATCGATAAGTAATCTGGCTGTAGAGAAGAGCTTTGGGGCTACACGATCGCCTCTGAAGAACATCAATAGTTTCGTGAACATTGACGCGTCAAAAAGCCCGAATCGGAAACGTTCTGCGACTTCTAAACACGACGACGCAGTGGACGTCGAGACTAAAAAGGCTTTGGTGCAGAAAGAAAACATTATAGGTTGTGAAGTAAATGGGTTTGAATTACGTGAGACTGATCTTTAGGTAATCTTTATTGTTATAATTTATAACGTATCTTTAAACTATTATTTTTTTTTTGTATAATTAATGATGATGAACAATTGTGATTTTTATTCGTATTTTATACTCTATTTTAAGGATTACAGCAAGTCACAAAACTATTATTACTATGGTAGTATCATACGGTTACTTTTATTGAATAATAATATTATAATAAATATTAAATAAATATTTTTTTAATGTATTTACAATTTCATTTCTTACTAAGCCGATACGATAGGCTTTATACAGGGTGCACTCTAAGTCCATAGCGAAACTTTAAGTAGGTTGATCACTACAAACAACTTGCACCAGGTGGCAAATAAAATGGAGCGAAAAAAATATCAGCTGTTCCTTAAAAAAGGTCGACTCAGTACTGCACCAAATGTATGAAACAGCTGATATTTTTTTCGCTCCATTTCTTTCGCCACCCAGTACACACGACAGCACGTCGACCCTTACATGCTAGCACTCTACTCGGTTACGTTACGGGCGAGTTTACAACAAAAGTGTACAGTCTGACGTGCTGTCGTGTGTACAAGTTGTTTATTGTGATCAGTAGACAGCCTACTTAAAGTTCCGCTATCGACTTAGAGTGCACCCTGTAGATGTGGCCAATTCAAGAAATAATCTCCTTAGTTAGGTACAATCAGCTAAATGCTAGTATACCCAATGGTAGTTCTTATTACGGACCGCATAAGTGCGTCAATAGAACACTCGCCCTCTCGCTCTAATTAATACAATCAAAGCGAGACGACGCTAGTTTTGAAGTCCATCCTAAATGTTTTCTCACGGCTTATACCTTAGCGTTTCGCCGATATAGTACACGACAGCACGTCAGAGTGAACACTTTTGTTGTAAACTCGCCCGTAACGAATAGAGTGCTAGCGTGTAAGGGTCGATGTGCTGTCGTGTTTACAGTACAAATATATTTTGCTGGAACAAACTTTAAAAGTTGCATTCTCAGGGCATAAGGAAAATGATAGCTATAAAGGCGCTAATAAGGCTTGTCACAAAGCATGTATAATAAAGGTGTTACAAAACAAAAGTACCTAACTCTTTTTACAGGGTGTATTTTGAGGTTATAAAATGTAACCTACTGGTCAACAGGATGTCAAATCTGTAAAAAAAAGTTGAAAAAAACAATTTAAATTTTATAACCTCAAAATATAAAAAAAACATAACTTTTTTGTTTTTCACTTTTAATGATTCGCGATATTTCAATTTTTTTTTGTTTTTGCTATTAGCTCGAATTTAAAAATATGTTTGTGCGTGTAGGTGCATATACATACATAGCTTTGAGTTTTTAAAACATTGTGAAAACAATATTTAAAAAATACCTTTCTCCCGACACATCGTGCACATTTTATTAATTTAAAAATTAACGGAACGTCATAGAGCAAAAAAAAAAATTTCGGTTGTGATCCCTATCACCGGGTGCTATTACCCTATAAAAAGAGTTAGGTACTTTTGTAACACCTTGTATTTTACAGCAGCATCGGTAAAATGAGCTTTCGGAGTTCGATGGGTCGCTGAAAAGAAATGGAAAACATTCAAACACTCGAGAGGAAGGGAGATGGGAGTCTTATTCAACCGCAGATATCTATGGGGTAAGTTTCCACTATATCTCGTCTACTATGGATTGTGTGTGTGTAGAACCGGCGTAATGTTTTCTTAGGTTTCTTTGCACGAGCACTGCACATAAAAACTGTTTAAAATGAAACTCCCAATTATGCTTTGGACGGTTCTTGTAATTGCGTAAAGGCGAATTCAAATGAACGAGGTTTCCGTAACACCAAACAATACGAAATCTCTGCAGCATCGATCTAAAAAAGGTAGTTTCTTTTAACTTTCTTTTAACAATAAATATACGCATGTATTTGTATGTATTACAGTTTTTCAGACACTATAATTTTGTTGTCCCTACATAATAAACGAATACGTTTTTTTTTACATGTTACACTAAAATTGAATATACCCCCTACATATAAGTTTCAAATTAGCAAATCTCATAAACGGCTGAACCGATTTCGATTAAAATGTTTCAAGATTTTTTTCAACACGTGAACGAACCTATGAACAACTCTGAACAGGTAGATACCATCTAAAAGCCGTATTACATTGATGTGTATCGATTTAGTAATAAAGATTCCCAAAGCGGGCAGACATTAGGGGTTGATAGACCATTTTCCTTCACCGAAAACGTTTATTGTGAAGCCTCTTTGAAACAGCCTACTCTACAATAGATGATGACGTCATGAATCACCTACTGCCACCAAAATTTTGTAGCAAATGAACAGAAACGAGACGACACCTTTTCTTCTGTTAGATTCGTTTTTTTTTCTTTTAGAATTCGAGTAATCGATCCGAAAGTGAGTTAGGGAGTGAGACGGTGTTGCGTGTGCACTGTTTGTTATTGTTACACGCTGAAACGGCTGGATAGATTTGGATCCAGCGCCATACAATTAGATAGGTACCTACTTGGTTTTTACCGCGCTGACATTGATATCGAGGAAAATACAGCGAGCAGAAGGAAAAATAGATTTAAGATTTTAAAATTTTAGAAATGATTTATTGTCACAAAATTATCACAAAAAAACGTAGGTACACTAATAGAAATTAACATCCGCGGTTGTGGCAAATGGGATTGTTTCAGCTGTTGCTGTAGTTACATGACTAATAACTACAGTGCTGGTTTTCGAACAGTCACGTTCGCAAAATAATTTGAGACACACTAGCGGGTAAAGCCAAATACTAAATATAAAATAGGATGCTTACTTAGACTTTATCTAAGTCTGCACGGATGAAGTCGCAGGCTGGTAGTTTTCTTCCGTGTATTTTTTTTATCGATGGCTAATCAAGTTTGGCAGCTATTTTACTATTGGGGCATCTACGTTATTCCACTTTTTCGATGCGTCGCGTTAGGAGGGATCGAGATAAAATTAATGGGGGAAAATCCTTTTTCCCACCGCCTAATAAAGCACCCTTCCATGATATATTACAGTCAATTAACGCAGCCCTATCGTAAAGTACGGAAAGGACAGACTCAATTATCTTTATCGGACACACCTCTTAGGGACCTAGGACTACTTTTAGCACAGGATTGCAATTTATATCCTTCTTGGCCCAATGGGTAGAATTGTTGCCCTAAAACTACTCGCAAGCGTATGGTCCCTAGTTCGATTCCTGGTTCTTGTAATAAGGTACCTACTAACTTCTAAGGAGACATGATGGTTAAATTGTCCTTGCCTTGTGTACATGATTCCCTGCGACTGTGGAAAATGTTACATAGGTGAAACTCTACGGAACGTTTCTACAAGACTCACTGAACACATCCGATGTGTCAAAAACTTGAACAGCGACGGATCCGCGGTAGCAGAACATGCGTTAATAACGGACACCCAGCATTTCCTACGCTTTGACAAGGCCAAAGTGTTAGCGAGGGAGAAGTTCTACGTGCCGCGGAAAGTGCGCGAGGCAATCGAGATAAGTAGACACCCGAATTTCAACAGAGACTGTGGATGGGCTCTATCTCCTGCCTGGAAACCGGTTTTGTATAGTGAGCCAAGAGAAAGTAGCCAAAACACTCAAACGAACGACACCGTGAGTTTCGCCTGTGTGACCATACCCGACCTGTTTCGCGACGAAGGACATATTAATCCTGCTGTGAGAGGGCGGGCGGACGCGCCCCCGCTGCCGCCCCCGCCCCTTCCCCCCGCACCGGAACTGTCAGCGCGCGCGCGGCGCCTAGTGACACGCAGTCTGAGACTGGCCACGGCGTCGCGAGGGCCGGCTCAGCTCCATGATTAAGGTCTCCGAATGAGAACCGAAACTAGTCGGCTACACCGACATAATAAAAGTAAGTTTAACCGTTTACGAAATACAAAATGTGCAGTGCTTACGAAAGTTTAAGTGTAAAAAAAAATCAACAATAGATCTATTGTATAGTAGAATCTTGAACAATTCGAATGCTATTGCATCCCCGTCCTTTCACGTTGCATGGATCCAAAATCGTGCCAACCCTACTTAGTTCCGTTTTCAATAGAACTGCGGAAATGCCGAAAGGTGGTAGACCGTAGGTACGTCTTACTCTACCCTTTCCAGGATTACTTGCTACTTACTTATGTAAACTGTATTCATCAGAAAGTACGTAGGTTCTTACTATTTAAACGCAGCCCTATGTAACCCTATGTCCTTTGTAGGTAGGTACCTGAGTACTTACCTATTTGTTCGTCCTAAGCGGTGAACGAAAAAAAAACATGAAAGCATTTCTTCAAGCTAACCCATCCTCTAAAATCGGCACATGCAGATGCGTGTGATATTTTTAACAAAGCTGTCTGCGCGAATTGATATTCGCGCAGACAGCTTTGTTAAAAATATTGTAAACCAATAATAAAACAAGAAACTTTGTCATTGGTGGATAGTTTTCGCGCTATTGATGTTATTGGACATATACTGACAGCGTCAAACTGACGTCTTATCTAAGTCACGTCTATCGAACAACTAAAATCGTGAGAGGAACCATCTGAAGTCTCCGCCCATAAGAGAACCATATGCATTAGGTCATTTCTCAGGGCAAGTGAGATCTCCATGTTTTCTTCTGCTCGCTGGTCCTAAGACACTTATAAGAGACGTGGGACGAAGACGCGGCGGCGTGGACGCCACGTCAGTGTGATGTGAATATTGTGATGTCTCTGTCATACAAAATTCTTATAGAAGCGACGCGATGCAATTCACACTGGTCGCGGTCAAAGCAAATCCATAGATCTAACAGTTATGTGGTCAAATAAAAGCAAAATGTCTCGTCCTCGCCACGTCTCTTCTGTGTGGCCGTCCAACCCTAAAAATACAGTAAGAGGTAAAAGTAGATTTCCTATGTAGGTAAATACTTTATGAAGTAGGTAGGTAAGTACTTGACACGCACGAGGATAAGTTTATCAAAGTTTGTAGAGCACTAGGTCAGCTAACTGTCTATCGCTTCCGTATGCCATTAGAATAACTTTCGTGTTGTTAATAACGTCTTAACTTGTGTCAAACTGGATTTGCCAATTAACTTTGAGCTAACGATTGTATGGAACTGTCAAATTAACTCAAAGTTAGTTGGCTAACCCTGCTTGATGCAAATCCACCTTAGGTGGCAAACGGAGAGTTCGCTGGTCTTAGGCCCTTATTGCAGAACAAAACTCGATACCTACCTAGTGAGCGATAGACCAGTGTGCTTATTCTGTAAAAAAAAACAGCACAGTTGTTCCGCGATTTTGTTCCGGCACCCACAATACAGGCTATGCCTAAGTGTTGGGGCCACCAATGTAGATAACTCACTATTTTCTTGAAATACCTTTTTCATTTTCACTTCTTCATTTTCACAGACGGTAGAGTGCTAACTGCTTTGGTAGAGTTCTACCTATTCTACCACCAAGGGCAAATTACTCTACCTCACTTCTTCTTTGGCAGTCAGGCCCCAGCGCGGCTCTCTGTTCATGGCTGTCCTGAAATAATTGTTCCATGGTTTTGATGCCGGTCCATTCTTGATATTACACACAGCCATGTCATTTTCCTCTTTCTTGGCCTTCTTTTTGCTTGTGTTGCAGCTGGTATCGTTTTTGTCATAAAAATTCTGACCTTTCGCTGGTTGATGGTTCTACTTTTTTCTACGTCTGAGAACTTCGACATTCGTGATTTTATCTATCCAGCTGATCCGGTGCATACATAGGTACGTCGTTCGATAGCACCACATTTTAAATGCTTTGAGTCTCTTTTTACCTCTACCTATAAGTAGAGTCCTCGAAACTGCTAGAGTTCCTAGTATTCTAGCTGACTCTACCGCTTGGTCTATTTGAAGGGCCGAATTCTAAAAGTCCTCAAGTCCTTTTTGGAAAAATGGACATGAGGACTTTTAGAATTCGGCCCTTAATTTGTTTTTCGAAATTGCAAAACCTGCGGAAATTGTGCATTTCCCGCCACGCTACTTTCGTGTAAGATAGGCCACTAGGTAGGTAGGTACCTACGTTGAGTAAAGGTTCTAAATACGGGCCCTAGTTTAAGTTTTGTGTTTGAATTTAAGTCTCTCTGTCGATCTTTGTTATTCTTCCATGATTGATGAGCGTTGTAAAGGAAAACTTCGGCTGAAATTCTGAGATAGGGACTGAAAATCTGTCAAATAAGGCTGCGAACGCGATGTGATGATTATTAAAATCTATTAAGAGACAGTGATAAGATCAAAAAGAATGATTGATGCTTAAGAAGGTACATATTCTTCAAGAAGTAACTTTGTAAGTTAATTTACTTCCTAGGAACTTACCCACTTAAGTGAACAATATACCTAACTTGCTAACAAGTTCCGATATTAAACTATCATTTTACCATGTGTGTAAGACATTGTAGATGATATTATAAGTTAAACCTAAGCCCGGTTTCTGAATTGAGAATTTTACTAAGTAGATACTTAAGTATCTTTCTGTCACGTCCTTTTGTGAGAAATCTGCAGAGACGGAATGATACTTAGATAAGTACTTGCTAAGCGAATTTCTCAATTCAGAAATCGGCGGTTATTGAGTAAAGTTAGGAGCATAAGTGCTGCCGCTCAAAGCTCAGAACAGAAAGTTAACGAAAGTTGCCTAATCTAAGTAGTACCTGCCTCAGACTCTATGCCCCTTACACATTATTCGTAGACGAGCAGGGATTTGCTATTAGCTGTCTTAACTAGAGTAACGCAAAGTTCGGGCGTCGTGTACAGACAACTTGGAAAGTGTATAGGTAACACAAAAATAAGTTATTATACCCACAAAATATTATAAATGCGAAAGTTTGTGATTGAGTGTGTGTGTTTGTTACTGTTTCGCGCTGAAACGGCTGTACGGATTTGGATGAAATTCGATATAAAAATAATCGCAGACGTTTTACTAAAAAAAAAGTTAATTATGTGCATGTTTTGATATGAAGGGAGGGATATTCAAATCCACTGTTTTATCGACAGTCGACACAACTAAACTCCGCTTAAACTGAGTTTAAACAGAGTTCAAGAAGCTTTCTAGTTTGAACTGAGTTTTAACAGAGTTAAAGTAGCGTTCTAGTTTGAACTGAGTTTAAGTAGCGTTCTAGAATACCACCCTTAGACATTGTTTAAAACCCGTTGAACACTTGTCAAACCCGTGTTTAGAATAATATTAGACAGTGTTTAGCTAAACGCATGTTAGACCAGTATTCAGCAAGTTTTTGTAGTAAGACGGAGAGTGTTTTGCCAAGGACTGTACTTGCACAGTGGGAATTTATGCAGATTTCACTAGAGCTAATCTTGTTACTATATCGGTACCTAGTTTCGCCAACTTAACTTTAGGATAGACTCCAAACTAATGAAGACTGTCTTCATGCACATCCCAAAAACAGTGTAGGTACTTAAGTGGGGAAAACTTTGGGAAAGGTATTTTGGTAATGGCCCCTGAGAGAGGCGCTACACTTTGGTTTACGAAAATTTCAATGACAGCCTTATACAACGTGTTGCAAAAGATCCTAACTTTTTTTTCAGGATGTAAACCTACTGGTGAACAGGATCATATTTCTGTAAAAAAAGTTTTAAAACATATAATAAAGGCCTTTTGCATCTACGTAATGAGATGATTTATACAGCGTCCAGTGGCACCTTCACTCACACTAGATGGATGAAGAGACCACTCGGCGCTGCAGTGCCTGGGACAATGTTTTAGATGGAGTAGGCTTGCCCAGCACCTATACCATCCTGACAGCTTAGTCGACCAAGCCCACAGGAAAGACAGGTCAATACGTGTGGAGCCAACGCAGCCGCGGGTTTCCTCACGATGTTTTCCTTCACCGTTAGCGAGTGGTATTGCTACTACAAATTCACAAATGTACGTAACTTTGAAATTAAACAAAGTTATAGATACATGCCCGCACTGGGAATCGAACCGGGTACCTCTTGCTTCAGAGTCCACTGTTCTACGCATTAGACCACCACCGCTCAATAACCACAAAATTTAAAAAAAATCTATAGTTTTTAGTTTTTTTGATTTAGTTCAAATTAAAACACATGATTGTGTGCTTATGTGCATTGGCATAGTTTGAATCTGATAAAACACGGGGAAAATCAGTGAAAACCATATTTAAAATTACTATTCTCCTACCGCAGCACTTAAATTTTATTAATTACAAAATCAACGGAACGTCATATAACCGTGTGCTTATTACCCTGTAAAAAGAGTTAGGATCTTTTGTAACACCTTGTATTTACCTTACTTACTTTTTAACTTTTATGCTTGTAGCCTTTAGTATATTCCGAATCAGTACTGGTACCACGAGTGCTTACTGTCAATGTCACTGAAAGTGACAAGTTGCATAAACAACCTTACTACTATAGTATTAGGATACATGACAGACGTCCGGCGGACGTCCGGCACAGCTTTTTCGCACTCGTGGTAGCTATACTGGGGGGTTACCCTTGACGCTGTTGCGATCAAATTGAAAAAGTTTAAAAAATAATTTTCTCTTTGAATTCGCATAGTAATGCTTTGATTTTAAATACTTTGTAATGTTTATTCAAATGAAAGGCTGTTTTATTCAATAAAAACACAAAATGCGTCTTAATTTGTAAAATATTAAATTTTGTAAATTGCGCCACATTGCGGCCGTATTGGAAAAATGCGTCAAGGGTAGAGGGGCAGTTGCAGTTGCGACGTTATAATAAGTATTGACTTTAGCAAAATAGCTACCTAGCTCTTAATAATAATAATGAGTAATCTTATCTCTAACTGACGCAAATAACTGACATCTGCACGTTGTAATAATAATAAATTATACTTCCTACATATCATACACATCAACTCCTCTCGTTATAAAACTTAATGAAACTTAAATAGTGTTTGTTTGTTCCGTGTTAAAGCTGTAGTTACCTACAGTAGTTAAAGCTGTATGTAAGGGTAGAACAATGACGGATATTGACATCTGCCTTCCCATAGAGTGGGTAGGTACTCTATTGTCAAGCAAAATTAATAGAAAACACCAAAAAATAATTACAATTATTTTCAAGAATTTTCTGAACCCATGAGTTAAAATAATGTTTAAGGCACACAAGCGCCGCCAATGAAAAAATTAACATATCTAGTCAAAAGTGGTCGTTTTTTTCTTGTGCGGCATTTAATTGTAGGTTCTAGTATCTGGAAGCTACGCCTTAGGACCTATTTTAAGCCTAGGGATTTTCATTAGACGGGCATTTTTTAACAAAATAGAAGTTAAAAACTAAAACCCGACTACTAAAACGCTTAAAACAAGACCTGCTTATCCTTAAAATAGACTCATAGATAATTAATCGTAGTCGGAGGCCATCGGTTTATCAAACGCGAATGTGGTGTCCTCAGACTACGATTAATTATCTATGAGTCTATTTGAAGGATAAGCAGGTTTTTTTAGCTTTTTCGTTAGTCATTTTGGATGATCACCTAAAATAGAACCAAGAAGGAAAAAAAAACTCATTTTGGATTTTTTTGTTCTATTTGTTATGTTGACGCTACATGTGTCTTACATTTTTGAAAAGGTCTTTTAAAGTCCTTTCATTTGATACCCATGACGATGGTATCCAATAATTTTTATTTTTAGGTCCACCACTTTCGGGCGCAGCACAGCCGCCATCTTGGTTTTTTTCAAAATAAAACAATCCTATGTTACCTGGGTGATTAAGACAAATCCAACGACACCTC
This sequence comes from Zelleria hepariella, assembly GCA_949319315.1. Classification (NCBI taxonomy): domain Eukaryota; kingdom Metazoa; phylum Arthropoda; class Insecta; order Lepidoptera; family Yponomeutidae; genus Zelleria; species Zelleria hepariella. The sequence continues at coordinate 12,947,705 of OX439392.1, read as the reverse complement.
ATTTTGTTGAAATCGGCCGAGTAGTATAAGCTCTGCGAGGGAACAGATGAACACACAAACATACATACCCACATACATACATACATACAACCCTCCTTTTTGCTTCGCGTAGTCGGGTAAAAAAGAAAATATATCTTTTTTCATTGCTGGGGATAGTGGACCGTGGCTAGGGGGTGCCTAGCTACCCTCCTCCTAATTAAGCAAGCTTAGCATGAGAATAGGTTAGGTTAACATAAGGGGGTTATAACAATGTCTATCACACTCGTTTGATCTACTTAGAGTGGGATAGATAAAGGTATAAACCCAGATACTTTCTACTCATTCTTGTGCTAAGCAAGCAGCTGGCCTAGCGTGAAGATCTATATCAACGAGTTGATGTCGGGTGAAAAATCTCGCAGAAATGTCGTGCCTTGTGTATTTCTTTATTTCCTTCTTTGTTTACTTTAGTAATTAATTAATTAATTGATTATTGGTTTATTTATTTATTAAATCAATTTTTTTTTGTGATAATAGATGTGACATTTGCAGCAAATTGAGATTTTTCCTTCGAGATGTCTCGAATGCAAGATTCCCTAGAATTTGCCCCATGACATGAGATTTTTTTTCGCGATGTCTCGAATGCGAGATGCCCGAGAATTAGGCCCCAGTAGGTATATGAACAATCTCTCAGTTAAATAAACTGTTAAATAAATAAATATAAAGTGGAATGCAAGCGAAGTCGCGATTGAAACCTAGCATTATTAAATATATTAATATGCCTACAATTTACCATGGCTCTGTAATAAACAGTTTTCATTATGCTACAGGCAAAGTCACTTGACGTTTTACGTTTATAACAAAGCCTCTTAGGGAAAGTGTGGAGAATGTGCTACAAATCTTACTTGGCCCGTCTGAGTGGAAGGACATTGAAGAAGGGAGTACTTAGCAGTCCTTTTAGGGATGCTTGTCAGAGCCGTGGATTCACTGTCCGTGGCGTGGGAAGAGACGTGAGTTTTGTAAAGAAAAAATTGCTTTGTAAAGGGAAATTGTTGAATAGCTTTTTTCCTCGAACACCCCATCTTCTAAATGTGATTTCCAACAATTTTTTTTGTTCTAAGACTTTGGTGAAAGCGCATCTTTTTATTATAAAAAACTTAAAAAATATATTATGTTTGGCACAGAATACGACTAGTGGTTCGCCCCGAACTGTGAACTCGCGACCCCATATAAACTTAACAACCCCATATCTCGGCAACCCCTCGACCGATTTGGCTCATGTTCGAATTTAAAAATTCTTTTAATTTTATTTACCCGCCTGCCAAATTTCATAACGATCCGACCAAATTTACTCAAGTTATCGTCGAACGAATATTCATACATACATACAAACGTACAAACGCCGGATTGTTCAAGTCTTGTAGACTCGGAGAACTTCGCTCGCTCGTTCAATAATAGGAGCAGGAGAAGCTGGAAATGTGGTAGAGGGTGGAGGTGAAAGAAAGCACGCCGCGCAGCCCGCGCAGGCAGCGCTGAAATGAAAGAAAAATAACATAAGAAACGTTCAATAACTCGTGGTTCACCCCGAACTGTGAACTCGCGACCCCAGTTACAAATGTTTAACTTTGCTTACGCCGTTCGCGCAGGCGCGCGCGCGCTTTGCATATAAACTGTACAACCCTATATCTTGGCAACCCCTCGACCGATTTGGCTTATCGATCTGACCAAATTTCATAGCGATCCGACCAAATTTACTCAAGTTATCGTCGAACGAACATTCATACATGCAAACATACATAAATACATACATACAAACATACATACATACAAACGCCGAATTGTTCCAATAGACTCGGAGAACTTCGCTCGCTTCGCTCGCTCGTTCAACATGTTTCAAAAAGCCGTAGAACAAAAGTTGATGGAAACCCAACTACTTGTCTGCCGAAGTACGAGCAACTAGGATCGCAGTTACCATACAAGGTGTTACAAAAGGTCCTAACTCTTTTAACAGGGTAATACTTCGATCAAGGAATAGAAGTCGGTGATAGGCATCCATCCCAAATATATTTTTTTGCTCTATGACGTTCCATTGATTTTTTTTTATTAATAAAATGTAGATGTGGCGGCAGAAAAGTATTTTTAAAATATCATTAAAAACACTTCAAAATAATCTCGGGTGTCTTGCAAAAAAAAACTGGTACAACATTCATTCATTATTTAGATGCCATACTCTACTCAACATGCATGACCTCGTAGGTAATCTTAATATAGCCATAATAACCTTTTTATGCCTGGCGTATCCAGGACCGAAATAAGTGCGTAGGTTGTGCCCTTGGGCAATAGGCCCGTAGAGATAATTTCCAATCAGTATCAGGTTTATTACGTTTTCACTCTCTGTATTTTTGTCAGCTCGAAGTTGAGAATACAACGAGTTGCAAAAGGTCCTCACTATTTTACTAGGATGACATTTCTGTAAAAAAAGTTGAATAATAACAAATTTTATTTTAGAACCTTAAAATTGACAAATTTTCTAAAGCTTTTTTTTTGTGTTTAGTTTAAATCCAAATAGATGATTGTGTGCATTTTCAAAGTTTTAAGATTAAAAATTGTGAAAATCAGGGAAAACCATATTTTAAGAATTATTATCTCCCGTCACACAAACACAGGCCCGGATCTAGGAGGGGGCAAACCGGGGCACCCGCCCCGGGCGGCAGTTTCAGGGGGCGCCAAAATCAGCCCCTGATCTAGAGGGGGCTAAGTCAAAGAGCGGCAAATTCAAGCCATCATTTTAGAGTGAATCCGTAATTTTTCGGGCGCGCTGACGTGCGCCTTTTTTTTACTCGGACCAATATGATAAGTATGGTTTCGAACTTTCAGACAGTGATAGTACTGGTCAATAGTCAAGACATGAGACTTTGTCTGAATAGGGGATCTGTAACGGATTTAGAGTGTAGTAGCCTCCACTCTAAATCTTTTTTTAGGAACTCAAATCTTTTTTTTTTTTGCTTTTATTTAAGAAGAAAAGATTGAAGTATACGATTTTTCGGGCGCAAAAAAACACAAAAACAAACATAATGCCCTTTCAGATCGAACATAAAAAAAAACAAATACACAGCAACAAGTTATTTATTTCCTTATAAGAAAATCGGTGAATTTTCGGGCGCGCTTCCGGTCTTACAAACTGGGAGAGATTAAGTTCAGTTTTTTCTATCACTTTTCCTCTTCCCAAATAAGTAGTTGGACAATGAATTTAACCGGTTGAGCATCAGCCATGTTGGATTAATAAAAGTTTTTTTTTATTGATTAGTCTCAAATTCTGAGGAGGGGCGCCAAGGTCAAGATTTTGCCCCCCCTCGGATAAATCCTAGATCTGGGGCTGCACAAACAGCGCTTACATTTTGTAATTAAAAAATCAACGGTACGTCAAAGCGCAATAAAAATATTTGGGATGTGATCCCTAATAATCACCGGGTGCTATTACCCTGTAAAAAGAGTAAGGACCTTTTGTAACACATTGTATATCTTGGGCCACCTCTTGTCATAAGGTTGCCCGCCGTCGGTGCCCAACTTCTGAAATCAAGTCGTTGACGATTTTCGCCTCGTTCGCCTACCGAGTAATAAAAAATAATACGTAGCTAATTTTAATTTCGGTACTTAAATAAGTATCTCTACTTATTGTTAAACTAATAAATAATCGCCAAGTAATAAATAAAAGAGCTTGTTATTTATTAGCACTGTAGTTAATTGTATGGATTGTTATCAACAAATAACATTGACCCCCAATTTTTTAGAACAACAATGTCCAACGATAAACAGACCTCGTACGGGCTTATCTCTATTGTTTTCAAAAGCAAACGTAATTATAATAATTCATTAAAATCCGTTTTAATGAAACTTTGGTATTGTTTTCGTAACAGACTTTAGTTTATTGTTTGCGATATCGGATGGAAAAGTTTTTAATGTTATTCACAGAATAACCAGTTTTAAATTAAAGCAAACTTAACCTAAACCTAATAATAAGGTATTGATTTCTCTCATTCCAAACCACAGAAAATAAACACAAAGCTTTCTGATGTAGGTATTATAAAAGGTTTACACACTTGGTACTTACTTTTATTACCTACAAGAAAAATGTAGAGTCAATCCACTGAAGAAGATTATGTCATTGTATTTATGTTGTGTGTGTGTGGTATGGAGTGTAGGTATGGTTGAATCTTTAAGATGTACACACGACACCACGTCAGACTGTACACTTTTGTTGTAAAGTCGCCCGTATCGTAACCGAGTAGAGTGCTATAATATGCTAGCGGTAGCGTGTAAGGGTCGACGTGCTGTCTTGTGTACCTAGGCTATAAATACACGTCACATTAGCTGAACTCAGGTCTTCTTAGAGAGAGATAGATAGTTAAAAATAATACTGACTTAAGGTTGGACGATAGCAGCGTGACGGGAAATTTTTATTTTCAGTTTTTTAAATTTTGAAGCTAAACTTAGGTATTTTTGTCCAGCGATTTTTCGTTCACGGCAATAAAATAGTAGGTATTCTTTTCATTGTTGCAAACAACAGAACAACAATAATTCAGCCGATTATGTGTTCTGGTCATCAACAAGTTTTTGGGCAGTGCTTTCTCGACCAGAACACATAATCAGCTGAATTATTGTTGTTTTATCGCTTACAATCATGAAAAGAATATTGACTGTTTTATTGCCGTGAACGAAAAATCGCTGCACGAAAATAGCTCATTATGGTTTAAAAATTGAAAAAACTGTGATTTTTATTTCACGCCATGCTCCTATCGTCCAACCTTAATTAGAAATTAATGTATAAAAAAGAAAAACAGAAAAGTAAAATTAGAACGTGAAAGTAAGAAGATGATGCTGTTTCGTTGTAAGTAAACGATTCTAAATTTAGATTAATCTATTAATTGTCTGTAAGTTCGCAAAACAAAGAGCAACTTTATTGAAACCCTGCTGCACCCACGCACAAAATGTTTTATTTAATCAACAGAATTACTGTGGTAGTAGGCATTCGTATTAGAGCTCAAATGAAAAACGCCTATTTTTAGCCAGATACTGAATAAATTAGGCAAATAAAACATTGTTAGCCCGAAAATGAATGAATTAGGGAATAGCAAATCTTTGACCGTTTAATAAAACTTTTTATTTCGGACCAGGTCCATACTGACATACATGCACAGTTACAATATTTACAGAAATTACAAAGTTGTTAGTAAGCATATAAGGACATGGTTAGTACTAAACTAATAAAACAAATAAAAACAACAAAAACACACAAAGAAATATTACATTTAGGTGCGGCGAGTATTTAATCGCGAGTTTAAACTCTGACTAATAGATAGAAGATCGAATAGAGTTGGACTAGTTCAATAAGCAGGATTGTTACGTAATACACGTTATAGTGGTCGAGCTACGATAAAAAAACCGCAAATCGATGTACAGGACTGCCGTTTGGTTAAAATAATAATTGAATCGGTGATTGCAGAAAGGGCACTGGTGCATATTTAGACGCATCGAAGATTTGTTCTACGGAACATTCCATAAACTTCAGTTTCAAAAGTTCACTCCCAAGAACTTATGCCCTTTCCGTAATATTATCGATTCAATTTGAGCAGTAGGTAGTTCTGAAAAATCTCCCCCTTAGAGGGGGAGTCATGACGCCATAAATTGTTTGTATGGGATTTGATTTTTTCAGAATCCTATCGTGTGTATGGAGACATTTAGCGTATGTTTTTACAAAAAAATACTAAGCCGTCACCTACCTGGAGGAGTCCAAACTTGGTATGTTTTGAAAGAAAAAAAAAAAAATTTTTAGAAAACAGCTGGCAGAAAGGTAATGGTGTAGTATATTTTTAGAACCTGATCATGAAGCCCTGTACATCGATTTGCGGTTTTTCGGTCGAATTTGCATTGAATAGGCCGTCCATTATTTTTGCAATCAATTTGATAGCTAAAGACTCTATCAGGTGATTTTTTCTGGTCGCTTTTCTGCTTTTCTGGTCGAACAACCAGTGGTACTGCCCGAAAAAACTAATAGTTTGAGCAAATCTCTTAAATCATCTGAATTATTGTTGTTTAGAATAATAAAAACAATACTATTTTACCGTCATGAAACAGAAAACGTTGAACTTAAATTGAAGGGTGTTTTGGAAAAACAACCAAGGTCACATTTCAGTAAAAAAAATTGTTTTTGCTCTATGTACTTTTTGAACTTTATATTACACTTTAGGTCTAACTTAAGGAGCAAAAACAACCAATGTCCGGTCTAAACATGGGTTCAAGATTCGAGTGTTGTTCTATTGTTATTCGAGTGTTATTTTCATTTTATTTACTTCCTGTAAAATTTACATTTCAGTAAAAAAATTTTTTTTGCTCTATGGACTCTTTGAACTTTATATTACACTTTAGGTCTAACTTAAGGAGCAAAAACAACCAATGTCCGGTCTAAACATGGTTTCAAGATTCGAGTGTTGTTCTATTGTTATTCGAGTGTTATTTTAATTTTATTTACTTCCTGTAAAATTTGTTCAATGTGATCTTGGTTGTTTTTCCAAAACACCCTTCAATTGCTCAGTATAGCTACATCTAGGCATCTCTCTCACTCCTTGATCGTCGATGATATTGATAAGACAGCGGGATGACTAGGTATGTATACGGGCGAGATCGGCTTTGGGCCGAGGGAATTGGCGTCAAAAGGAATGTCCAGCAATGGGCTTTACTTAAGGGCTGGATAGATTACCTATACAAGGTGTTACAAAAGATGCTAACTCTTTTTACAGGGTCATGGTACCTGATGATAGGGATCACAACCAAAATATTTTTTTAGCTCTATGACGTTCCGTTGATTTTTAAATAATTAAAATGTAAGCGCTGTGACGGGAGAAATGTATTTTTATAACACTGTTTTCATAGACTTTCACTATGTTTTAACCGCCTGAAGCTATTAAAATACAGCTAAGCAAACAACCATATTTTTTAATTAGAGCTAAATCCAAAAACAAAAAGTTTTGAAAATTTTACAATTTTGAGGTTATAAAAAAAATGTGTTTTTAAATTTTGCTTGCAGATTTGTGATTATGTTGACCAGCAGGTTACACCCTGTAAAAAGAGTTCGTATATTTTGTAACACGTTGTATTCTGTACAGCCGTTTTGTTATTGCACGGGAAACTGGGGTTAATTTAGTTCTGCATTCTGTACGCACCCAATTTTGTATCGTGTGCAAAAATTACAAGGGCATCAATCAAATAACAAGGGGTACCCTAGTGTGTCGCCGACTGTGTCTGCTGTCTATTTATATTCAGATCAAGGTCCAATTACTTAGCACTCGCTAATATGTCGATTGTCGATGCAAAGTAGACATGTGTAGGTAATGCTTGTAATATTACAAAAGACATATTACACAACGGTGTCATGAAATATTACACATTACACGATAGAATAAAGCATGGCACATAGCATTTCATTACACTAGATGACATGAAACATGACACATGGCATTTCAGCACACTGTACGTACTGCAATGAAAGTGTGCTGAAATACCATGATGTCATGTTTCATGTCTGCAATGAAGAAATACCATGATGTCATGTTTCATGTCTGCAATGAAGAAATACCATGATGTCATGTTTCATGTCTGCAATGAAGAAATACCATGATGTCATGTTTCATCTCTGCAATGAAGAAATACCATGATGTCATGTGTCATGTTCGGTGCCATGATATAAGGTAATATCACGCGGTATGAAATGTCATGAAATATATCATGACTTCGAAGTGCACTGTTTCGCGCATGTCTAATGCAAAGTGCACTGCGGCTACGTAGGTAGAGTAGCGATCCTTCGTAAATGTAATCAGAAGCAGCAGCGTGAGTGCAGTCGCTAGGGCTCAAATAAGGTTTGAAACCAATCATTTCAGTACCAAAAAAGACTAAACATACCTACGGGCAAATACTCAGTCTAAATTAAGAAACATAAAAAAAAACCCGTTCAGCGCAGACGAAGCCGCAAGAAAAAGCTAGTAGGTACAGTCGGCCACACGCTAGGATACCCCTTTTTGTTCGATTGGCGCCCTTATGCCGCACGCGGTAAGAGTTTCCATGTTGTATCTGTGACTGTGGCCGACCGTACTTACCTAATTTAAATTTTTTGCCTTTGTGTAAATCTAGTTTCTAATTTGTCTCCTTTCCAATTTTTTGCGAAATCTATCCATCCCTTACAGCGTGGAAGAGTTACTCACTCACAAACTTTCGCAATGAGATATGATTCCGAAAGCCTTTCTAGGATTAGGTAGCCTAGTTACCTTATGGTGGTGCCTAAGTTTAGCTACGCTGACGTGTCATTGGGTCGTAGCTTGCGATACAATGGTCGTGAGTTCAAATTCCTCTTGTGTTCTAAAGAACCACGTAGTATGAAAAGCCTCGAACTTGACCGAAACCAGTTTGTTTGCATTGCCGTTGTAGAGTCATATCGCTGCATGACATAAACATTTAAACAGCTAATAAATGCATCAGATAGTTCTTAGACTTTAAACCTATAGAACAGACGGCATTTTTGTCTTCGATTTTTTGTCTTATCGTCAATAAACCTTCCAGTTATATATCTTTATGACGAGATAGTATAACTGGAGTGTGTTTTAATAATGTATTTTGTACCACACTATCGTTGAGTTGATAAGAGCTTGAGTACACGGCCATTGTAGTTAATTATTTTGCTCTAAACGTCTGATTAGTTATGTCGTCTTCTTAGTTTGAAAAAAACATTGTGTTGAAAGTGAAAATGTTGTCTCTGGGAGCTCGGTACGTGAAGGAGGTGGGGTATGGAAAAAGGTTTTATACCGTTCTGGGATTGGAGAGGTTGCCAGCATCAGTTCGCAGCAAGTTTAGGCACGAGGTAAGTTTTTTTAATGTATAAGTACCTAATGTTCATAGCTGGGGAGCCGGTGACCATTCGACTTATTTTATCGTACAAAGCTGGGAGTTGGTAAGCTGATATAGTGATTCGGTTCAAGACGAGACTTTCAAGGATCTTGGCCAACCTTTATCGAATTTATGTTTTGTCTTTTGGTCAGCCTACCAACTCCCAGCCTTGTACGATAAAATACGTCGAATGGTCACCAGCTCTCAAGCTATCAGTGGTTTTAATGATAGATAAGTCATGAAGTCAAGGCTATAAATGAAAGGAGTGACTAAAACTGCAAAGTATCGCAAGTAGGTACTAAGGGGTTGCATGTAAAAAGTAAGAAATTCAGTAAAAGTCGTGAGGTGATGCCGTCAAACTTGAAAAACCTCATAAATTGAATTAATTTTCAACAGTGAAATTGTGTCAAATAAACGGTAGATATAGGTGCAGGACCATCGAAAACTCTAATTCGTTTCTTCATTTGATCCTAAAGTGCATCTCCAATTTTTTAATACTGAACGAAAACAGAAGTTGAGTGAACTTTAGGTAGAATCTTTGGGTTTCTCGTTGAATACGAAATCCTAAAAAAGTTCAACGCTTTATATTTAAACTTTGAAAGCATTTGAGTTCGTTTGAAGCTAACTTGAATTAGGTACCTATAAAAGGGTCATGAATTCGACTTTCTTTTGTTCTAAACTTGCTAGCAGACTCATAAATATTGTTATGACCACTAATTAACAAAGTGCATTATTGTGTTTGCCTATAATTATAATTAGTCTGGTGGTAATAAAGTACTTTCTGTTTTGATCGCTGATAAGAGAGCTGTTGTAATGATAAAATAAATTATCTGGTTAATTTATATAAACAAACATGTAATCAATTGATAGGATAAAGTCCGATACCTAATACTCTTAGATACTGTCAAAATTTCATATTAGGGTATTAGTACCCTAATATGAAATTTTGACAGCATTTTACATCCATAAGTAGGTAGGTAATATATAAAACAACTGTAAAAATGTTGCCTCGTAATACTGCTTGGAGTTCATACTTAGAAAAACAGTCCAACATTTAGTATCTAATTCGGTACGCAAAGTTTTTTGTTCGAAAGTCCGTTATTGGCTTAATCTTATCTTTAGACAATATTGAGATACTCATTTCAATATTTTTTATTTTGGTTCAGTAGTTTGGATTTTACAACGTTTCAAAGATACGGTTTTATGACCTTCACGCGACGGTCTGCATACTGTTGGCGGATGACCAACAATATTGTCTCAATATTGTCTAAAGATAAGTTTAAGCCAATAACGGACTTTCAAACAAAAAACTTTGCGTACCGAATTATATTTTACCAAATTATCCAAAACCATACATATTTTCAGATATTGTGCGAAAAGAAAAGAAAAATAAAACCATGTTCTCTCTTAATTAATAAACGTGTAATAATCCTCTTTTGGACAAAGGCTTTGTTTTGACGTTTCCCATTATCTTTATTATTTTAATTTTAACAATGGATCTGATAATGCTAGCAGAATGTTTGCTCGCCGCGTGATTTTAATAGGCTGGACCACAGACATACAAGTCTGTGGGCTGGACTCTGTCACAGGAAAAACTGTACTTTCACGCAACTTGGTCGTTCGTTACTTTCCTATACACTTAACTGACAGCTTTAACTGTAGCAATTTACGAGTTAAGTAGCTCTCTATGTACAGTCGGCCACACGCTAGGATAGATAGCCCTTTTTGTTCGATTGGCGCCCTTATGCCCGGCGGCGGCGCGGTAAGAGCTACCATGGGGTATCCTAGCCTAGACTGTAGCTGACCGTAAGTTACCTAATAGGTTCTATAAACGTTAACACTGACCTCTATGATGAAATTGATAAGATTCTACATGAAAACACTATACCTAAGCACTTGATAAGCACTGAATCGGAAAATATCACAAATACACAAATGTACAGCAATAAAAATACACAATGAACGATAGTTGATCAAATATCAATAAATAGGTACAGAGAGATGGAGTGAAAACAAATAAAATACGTGAGCAAAAATAATATCGTGGAACAATGGAGACTACAAAATGCATTTGTCGAACAAAATATTCAAAAGCGAGCGAGTATAAAAAAAATAAAAGAAGAACGTTCGGAATATTTGAGAGAAAATTAAAAGTGGCCAGTAATCGGCCACGCAGTAAGTGTGAGGCTGCATTACCGAACACCTACCATAGATTATGAAGTCAAACTAAACAGACAAAAATAGTCCTTCCGGTCAGGCCGATGTGATTGAAATCCTCACCGAACTAAATATCCGCATTACGTTTAAAATCACAATAAAAACTTGTCCCCACAGAAACAAAAGATATCAGCAATAGAACAATACGAAACATCATTTCGACCATACGTCTAATATTCGAATTTCAACCTTATTCCATTAGCGTACAGTTTTACTTTAATTGCATGGACTACGAGCAAATAAGCTCCCAAAGGCAATTTGGGCATCTATTTTTCCAGACACATTTCAGAGTTCTATGTTGTATCTAGTTTTATCCTTGATCGAAGGAAATCCTTCAGTGACCGCGTTTATCTTGAGGCGTAGGATCCATACACGACACGGTACGGTTTTATGTCTAAACTGAAAACTAAATATGCTAAACTTTAGTTTTTTTTTAAAATGGAAACGTAATCAGACTTGCCCAAGGATTATTTCTGCCAGTGTCAAGTCAGTCATGGGAGTGACAATATAACAGTTTCCGGTATTTTAAAAATAAATAAGTCGCATATATTCCCAACCACCACGTTAAAAATATTAGAGCAAGTGAGTTTATTGTTAGCTTTAGCCTAATTCATACCATTCAGAGTTGTAGAGTCAACCCCACCTCAGACTGTTCAGTTTTGTTGTAAATTCGCCAGTAACATAACGTAAATGTGTAGAGGCACATAAAATTGTTATGTGGTCAAGATATACCTACTTAAAAGGGCCTTGGTGTCAATTGCATTCTATTAACGCACGCAAATTAGTTATGCATGTAATATACATGAGTCAATAGATGTTTATACAATCTTGGTACAATCTATCTACTGGGTGTTAAAAGATCGCCAACAAAGCGGGAAACCACGTATTGTCCTTATCATAATGAACATTTTTGCCCAAGGGACTATACCTGTGAAACCAATGGTTTCCGAGATAATGGGGTTCAAATTTGAACTTTTCAAAACTTTTTTTTTGCAGAAATATATTTAGCATCTAGTTTTTAACATATCTTCTCAAGAAGCCATATCAAAATTATGAATATTTCCTTCAAAAAACGACGTTACAATTGCAACCCGCAATGTATTCTAAACATCGGCACTTCAAGCTTAAGTAAGATAAACTTATACCTACGCTTGCGCAATATGACTTCTGTGCGTTACACCTCCAATGCGTGATAAAATATTTTTCAAAATTATAACCTTATGAACCAAAATCATTTCCCAGCAATAATTTATCGAAAAAGTACTTTTTGTTTTGGTGTCTAGTATGCGTAGCTTTCAGGTCTGTTGGCGGTCTTTTAACACCCTGTATAGTGTCAAATGGTCTACCTAAAATACCAAAAAGGAGTCGTTATTAATGAATTGATTTTATACACACACTTACTGTATATTTTCGTAACCGATTTTGTACCTAGATTATTTTGGTAACCAACCTTTATTCTTCGATTTCATTCTTTTAAAATACTTAGCTATTGCAATATTTGTATGTACTAAGAAAGTGATATTTTCCAGAGCTTAACCCTCGACCGTCGTACCCTTGCGAGCGGAGACCGCAAGCAGCGGAAAAACACCTTTACCGACCGCGCCCAGCTGAAGTATGCTAAGCGGCTGGTGGTGAAACTTGGCAGTGCTGTCATCACCAGAGAAGACGGCAACGGACTAGCTCTGGGACGACTGGCCTCTATTGTTGAACAGGTAAGATCCAAATTGCATCCGCAATCAGCGGAAATACACCTTTACGGACCGCGCCCAGCTAAAGTAAGCGGCTGGCGATGAAACTTGGCAGTGCTGTCATCACCAGGGAGGACGGGAACGGACTAGCTCTGGGATGACTGGCTTCTATTGTTGAACAGGTAAGATCCAAATTGCATCCGCAAGCGGCGGAAAATACCTTTACGGACCGGTCCCAGCTGAAGTTACCAAGCGGCTGGTTGTGAAACTTGGCAGTAATGTCATCACCTGGGAAGACGGCAACGGACTAGCCCAGCTAAAGTATGCCAAGCGGCTCGTTGTGAAACTTGGCAGTAATGTCATCACCTGGGAAGACGGCAACGGACTAGCCCAGCTAAAGTATGCCAAGCGGCTCGTTGTGAAACTTGGCAGCGCTGTCATCACCAGGGAAGACGGGAACGGACTAGCTCTGGGACGACTGGCCTCTATTGTTGAACAGGTAAGATCCAAATTGCATCCGCAAGCAGCGGAAAAAACGCCTTTACTGTCCACACCCAGCTAAAGTATGCCAAGCGGCTCGTTGTGAAACTTGGCAGTAATGTCATCAGTCACTCGGGAAGATTGTTTTTGGACGACTAGCTTCTATTGTACAACATTCATAGCGGGAAGACCAATCCAACGACACATTTGTTCAAATCTGTTTCGGCGTACAGGCTTTAGTGACAATATACCTACATTACATAGATGACGGTGAAATACATTACATAGATGACGGTGAAAATCATAACCATCCTTTTGGACAGTTGGGTAAAACCAGGTAAAACAGATAGGGTCTCAAAATAACTCAACCAAATATTCCTTTATCAGTTACCCATATTACAATTTACTTCCGCAGGTAGCAGAATGCCACCACGAAGGTCGGGAGTGCATCATGGTGACGAGCGGAGCGGTAGCTTTCGGCAGACAGAAGCTGACTCAGGAGCTGCTGATGTCTCTGTCGATGCGAGAGACGCTGTCGCCTAACGATCACACTAGAGAGGTTAGTTCATCAATCACTGATCATGGTGACCAGGGGAGCGGTGGTCTTTATCAGACAGAAGTTGACTCAGGAGCTGCTGATGTCTTTGTCGATACGAGAGACGCTGTCACCTAACCATAACACTAGAGAGGTTAGTTCATTAATCTCATATCGTAGTGACCAGCGGAGCGGTGGCTTTCGGCAGACAGAAGCTGACTCAGGAGCTGCTGATGTCTCTGTCGATTCGAGAGACGCTGTCACCTAACCTTAACACTAGAGAGGTTAGTTCATCAATCTCATATCGTAGTGACCAGCGGAGCGGTGGCTTTTGGCAGACAGAAGCTGACTCAGGAGCTGCTGATGTCTCTGTCGATGCGAGAGACGCTGTCGCCTAACGATCACACTAGAGAGGTTAGTTCAACAATCACTGATCATGGTGACCAGGGGAGCGGTGGTCTTTATGAGACAGAAGTTGACTCAGGAGCTGCTGATGTCTTTGTCGATACGAGAGACGCTGTCACCTAACCATAACACTAGAGAGGTTAGTTCATCAATCTCATATCGTAGTGACCAGCGGAGCGGTGGCTTTCGGCAGACAGAAGCTGACTCAGGAGCTGCTGATGTCTCTGTCGATGCGAGAGACGCTATCTCCTAACGATCACACTAGAGAGGTTAGTTCATCAATCACCGATCATGGTGACCAGGGGAGCGGTGGTCTTCGGCAGACAGAAGCTGACTCAAGAGGTGCTGATGTCTCTGTCGATGCGGGAAACGTTGTCTTCTAACGATCACACTAGAGACACAATACAGATAAAGTCTAGAGAGGTTAGTTCATCAATCACCGATCATGGTGACCAGGGGAGCGGTGGTCTTCGGCAGACAGAAGCTGACTCAGGAGCTGCAAATGTCTCTGTCGATGCGGGAGACGCTGTCACCTAACGATCACACTAGAGAGGTTAGTTCATCAATCACCGATCATGGTGACCAGGGGAGCGGTGGTCTTCGGCAGACAGAAGCTGACTCAGGAGCTGCAAATGTCTCTGTCGATGCGGGAGACGCTGTCACCTAACGATCAAACTAGAGAGGTTAGTTCATCAAACTCCGATCATGGTGACTAGCGGAGCGGTGGTCTTCGGCTGACAGAAGCTGACTCAGGCGACGTCACGACTCAGCAGCTGCTCATGTCTTTGTCGATGTGAGAGACGCTGTCACCTAACGATCACACTAGAGAGTTAACGATCACACTAGAGAGTTAGTTCATCAATCACCGATCATGGTGACCAGGGGAGCGGTGGTCTTCGGCAGACAGAAGCTGACTCAGGAGCTGCAAATGTCTCTGTCGATGCGGGAGACGCTGTCACCTAACGATCACACTAGAGAGGTTAGTTCATCAAACTCCGATCATGGTGACTAGCGGAGCGGTGGTCTTTGGCTGACAGAAGCTGACTGAGGCGACGTCACGACTCAGCAGCTGCTCATGTCTTTGTCGATGTGAGAGACGCTGTCACCTAACGCGTTTCAAGTTTTAAACGGAAACTTTCAAACCGCGACAGGCAAAAAATTTATTTTTCATCTCTTAGGCTCGGAAAGCATGCTGTTACTACAGGGTGCACTCTACGTCGATAGCGGCACTTTATGTAGGCTGTCTAGTGATCTCTACAAACAAGTTGTACCAGGTGGCGAAAAATATGGAGCGAAAAAAATATCAGCTGTTCCATATAAAAGGTCGACTCAGTTCTGCGCCAAATGTATGAAACAGCAGAATTTTTTTTCGCTCCAGCTTCCATTTTACGCCACCTAGTGCAAATTGTTTGTATTGATCAGTAGACAGCCTATTTAAAGTCCGCTATCGACTTAGAGTGCACCCTGTAGTAAAATACGATCGTGGAAAAGCCTATGAAGAAGAAGGAAAGGAAACTCATTTCACTCTCCAGCTAGATATTTTGTTACACTGTTTCACTGGGTGTAGAAGCCTACTGGATGGTTTGTAACGGCCGTCAGTTTGATCTTCAGCCCCCTCCAACTGGTAGTGTTTAGTTGGTACTATGTTGTGTCAACTCATGCAAAATTCGTAACTCTTGAGTGGAGTGGAGTGAACTATAGTACGTAGGGGGCACCTTTCAATAATTAGTTTAGCAAAGTGATCCTGACTGTCATATTTGCGATTTGTGGGATACAGACGTGAAATTATGCATGTAGGTATGCTAATTCGAAGATTCCTGTGGCCACCTTATTAGCATAATAGTATTACTCCTTCTAGGTGGCTAATGGTAGTGTTAAATGCGTATTGAAAGACCTACTCTCCTATAACACCAATTAATTAATATTGTATTCAAAGTCCAACCACCAACACAAGCAAAGGCTGCAACTTTATACACGGTTATAAATATCGGTGATTATAAATCATAGATATGACTACTTATATACTTACTACTTACTACTTACATAGATATACCGTACTTATATCGTGAGCAATCCTGAGCATCTACCACGAGTAGAGTCTAGGGCATGGGTAATATGGCTATTCTAGCCCGAACGCCTCTCCGTCACAAATTCTGTGCCTATGGTCTGTGCCACTGTCTATAGCAGTGTTTACCTACTTACGTTGTTTTAGTACCCGCTCAATAAAACAGCTTGAGAATGCCCATCTAGAGAGAGAGTATCCAACGCTACATTTTAGGGCGAGGCCCCATTGGTGCGTTGCGCTGCGTTGCGTCGTCGCAGCGTCGTCGCTGCGTCGTTTTCCATACTATTTTTACTACATGCCCCATTACTCCGTTGCGTCGTCGCGCGCGACTTTTTAACGGATCGACGAACAAGAGACGAAGCGGGGGGAGGGTGATGCGCTGCGTTGTCAGTGCGACGACGGACACGTTTGTATCTGTCCATTGCGAAAGCTGAACTGAGACGCAGATGCGTCGTCGCAACGAAACCTCTTGCATCGCGACGTCGTGCGTCGTCGCAACGCAGATGTGGCATTCAATGCGTCGATCCGATGCGACGACGCAACGCAACGCAGCGCAACGCACCAATGGAGCCTCGCCCTTACTCAATCATTTTTCTTTTTCCAACAGGATGCCGGTGCTACTCTTGATCCTCGGGCAGCAGCAGCGGTTGGACAGTCGGAGCTGATGTCCATGTACGATGCCATGTTCTCTCAGTACAATGTCAAGATTGCACAGGTATGTTGAGTCTTTTACTTTATTCTAACCGCTCGGTTGGCGTAAAATTTTCTTTTATTTTTCAGGGCGTCTATGAGCCGAAATCGAACCAATCAGTAATGTACTTTAAATCTTGAATATATAAAATAGCTTATCGCCCGCGACTTCGTCCGCGGTGACTAAGATAAAAGGTTGCAGCTCTATTTCTTCCCCCCGTCAATTTCAACCCAATCGGTCAAGCCGTTTAGTAGTTGACATACCGACAGCAGCGCCAGCTACCGGGTCCAATTGTATTTTTAAATCATCTAGGAAACCATCGAAATACCCATATAAAATTTCAACCCAATCCATTCAGCCGTTTGGAAGTTATGTGAAAAAGATAAGTAGGTATTTACTTACGGAAGGATAATTTTTACTACCCGTTGTCCTATTTCCCGTTTTCCCGACATGGCAGAGGTAAATATAGATTGAATGGCATAAACATATTTTTTCCAAAACAATCATCCAGGGAGGAAACAGGTCTCCCCTTTTGTATGGAGTTGAGGTTACCCGCGTTTCCCCTTAAGGTCTCCACATACATAATAATAACAATTATACATAATACATGTACATAATAATTATTATTAGAGATTACGATTATTTCGCATGAACTCGTCGAATGGTTAGGTTTACTTACTAAAATTAAATACCGTAGCTTTTAGATTATAGTTTACCTTGAATCTTTCACCTTTATTTACTAAAATTAAAGTGAAAGTGAAAGTGAAAAAAACTTTATTGCCGAGAACACATAAAATAAAATATTTAGGTAGTAACAAAATTCCGAGCAATACGATTAACGTTTCAAAAATTTCCAATAAACAAAAAAAAAAAACTGTTCTACGCCAGAGTTTGTCGGTCCAAGTCAGTGGCACAATACAGATTCAGTGGTTTTGATTTCACCGCGTAGTGTAGCATCTGCAAAAGAAAAAAAAACCTGAGTTTTTTTAAGCTTGGCAATTTCGTGTGTTCTTGATCCACGTTCCACATTCACGGTCCACTTAATATCTCTGTTAGTTCGTAGGCATTCCTCAAAGGATATAAATTCGCGTTCCAGTAATTTTCCACGTAATCCCATTTGCATTTGTAATTACAACGATGCCTCTATGTGCCTCTATGTTAAGTAGGTATCCTGTGTTTACTGTCGTCTGTCACTATACCTACTACGTTTGAGTAGGTTTAGAGGTTTTGTTTTAGCCATATTGCTTTTAGAAGTAGGCATTTTCATTTTCATCAAAATCGAAAAATATTTTGAAAAAAATACCTATACCTAGGTAGGTACTTATATTTTTTTGTATGAAATAAATCATTTGCACTATCAACTAAGTCGTAGAACAAAAGTTGTGGGAAATCACATTTAGAAGGTGACGTGTTTCAGGAATAATGCTATTCAAACATAGATGTCAGTAACCCAAACAGCACCATCTATAAAATTGTTCCTTTTGGCAAAACTCAATTGACTTGAAGTCAATAAGTTGTCCTACGGATAGGAGAAAATAGCTTGTGGCTGGGAATTGGTTCCGTGAAAACTCGCCCTTATAGCTTAGCACAGCATCTTGAAAGCGTAGATAAATGTTGATGTTTGAAAAATAAATGTGAAGTCTGTAGAGTAACTATCGCAGTTGGAACCTCTTTTTTCTTTATCTTTTTAAATCTTCTAACTAAATCAACACCTGGTGTTGTGAGTCCATCCTAAGGGTGTGTGTCTTCATTTGTTGGAGCGGCAATGATGCAACTCAGTGCGTTGCTTCTTGCTTGAAGTAAAATCCTAAAGCGGCTCCAGACTCACGTCGCAGTGAAGTCGCGGCGAGAATTATTCACCCCGTGAAATCAACGCGATGCGAACGGCACCGAGTGAAATTTTAGAAATTACAAAATATGCAGTGCCGTTCACAGCACATCAGACTGCACAGTTTTGTTGTAAAATAAGCCAAAACAAAACCGAGTAAGGTGCCAGCATTAAAAAAACCCAACTGGTCTTTTCATCTACGTAATGAGATGATTTATACAGCGTCCAGTGGCATCTTCACTCCAAACCAAGCATAGTCCTTGTCCTTAACAGACTACTTAGTTAGTATTGACTAGGTTCTCCTTCATATTATTCCAAAAAGTTAAGTTATTATTATTATTATTATTATTTTGGATAACTTTGAATGCTCTGTGAATGTGGATAGCAGGTAGCCGTTTCGTACATTATGAAGCAGACACGAAATAAACCCCACTAGGCGCACTAGGCGCGAGTTGGTGAATTCGCAACCATTCACACGCATTCACCGGTTGTTGACAGCGTGAGTGTAGAGCCGCCTAAAGGATCCCACAAGCAGCTTATGAAGATTAATTACTTGACTTGACAAATCGCGGAAACGTCAGCCCAAGATGCGGAACCAACAGCAATTAAACTTACACGTGTGTTGTGCATGTGTCGCAGTCAAGTTGTAATATCCGCTACACTTGGAAGTATCGGTCCCTAGGCAATTTACGTTTTCCTCAATTAATCGGATGCCTACGTTGTGTAACAAATGTACATTAATATTTTCAAGTTTCATTGATGAGCAGTTTCGGAGATTAATTGGGCCCTTTTTAGGATAGTTAAATTTATAAGTGGATCTTTTTAACAGACTTCAAAATACTTCCCACGTGATCCCATAAAAACGGTTTGGTGCTATATGTTTATATAATTTTTGATTATCGTATTTCTTTAAAACTTATGTAACTTAACATAGGTATTTCGATGTGTACTTGATGTGTACTGTAAACTGTGTTTTTGAAAAATTATGAGAAACTATAGGTCTATTTCTTTTGTAATGCATCTTTAAATATTGTGTTTAAGTGACTGTTTGTTTCTAAAGTAAAACCAAAATAAAAAAAAAAAACATGTTGAAGATCTGATGAAGAACTGTGTACGGAACTCCTCAACGGTCAGCACCAGATCACTCGGAATCAGTGCAGTAGCTCAATAACAGTGTACCTTTTCACCAGTTTACTTGTCGATGTAAAAACTGGCCAGGTGAAGTTGTTTTTTTTATATTTTGAACTAGCTTTTGCCCGCGACTTCGTCCGCGCAGCCTTCGTTTTTTTTCCTGTTATCCGATTTTTTATTGTTTATTCTGCTATTCGGAGCGGAGAAGAATCCACCAAAAAATAGATAACTAACATCGGTCCAGCCGATCTTGAGTTATTTATAAGTGGTGTAACTATCAGAATCAGAATCAGAATCAGAATGGTATTTATTTCCCTAGTTAAAATCTATGTTACAATATGTCCAACAGTCGATGGTGTGTTCGGCCTGTGGGTGTGTCAGCTACTTACAGTCTAATTATGTGTGTCTAAAAGATCTATATAAGTGTCGTGTAGTGTGTGCTGTATGTTTGTTAGTGTGTAAGTACAGAATAAATTTATATAAATTTATAATGCTGTTTCATATTGCCCTATCCTATTTACAACTAATCTATTAATTACAATCTATGGGGACGTGGAGCGGTCGTTCGCTTGCTGAGCAGCCGACTCCTGTCTTTTTTTTTGTACATAATTGATTTCACCTAGTCTAGTATTAGTGAGAAGAGGGTTGTGCTGTCCGTATCCGATGTACGCGTCACCAGGGTTATCTAGGTCTTCGATGTGCATTTCGCGTAATCGACGAAGCATGTCCTCATTTAGGTCTTGTGCACGAAGGTGCCACGGATCCCAATCAAGCATTTCCCAGAGAACTGAGGTCTCTAGGCGTCTTGGGAATTGCCCTGCAGTCTTTAGAGCCATTCGATATTGCCGTTCAATTTTAAGTAAGTTACTCTTACTGTAACGTGAGAGTAGTTGTACCACGCCATAATCCAGTATAGGAAGTAGGCAGGCCTTAACGACAGCGAGTTTCACAGTCAGATCCGTCTTGGCGTGCCATCCTATGATTGGGGCTAGTGCGCCGCGTGCTCGTCGTGCTTTCTGAATGACGTGTTCTGTCTGTTTGCCCATGGTCATGGTCTTGTCCATGTGTACGCCCAGATATTTTATGCTCTTTTTATATTCGATTACCTCGTCTTTGATGCGAATAGTTCTGCGATATTTTCTCTTGTGAGTGAACATGGCACACTCCGTTTTCTCTACGTTACATTTTAGCCCCCAGCGATGGTAATAGTCGATGACGATGTCTGCGGCCCAGCCCGCGCGGTGCGTCGCGGTGTTGGGGTCGGGAGATCTGTTGAGAATGCACAGATCATCGGCATATTGGGAGAGCTTAAGTCCGCGGATACGGTCCCGCTGGTGCCATACGTCGTGTACGTATAGGTTGAAAATAACCGGGCCCAGGATAGAGCCCTGGGGGACTCCGTGTGGCACTGGTTTCTCATCGCCATTGGTGGTTCTGAATCGTCCGTATGTTTTGCGACCGCTCAGGTAATTCTCTATTAGTTTGATGATATTGTTCGAGACATCGGCTGTTTGAAGCTTCTTCGTCAGACCTTCGTGGTTAATGGAGTCGAAGGCCTTTGAGAGATCCGTCGACACCATAGCCACGCTCTCCTTTGCTTCCAGCGCATCCGTTATGAACTTGCCGGTGCGAAGGATCTGCGTGCCTGTTCCTCTGTTCTTGGTAAAGCCATGTTGGAACGGTGGTTGGAGTCTGTCGGCCGTCTGTCGCAGGCGCGACAGGAGCAGGCGTTCGTGTAGTTTGCTCATGATGTTTAGGAGCGTGATGGGTCGGTACGATTTGGCTTCCCTGTGATTCTTGCCTCCTTTATGTAGAAAGATGCACTCTCCGACTTTCCATCTGTTGGGATAATAACCTGTCAGTAACAGGTAGTCAGCTATAACTTTGTATCTGATGAGAAAGGGGTCACCTCCAAGTTTAAGGGCGTCTGCTTTGATTTTATCTGGGCCAGGTGCCTTCTTATTTTTAAAACGTCTGAGCGCCAATCGGATTTCCTCTACGGAGGTGAGGTCGAGAGGCTGAAACGGTGTAGTCTTCTCTGTGCTCTGATCTCCTTCGCTTATTTCAGCTTCTGTGACAATCGCTGCGTCGACCAGGGCATCGATGGTTTCTTTCTCACTATTGCAACCCTCAATGTGGGGGAGTCTCTGTACTGGAGCCTTCAGGTTGCGTTGGATTCGCCACATCTGAGCTCTGTTGTCCTGTGGATTGTTTATTATCCGTGTCCATTTCTCGCTACTATATTCAATAAGAACTTGTTGGGACAACCGTTTCAGGCGATTGTAGGTTATTCTAAGTTCCGTTATTCTGTCCTGGTTGAAGCGTAGACGCCAAGCTTTACTTTTTGCTTCGTTTCTTTCGGCAATCAGTTTATTAATCTCTGCTGGGAGTTGATCTCTTCTGTTATTTTCATGTAGTGGTGCATAATCGTCCAGAGTTTCAGTTATGGCTTTCTCTAGTTGTAATATATATTCCTCGCATTCTGTGTTGGATGTGATTTCTTTTTGAAGGTGTGTAGTTTTTTCCCATAGGGTTTGTTGAAATTGTTGTCTGATTTCTTTGTTGTTTGCTATAGCGCGGGTGTTTCTTACCAGTGTTTTCTCTCTGTCCACCATTATGTTTAGGTCCAGTAGCCAGGGCATGTGATCGGAGCCAACCGATGTGGTTTGTCTGCATGTTATGGTGTCGAAGGCTTGCGCATCGTGCGAAAAGATGGCTGCATCGAGGATGCCGTAGCCCGCACTAGTAGGTCGAGAGGGTAGGCCTGTGTGGTGTATGGTGCAAACTTCGGAGTTACAGAGGTCGCGGATAAGTATTCCGGCCCCTTCGTCTCTCTTCTGGTTTAGTGTCGTCATTTTAAGGTTGAGATCTCCGATGGTGATGTTTGGGGCTTCAGTTATGATGTCTTCTAGCTCATCATTTAGCACTGCGGCGTCAATGTGTTCTGATCTGTGCGGTATGTATATTCCCTTAATTTTTAGGGAGTCTCCTGTCAGATGATCGTAAATGAGGTTGATAGCGACGCCTTCGATGAGGCGGTCTCTTTCTTCTGTGCCTGGGGTTACGTCGGTCTGACTCCATCGTATTCCTCGCATCACGTACATGACCGTGGTTAGATGTGACGCGATCGTGTGGGTGATCTTGTCGTAGTTCAGAATATTCATGCGGATTCTGGAAAAGTCCACGCGGCATTCGTTGACTACAATTATATGTGGTTTATGACGTTCGGCTAAGGATTTTAGCTCGAGGAACTTGCCTTTGAGTCCTTGCGCATTGAGGTGTAGTATACGCAGCTTATGATATTGATTTCTAGGATTATTTGTTGAGAATTTTGATGAGAATATCGTGTTGTAGCTGTAGCTGGTGTAATATTTGTTTCATAGTTGTTTGTAGCTCTTGCTCCATGTTGTTGTCTTTCTCTGTTGTGTGTTGATTTTGGTGCAAGGGTGGCTGATATTGTGGTTGTGCTTGGGGTGCTTGTTTGGGAAGCGGTGGAAATTGTGAAGTGGAGGCTATGAACTCGTATGAGGCGTTTTCCTGACGGTATCTGGATGTTGCGTGTTTGCGTTCAGCTGCTTCTCTTTGTTTTCTTTCTTTTTCTTCGTGTTGCAAGACTTGACGGTCTACTGCCTTCTGGAACTTTTCACATTTTGCTTGGTTGGCCCCGTGACCCGGTTTTTTGCATGCTACGCATATTTCGATATCTATGCATTCTTCGTTTTGAATTGTGGAGGTGGGATATTTCTTTTCACCGTGACACGCCGATGTCGCATGCGTGAAGAGAAAACATCTCTTACATTGTATTACTCTCTTGGGGTCATCTTTGTATTTCTGAGGTTTCAAGCTGAAGGCCCCGAAGTAGGCATGCTTTGTTGTATTCATAAGTGTGGCGATTTCATCGTAGGGGTGGGCGCCATCAAAGATAAATAATTGTAGGTTACCTTTGATTGTTCTCATTTTTATCGGTCTAACACCGATGCACCTCTCCATTTCCTCGAGGCATGCCTCATTTGTCTCGTCATAGATGTTCGTGTTGAGCACAATCTTCGTCTGGTGGGTCTGCTGGGCTTTAGGGATGCGTGCCACAAAACGGAGCCCGTCGTCAAGATTCTTCAGCTCGTCTATTATAATTTTCCTTATGTCCGCGGTGTATACGCGGATCGTGATGGTTCTTTTGTTTGGAGCCATGGCGTGTCTTGCTCCGTGCTGCGTGCTTATTTTTCTAATTTTGTTAAGGTATTCAGGATCGTTTATTTTCTTTACGTCCGTAATTATTATGTCGGGGATGTGAGTCGACGATGTGATCACTCTCGGTTGTCGCCGGGTAGCTGTCGCGTTTGGGGTGACGGCATCTCTCTTTCTTTTCTTGGGTTTGGGTGAGGTGAATGTCGCTGAAGCGTCTTCCCTTTCCAGTTTGTCTTTGTGTTCCTCTTCGGTGGGAAGCGAGGAGAAGCGGTTGCTTGTTGTTATGCCGGGTGGCCGCTGTGAAGCGACGACCGGGCTGGCGGCGCGCGGATGCGCGGTCGCGTGTTTGGACTGGGCCGCGCAGTCAGCGCGCAAAATGTTTTCGTGTGCGTGCGCGGTGGGGGCTCGAGCAACGGCGGCGGCAGTTTCATCGTGACTCGCTTGCGGGAGTGGGGCGTCGTCATTGCTGCGCGCCTGCGCGGCGGCAGCGGTCACTCTGCCGTGTGTATGCGTCGCGGCGCTCGCGCCGCTTAGAGCGTAGCGTGGCGTCCGGCGAGTGGCATGAGCTGACCCGCCTATCGACCGCGCGTTTGTGTGTTGAGTCTTGGGTATTTCTTTATATTCCGATATTACTTTGTTTACTATGCCGCATTCACAGGTCACATTTTCTTCACTTTGAAGTCCCATAATTGGCATGTATTTTACATTTATTTGTCCGTTGCACTTTCGGCAGTTTATCTTATTTATTTTGCAGTAATTTATGTTACACGAGTACATATTAATTTCATTTACACTATTCACTAAGTGTCCGTTTGAGATATTTGTGGAGATTTTCAAACAACATTTCACGGCACTTCTCTTGTTACACAGTTTACAGTTTAATTGTTTAATCTTAGTTTGAAGTCCTTGCCACTCATGGAAGTTTTTTATTATGTTAATTTTTGTGCAGTGCCAACAGGCAACTGGGTATTGTCCTTCAGTATCCGGGCGAAGTTCACTTACACTAGTTAATGTATAGTCACTGTTTTTTTTATTTTTCACTATTGCACTGTCCGTGTCCATTTCACTAGTTGCACTATTCACGGGGGGGCCTACTGGGCCCCCCTTAGTGTCCACACTCATTTGAGCGCCAGTTGATGTAGGTACTCTTATAGAAATATTCGTCACTCGAGGCAATTAGGCACGGAGCGCAAGAGAGCTCCGCGCGCACAACCACTCGCGCCGGCGTCTAACCGGTTCTTCCTGATGTTGAAGATCTGATGAAGAACTGTGTACGGAACTCCTCAACGGTCAGCACCAGATCACTCGGAATCAGTGCAGTAGCTCAATAACAGTGTACCTTTTCACCAGTTTACTTGTCGATGTAAAAACTGGCCAGGTGAAGTTGTTTTTTTTATATTTTGAACTAGCTTTTGCCCGCGACTTCGTCCGCGCAGCCTTCGTTTTTTTTCCTGTTATCCGATTTTTTATTGTTTATTCTGCTATTCGGAGCGGAGAAGAATCCACCAAAAAATAGATAACTAACATCGGTCCAGCCGATCTTGAGTTATTTATAAGTGGTGTAACTAACACGACTTTGTTTTATACAAGGTGTTACAAAAGATGCTAACTTTTTTTACAGGGTAATAGCACCTGGTGATAGGGATCACAACCTAAATATTTTTTTTGCTCTATGACGTTCCGTTGATTTTCAAATTTATAAATTGTGAACGCTGTGGCGGGAGAAAAGTATTTTTTTAATATTGTTTTCATTGACTTTCACAATGTTTTAACAACTCAAAGCTATGCAAATGCACCTACACCCACAAACATATTTTTAAATTTGAGCTAACACCAAAAACGAAAAAGTTAGGAAAAAATTTCAATTTTGAGGTTATAAAATAAAATTGTTTTTTTAAACTTTTTTTTTACAGAATTGACATCCTGTTGACCAGTAGGTTACACCCTGTAAAAAGAGTTAGGATGTTTTGTAACACGTTGTATATTTAGATTAGGTAGTAGAACATACGTGCGTGCCTTTCAAGTTTCTAAGATAAGTAATTTTGGAGATTTCTTTATATCGTCCTTGATTTTTAGATTACCTACCTCTTACATATTTCCCAGGATACTTACAAGATTACGGGTATTGCAACATTCCTGCGACACATGTATCCATAAATCCAGTAGCTCGCGTTGGAAAGGTATTTAATTTAACTTGCGTTGTAAATATACCTAAATACCTAACTTGTAAATAGTAGTCCAGTAGTTTTGGAGCAAATTGGCTGTGACAGATGGACAGACAGACAGACGCACGAGTGATCCTCTAATGGTTCCGGTTTACCTTTTGAACCCATATAACCTCGCAAATTAGGGATCACCTAATTAGCGATCGCTACATATTTTATACCTAATATTATCGTCATAAACGACAATGCTAAAATGAAAACCACTTTAAACTCTACAAACCTAATACTAAAAAGTACTTATCTGGCGGCACGGAGTGCCGCCGCCAAGTCGAGCTCAGCAGAGGCACCCCGTACCATACTTTTCTCGAAGCAACTCGCGGCACTTTTGACCCCCCTGTATCTTCGTTGTGAGTAAAGCTAGAAAGCTGAAATTTCGGTTACTAACAGTTCTCACGGAACCTACCTCGACCTCCAAATTACAAGTTTGTACCTACATTTAATAATGAAATATCTCAAGTCAAAGTTCGGTCAAAACGTGGGTGACATACTCATCACCATCATGACTTTTAATGTACTTCTAGTAGGCGTATGGAGTTGAAATTTTGCATGCGGTTATTATTAAGTGAATTATGCACTATGAATATATTCTTGATTAGTAAATTATAATATACAGAGAAATAAAAATAATGTATGCGTCTATGCAACAACTAGCGCCATCTAGGGTTGTGTCTTGACATTAAAATCACAATGGAAGATGAAATTCACTAAAGATTAAAAATACAACTGTGAGCTAAAACTTATAACTATCGGAAATTTATGAACATACCTACTATACCCATACAAAGACGATGACAAAAAATATCCCATCAAAAACATAAATGTACAAAAACCAAGTCTCGCTTCCACCGTAAAAAGTTGTGAGATATCCATGTAAAGCCAAGTCAGTTAGGTATTTTACTTAGTACTGAAGCACGTATTCTTTTCAGTTAGTGTGAAAACACCTGTTCAACAACTTTGTCATACATTGTTTCCTAATTAGTTACCTACCAACATTTACTGACTGTATCAATATTAAACATATTTATTTCTAAAATATAAATAGTGACTTGGCAATAGCACAGCAATAAGTATAATAATAATTAATTCATCTGCCAAATTATAATTATCACAGATTTGTGCTGTTGCCAAGTCACTATTTATATTTTAGAAATAAATATGTTTAATATTGATACAGTCAGTAAATGTTGGTAGGTACCTAACTAATTAGGAAACAATGTATGACAAAGTTGTTGAACAGGTGTTTTCACACTAACTGAAAAGAATACGTGCTTCAGTACTAAGTAAAATACCTAACTGACTTGGCTTTACATGGATATCTCACAACTTTTTACGGTGGAAGCGAGACTTGGTTTTTGTACATTTATGTTTTTGATGGGATTCACGCTTACTTCACCGGAAAAAACTGCCGGAGTAGAGCAGCTGCGGCCATAACTTGCAGTTTAAAGCTGTGTACACACGCGGTCTGTTTCCGATTCACTCACTTTTTAGGGTTCCGCACCCAAAGAGCGCCAAACAGGACTCTATAAAGTACTAAGCTTACTTGACAGTCGCTCTGTCTGTCTGTTCGTCCGTCTTTGACATCTTAGTAGATATCCAGTTGAATTTTTTATAGAATATTTTATTGCTTTTTTTTTAAATATTTATTTCGCAAAAAAACACACATAATAATAATAAATAACATTTGCCAAACTGCTTGAGCACTTTTTCGGCAACACTCTTGGTACTTACAGCTAAAATTCTTTATAGTAGGTTACATTACAAAGCGTGACTTGAACTGTCCGGAAGGGACGGGCCGGGGCCCAAAAATAACTGTTTTAATTGATTTTTTTTAATTTTGGTTTTCTTAATTTATTTAGTGTTACATAGTTCATCTGGGAAGTTTTTATATAATGTAGGAGCCAAATAATGGCCTAAGCGTTTTCCATAGTAATTAGTGCTTTTGGGTATTACATATTTAGGTTTATTTCTCGTATTACTACTCGTGTTATGGCAAATACCATAACAAATAATAAACACAATATAAATCTAACCTTAGTGTAACAACAGTGTTTTTTTGTTTTTGCTCTATCGTAAAAACGGCATCGTAACAACGGTATTTTCTGAACAATTTCTGACTTCAAATAAAATTCTAAAACCTCCTCAGCAAATAATATATTTTCGCCATCTTTTCTCCATGATCCCGTTACGCTTTGGTAGTATAAAATCTTGTGTTCAAATCGTGTTTTTCTTTTCTGTCTTTTATTTTATTATAGTTAACAGAATAAAACCTAAATATGACGTATGTCATGTGTCACATCTGTGGTGTGTAATGAATAGGTTGTCTGTGATTGTGTTTTTGTTTGTGTTGTGTGTGGCAGCAGAGTTTATTTTTGATTCTTTTTTGTACTTTTTGTAGTTTTGTAGTAGTAGTGTGGTTTTTTATTTTTTTGTTTATATTTCTGGGTTTCCGCTCGTTCTACCAGAATGAATCGAAACTCACTGCGGGCGCTGGCAGAATACCAGCGCTATGGGCACGGGATCCTTCCCGTGCTTTAGCATATGCTGAGCCAGAAGCCCATTTGTTGGCCATTGCACGCAGTTTTCACGGCTAGATAATTAAATGTAAGTTGCTGTATTTAATACTAAGTTTCTGTCTAGTTCGTAAGTTTGACCACCTCATAATAACTGTATTACTGTGTGCTTTGGTTAATAATAAATGTCTTTTCTTTCTTTCTTTCTTTCTTTATTTTTCGCGGGTGAAGCTCACACCACACAGCGCGCGTCAGTACAGCCAGATATTTTAGGTTGTAAAATATAATACTTTGCACAAATAGTTTTAATTATGTGGTGGAGGAACCCTTGGTCCCTTGGAACGACTCTAACTTGGCCGGTTGCGTTCGCTAGTTGCCAAAATGATGCAACATGGCTTTTGTGAGCAGAACGCGCGAGCTCAGCGTTCGCGGCTGGGCAGTTCCTGACAAACCTTGCTTCCATAACCTGTGTCAATAGAGAAACGATATATAAATGGCAGCCACTCTCGCGCCCTCTTGCTCCAATCATGTCTACGTCTATAATCACACGTAACGTTAGCAAAGACATTTTAGGTTGTCTGGATTATTGACCTGCGATAAGCTAACACTACATGCCGAAACAATTTTATAAAATAACACTTATGAAATTTTAGGTACAGTCGGCCACAGTCTCAGATACCCCTTTTTGTTCGATTGGCGCCCTTATGCCGCGCGCGGTAAGAGCTGCCATGGGGTATCTGAGATTGTGGCCGACCGTACGAACTGAAATCGTATTTTTGTAACTTCTTTTTCCAACCTTACCCTCAAAATAGCGGCTTGTACCTATGTACACACGACAGCACGTCGACCCTTACACGCTAGCACTCTACTCGGTTACGTTACGGGCGACTATTATAGGTATACAACATAAGTGTATAGTCTGACGTTCTGTCGTGTGTCGTACGCCGCTACTTTCATATCATTTCTTTTTTGACGCGGCCTCTACTTCCTTGCGAAAGTATCCTGCCTCATTACTGAGAGGAGCACCCGCCTATTCTCTAAAAAAACCACCCACACGTCAAACGTCAAAACCAGTTTATTTTTGAACGAGTAAAAAAAAAGTATTTTCGACATTTTCGTGATCAGGAAGTCTAAACAACCAGCCTAGAAGTTCGCAGCCTTGTACAGTCGGCCACAGTCTCAGATACCCCTTTTTGTTCGATTGGCGCCCTTATGCCGCGCGCAATAAGAGCTGCCATGGGGTATCTGAGATTGTGGCCGACCGTACAAATAAGTCGATTGGTCACCAGTGCTCTCCAGACAACTTTTTACTTCTTATCATCGAACGGTATCCGTTCGCTGCCTCTAAACTTGCCCACGCTGCAGCGTCTAAATGGTCACTTCAGAGATCGTCTTAGTGGAAGTGCTACTGGATGTTCTATAAATCATCTGCAATAGACGTGAAGACTAGAGTTTCGTACTGTACACATCTTGGGAATAGAGCTTTTTCGATGCTTCACTCCTTTTCGGAATTTATTGCTTTAGTAGGTTAGAGGATCTGGAATCCAAACCTTAGGTCCCGTTGAGAAATCGCAGGAGCGTTTTTTTGCTAAAAACGCATCCAAAAAGAAGATATGTTTTTTTTTCGTTGGCGGCGCTAGTTTTGAGACCTATTGCGTCTATCTATCTATCTATCTATAAACATTTTATTAGCCGAAATAATAATTTAAACCTCGTGTTAGTAACTACGTGTAGGAGATAAACTCATAAACGTAAATGAATTTTCATATTAAATATGTTACGAGTCCAATTTTGTAATGGGATAATAACTAACTCGTTTATGTCCAGACTCACTATTAAATCTAGGCGTGAAGTGCCTACAAATTTTGGGTAAATAATTTACAAATGGTTAAGTTGATCAACGTCATAAAGTAACGTAATTACGACAGGATCTTTGATAAGCTTCATTATAAGCTAACCGGGAAAATAAGACTAATAAATTTTCTTGAAATCGGTCAAGTAGTGAAGCGAGGAAACAGATGAACACACGAACGTAATACACTGCTAAAATCAGTTCCTTCATTTTGCATCGCGTGGTCAGGAAAAAACAATATTATTTCCTGTGGGCTAGGCCGACTAAGCTAACAGCAGGATGGTATAGCTGCTGGGCAAGCTTACTCCATCTAACCCATCACGTCACCTTACCCATCTTGTATGTATTGTGTTAAAGTGCCACTGGACGGAGTATTATTGAAATAAATGAATTGAATTTAATTGAAAGTATAAAATCATCTCATTACGTAGATACAAGGAAGATGCCTCTGGACGCTGCGTAAATCATCTCGTTCATCATCATCATCATCAGTCTGTTGATACCCACTGCTGGACTTCGTCCATCTGCCAATGGTGCGTCTAGCCAGGTTTCCTGCCCACTTCCACTTCAAACACGTTATGCGTTTTCCGACGTCTGCCACTTTTGTGCGGCTTCTTATTAAAACGTTCAGCATACAGGAAAATCATCTCATTACGTTATATTTATATGCAAAGGGCTAAGTTTTTGTCACATTTGGGAATAAGCCGGCTTTCCTCCGGAAGCCTGCTTTGGAATAGCAATCAGGTTACATTCACTTTGAGAACTATGCAAATATGAATCGCGTCACTCGTAGACGCGACTTGTTTGTTTGTTCGGCTATTGTCGCGGTATGTGGAGGCTGGATTGAATAAAAAGCTGAATAGTATTTGTTTCATGCACATTTTTTAAGGCTCGATATAAGGCTAACAAGCGCCACCAATGTTGAAAAAATCATATGTCCCTTCAGAAGAAGTTTCTGACAAAATCCTAAGATGAGTTCATGCGCCATGCTTTTCTAGATTTTTAAGTGTAGGTACCCAACTTAATTTCTAGTCTTAAGCTAAAAAAAAATCGATAACCGCCAAAAACGGCCGCTTTTGGCGGTTATCGAAAATTTTTTAGCTTAAAACTAAATTTCGAAGAGGGTATCTACACTTAAAAATCTAGAAAAGCATGGCGCATAGGCTCATCTTAGGATTTTTCCAGAAACTTCTTCTAAAGGAAGATATGATTTTTTTAACATTGGTGGCGCTAGTTAGCCTTATACCGAGCCTTAAGCCGTTCAACTTTCTGTGGTAGCTTATTTCGTATCCCGATGGTGGTAGCGTGATTTTAGTTTACTTATTTCAAAGTTAGGTAAGGTTACGTGATTTTTTAGTAGCAATTCCAGCGTTATCTGTGATTTTTGTGAAGGAAAACATCGTGAGATAATAAATTAGCTTAGTAGGCACCTCACTTATTGATCATGTCTTTTAGATTATTACACTTTATTGCACAAAATAAAAACTTAAATAACAATGGTGAGAAATTACATAGGGTAACGTACTAGTCATTGGACAGTACCAGTTATTGGACACTCCGCTCGTAAACCATGTTTTTAAGCATTGTGTGAAGTATTTGAATCGTTTGTCTAAACATTAGGCATCCGGTGTTTGTTCCGATACCTTTTTTATGTTTAAAATCACCCAATAGGTGGCGTGGGCACAAAAAAAAATTTTTTTTCGTTGTGCGCGACTATTTTTTGAATTTTCGACAAATATTAAAATTTTTCTTAAGGATTGAGCGGACCAATTCGGGAATAAGTTTGTTGTTAAGTTTCTAAAAGGAATCGCGCCTGTTTTATGGTAAGTCACATTCTTTTTTACGCATGATTTCAACGAGTATTGTTAGTATTTAATCATCTGAGGTTATTTTAAAGCATGTCCAATAATTGTAATTATTTATGTTCGAGATCTAGTCATGGGACACGATGTCCAATCACTAGTTTCTTAAATATGTCAAAATGATCGATTTTGCGCTTTTTTATAGTGGCTAAAAGGGTGATTATTACAACCTTTTTTCCCCAGAATTTTATTCGTTTTTGTTACAGTCTTTGGACGCTGTCCAATGACTATAACTTGCATACAAATTTAGTTATTGGACACTGTCGGTCAATGACTGTCAAATAATGTCCAATGTTTGTATTTCTGCAGATAAAATTCCGAAGAAGACGACCCCATACCTTGATACTCGTAGTAGAAAAGGCTTTGGAGGAGATAAGGAACGGATGGAAAATTATGACGACGATTATGAAGAGAATGACTCTGAAAAAACTGTAAATTTCTTGTTTAATTAATATATTGCCGCCAAAAAAAAATTTTAAGTTTATGCATACATGTTTTTTTTGGCAGGATAATTTAGTTCCTAGAAAATCTTCGCTTTATCATATTCCTCTTCGTTATTTTCTTCGGCCTTAACATTATTATCCTCCAGTGGACTGTTTAGTTAAAGGTAAACAGTGTCATGTAAGTTTACGATATTTTAAATAATTATAAAAATACTAGATATTCTCTATTGTTTTTATTCCCAAGGTCCTCAATTCGAAAACTAAATAGACTTTTGTTCTAAAGAAGAAAAACCCACCAATTTAGGCAAAATTAGTTTATCTGGATATAATTAGCAGCATCAGATACTGTCCAATAACTGTCAAAATAGGTGTCCCGTTACTATGAATGCTGTCCAATAACTATGTTTTTTTCAACTTTTTTAGAAATCAATATTTTTTAAACTTTATACTTAGATTATCGTGCTAAATGAACATACAATGGTAAGATACGTTATTCAACTATTCATAAATATCTGCGACATGTCATACATGTGGATATTTTATTTATAAAAAAATATTTGCTTAAAAAATCCGCTTAACTGTCCAATGACTAGTAAGTTACCCTACAAGGGCGGACTTATTTCAATAGAAATAGAGCCACTGCAAAAATGCTTTCGTCTGTCCGGAAAAAATGCTTTCGTGTGTCCGGAGGATACCCGGCGGATGAACGGCGGATGTATGTCTGTTTTCCACTACAGGTCACATTTTTCAACTGATTATTGTGAAGCAGATTCGATACTTTACATGGTTTTTTAAAATTAAATTTTACGAAATTTCACCCGAAAATGTCAAAGGAAATGTCGAACTTTGTTTTACCTAACCACAGAACTAACAATATGTTTCAAATATTATTTACTGGAAATGCTCAGCTCAAGCTTGATTAAGGAATTTATCCTACAGTTATGTGGGTTTCATTTGGCCCGGTGAGTTTGCAGAATTGAAAACTAAGCTCCTCTAGAAATTAGAAGTAGGTACTCCTTTATTCTGTGAGCAAACCTGTCTTTGCAAATGTTCATTTGAATCTACTTATTCATAATCTTACTCACTTAGGTGGTTTCCTTGAAGACGCGTCCAAAACCTGGAGGCACGTTTAACAGCAGCTTTCATCTGATGTACCTACCTAAATCAATGCATCTGTTGAGGCCTCTGAGCGTACCTACCTAACAAAACACCACAATGCACTCTAGGATCTTCCCATATGTACTATTACTATTGTTTATTCTGGCGTACCTAGGTACGGTCGGCCACAGTCACAGATACCCCATGGCAGCTCTTACCGCGCGCGGCATAAGGGCGTCAATCGAACAAAAAGGGGTATCCTAGCGCGTGGCCGACTGCACCTACGTAGTAAAACTTCTGAGTACTATTTACACACACATACCTATATTTCTTTTACTATTCATGTTTTCTGTGTCGCAAACTCGCAACCTATTTTGACCCACGGCCAAGTTTTGATTTGCTTTAGTAGAAAGTTTGAACCCGTATGGCCAAACCACGCGTAATACGGTTTGTAGCTGGAGAGCTGGTGATCAATCGACTTATTTTGTCGTGCAAGGCTGGGGGCTTCTTTCTAGGCATTTTTAGACTCGCTGATCACGATGATACATATTTTGTTTTGGCCGGAAAGAAAATACACTTTCTAGGTTATAAAAACGAACTTTCAATCGCGCTCGGCCAAATAATGATAGTGATTTTGTGATCAGTGGAAAATCCCAGCCATGTACGAAAAAAAAAACTCAACCGAAACATTTTACACTTTCAAAGTAAAAAAAATCGATCTTAAACCGCGACCACCCAAAAAAATTATATGTATTTTCGTGATCACCGGAGTCAAAACAACCAGCCTAGAAGCTCCCAGCCTTGTACGACAAAATGAGTCTATTGGTCACCAGATCTCCAGCTATTGATTCCCCGGCAGAGCAAAACAAAACTTGTATTTAGCTCGAAGGATAAATCTGTCAAGGCAGAAAAAAGCTGTGCAGTTTGGCCACCATACTGCAGATTTACGCTGATGAATAAAAACCGCAGAGCATAGAAACGAATGTGTATAGTTGTGGCCTTTGAGAGAAATATGTATCGTTCGTTCAAAGAGGTTTAATATTCTCTATCAACGTTTGTAGGATAAGCAGATTACGAGTATACAAAACAAGATTTTTCTTCTGATTATGTTTTGTCGTTAGAAATACCTAACAGAGAAAAGGCGAATCTAAATAACCTATAACATTTATTGAAATATGTTATTTCCTCATACATTAATTTACATTAGGTACCTACCGGCTTTACCTTATCGTAACCTAACCTTCGTTATTTTCGCGCTTTAAAAGTGTTAATAGAAAAATGTAGAGTCTAAAGCCGTCTATACGATCACGCCGCCGTGAAGCCCTGCACGGACGTATACGGACGTAATATGGATAGATTTCGGATTTGATCACCGTGAACCGTGAACGCCGCATAGAAAAGTTCACAACAAATGGAGAGGCCACGTCCCCCGTCATGGGTCATCATGCCCTGTAAATAATAAAATCTAATTAATTTTAATATTAAGTGGTACTCTATCTATTAACAAACTATGGATGTAAATCTGAATACACTTTATTGCACAAAAAAAAGATACAAAACTAATAGAAATGTGGGATAATTATTTTGTACCTACAAAGGCGGACATATTTCTATCTATAGAAATTTCTTCCAGCCAGCCCAGCTATAGAAATTTCTTCTAGCCAGCCCATTATTAGCATTTCTTGCTTTTCAGCGACTTAACCTATATCTCCACCTAAACGAAAACTCTCTCATCGTCCACAGGTCTTGGTCACTAAGCCGGACTTTTACAACGAAGAGACTCGCAAGAATCTGTTCTGCACACTCTCGGAGCTGATCTCTCTGAATGTGGTCCCGATCATCAACACAAATGACGCCGTCAGCCCACCGATGTACATCCACGACGACACCGTAGTGCCTGGCACTGGAAAGAAGGTAAGATAAGATAAGATAAAAAAAAAATATTTGTAACTAGCTTTTGCCCGCGACTTCGTCCGCGTGGACTACAGAAAAAGGATATGTGCTGTACTTTGCCCCTAAGTTTAAAAGCGTGATAATATGTAGCCTATGTGTTTTTCTGATGTCTAAGCTATCTCTATTCCAAATTTCATCCAAATCCGTTCAACCGTTTCAGCGTGAAAGAGTAACAAACATCCATCCATATAACCATACTTACAAACTTTCGCGTTTATAATAGTAGTAGGATAGAAGGAAGTAGGTTAGGAAGTAGGATAAGATGCAATCACACACACATAATACAATTATTAGCACCTTATGAACTGCAATGCCAAATACTATTTGGATATTTGGTATAGGTAAGGTAAGATTATTTGTATAACCTGTTTGTGAAATACAGCTCTCGATTGGAATCCTGCTGGATATTTGCCACGAATTAGAAGACCGATACGGAATTGGGAGAGAAAAAAGTAAGGCCTTTGCATCTACAGGGTGTTAAAAGACCGCCAACAGACCCGAAAGCCACGCATACTAGACGAAAGTACTTTTTCGATAAATTATTGCTGGGAAACGATTTTGGTTTTTTAGGTTATAATTTTGAAAAATATTTTATCACGCAATGCACGTCCACGTAACGCAGAGAAGTCATATTGCGCAAGCGTAGGTATAAGTTTATGTTACTTAAGGCTGGAAGATAGCAGCGTGACGGGAAATTATTTTTTTTTACAGTATTTTACGTTTTGTAGCTAAACTGAGCTATTTTTGTTAAGCGATTTTTCGTTCGCGGCAATAACATAGTATTCTTTTCATTATTCTAAACAATAGAACAACAATAATTCAGCCGATTACGTGTTATGGTCTACGACAAGTTTTTTGGGCAGTGCCACTGTTTCGTAGACCAGAACACATAATTGGCTGAATTATTGTTGTTCTGTTGTTTACAATATTTAAAAGAATACTGTTTTATTGCCGCGAACGAAAAATCGCTAAAAAAAATTGCTCAGTTTAGCTACAAAATGTTAAAAAACTGTGATTTTTTTAATTTCCCGCCACGTTGCTATTGTCCACCCTTAAGCTTGAAGCGCAGATGTTTAGAATACATTACGGATTACAATTTTAACGTCGTTTTTGTAAGAAATATTCATAATTTTGATATGGCTTCTTGTGAAGGTATGTTAAGAACTAGATACTGAATACATTACTACAAAAAAAAGTTTTGTAAAGTCCGACTTTGAACCCCATTATCTCGGAAACCGTAGGTTTCCCAGGAATAGTTCCTTGGGCAAAAATGTTCGTTATGATGAGGACAATACGTGGTTTTCCGCTTTGTTGGCGGTTTTTTAACACCCTGTATGTAATGAGATGATTTATACAGTGTCCAGTGGCACCTTCACTCACACTACAGGGTGCACTCTAAGTCAATAGTGGAACTTTAAGTAGGCTGTCTACTGATCAGTACAAACAACTTTTACCAGGTGGCGAAAAAATTGGAGCGAAAAAAATATCAGCTGTTCCATACAAAAGGTCGACTCAGTACGGCGCCAAATGTATGAAACAGCTGATATTTTTTCGCTCCATTTTTTTCGCCACCCAGTACAAGTTGTTTGTATTGATTAGTAGACAGCCTACTTAAAGTGTCGCTATCGATTTAGAGTGCACCCTGCAGATGGGTGAAGAGACCACTCGGCGCTGCAGTGCCTGGGGCATTGTTTTAGATATTTATTTATTTTCTCCCAATCACAGTATAAAATATACCCGATGATGCAAAATACAGGTTTTTTTAGAAAAGGAGCATTGGGAGACAGGAGTTCCAAATAGGTATAAAATAAGACCCGTTCTATGGATCTCCTAGCATCCACCTCTCGAGATACGTAACAAGATGGAGTAGGCTTGAGGCCATAGGCCATAGGCCTGAGGTAGGTAACAAACATACAAAAAAACTAATCAAGTACCTCCTGCTTTTTTGAAGTCAGTAAAAATATTTCTCTCTCTCTCTGTCTCGGTGATCCAGAACACACAGAAAATCCTGGATTTTATCACACAAACAGAATAGCTCAATTGGTAGAGCGCCTGCACGGTATGCGAGAGGTTGCGGGTTCAAGTCCCGTCCCGAGTGAATTTTTTCAACTTATTATAAATGTTTACAATCAGAATAATCTAGTTATTTCAAATTTACTTGTAATTTAGCCAACATTGGCAGGCCGCGTCCCGGAAAGCTCAGGATTGGTACAAAAATGTATTTTCTGGCACCACACCACACAACCGCTGGCGACATGCCAGACTGGAGTCTGCTACTGAATTCGTATAAATCAGCCTCCAATTACTGCCTCACCTGCACGCAAACTGCTGATACCTGATAAATAACAAACGTACCTATTCGAGCAATTGATGTTCGATCAAACGTCATAGAATTCAAGTAGGGAACCTACGGTACCTACGGGCAAGCAGGAATGTCTTTGATGCGACGTAACTCTAACTGGCCATGCCAGTAAACCAGCCTTGTCTTATACGCAGGTCATGTGAAAATGGAGGAATATTTGTCACTAACAATAAAATTTAAATACTAGCGGTTCGCCCCGAACTGTGAACCCGCGACCCCAGTTACAGATGATGTGTAACTTTGCTAACGCCATTCGCGCAGGCGCGCGCGCCCTTTGCATAGAAACTGTACAACCCTATATCTCGGCAACCGCTTGAGCAATTTGGCTCATGTTTGAACTTAAAAATTGTTTTAATTTCGTTTACCCGCCTACCTTTCATAACGATCCGACCAAATTTACTCAAGTTATCGTCGAACGAACATACATACATACAAACATACATACAAACATACATACAAATATACATACAAACGCCGGATTGTTCCAGTAGACTCGGAGAACTTCGCTCGCTCGTTCAATAATATTTAGTTTCATAGATTTTCCCAAAATGGGCACATTGGCCACATTTTCAACAATGGAAGTAAATAGCTTTGCCCACCTGTCCAAAGCTTTATGTCTCACAATATTACCTCGTAGGCTAAAGTTTAATGTCTGCCTTTGTTGAAAGGATCCTTTATGAGTACAATAGATTACTCCCTATTGCCCTCGTAGGTAGGCACATGAAGGCATTGGTAGAGTAAGTGCCGTAATATCAATCACAGTTTAAACTCAGACCTTAGATTAAACCTCACATTTAGTATAAAAATTAATCAGCAGATAGAGTTTAAACTAGCCTTTTTGGTTTAAACTGTGATTGATCTTACGGATCTAAGGACTTTGCATCTAGGTAATTTTTGCGTTATTTCAAGTGTTAGGAATAAAATCGGTTTAGAATCACCTCAAGAAGAAATGAATAGATCTTGGTTTTATTCTCGTTCTTCAGCTAAAATAATAATAGGTACTTATATAACTAAAGCAAGGACGTTTTTTTTAAAGGTAACCTACCTACAGTCAGTGCGGTCCGAATAAGCAAACTGTATGTGTAAAAGAGACAATAGAATGGCTTGTTTTATGACCATTACTCAAAGTAATTGGGCCCAAAACCCTTCCATCAACTGCAAACATTTTAGGCCCCCGCACAAACGGAGCACGATATCTCCCATATGAAACGTTTTAATTCCGACCACAAACATTGCCCGAATACTAAAAGGCTGCAGCCACGAAATTAGTGTCTCGAGGAAACAATGAAGGCTGTGGGAACACAGGTGCGTTTTAACGGTCGATATTATCGCATGCGTTATTGCGATATCTGTTATGAGTACACACGACAACACGTCGACCCTAACACGCTAGCACTCTATTCGGGTACGTTACGGGCGACTTTGGAACAAAAGTGTACACTCTGACGTGCTGTCGTGTGTACATTT
The DNA here is from genome assembly GCA_949319315.1 of Zelleria hepariella. Classification (NCBI taxonomy): domain Eukaryota; kingdom Metazoa; phylum Arthropoda; class Insecta; order Lepidoptera; family Yponomeutidae; genus Zelleria; species Zelleria hepariella. Next base: position 12,907,798 of record OX439392.1, on the reverse strand, counting down.
TGTATTAGGAAAGTCCTACTTCAATTGCGATAATTTCATTGCAGCAATTGAAGTAGGACTTTCCTAATACAAAATGTACTAAAAACAGATATCGCAATATTACGGAGTAACCTAACGTAACGTTTTTCGATCACTAAAAGGCGCTCTTGCCCGTAAAGGGGTTAAAGGGGTTTGAAAGTTTAAAGGCATAGTACCGATTTGCCACAACTTGAACTGCCCCGGAGTTCCACTTTCCGCATTCAGAGTTCTCAGATTTGCTTCACGAGAAATCCGCGTTCAGACAGCTTCAGTGTGAACGGTTCCAAGCAACCCCATACATTAAAAAGAACGCCGAACGCAGAACTCTGAACGCCGAACGCAGAACTCCGGGCTTTGTGTGCGGCGCGTTAGGATACTAGTGGTTCGCCCCGAACTATGAACTCGTGACCCCATATCTCAGCAACCCCTCAAGCGATTTGGCTCATGTTCAAACTTAAAAATTCTCTTTGCCTCATTTACCTGCCTACCAAATTTCATGACGATCCGGCTAAATTTACTCAAGTTATCGTCGAACGTACATATACATACATACATAAATACAAACATACATACATACAAACGCCGGATTGTTCCAGTAGACTCGGAGAACTTCGCTCGCTTCGCTCGCTCGTTCAAACATACAAACGCCGAATTGTACCTACCAGTAGACTCGTAGATCGCCCGTTCAATTACGAGTATGTCATAGGGAAATTCATACGTCGTCGTTTGTCCCCAAAAAAATTCAAAATAATTATACAACACAATATTCAACGCGATTGAACAAGAAAAACACAAAATGTTGGATTGGCACTATGGCCCGGTTTCTGAGTTGAGAATTTTACTAAGCACATACTTACGTATCGCTCTGTCGCGCTCTTTTGTGAGAAATCTGCAGAGACATGACGATACTTACTCATTTGCTTAGCGAATTTCTCAACTCAGTAACCGGCAGTATGTCACACAAAACCATTCGAACTCCCTTGAACAGCAAAAACTGTGTAGGTACCTATTCAAGCTTAGCTCTTTGCCGATTTTTGTTATTTTGTTGACATCGCCGTTCCCGCTCTACCAATGGCCACAATTTCCTGTCCTGTGTGCTAACAAACAAACGAGTTTTATACGTCGGAATTAATTGACATTGATACAACTCCACCCGGTGCGGATACGGCACAAATTGGAAACTAGAATAACAGTGAACTAGAACAGTAAACACACAGGAATAAAAGAAAATAATGCTAGAAAACCGTGGCATATTTGACTCCATAGGTTATTTATTTCATGCAAACAATGTCAACAAATCATAATAAAATTCACAAAAGCTTCGTCAAAAAATTCAAATAAAATAAACATGTCACAAAGAAAAAAGCAAAAAACGAAATCAGAAACGCACACACACACACCCTCGCACACAAACACACACCCTCAAAACCACTGCGGGCCATCTCCGACCCAAAGGTCCCCATACGTATTATCTTTCCTGTGGACTAGACCGAGACGTAGCTATAAGAGGATGTTATAGGTGCTGGGAAAGCCTAATGTCCATTGTCTGAAGGTGACTTTACCTATCTATGCTGTGCAATTTTAAAATCTAGCAAGAGCCACTTGTGAAATTTTACAGGAGAGCCAAAAACGGTTTGCTTTCTTTGTTTCGATGCCCTGGTAACGAGAGTAAGCTCAAAACGATCACAATGAGCCGTTTTCAAAGAACAAATTCACAGTAGTTCATAGATGGCGTTCACAGGCGTGGTCATAGAAGAAGTCTGTCTAGTGTAGTAGATAAATCACGAGATGCTGTACAGTACAAGTAAAAATCATCCAAACATAAATGCATCGACCTGTAGCTTTATATTTACAAAAGCCCATCTGTTTTTCATTCACTAATTAGTAAACTGAGTTACGTCTTACGGAGAGATTTCAAACTATGTCAGGAGGTACTTACGTTGTCTGGAGACTGGAGACTTCACTAACAATTTTAGTGAAGCAAGTTACTTGTAGGTCTTTATAAAATACATTTTCATAACAGATTTTCATGACATGTCGCTGACTGTAGCACGAGTACTTTTTCAGCGGAACCTTTTCTGAGAATCATGTTTTTTATTGTAAAAACAAGGGATCGACTCGAATTTGCTGATTTAAAAATAAAATTGCCGATCAACAAGGATTATGTTACGGAAAACGGTAAATTAATAAAAAAAATACTGTGTAAAATAATACTGAGCCAGAAGTCGGATCAAGGAAGTAGTTAGGATAAAATATAAAAGATTTTTCATGAATTGCGATCATTCCATTGCTATTATTCTTTTTAGTGCGCCTTGCCGAGCGGATTAGGCCTCTAGGTACACATTCATGATACCTTGAAGTATGCGTGACTTCACGCTGTGATCTTTTCCGTATCGCTCTACGCTTGTGGACAGGCTCGAAACCAATCCATACTCACCCGTTTGCACCCTCTCACTGGGGTTCGCAGCGTGAATATGTAGACGGCTTTAAACGCTGGCTACATCCGCTGACTTCCTTCTACCTAGGGGTTTCCCCATCTTCCATTCCGACCAACTTAACCGACAAAGTTAGTTGTCGAACCAACTGGTTGATCCGATCCCTAGTCATATTATTTAATTTGGTAGAATTTTGCTCCTGTTGGACCAACTGGATTTCTAGTAGACCATTATTTTTGATATTTGATGAAATAGTATGTAGAGTCCAGAGATTGGCCCATGCCCGAATATGCACCCAAAACATGGTAGATAACTGGGTATATACCCTCTATTTTTGATTATTTTGCTTTTGAATAAAGTTCTTTTTATTTTTATTTATTATGGGTAAATACCCAGTGATCTACCCAATTTTGGGTGCATATTCGGGTGTGTGCCCATCTCTGGTAGAGTCGTAGGAGGCTACCTACCAGTGATGTAGAAGAGAAACCAATAACCCCCATTTATTTGAAGAAAAAGTACTAGGCTTACATACAGGGTGTTAAAAGACAGCCAACAGACCCAAAAGCTACGCATACCAAAACAAAGTACTTTTTCGATAAATTATTGCTGCTTTATTGAAATTATTGCGCAGGTGTAATTAAGTTTATGTTACTTAAGCTTGAGGTGCCGATGTTTAGAATACATTGCGGGTTGCAATTTTAACGTCGTTTTTTGTAAGAAATATTCATAATTTTCATATGGCTTCTTGAGAAGGTATGTTAAGAACTAAATACCGAATACATTTGTGCAAAAAAAAGTTTTGAAAAGTCCAACTTTGAACCTCATTATCTCGGAAACCGTTGATTTCCCAGGCATAGTTCCTTGGGAAAAAATGTTCATTATGATGAGGACAATACGTGGTTTCCCACTTTGTTGGCGGTCTTTTAGCACTCTGTAGAGTCGTAGAAGCCTACTGGAGACCGCCTCTTTCCCTCAATTTTCGTCTACTAACCCCACATTTGTTTCACCAGGGCATCGGCATAAAGGACAACGACAGTCTCTCGGCGCTCCTGGCCGCCGAGGTGCAGTCGGACCTTCTCATCATGATGTCCGACGTCGACGGCATCTACAACAAGCCGCCCTGGGAGGATGGCGCCCGGATGATGCACACTTACACGTCGCAGGACAAAGACTCCGTGCAGTTTGGAAAGAAATCTAAGGTAATGTAGCGACCCCTGTCGGGCGCTCAGGAAACTGCTACATACTCGAGCTGTCAATCGCTACTCGCTACAATCCTGCATCGCGCCAGCAAAATATCTTTGGTGGCTGAGTATATACATATACAAGGTGTTACAAAAGTACCTAACTCTTTTTACAGGGTGTAACCTACTGGTGAACAGGATGTCAAATCTGTAAAACAAAGTTAAAAAAATCAATTTTTATTTTATAAACTCAAAATTGAAAATTTTTCATAACTTTTTTGTTTTTGTTATTAGCTCAAATTTAATAGTACATTACTGCCGCGGTCTTTAATGGGTGCGTTTCTGGCGCGCTTTTGATGGCCGACAGAGCGCAGCGTAGCGCAGCTCAAGGCTTTCACAGCGTGGTCAGCATTGCAGCCCTTGATGGACAAGCTGGAATGAAGGCCGAGACCGAAGGTCGAGGCCTTTATAGCGTGGCCAGCAAGGGCTGCAATGATGACCAAGCTTGACGGCCGAGAGCGTAGCTAAGCTAAGCTCGAGGCCATCATAGCGTGGCCAGAAGCGCACTCATTGCAGACCAAGGCTTGTATAGTGCTTTACTCAAACAAGCTTACCTTTTGTCTTATTTTACTTTCTGTTGATTTTTCATTCCGCAAACTTTTCGCAAGCTTACCTTTTGTCTTATTTTACTTTCTGTCGATTTTTCCTTTGACTTCGGTGGCAATAGGTACCTTTAAATATCTTATTTCGCTTCCTTTTTATGTTCGGCGTTGTTAAACAAATTGAATCGGAGGATTCCTTGCCTGAAGAGTTCACTTGTATTTACAAAAAAAAACAGCACGCACAGAAAAAATCACTTCGAACAACGCGCGAAGCGGTGAAAACAATATGGCCGCGCTTTTTTTTTCTATGCAATTTGTAGACTGCCAGCACCCAAACAGCCAAATTCTAAATAAATACTTTTTGTGCCAGACTTTTGAGTTCTATTTTTGAAACAAAACTCGACATTAATGGATTTTCATACAGTTTTTCTGGCCGCAAAACACGACATTAATGAAATTCCATACAACTTTTCTGGCGCCTAATCAAAGTAGCCCGCAAGTCCTCCTTTGCTCAAAGAAGGTAGTCGAATTAATGACCACATTACGAGCTTTTTTGAGTAAAAATATATTTGTGCGTGTAGGTGCCTTTACATAGCTTTGAGTTGTTAAAATATTGTGTAAGTCAATGAAAACAATATTTAAAAAATAATTTTCACTTGCCACATCGTTCACATTTTATTAATTTAAAAATTAACGGAACGTCATAGAGCAAAAAAAAAAATTAGGTTGTGATCCCTATCACCGGGTGCTATTATCCTGTAAAAAGAGTTAGGTACTTTTGTAACACCTTGTAGAACGTCCAACTATGTTCAGTTGGACCCGGCCGGTCCCCAAGCACAAACAACATCTGCTTGGCCGGAAATTTCCCTTTATCGTTGAGGAGCACGATCACCCGCTCCTCCTATAGTAAGGTTTTTGAACTATAAATTACCAGATCCAGATTTTTCGAGCGAAAGCAAGGTCGTCCTCTAATTTGATGCATCAGGAATAGCTATTGGTTCCGTTTCATGCAAAAAAGCAACCAATCGCCTAAAGGAGTATAAGCATTTTTAGGGTTCGGTACCCGAAGGGTGCCAAACGGGACCCTATTACTAAAACTCCGCTGTTCGTCTGTCTGTCTGTCGGTCCGTCTGTCACCAGGCTGTAAACGTTTTGCTCTTCCTGTCGCATGCCAGTCTGCGGTAGCATTGGTCTATCTCTATTCACTCTTTCGATCCACATAAAGTGGTACAGACATTGAGCTATAAACCTCAACCAACGTGGCTGCTCATGCTAAAGCTAGCTAAACTGGATCACGTACGATTTAGACTTTTACGTCTCTCCCGCCTCTTCTATCGCAGACTTTACGGCGCTGGCTTTGACCTACATTTATTGGGTTGAAAAATACCTAACCCAGCAAGCGACAAAGACAGAGGTACCATAACTTCTATTACTATAACTACTAGACAACTTTATACAAGTTTTAACTTATAGTTCTTTTGCGAAGATCTGAGCGTGGCCTGTGAACTTATTTTTTTACACGACTACACCTTTTTTCCTCACAAGTGAGGCCACGAATTTGGAATGGGACGGCGCGTCCAGTGAATCGTTCAAGCGTTTCAAACATTTCAATATAAGTCATGCATAATACGGTCGGCCACAGTCACAGATACCCCATGGCAGCTCTTACCGCGCGCGGCATAAGGGCGCCAATCGAACAAAAAGGGGTATCCTATCGTGTGGCCGACTGTACAACGCCCCGCTGCACTGCACGCGTATATAATCCGTACGCGATCAGAATGGGATAATACCTTTTGGAACTGAGAAGCTCGCGGTCCTGTAGCGTCAGCATTTCGGCAAACTCTAGTTGTCTATGGCAAACTCGCGTCGAAACTTGCTTGTGTTTTCTGTGCGCGTGGGTGTGTGCTCGAGTTTTATCACGTTTTATTCAATTAATGCAATAGCATTGAATCCTTTTAGATTACCACCATTAAACATTTTTGTTTATTTCCAATTTCATAACCCTATGATAGAACGTAGAACTAACAATTGTTTTACTGACGCTACTCGAGGACTGTCATTTTCGATTTAGTCCCAAAAGGTACCTATTATCCCATTCTGATTCCGCACGGATTATACCACCACGACTTGAGGCAGTAGGTAAACAAGACAGCACGTAGACACTTACATACATGCGTGCACTCTATTCACTTACGTTACGGGCGACATTGCAATGAAAGTCTACGTCTGTCGTGAGTCGTGTGTACATAATAATTATTCCAAAGGTAGGTAAGCTCTCTAGGTATTCCGTGCTGAGTGAAAAGCTCTTTAAATTGGCCATTGGGGGCTTGCTTAATGTTGGTCGAGCACATTATTATTCTAGAGCAGCCGTACTCAAAGAGTGTTTCGCGGAACCCTAGGGTTCCGCGATACCCCTGTAGGGGTTCCGCGAGAATTTAGAAAAAATATTCAAAACACCCCTCTCTGGTAGACCGTTCTGACGCGGCGTATCACGATCACGATTCACGAGCAGCAGCCGAACTTACTCATAGTGTACATACACCCTTACATACATACACTCAAAAAACATAACCCTCCCTCTCGGGTTAAAAACTATTGTTTTATTGAAGGGTTCCGTCAAGTATTTCGCTTTCCAAAAGGGTTCCGTCACCAAAAAAGATTGAGAACCGCTGTTCTAGAGTGAGGCCAACGACAAGACACTTTGGGGCGAAACTAAAATACCGGGCAGTATGACAGCGATCATTTGTATCTTCTGTCATGTAACTGATGAAAGCTCACATGTTTGCTAAAGACCTATAGCCAAACAAAAGCTAGAACAAAAGCTTGGCCTTGTAAAAACTTCCAAAAACTAATAGAACTTTTGCTGTTTTTAATTGAGGAACCATTTCTGAACATTTTCTTCATAAAAATAGGATTTTCCCTCCAAAATTTGGTTATTATTATCTTGTGCTTTTTTCATGGTGCTAATCTTGTAATTTCTTAACTCGTTGGCTCTTCGAGGTTGGACAATAGAGACAGATCTGTCTCTGTCGGAGCGAGGTGCTTAAGAGAATCTTCTTTATTCACTTCACACTCTCATGATTAGGTTTTAGCTGGATTTAGGTATCTCACTCTGCCCTGCAAACCATCCGAGTGGTCATTTTAACCATCTCGTGTCACTCTTGTTAGTGGAGATTCTACGGTTCTAGACGCTCTGTATAAATAAATAAGGCCGCATATTCGAAACGCGGTGCGCCCACGGGCTGCTGAACGTATAAACTTGTATTGAGTTGTCTATAGCAGCTTTTTAGCATTTAAAGCGTTTCAAATACACGCTCAATACAGCCTTTGAACGCTTATGCTGCACGCGGCGCCATTCCGAACTTGCGGCCATTGTCTAGTTTAGATAGATACTAGATAGATATAACACTTTATTGGACACTTTATTTTACAACTAGCTGACCCGGTGAACTTCGTATCACCTGAAATAGTTTGACTCTCCGCGTCAAAAATGGCGATTCCAATACAAAAAGACCAATTTTTATTTCCTCCGTTTTTCAGCTAATCCTTTAACTTTTCCCATATTTCTTTGCTTTTAAACCTACCCTGAACTATGGTGAACTAAAAAAAACAGTAAATATGCAAATCGGTCAAGCCGTTTCTTAGTTTTAGCGAGACTAATGCACGGCGAATCATTTTTATATATATAGAAGATAGAAGATAGAAGATACCAAAGTATAACAAAGAAACATACAACTAATAGTAGATATAGGTACAATGAGCGGCCTTATTGCTAAAAGCAATCTCTACCAGACAACCTTTGGATGGAGATCGAGGATATAATAAAATAGACGGAAGGTAGGTAAGTGTACAAATAACACAGGATCATTCCTAATTAAATAAATTAAATATGCATAATAGATAGATGTCGAGATTATCATTAATACATCGTTGAAAATATACCCTTTTAATAATACTATAAACCTACATTTTATATGAGTACATAAACTAATAAACGTACATACATGATGTTAAAAGACCGCCAACAAAGCGGAAAACCACGTATTGTCCTCATCCTAAGGAACATTTTTGCCCAAGGAACTATGCCTGGAAAATCAACGGTTTCCGGGATAATGAGGTTCAAAGTCGGACTTTTCAAAACTTTTTTTTTGCAGAAATGTATTCAGTATCTAGTTTTTAACATATCTTCTCAAGAAGCTATATCAAAATTATGAATATTTCCTACAAAAAACGACGTTAAAATTGCAACCCGCAATGTATTCTAAACATCGGCACTTCAAGCTTAAGTAACATAAACTTATACCTACGCTTGCGCAATGTGATTTCTGTGCGTTACACGTCCATTGCGAGATAAAATATTTTTCAAATTTATAACCTAAAAAACCAAAATCATTTCCCAGCAATATTTTTTCGAAAAAGTTCTTTGTTTTGGTGTCTAGTATGCGTGGCTTTCGGGTCTGTTGGCGGTCTTTTAACACCCTGTAGAAAAGGTCTAAGATTTTTTTTCTATTTTCCTCCACAAGGTCGGTACCGGCGGTATGGACTCCAAAGTGAACGCGGCAACCTGGGCGATGGCCCGCGGCGTGAGCGTCGTCATCTGCAACGGCATGCAAGAGAAGGCCATTAAGACCATCATCAGTGGGCGGAAGGTCGGCACCTTCTTCACCGATCACGTCACCAACTCGGCCACCTCCGTCGATGTCTTGGCTGAGAATGGCAAGTTACCAAATCTAAACAAAACCTCTCTCTTCTAATACTCTTGGTGACAACATTACCCGCTGATTTTGCATCGCGTTAGCAACGTTTTTGGGTGGCCTAAAAACTCTGACACCAGGGGTGGCCACTACCTCATACGATTACCTACCTACCTAGCAACGTTTTTATTGTCATTTGTAGCCAAGGTTAGTACATATGCAATAACTAATACCAGGAGGCATAACATCACTGCCTGGCATATCTATTTTGTTTTTCGATGTCGACTGGTAAAGTAAAACAGATATATGTTTTGATTCCAGCAATTACAATTTCATGCTCCGATCTGATTGCTCTGATCCAATTTTCTGAAATAAATTTCAAGCTTTTTACTTTGTCCACAGCCCGCACGGGTAGCAGAGCTCTCCAGAAACTTTCACCAGACCAGCGCGCGACAGCCATTCACTCCTTGGCCGACCTCCTCGTCTCCGAACAAGACAAAATCCTTGAAGCTAACGCGAAAGACTTGGAAGAAGCGACCAGGGGAGGCCTCGCTACTCCTCTACTGAGCCGACTGTCTCTAAGCCAGTCAAAACTGAAGACCTTATCCTACGGCTTGAAGCAAATTGCTGACTCCAGCTACCAAAACGTAGGGAGGGTTTTGAGGAAGACAAAGTTAGCCGATAATTTGGTTCTGCAACAGGTAACAGTACCTATTGGAGTGTTGCTTGTCATCTTTGAATCCAGACCTGACTCTCTACCCCAAGTGGCAGCTTTAGCTATGGCATCAGCAAATGGTCTGCTTCTCAAAGGTGGAAAGGAGGCGGCACACTCCAACAAAGTTCTTATGGACCTCGTAAAAGAATCACTAAGTTCGGTAGGAGCTGAAGATGCGATCTCCCTAGTTTCCACTCGAGAAGAAATCAGTGACTTGTTGACTATGGAGAACTACATAGACTTGATTATACCTAGAGGCTCCTCGGAATTGGTTAGAAATATCCAGAAGCAATCTCAGCATATACCTGTTCTGGGTCATGCTGAAGGTATCTGCCATGTCTATGTCGATAAAGATGCGGATCCAGTGAAAGCATTGAAGATAGTCAGAGATGCAAAGTGTGACTATCCAGCGGCTTGCAATGCTATGGAGACGCTTCTAATCCACGAGGATCATATGACTGGACCACTATTTACTGAGGTGTGCAATATGCTGAAGAATGAAGGAGTCAAGATACACGCAGGTGCTAAGTTGTCAAGTCAGTTGACCTTCGGGCCACCTCCAGCTAAGACCATGCGTCATGAGTACGGAGCGCTGGAATGCTGCATTGAAGTTGTAAAGGATATGGATGAAGCGATCCAGCATATTAATAAGTTTGGCAGCTCACATACTGATGTCATCGTTACTGAGAATGGTGAGTTGGGTTTTCTTGTGGTGTATAAAATTTTCTTACAGACGTATATACTAGAATGGCAGATGCAAACATTGCTTTGAAACGCATCTAAGAAAACACCTTGCTAAAGATGAGAAAACAGAGAACACGTAAAGTGTAATAAAATAAAACACGATAGCTGGAAGTTATGACAAAGAATGTGCCATGCGTAAGATAAACTCAAAGTAAATAAAGCTGATATAATCTGATGGCTGTATTTACAAATAAATATGGAACCATTACGCTAAGGCATGATCACAATAGTTTCAATGCCTCAGTACCTCAGTGCGTGATATTCATTTAGATTTGTTTACTCTAGCAGTTATCTAAAAGTAACTTCTACTGATAATTCAAGTGTAAATAGTAATTAGGTAGGTAAATGTTGTTTGTTTTGTTCGTAGGAATGGATATTTACCTACTTCCTATGTGAATTGGTGTTCCACCTAAGTGGAATAGAGTTTCAGTAATATCAACTCACATCACAAATTTTATTTGAAACAGAATTGGAGTTGATGATCAGTATTTATAATAATCTGAGAGCAGAAACCGATGGCAAACAAAACTTTTGACTTTGATGGCAGCCTTTATAAAATTAATAACTCCAGCTCTGATTTGACGCGTAACTCAATTTGTAAAGGGCTGGTACGATATGCCAGGGGTTACGGGTTCAAAGAATGAGAACTTATTTTGAAAATCCTATCATTCTTGTAGACCTGAGCTGTATTGTTTTCGGTGCATCACTAACCTAACACGTTTTAACTTCCAGATACCGCAGCGAAATCGTTCCTAAAGGCTGTGGACAGCGCGTGCGTCTTCCACAACGTATCTTCTCGCTTCGCTGATGGCTTCCGCTTCGGTTTGGGAGCCGAGGTCGGCATCTCCACTGCCAGGATCCATGCTAGAGGTATTAAACTGTTTTTTTTTTTAACTATTTGCTCTAATGGTCATGGACCATTGAACAAATTAAAAATGTTCACATATCAAACCCTAGAATTAGGTGAGAACTATCTAAAACAGCCAGTTTCGTGTTGACATACATAAAATTTTTGAAGATATTTTGCTTGCAAAAAAATAGGCGGCGCACTTGTTTCAAGCAAAATATCTTGCAATCTATTATGGATATCAACATGAAACTGGCTGTGTTCGATAGGTCTCACCTAATTCTAGGGTTTGATATGTGAATATTTTCGATTTGTTTAGTGTATTTGATACAGGATTTTGTGCATTTTTCTTTGCGCGCGGGCTAATTCGTGGCATTTTATTACTTCTCTGCCCAATCTCGTTTCTCTCTATCTTTCTCGCAGTAAGTGTGATGGAGATCCTTGGATCGGATATGTCTCGGGGTCGGGTGATTTGATCATTGGATGTTATTAGTCGGTAGTTGTAGGTAGAAATGTGATATTTGGACTTTAAGGCACTGGTTCCTCACATTGTTGATTAGGTTGTTCTGACTGCAGAGACAAAATTTCCCATTCAATTTCGAAAAGAGAAGTATTCCTATTAAATTACGAAGGTTTTCTAAAAAAAAATATCATAACTTCCTCGAATTAGCACTCTAAGCTCAATTTAACGGCTAACTCCGAATGATTTGCGAGTGCCGAGCTAAAATATGGCTTATTAAGAAGGCAATAAAGCGCAGACCCCCTGATGATTCGCAATCAAGTTCTAATTGAGTCGTTCGCGAGGCGTCGTTAGCCTCAATATTGACGATGGTAATTTGTGCCTAGCCTGGGCAGCCATTCTGATACAATTTTCTACAGTTAGGTGAAAGTGAAAGAAAGTGATAGTGAAAAAAAAAACTTTATTGCCGAGAACACATAAAATTAAATTTAGTAACAAAATTCCGAGTTATATAGATTAAGTAGGGTAGGTAAGCTAAGCTTTAGTTAGGCAAATGGACTAATGCTCAGCTGTGTGCCGTAAGTAAACTAAGTAAGTAAGTAAGTAACTCTTTATTGCACAAACGAAAACATTTTACAAATAAACATTTAAAAATAACAGTACTAATGGCGGTCTTATTGCTAAAAGTCACCGGACGGCGCTGATTTTCAGCATGCGCCATGGACATAATATTAATTTAGATACTTGATGCAGTTTCAACATTTTTTAAATTATACAAAAAGGAAAACAACATTTTTTTTTAAGAAAATAAAAATAAAATATAACAACAGAAAGGATTCCAAATTCCGAGAAAAAAAGACAAAAACAGAAACATAATCAAGGTTGAACAAATGATAATTATGATACTTATACATACAGATTCTCCTCCGATCAAAGATAAAAAAAACCAGCAAAACAGATTATAGGTAGGTACAACTTATACTGAAGTGTATGTGTGTGTGTGTGTGTGTGTGTGTGCGAGGGTGTGTGTGAGGGTGTGTGTGGGTGTGTTGTGTATGGGTTTATGTAAAGTTTGGGGGAAGAAGGCAGACGCCACAGTTATTTGCACAGTTATCGTATGAGGTAGTGGCCACCCCTGTCGTCATAGTTTTTAGGCCGCCCAAAGGGCCTCTGACATACGATTGTTAACAACAACCGGGACCATTATGGAAAAATCATATTGCGCTATCACCAAAGTCGTAGAATACAAGTTGTTGGAAATCACATTTAGAAGTTGAAGTGTTTCAGGAATAAAGCTATTAGAAAAATGCTTTGTACAGATATACTACAAAAGATCCAAATCTTCTTCTTTTTGCAGGGTGTAACCTGCTGGTCAACAGGATGACATGACTGTAAAAAAAAGTTGAAAAACATATATATTTTTTTTTTATGTATTTTTATTTTGGTAGTTCAAATTCAAGCTAGTGATTGTGGGAACATTGTAAAAAATAATGATACTTTTCTCCAGACCCTGTAAAAAGAGTTAGGAACTTTTGTAACACCTTGTAGATCGCTAAAGCCCGGCGCTAATACCTACACGAAGTAGAGTAAACAGCAAAGTAGGTTGAAAACTAACCAAAGTAGACAGCATTGGGAGACAAGAGTAGAGTAGCTAGTTCCAGGGGGTAAGTTCCTCTACCGATATCTAATATAATACAACTTGTCTTATATCTTACCATGCCGTCAACTTTACTTAATTATGAAGTAAAATATTGTGAGGTAACCCGATTTAATTTGTTAGCTTATGACTAAGCTGTATGGTTGGTATAATTTGCTGGGTAGTGAAAGTGAAAGTGAAAGTGAAAACGATTTATTGCCAAGTTATACATATAAGTACATAGTGCTGCTATGTAAAATACATGCCTCAGGTACTACAGTGATCGAGTGGTCTCTTCACCCATCTAGTATGTTTACCGGTCGCAGTTCGCAGTAGTACCACAGGTAGTACGGTCGGCCACAGTCTCAGATACCCCATGGCAGCTCTTACCGCGCGCGGCATAAGGGCGCCAATCGAACAAAAAGGGGTATCTGAGACTGTGGCCGACTGTGCCTATTTCGTTCGTTCGAATTTCAAATGTCCAACGGCAACAAAGTAGAGTCCCTTTGCAAATTGAATCGTTATACAACAAGTATAGAGGCGGGTTTACTGGCGAGTTGTTTATGGGAACAACAAATGCTTTTACGATCCTTATTTCGTTGGATTAGAGTTTGTTTTTTCATCAATCAATTATTCGTTTGTTGAAACATTATTACACTTGGCACTGGCTTTGTAGTCGGACTTTATCTACAAAGATGTACGGAGAGAGAGAGAGAGATCCCTCAAGTCGGGACTTGAACCCGTGACCTCTAGCGTACTGAGGCAGAACTCGATCAACTAAGCCACAGTACAGAAATGATAGGCAGGTAATAGTATGAGGTAGTGGTCACCCAGTGTCAGAGTTTTTAGGCCGCCCTAAGGGCCTCTGACATGTTTAAACGATTGTTATTAATCAACAACAACCAGGGCAAGTTTAACGTGCCTTCCGAAGCACGGAAGCGTTCATTATATGACCCATCCTTAGACTGACCGCGGCCGATTAAGAATAGCTAGTCAGACTAGGCTATGAGCGAGAGTACGGAAATATGCCAGTAGGGTAACTCAGCAGTATCCCTAAAAAAATTACCCAAGCTCGCTCGTGCTAGCTCGTCAAAAATTCGTCCATACAAAAGTTACGTACCTGCGTTCCGTCCGTGGCGTACCGAGATTCGAGGCGCATCGGTATAAAGGGCGTTTCGACCGTTTCTACGAAGATAAAATACTGCCCCTACTGTGTTAGAATAAAATATAAAATACAAATTCAATGTACCGAATAAAAGAACAAGAATGAATAAAATTCATCATCATCATTTGGCTTGCTCTATTAAATTTTAGGAGTCGATACCGGGGTTACTTTGCTCCAAGCGGGTTGACTTTGCACCTTTGAGTTTTATTACCGGTACTTTGCATAATAAGGTTCCGGCTGCCAGAACTCTCCTCGTTATTATACAGGGTAAAATATAATTCCCTCTTTGAAACCCGTCGAACAGAGTTCCTGAAATAATTTTCTATTAAGTATTTCTACTATTTTAATCTGTTCAGTAAGCGCGTTGACAGCTACGTATTATGTCAGGTCAGGCGAAACTGATGGAAAACTTCCCGCTAAAGTAGCGTGGCGTGAAATGTAAAATTTTCAGTTTTTTTCAATTTTGTAGCTAAACTAAGCTATTTTTGTTCAACGAGTTTGTTTAACGACAGTACATGGTATTATTTTATTATTCTAAACAACAATAATTCAGCTGATTATTAGATTTACTCGAACTTCTAGTTTTTTGGGCAGTACCATTGGTTTGTGGACCAGAAAAAAAATCGGCTTAATTTTTGTTGGTCTGTTGTTTAGAATAATCTGAGAATAATGAAAAGAACACAATTTTAGTGTCGTGAATCAAAAATCGCTGAACAAAAAGTTTAGCTATAAAATAAAAAATAAAACTGAAAATTTGGACTTTCTCGCCACGCTACTTTCGTTGAAGCTTAAAGTGACCATTCCCATAGAAAAAAATAAACAAATGTGCTGAAACTTTCCATGAAATTGTATCATCAAAAAATGTATATTTATCCCTTTGTATTGGCGTGAGCCAAACGTCTTGAAGCCCGAACTCTCTCTCCTCTCTTTGCCCTTCTAGTGGGACATGTCCCTTGTACATGTACAGGCCACATCTTACTTATCTTTCCTCTTTCCAGGTCCGGTCGGAGTGGAGGGTCTCCTAACCACCAAGTGGCTGCTGGAAGGCACGGATCACACCGCGGCTGAGTTCAACGAGGGCAAGCGAACCTGGCTGCACGAGCAGCTGCCCATAAATTGACTACCGAACCGGCAGACCGGCAGTTTTCGACGCGAGATACGGTGGGGCAGATTTATCGCTTTAATAGAAAGGCTCGTGGCTCGTGGCTCCTAGGCAACATGAGATTGGAGACGGATGGACGTAAACGTAATAGTGTGTAGGTTTCAATAGCTTTTTGTGCGATATTCACACATAATTTGGTTCGAATGGCTGTTAAATATTGTAATTAAAGTAATAATAAAAAAATATATACGGCAAAAAAATGTCTTTCGACAAGAAATCATGAATTCGCATATTTATAATCATGTACCGCGCTCACGCCCATACAAACAGAGAAAAGATTTTGCTAACACTAAATACATATTATCCGATTTACGAGTATAATGAATTTTCGTGACAATAAAATCTGTAGATTTTAGTCTGTCTTCTTTTTTGGTAATAAAAAAAATACTTTAGATTTATAATAAACGAAATAGAAAAACATACAAACAGATTAGATTCTGCCCCTGGAAGGCAACCTGGCTCCACGAGCAGTTGCCCAAATGCCCATAAATTGACTACCGAACCGGCAAACCGGCAGTTTTCGACGCGAGATACGGTGGGGCAGATTTATCGCTTTAATAGAAAGGCTCGTGGCTCGTGGCTCGAGGCGAAAGGGATGGATGTCCTTATGAGATTAGAGACGGATGGATGTAATAGTTTGTGTACCTACAGCGGTTTCAGTAGCTTTTGATGGTTCGTAATTTGATTCGAAACGGGTTACAGATTACAGTGCGAATCAAAATACTAAGTTACTATACTATTTTTTAACCATTTATATTCTTTGAATACTCTTTTATATGAGTAAGCGACATCTCGGACAAAATATTTTCGGACACTTTGTCCGAAATGTCACTTTGTATTTTTAATATTATTATTTATTTTATTTGAACCAAATTACAGTGGTTTTTATTTAACTGTTTTTAAAATGTATTTTTTAAATGTCATTGATGTAAATAATCGCAGCGGCCCGGGTAATTGTGCCGATACTGTCTTTCGTCAAAAAGTCGTGAACCAATCATGTGCCAATTGAATGTAACAAGTTTCTTACAGTGGCAGAATCCGTGATAGGTAGGTACACACGACAGCACCTCGACCCCTACACGCTAGCACTCTACTCGGTTACGTTACGGGCTACTTTACAACAAAAGTGTACACTCTGATGTGCAGTGGTGTGTATGTTGGTTTTATTATTGTTAAGATTGTTTGTCTATAGGTAGGTAACAGGAAAACTGTTATTTTCAGTGATCAATGTCTACATTTAGTACCTCAGTTTATCGTGAATATTTTCTATCTTGTAAAAGCTTGTAAATTTTGGCTTGGATTGTGAGTTAGAAGAAATGACAGAAATGTTTCTGAAAAAAATGCTGAGCTAAAGCTCATTTCGACAACATTAAAACATTTCGAGATTAAAACAGCGCAAAACAAGCGGTGAAGTAAGAAGTAAGTAAATGACGTGAAGCGAATTAAATGTAAATGGTCCTCGATTTGAGATAACCAAATAGCATAATTGAATAAGTAATATTCAGGCTAAATGTTTCAGACAAATTCAGCAAAAAGTTTCCTCAGAGGGATCCTCTTGATATTTTATTTCGTAAGAAAATGGTATAATATCAAGGCTCTGCATAAATATTGCTTCTATACAAGGTGTTACAAAAGGTCCGTACTCTTTTTACAGGGTAATAGCACCCGGTGATAGAGATAACATCCCAATATTTTTTTTACGCGTTGATTTTTTAATTCGTAAAATGTATGCGCTGTGGTGGGAGACAAGTATTTTTAAAATATGGTTTTCATTGATTTTCACACAGTTTTATCAACTTAAAACTATGCAATTTCACTTACGCACACAATCTTTTCTTTAATATTGAACTAAATCCAATAACCAAAAAGTTTAGAAAAAAAAATGTTTGAGGCTATAAGATAAAAATTGTTTTTTTCAACTTTTTTACAGAAAGTTCATCCTGTTGACCAGTAAGTTACACACTGCAAAACCTTTTGTAACATGTTGTATCTAGATGTAAGGAAGAAGAAGATATAGAAGAGATTTCGTCTACGCAAGTGCGTGAATAACATATTCAGTAGGTAGTTTTCCATTTATATAGGGCCCAGATATAATCTGCCCTGAAAAAAGCTTTTTTAATACAGTTGCTCAAAAAGTGGCGTATTGCAGGGACGTATAGCGTTCGGGATGTGGGCTATTACACACTCGTGCTTTTTTTTTACCTTTCCCGCACTCGTGCGTTCTCTTTCCCAACTGTCAAAATAATGTCTATTAAAAAGAAAAACCAACCATGAAGTTTTTACTAAAAAAGTTTTTATGATTCATGCAAATACGTATATTTCTAAAAAGAAGGTACTAATTTGTTTCAATATCAGATTTAATGATTTGATTGAATGAGTTTGGTTAGGTTTCATTTCATTAAATTTCATTTTCATTTCATATCAATAAAAAACTTCTACTGAAGACTTGGCTGTATGGGCATAGTTGCCTTTGCCTACCAGAATGGGTGAAGAAAAAAAAACTCTGCTTATATTCTACGGTTGGCGCCATTTTGGTTTTTCAGAAATTTTCTTTGCTTTAGTTGTTTGTTGCACAAAATGAGTAATTTCGACCCTAGTTTTTTTTAATTAACACCATCGGAACTCAGTATAATTGCACAAAATGCTTCGGAGAACATTTTACCGGAAAAGTCAAAAATGTTAAGTTAGTTGAGTTTATTGTGTTTTTATTATTTTATTAAATTGCTTAATTTTTTCGCAACTGTATTAAAAATAGTCGTTCAGTACACGTGCGGAACCGTCATTGCAACTTGTTCCGACTGTCAACACTCGCCTTCGGCTGCGCCTCGGCTCGGGTAGCCATTTGTCGGAACTCTTTGCAATGACAGCCTTTCCACACTTGTAATGAAATATACTATTCCATCGTATTTTGTATTTCTTCGTAAATCGCTTGGTAGCTACCTACACAGCTTAAACCAGGCTTTAACCTAAGCTTAAGAAAGGAAATATCTACTAATGTTGTAAATAATAATAATATCGTGTGCAATAAGTTACACAAGCGTTAGGCGAGACAATAATAAACGTACATTTGTCGGAAATTGTTTATTTTCTTTATTACCTATTTCCTATTATTTCCTCGCTTACCTGATATTGCCCCTACGAGCTAACACAATGACATATTGTCGAGAGAACCCTAATAATAATAAGATACCTACTGGGGAAATCCCGCGACTTTGCGTTTGATAGTTAAATTCTAAAAAAATTAGCAGTTTATCGCAATCAGATAACTGGAAGAGAACTGCAATTTTTTCCTCTTTACATTAGTTAAAGGATGGACCTCCCAAGACCAAAACAAAACTAACTAGGTATTGATTTTGTTGTTCGTCCGTCTGAAAATTGCCTTCAGGAAAGTTCGTGGGATATTACCTATATTTTCATTGGTCATAGAAGATAAGGTGAAACCCCTTCGAGATACAAGATACAAGAGGTTAAACCCCTCCGTCGGTGTACGAGGCTCATGCTAAGCTAGCTGATGATGTTAAATTAAAGGCCTTTGCAATGAGATGATTTATACAGCGTCCAGTGGTACCTTCACTCACACTAGATGGGTTAAGAGACCACTCGGCGCCGCAGTGCCTGGGACATTGTTTTAGATGGAGTAAGTAGGCTTGCCCAGCACCTATACCATCCTGACAGCTTAGTCAGCCTAGCCCACAGGAAAGACGAGCTTAGTCTCGTCTCATCTATTTTCTCCTGCAGAGATTACCTACCTTATGAATGACAGAGCAATACTAAAAGGCAAATTTCTTATGCAGTGGGCCCACAAGAGCATGGTGGTAGATATCCTATCCTCGAGAGCAAGTGGGAAAAAGGCCCAAAGGGCACATTTCTTGTGGAAATGTGTAATTCATCAGAAATCCATGAAGCCACGATGAAGCAGATAAGAAATTCATAATGTCAAAAGTTTAGAAACCTATTTGAACAAAGTTATACAAGACAGACGCAACCTTAAAAGGTAGAGTTTCAAAGAGATCGTGACAAAAATATAAGTTAAAAACTAAAACCCGACTACCAAAAGGCTTGAAACAAAACCTGCTTACCCTTAAAATAAACTCATAGACTCTATCAATGAAGAAGGGCAAAAAACACTTTTTGGTATATTCTTGTTATACCTACTTGTTATGTTTACACAACATGTGTTATAAATTTTTGAAAATGTCATATATTTATATCCATGACGATGGTATCCGATAATTTTTATTATTTCGTCACTTTAGGGCGCACCACAGACGCCAACTCGGATTTTTTGAAAATTCAACTTTCCTACATCACCTGGGTGATTAAGACAAATCCAAAGACACCTCATTTGTTGAAATCGGCAGAGTAGTTGAGGCTCTGCGAGGGAACATAATATGAACACACAAACATACATACACACATACATACATACATACGCTGCTAAAATCATAACCCTCCTTTTTGCTTCGAGTGGTCGGGTAAAAAAACGTGAAGTTCACCATTTGTTACCGTAATGATACCGTTTACCATCGGCAGCGCTTACGTCACTGCATCAGAATATCGCGATTCCTTTGTGAAATGATACTAACTTTGGAACTTGAAAACAATTTGAGACAGCAATGTTATGTCTAGGAAAAGTTGTTTTTGTGACATTCGTCAAGGAGTTTTTGTTGAAATCGGCAGAGTAGAGGCTCTGCGAGGGAACAGATGAACACGCACACATAAAATACGCTGCTAAAATCATAACCTTACTTTTTGCTTCGAGTGGTCTGGTAAATAAACGTGAAGTTCACCATTTATTTGTTACCGTAATGATACCGTTTACCATCGGCAGCACTTACGTCACTGCGTCAGAATACCTATCGCGATTCCTTTGTGAAATGATACTAACTTTGGAACTGGAAAACAATTTGAGACAGCAATGTTATGTCTTGGAAAAGTTGTTTTTGTGACATTCGTCAAGTAGTTGCCAACCATGACTGAAAGAACCGTTTTTCCAACTAAACCGACTAACTGAAACGAATCAACTACAGGGTACACTCTTATTCGATACTGGAACTTTAAGTACCTAAGTACCTAGGCCGTTTTAAGTAAGCTGAGTTATGGGAGTTATGGGGAAAATCGTCGAACAAAAGTTGTTGGAAATCACAATTAGTAGTTGAAGTGTTTCAGGAATAAATGTGCTTACTTACTCCGCTGGCTCAGCGACCCGAAGTGGGTCTTGGCCTCAGACACAAGAAGTCGCCACTGGTCTCAGTATTGCGCGGTCGCTTTCCAGTCGCCTGCCAGGAATAAAATTAAATGTAATATTTAAACATGGCCCTGAGAGGTCTCTACATTTCCCCCAATCGACAGATACGGTTTAAACTAGCCTTTTTGGTTTAAACTGTGATTGATACTACGGGCCTTATACTATCCCATTAATACACGCGTATTCCATAACAATGCCGCGGAATTAAGCCTCGCGTCCATTAGGCGGATCGGGGCGGATTTTTGCCGGCGGCAAAAATCCGCCTGCCTATATTTTGTATGGAAGTGCGTCCACTAGAGCGCATCGGGGCGGGGCGGGCCGCGACGCAATATTTTTGCCGGCGGATTTTTGCCGGCGGCATTACCCGCCCCGATGCGCCTAGTGGACGCAGGGGCAACAGCATGCTCGCGCATGCGAATGCGCGCGAGTGTTGCCATTTGTCGACCAGAATACATAATCGGCTGAATTATTGTTGTTCTTGTTTATAATAATGTAAAGAATTCTATGCTATTGGCGTGAACGAAAAATCGCTGAACAAACGCTTAGTACGAATAGCTCAGTAAAGTTAAGCTTCAAAAAAATAAAACTGTAAAAAAATTGAATTACCCTCCACGCTGCTATCGTCCAACCTTAAGGGTGGACGATAGCAACGTGGCGGGAGATTCAAAAATTTCACAGTTTTTTACATTTTGTAGCTAAACTGAGCTATTTTTGTTCAGCGATTTTATGTTAGACAAAAATAGCTCAGTTTAGCTACAAAATGTAAAAATCTGTGAAAATTTTGAATTTTCCGCCACGTTGCTATCGTCCACCCTTAACCGATCATGATGATGAAGAAATACCAGCAGAAGTATTAGAAGTTGATTTTTGGTTTTGTTAAGTTTATGGTTTTCACAAACGCCGTATTGTTCCAGTAGACTCGGAGAACTTCGCTCGCTTCTCTCGCTCGTTCAATTATTCCGTTTCGGATCCAGATTGAACGCAGGTTGGACGTAACTCAACGCGGGATTTTTTTGTAACTAAATATTGAAATGAAAAAATATTACGTATACTGCGTGTTATTCACTAGGTAAGTAAAAAAAAAAAATGTCATCGAGTATTTATCATCAATTTTATTAGTTTAAAGTGCATGAAATCCCTAATATAAAATAGTCTGTAATTTTGGCATGAATGAATAGGGCTTGGCAATTTTTTTGCAGCCAAGGGCCACATAGAGCCAAAATGGCATAAAAGCGGACCGTACCTGAAACTATAGGTAGGTACTTACCATACCCTATAATTATTTTACCCATAGTATATTCAGAGTGAGATGAGCGCGCGTCAGAAAATTTCAGTCTCAATCATACAAAATAATTTCAATCTGTTCAAAATTTCTCAATCGACTAGGCATCAAAAAGTTACAATTTAGGCAATGTCACAAAAAGTCACAACGAGGGCTCAAAAGTTACAATATTTGTGATTAGACAAAGTGGCAACACCAAAAAATCCGCCGAGCCGATGCGCCGATCCGCCCCGATGCGCTTAGATGGACGCACCCCAACGTTGCGTTGCGTTGCGGCCCGGCCCGGCCCGCCCCGATCCGCCTCATATGGACGCTAGGCTTTAAACATCAAGTTGGCGTTTTTTGGAACGGAATGGACCTTCTTGTATTAAACCATTCGGCTTATCCTTATCTTATTCCTTTGTGGAACGCTACCTAACTTGTAATCAAGAGTTAAGAACTTCTAAATATCCCGTGTTGCTTGATCAACTTTTACTCACGTACGTATTATCTCTAACTTAGAGAGTAGGTACACGGGATGAGACGTGTTCATTCATATACGAAAGTTTTGTCTTCTTTTAGACATACTTAAGACCCTAAATGTTCGAGTTTGTTGTAGAGTATTTATACCAAGTTACAAAACAATCGATTATTTTTTCCAAAAAACTTAAATAAAGGCGTTGCACAAAAGAATTCCCTTGGGTTGAAGAAAAATAGTCCCTATTACATTGTATGTAGTAAGCGTTTTGTCAAGGGAACTCTTTCGTGAAACGCACTCTACATACGAATTGGTTCAATATTTAATTAATTTTGTTCAATTTGTTCTCTACTAACCGTGACGTGCGGTCACGGCGGCCTTCTCGAAGCGCGCGCGCGATGTGCGGCCGCAAGCGATGGTATAATAAATAGTAAGGAATTTTTGAGTATTCTTCACTGTTTATTTTTTGTTTTAGTGTAAATAATCACCCCTCAGTCGGGTGTCTATAGCTTGCTTCAGAGATAGTTTTATCTATCTCCAAGTGGAAAATGAGCAAGTTTCCACAAGGTTAGTCGGTTAGAACTTAGTTCCGACAAAGTTAATATTATTATGGTTTCAGTTATGGGAGCCAAGTTTGTTTTTGCCTTTGAGCTCTATTCCCTAAAGAAAATATAAAGTGCAAAATTAAAAGTTCTGTTACCCTGTGTACCTGGTATTCCCTTCGATCAAGGATAAAACTAGATACAACATATAACTCTGAAATGTGTCTGGAAAAATAGATGCCCAAACTACCTTTGGGTGCTTATTTGCTCGTAGTCTATGCAATTAAAGTAAAACTATACACTAATGCAATATGGTTGACATTCGAATATTAGACGTATGGTCGAAATGATGTTTCGTATTGTTCTATTGCTGATATCATTTGTTTTTGTGGGGACAAGTTTTTATTGTGATTTTATACGTAATGTGGATTCTATTGGATTTAGTTCGGTGGGTATTCCAAACAGATTTTAAACCTCAAAATAGGATATTCATTATTATGAACGCTGCTGGCTGAAAATACCCTGTACCTGGTATTCAAAACAGATTTTACACCTCAAAATAGGATTTTCAGTTGAACGCTGGCTGAAAACCCGAATTTAATGAGGGCTACCGCGCTCTGATATTTTTCCGCTATGGGCGCTAATGTAGCACGAGGTCAAAATGTCCCTGTTTGTATGGGCTACGCGGGTTTAATTTATAATGAGAATAATGTTGTGAACATTTTGGAATACCTGAGATTAATTTTATTATGGCAAATAGTTGCTGTCCCGCTAAAGTCCGTTCGCTTTCATAGTGTCACTTTGATATTTGCCGCCATGGCGCGCGGCGGCTTTGGTATCCCAAGAACCAAGATTGCCGTCGTGTGTACCGACACTATCTAAGCGAACGGACTTTACCAACTACAGACTGCTATGAAACAGTTTTATCTTTCGGAAAATTGTGTTATATTTTTTTTTTCGAAAAAAACGGGACTTGCTCGATGTGTTTTATTAGTATCTACAGTTTTAAGATAGGTATTAAGAGAGTAATAATTGTGTTTATTGTACAGTCGGCCACGGTCACAGATACCCCATGGCAGCTCTTACCGCGCGCGGAATAAGGGCGCCAATCGAACAAAAAGGGGTATCCTACCGTGTGGCCGACTCTACACCAAAAATTAAATATTGACAAGATTTTGAGCTTATTTATCTACCCGCTATAACAGCCCATAACAATGTATTTTATGAGAACTTTGATCATAGAGGAGCCATGAGTGGGTACTAAAATGAATACAGTCCTATCATTAATCCCTTAGGTAGGTTGTTAAAGTCTGTTCGCTATCATAGTGTCGCTTTGATATTTGCCGCCTTGGCGCGCGGCGGCTTTTCACAAAAGAAATTAAAGGAAGCCGACGCGGCGCAAACACGCCAGTGAATTTGGCTCGCCGCTCGTCAAAGAAGCGTCGTATTGAGAGGTTGTGCTTGTGACTTTTGACTTAGTATTTTGTATTTAGTGTCGATCGCTACGTGTAGATAAAATGTTTTTTCGTTCGTTAGGACAGCGAGGTGCCTCTAGACGAAACTTCGAATGACCCAAAAATTAAAAGACGAAGGTTTTGTAAAACATTTAAGCAAATTCTAGATAATGTCCATCAGCATTGTGTTCAAATGAATATGTCTGCGCCCACAGAAACTTCAAAAATAGTTGGTATCCCAAGAACCAAGATTGCCGTCGTGTGTACCGACACTATCTAAGCGAACGGACTTTAATGGCAGGCAGGATATTAAAATGATAAGACTACATTTGCTAAGAAATGGTGGTAAGAAATGAGGTTTTCAACAGTGACAAGAAGGCAAAGTTTCTTTCGTTGTTGGACTGAAAGAATGTGTTAATAATAATAAATTACCTCTAACGTACCTTTGTCCTTAGTACCTACGTACTTACATAAGAGTTACAGGTAAATTATTACAAACATTTTCAGCCCAAAAACGAATCCCTTCTGAGCGATCAATTCATCAATCTGGTTAAAAAGTTACTGCGTAGTACCTATAGAGGTACCTACTATGTACGCATGTGTTTGATATCTTACAAACCTACTTAATTAGTGTGAATCTGAAGTTTTTAAGAAGATTATGTTCTGATAAATTAACTGAAGTCTTTGGTGGAAAACACTTTATTCCCCTTTACCACCGAAGATGATGCTTAGATTAACGCATGCTATATCGTTCGACAGATAACCTAATATTCTGATATGCTAATAAGCTTCAAATACTTACGAGTACTAGCGGACGGGATAACATACGTTATTAGAGACATATAAAGTCAGCAGCGAGTAGGTAGGTGTAGTTAAATTGTAATAAGAGAGTGTCTGATGTTAAGAATGAATCGAATGGCTAACTAGGCGGACTTGCGTCAGTCAGGGTTAGCCAACTAACTTTGAGTTAATTTGAAATGTCCATACAATTATTGACGTTAACTCAGAGTTAACTGGCTAACCCTGGTTGACGCAAGGAAGAGGTGACTTTGCTTTTAATCCAATACGTAAGACAGCTATACGAGTTGGTAGTTTTCCCTTGTGTAACCTACCTCTCCAACTCCTCTCACACAGTTACGGAATTTTCAGAATGCACGAATATCATGTATCGTGACATACTCGACCTAACTGCAGCATAACTTTTGAACTTACAGCACTATGACATCTGAGCATGTTACGTACTTCTTTTACAAATTCAAAATTCAAAAAAGTTACCCACGTATCGAGTGTGCTTCTAGTGTCCCAGTAGGTCTTAGGGCTTTGCATCTATGTAGGTAACTAATGAGATGATTTATGCAGCGTCCAGTGGCACCTTCACTCACACTAGATGGGTGAAGTGACCACTCGGACGCTGCGTTGCCTGGGACGTTGTTTTAGATGGAGTAGGCTTGCCCAGTAGTCCAGCACCTAGGTATAATTATAATACCATCCTGACAGCTTAGTCAGCGTAGGTAGCCCACAAGAAAGATAATGTCACTACGTGCGGAGCCACTAAGCCACTACGGTGAAAAAAAAAACATCGTGAATATTAAAGGTCCAAGGTATAACATAAAAACACAAAAATACCAACGGATACAACCTGAAACTCAAACTGCCGATTTCTTAGTTGAGAAATTCACTAAGCAAATACGTAAGTATCGTTCTTTCTCTGCAGATTTCTCACAAAAGAGCGTGACAGAACGATACTTGAGTATTTGCTTAGTAAAATTCTCAATTCGGAAACCGGGCCAAATAGGTAAACACGACAGCACGTCAGACTGTACATATTTGTTGCAAAGTCGCCTGTAACGCAACCGAGTAGAGTGCTAGCGTGTAAAGGTCGACGTGCTGTCGTGTGTACAACTCCCGTTTGAGCATCAGTTACAACAACAACGAGCTCTCCGATAACAATTAAAAATGCAAGTGAGTCGTTTACACCCGATTTAATATTGAAAAAGCGCTTAGGTACATTTACGGCCTGAAATTGAGGCACATAATAAACCAATGTAACGTTTCCCAGGGGCACTTTGAGGTTATACCTAAAATAAAAAAATATGTTTTTACCAACTTTTTTTACAGAATTGCCATCTAGAACGTTACACCCTGTAAAAAGAGTTAGGATGTTTTGAAACACGTTCAACACGTTCAACAAGTGCGTCAAACAAAAAGGTATATCCTGGCTTGTCGCTGACACAAAATATTTGAGACCCAGTTGTTCTCACCCGAATGCGCCAAAAAAAGGAGGGCTATGTTTTTAAGGGTAGCATTGGGGTAGGCGATCTTAGAAAACCAGCAGAAAACAAAATCACCGACTTGAGACCTTGGCTAATGTCAATGTAAAGCTCAAGCTAGAGTCTATTAATATTATGGTCACAACTACTCAAGCTTGACATTTTAGCCAAGGGATGATTTTGTTTTCTGAGATCACCTAAACTCTGATTTTTAATTCCGTAGAATTCTGACAGCTGCCATTTTTTGACATGTCAGAGATTAAAAACATTTTTGGCCGGGCACATTTTTCGAGTGATAATTACGTCCCTTTTCATCACAAAAAGTAAAAAAGTACAAGGAAATAAAACATTTTTTAAAATAAAATCTCTAATCATCATTAATACTAATATATCACTATCACACTAATGAAAATCAATCAATGTGACAGACGCGGCGTGACAGCATACTTTATTTTTTAAAAGGTTGAATAAACCTGAATTCGTATGGGAGTGTGGCCAGCTAAAGATTGAAATAGAGTAATTAAAATTAATTCGATAAATTAATTGTTCGTGATATTGAACTATTTGGTACTTTTGTATTAGTTCACTTGAGTAAGTAAATATTAAATTTTATCTTTTTCTAGGTAAAATATTAAAAAATATCTAGCATTTTATTTTTTATTGTCCTCAAATGGGTCAACTTTTTCCCTTTTTCGGTAGAGTGCTTTTCTAGTAGCAACACTTATGAAATGTCAGGATTCTACGGAATAAAAAATCAGAGTATACCTACTTGAGTTCGAGCTTGAGCTGACGACTATTGATGCCACCCTAAGAATCACCTTGGCGTCTATAAAAAGCCAAAAGACCCACTATAAATTGATCAAGTTGGCGCACGTCGGGGGATAATTCTTCCAAAAAACTAATTCCTATCACGTTCACAGTAAGTACCTACCCGTACCCGATGTGAATTGGAGACCTCTGTGGGGGTGATCAATCGATATTGACGTATGGCTGGTTGTCAAGTGAGTCCGACTCGCACTTGGCGGTTTTAGGGTTACGTTACGTACCATAAAAGGAAATACGGAACCCTTCTGCCCGTAGGTATGTCTGTATTGTCTGTCAATAACATAGTCATCTTAGAAACGCATCGAGGTATTGAAATTAATATAAAATATTATAATCAGGCCTGCAATAACTTAACGCAACCAAAAGTTACCAATATCTGTTTGGCACCCCACGGGTACGGAACCCTAAAAAGCTCTTAGTATGTATCCGATATGAATTGGAGACCGGCGGAGCTGATCAATCAAGTAGAACTTGGCCAGCGCAGCGACGATAATATAATATGCAAGTTCTACTGATGGATAAAAAAATGTGGTAAAAAAATCAAGTGGATTTTTTTTCACAGTCTTACGACACTGTGACAGTGTCACTGTCTCATTGTTTTTTTATAAGATATTATTTAAGGGTAGACGATAGCAACGTGGCGGGAAATTCAAAATTTTTACA
Source organism: Zelleria hepariella (assembly GCA_949319315.1). Classification (NCBI taxonomy): domain Eukaryota; kingdom Metazoa; phylum Arthropoda; class Insecta; order Lepidoptera; family Yponomeutidae; genus Zelleria; species Zelleria hepariella. Next base: position 12,879,398 of record OX439392.1, on the reverse strand, counting down.
GTTTTTTACATTTTGTAGCTAAACTGAGCTATTTTTGTTCAGCGATTTTTCGTTCGCGGCAATAACATAGTATTCTTTTCATTATTGTAAACCTAACTTAGAATTTCGTCAATCTAGGCCTCCACAACACAGATGTAAATCTAGCGTGGAGACCAACGGAAAAATCATTAGGTACCGACTGTTCTGCACTCTAAACTTTTTTACAATCTCTGAAACTGTAACCTGTCTGTATAATTTATGTGTGGTTTTTAAATAAATACTTTTTATCTTATCTTTTATCTTATCTTAAAAAAGAACAACAATAATTCAGCCGATTATGTGTTCTGGTCTACGACAAGTTTTTTGGGCAGTGCCACTGCTTCGTAGACCAGAACACATAATCGGCTGAATTATTGTTGTTCTTTTGTTTACAATAATGAAAAGAATACTATGTTATTGCCGCGAACGAAAAATCGCTGAACAAAAATAGCTCAGTTTAGCTACAAAATGTAAAAAAACAGTGAAAATTTTGAATTTCCCGCCACGTCGCTATCTTTCCACCTTAATTAAAGAGCACAGACCTAGTTTCACATCAGACTATAGCTATTGTATTGATACACGTGTCTAAAGTTCTAAACACTCACCTAACAAAGTCAAACAAGAACAAAAACGAAACAAGTGAAAACAGTCTCCTGCTCACAATAGGTATATCTATTCACGCAGTCTATAAACAAACTCAAACAGTCCAATTACGAATGTTAAACAAAACAAATATACGAGTAAGTTCTAGTTGGTACAGAAACAGAACTTTATGTAAACTTTATCTGAACTAGTTTTTAATTTATATCTCTTTAACTTAGTCACCCTGTATTTGTGTTATGGCATTTAAATAAACGTTTATCTTATCTTATCTAAACTTAAGACTTTGGAATACTAGCAGTTCGCCCCAAACTGTGAACTCGCCACCCCAGTTACACACGTGTAACTTTTTGCTAACACCATATGTATGTATGTATGTTTGTATGTATGTTTGTATGTTTGTATGTATGAATGTTCGTTCGACGATAACTTGAGTAAATTTGGTCGGATCGTTATGAAATTGGGTAGGCGGGTAAACGAAATTAAAATAATTTTTAAGTTCGAACATGAGCCAAATCGGTCGAGGGGTTGCCGAGATATGGGGTTGTATAGTTTATATGCAAAGCGCGCGCGCGCCTGCGCGAATGGCGTAAGCAAAGTTACACATCTGTAACTGGGGTCGCGAGTTCATAGTTCGGAGCGAACCACTAGTTTACCTATACCTACGTCTCAAGCTCAGGCCTCAGATATGCCAACGATGGCAAAAAAAAAACAAGAATGGAATGCTCCACATTGAGCAGACCTTCCATACTCTCCTTTACTTCTTACGACATACGGTTCTCCGATTGTATGATAACACAGGTCGGTGTCCTTTTCAATTAATTCGCTACACATTTATACACAACACAGGTCGGTGTCCTATTCAATTAATTCGCTATACGTATACATTTCAACGAACCAACACGCGATGGGCGAATTGAAGATGTTTTGCGAAAAGTAGCATGTAAAGTAAATTAATGTGGAATGTGAAACCACTCAAAATGACCGGCTAAGTGCAAGTCGGACTGAGGTTTTGTGCCACTAAGAAAAGTGTGCAGTATAAATGTGGTAATGTACGAAACAAATATTCTGTTAAAAAATAAACTGGCTATCTATTATTATAGTTCCAAAAAGATAGAGCCTTTTAATGGCAGAACGTAGGTTTAGAAGGTACCTACCTAATGATCCCGTTCGGTACCCTTCGGTTACGGAACCCTAAAAACTAAGTCCTATGTTAGTGCCAAGTTGCCAACTCCACTAACACCAGCCCCTCTATTATCTCAAATATCCACCGTAAAAATAACGGTTTTTAAATGTTAAAATAAAGATAGTTCATTTCAATAAGGGCTATTTTCGAGTGTTTTGATGCTCGGAGGTTGAGTGGAGTTTTTAGATAATAGAGGCGCTGGATGGCTCAAGTGACCACCGCCGTAGTGACTGGTACATGTTTAGTAAGATGGAGTACCTCTCTCATTCACGGAACCCCGTAGCAGTCCGTAGCGCGTAGCCGATGTATGACGTCACACACACCATTGCGCGTCCGCGGAAATATGAAAATATTTTCATCCAATTCAATTCGCAACGAACAGTTCAAATATTCCGTTAAAAGTGTTGCTATGTGCCAAAATGGAAAAGTTCAGAAATATCGAAGTATATACTACTACTATGTACCTACTATGTACCATTATAGGAGAGATTTAGGATGAATTTCAAAACTTACGTTATCTCGTTTTGTGTATGTAATTAGAGCGAGAGAACGCAGTTCATCATTATTGAATCTCTTCTTTATTGTACTAGCGTCTCTTAGGTTGGCAATGGTGTATGATACTCGTAGTATTTACGAGTATACAATGAATTTATACAATGCTGATTGCTGGCACGAAAATGGGTTGACTAGTGGGTTACACCCTCTATTATGAAGAGTGTGGACCTAATGTAACACGTTGTATTCTCCCTGTAATGTTTAGGGAGGTACTTGTTAGAGAAACGGATACAATCTACACATCTATATCTGCACTAATCTACATCTACTAATATTATAAAGAGGAAAAGTTTGTAAGTATGTATGTATGTATGTAGGTTTGTAGGGGGTATTCTCCCAAACTACTTACCCGATTTCAATTTTTTTTTCACTAATGGGAAGGACTAAACGGTTGAATGTATATTAAAATAATGTATGAAAAAATGTGCGCATTAAAGAGATCTATAAAAAAGCTCCCAACAGCATATACCTATCCTGTAGTCTACGCGGACGAAGTCGCGGGCAAAAGCTAGTTTAAAATAAATAAATCGTCACAGGCTATTACTTATTAGTAAAAATAGTTACGAAATTTTGTAATAGGTACCTAACTTGTATTACAGCGGACTTTTTACATTTTGCTGTTTTGTAACATGTGTTGGAAAGTTATGATGTCGATTGAGGCAATTTACATGCTAGAGATACACGCGTTTTACACCCGATTGATTGAGCATTAATTGCATTTTTTTTACGCTGATGTAACATGTTATGAAACTCGTGGGAATGTAAGGGTTAGATATGTATAATAATATAGAACTCCGGTTTTGACCTTTTTCATCTACGTAATGAGATGATTTTTATGCAGCGAGCGTCCAGTGGCATCTTCACTCACACTAGATGTCTGACATTGTTACTAAGGTTCGACGAAAGTAACGTTTAACAACTTATACTTTCGTAAGTACTGCACATTTTTATATTAATTTAACGGTTTCACTTCTTAGGTACTTTTTTACTTTTCGACGAGTTGGAAAACGGTCGTTTAACACATTTATGTAGTGTGAGTGGAGCTGGAGGTGCCACAGAGCGCTAGAAGTAAGTATAAATCATCTAACTTAGATGAAAAGTTAACGTTTTTGTGGTAAATGGCACGACACGCAAGTCTCGACTCGAGCTGGAGGGGGCGAATGCAAATGTCGCGCGTGTGATAAGTTTCAATTTCGAGCGCCGCCGTGCCCGCTGGAGTGGTAAGCAATGGACCCCTCTGATCCTCTGTTTGGACATAATACGTATAACCCGTGCCATTAAAGAAACGATATATAAACGGCGGACACTCTCACGCCCTCTCGCTTTAATCATATCTCCGTCTATACTCACACGTAACGTTAGCAATGTCATTTTAGGCAGACCTAATTAGTCACCTACGCTTGGCTAATAAAACACGCCAAAATACGTTCGCCTCTTATTGATTTTTTAATGTTTGTCGAGTTATTTCAATATTGTAGTTTATGTTAAGTGTTGTTATTTGTTGAGGATTGTATTATTTACTACATTTTAATATTGTTGATCTTATTTTCATAAAGATTGTTGTTTAATCACCAACCCAAAGTAGAACAATTACCTAAACAATACGGAAAGCATCTTAAAACAATATTTCCTAACCAATAATTTAAGAAAGTTTTAGGTATGAACCGAAATCGTATTTTCGTAACCTCTTTTTCAGACCTTACCATAGGTACCCGCCGCCATTTTCATATCGTTTCTCTATTGGCACGGCTTATATAATTTGTCGAAAACAATATTTTTATTTCTATTTTCCCGCAAATAAACCGAGTTTGAGAACTAGCAACTGTGTTTTTTTTTACTGAATGAGTCGACACCTCAATAAAACACAATATGTCAATTTTTTCGGTTACCCAGCGCACGATAAAACTACGCCCCGTTGCATGCGCCGGCCGCGCCGTCCCGCGTTTTGCCCATAACTTTACTATATGTATGCTTTACAACATACACATAAAAAAAACTTTTTCATCAAAACGCAGAATTTATAGACTACATCTTCCACTTTCGTGGGTCGAGTTCTCACGACCCAATCAGCCCAAAAAGACACGCACGTTTGTCGTGAGGTATATGGGTCCTGCCATTACGAAACCCCGACTCGATAGTTCATTCACACTCACAGAGTTACGGCTGAATTTTTACTCTTTAAAACCTTTGACGCTGCATGGTATGGTTCCTACGTGACTTCATATTTTCAGATAGAGAAGCCAGCATTCTGGCATTGTGCCATTGCAAAGCCACAAAATGTTGGCCCCGGCAGAGCTCTCAGATTTTAGGGGTTCGTTTTCGTGAAAAAGATCCGGTAGCTAAACTAGATAAAGAGTACGTAGGTATAAGGAGGCGCTCAGTTGAAAAAGAGGCTGCATTTGCATCAATTAGACTCGGCTGCAAGAAGCTAGACTTCGCAGCGCAAGACAGCGAAAAATGGAGATACCTTCTTCGAGCCCTAAGTCCCTGATAAGGGATAAAATCGCGGTATAAGTGGCCTAAAATCTTCTTTTTATTTAACGCTTTTTTGACATGATGTGACGGACTTAAGGCGCCGTGCATAGTGAATTAGCCCGCGCGCAAATAAAATGCACAAAATCGATTCCTGTATCAAATACACTAAAAAAATCGAGTAAGTAAAGTAAGTAAGTAAGTAAAGTATTTATTTGCGAGAACATGGTAAAAATACAAGGTCTTAAAATATAGAAGTTTCTTCATGTCCTACCAATAGGTGTGCAAACATTGTTAATAAATTAAATTAAAATGTCAGATCTTATTAATAAATTAAATTAAAATGTCAGATCTTATGTAATTAAATTATGTTAGTTAAAATGTCAGACAAAAAAAATTTTTATAAAACATATTACTATCAGAAGACAAATTAATAATAGTGACCATAGCCATAATAAATATATATATATATATTAAGAATTATTAAAAAATTTCGTCTATAAATTCGCTTACTTTATAGTACATTTTGTCTAACAAAAAGTCAAACAATTTTTTCTTGAACTGAAGAGGACTCAATAGCTTAAGGCTCGCAGGTATATGGTTAAAGATTTGGATGGCCATTGCAAATGCATTGTCCCGACTTAAAGCAAGCCGTTGTCCCGTCACAAAGAGCTTGTCTGGACGTCTGGTCTGTTCTCGGCTTATAACATCACTGTTTTTTTTAAAGAGATTTGGATATTTTCGCACAAACAAGCTTATTTCAAATATGTAGAGGCAAGGCAGCGGCAATATTTTACATTTTTTGAATAGAGGCTTACAAGTGTCTCTATAGCGAGCTCCGCAAACGGATCTTATACATTTCTTTTGCTTTTTGAAAGCTCTGTCATTGAAATCTGAATTTCCCCATATAACTATGCCATAGCGCAGCAATGAGGCAACATAACCATGGTAGGCGAGAAGAGCAGCATTTTCAGATGCTACATCTCTTAATCGTCTGAGTGCGTAGACAAATCTATCTAATTTTGAACAAATTACATTTATATGTTCTTTCCAATTGCAGTTCTTATCAATAGTTAGGCCTAAGAATATTGTAGAATCAGATTCATTCAATTTAACATTATTACAAGTAATTTGACATTTATTTAAATTAATATTATTGGTTTGAAATTGTATAAATTTAGTTTTGTCAAGATTAAGATTAAGATTATTGCATTTAAGCCAGTCAATTAAAATTTTTAGGGTGGCATTCATTTCAGTTTCATAGTCAGCTTGATTTTTACATTTAATTATAAAAGTTGTGTCGTCGGCAAATAAAATAGAGTCATGCTGAGTGATATCAGGAAGATCATTAATATATAGCAGAAATAATAATGGCCCCAGCACACTGCCCTGTGGCACTCCAAACGCATTGTTACGATACTTTGACTTATGGGTTACCTTAGTACGATCTGTGATACCCATTATCTCTACACATTGGCTCCTGTCTGAGAGGTAACTTTTAATCCATTTAAGTGCTGTTCCTCGTATACCATGCCTATCAAGTTTATCCAATAATGTGGAATGGCAGACAAAGTCAAAGGCCTTGCTCATATCTAAGAATATCGATATAGGATATATTTTCTTATTAAGACAATCTGTAACATTTTTTATTAAATTGAAACATGCCAATGTAGTCGAGCTATGTTTGCGGAAACCGAATTGTTGTTCCTTCAATATGCCACTATCCGAAACAAATTTATAAATTTTATTATACATGATTTTCTCAAAAATTTTTGATATGATTGGAATGAGCGTTATTGGTCTATAGTTTGTCATATTTTCTGGTGTCCCCTTTTTTAATAACGGCTTTACTACAGATTTTTTTAGGCGGGAAGGGAATTTGCCTTCTGTTAGAGTCAGGTTGATAATATGAGTTAATGGTTCAGCAATATACCGAGCAACAGATTTGATCAGTTTCGTATTTATGGCATCGTACCCTGTGGAACTCGTGTCTTTTAGCTGCTTTATAACCTTTAATATGTCATCTTCATTTATGGGTGTTAAGAAAATGCTATTTTGGTTAAATGGTATGTTTTTATTATATAGATTTTCTTTATTAATTTCTGCGTCATTTTTGTTAGTCATTGATATAAAATAATCATTAAATAATTTATTTATGTGTTGTGGACCCCTGTGTTCCTCATCTTCATGTACTAATATATTAATTTCTTTGCTAATTTGTCTATCGCCTTTAATAACATCCCAAACTGCTTTGCATTTGTTTTTTGCCTTTCTTATATAGTTTGTGTTTTCAATTTCTTGAGCTTTGTGCATACATTTTTTTAAGACCCTTGAATATGATTTATATTGCTCAAGATTTTTTATTTTATTATCTGACTGTAATCGATAATTCAGGTACAAGCGTCTCTTTATGAGGCAGCATCGTCGGATACTTTTGGTTAACCATTTGTTTTTTATGGGCTTTATTGAATTTTTTACCTTTATGATGGGAAAGCACATGTTAAAAAACAAAATAAACAGATCATGAAATTCGTCAAAAGCTTTATCCACATTATCTTCTTGTTTAATTGAAGCAAATGTTAGTGAGCCTAGACATTCGGAAAATTTGTGTACGTTGTCCTTATGATAGTCACGTCTTTCTTCAAACCAAAAGTCCGGTTTTTTATGAAATTTTGAACTAGGTTTTATCGAAAGAGTTATGCTTTGGCCTGTTTCATGATCTGATAGTCCTAAGTTGTGTAATTTCGACGAAACGTTTGGTAGATTACTAACAATCAAGTCAAGGCATGACTTTTTTCTAGTTGGTTCAAGAATGTGGCTTCTGAAATTGTAGTTTTTTAGTAAGCACCTGAGGCGTTTAGAGTGTTTATCTACTGTTAGCAAATCAATATTCCAATCTCCGCATAAAATGATTTTTTTCGTGTGCCTGCGCTTAAGCCTATCCATCAATAATGCCAATTTGTCCAAAAAAACTTCTTTTTTTGAATCCTTATTTGATCTTCTATAAATACAGACAACTATAATATTATATTGTAGTATTTCAAGCAAACAGTACTCAAAATCATACTTCACCGGATCAAAGAGCTCTATCTGTTTGTAGTCAAGTCCTCTTTTGAGAAGGATACAAGACCCACCTTTTCGTTTATCTGGGCGGCAATAAGAAGCTGCAAGTTGGTAGTTTTGAAGTTGGAGGTTTGATTCGGATCCTCTTTTTATATTCGTTTCTGTTAGGCAAATAACGTCTAAGTTATCCAGTTCCTGGCTTAGTTCGGAAAGAGCAACCTCGAATACGTCGCGTTTACTTAAAATGCCAGCTATATTTTGATGAAATATACTAATATTTAATTCTTTAGTGTCATTAACGAAAAAATACAGATTTTGTTTGATGATCTGTTTCCCTGCTTGTGTAAATATCATTATAGAACAACATGATATTTTTTAAGTTATTTATTATATGGCGGATGCCGTCTTTGTTTATTACCCCTGTTCTATTCGAAAACATGTCAAATGTAAGGTCGCCATTTGAGTCATAGAAGTGGGCGTGACCATGCGTTTGCGTGTCCATACATAAGAGGTTGTTGAAAAGCTCTACTCTTGAGTTGTACATGATTGCACCACATACGTAGGTTGGGGCACAAATGACAATATTTGTATGAGTGATTTTTAATAGCTCTACTCTTATTTTCTTCACTAAATCCATGTAGTTTTTAGTAGTTTTGAAGTCGGACTCCCCGACTAGAATGATGCAATAGTCAGTAGATATGTACTCCCGAAGTTTTGCTTCAATATCTTTCAGGAGCATTTCAAGGCCTCCATTAGGGTATGCAAAGTGACAGAAGTTTGCCGATGGGAATATGTTTTGAACGGTGGGCATTAGTGAGCCATTTTTACTCTCGCTCAGTATACAGATTTTTGTTCTTTCAGCCTGTGCCTGTGTGTCTTTCTGTGTGGTTGGTGTTTTAGGTACATTTTCAGATATCTTTTGGTTCTCGGCATTAGTATCCTTGGACGTTGTGGCTATGGGAGACAGTTCCACATCGGAACTCGGTGTCAATATAGCGTTATCGTCCAGCTCCTTGGAAAATGTTCACATATCAAACCCTAGAATTAGGTGAGACCTATCTAACACATCCAGTTTCATGTTGATATCTTTAACAGATTGCAAGATAATTTGCTTGAAAAAAAGTGCGCCGCCTATTTTTTTTCAAGCAAAATATCTTCGAAACGTTTATGAATGTCAACACGAAACTGGCTGTTTTAGATAGGTCTCACCTAATTCTAGGGTTTGATTTGTGAACATTTTCGATTTAATGTAATATGATTTAATTTGTTTAATGTATTTGATGCAGGAATCGATTTTGTGCGATTTACTATGCCCAGTGCCTTAAATAGTCGAAATGATAAATTAACTGGGGGGTTTGTACCAATAATACGAGCCCTCATTTTGCATCAAACACTTAAGAAACAATTAAATAGACTTTCGCTCCACAAAATGCTCACAAGCGTAGCTAACACGACTGTGCTGTAGATAAAGCAGCTTTCAGTTGTTCGTTTGATGCGAGTGAGTCTCACCTCATATCACAGGGGGCGCATTGTCTGCTCGCCTTTGTGAATTTCGCTTGGACTGCGCGACTTGTTTAGCAGTAACCTCAATTTGGGATAAAGGGTGGCATTAATAGTCATCAGCTCAAGCACGAGCTTAAGAAGGTGATCTCAGAAAACAAAATCAATCGAGCTTGAGTAGCTCTCAGCATGTCAGCCGACTTGAAACCTTGGCTAATGTCAATGTCAAGCTCAAGCTAGATACTGACAGCTACTGAAGCTCGATTGGTTTTGTTTTCTGAGATCACTTACTAAGTACTCACGTCTTGAGCTGGAGCTTGAGTTGAAGACTATTAATGCCACCCTTAAAGACGCAAAACAAAGTAATAGGTATGTCGTATAATTTATTGTGCACTAGCTGTGCCCGCGACTTCGTGTGAGTTTTTTACACATTTGACATTGTGGGGAAAACTCAAAAGGAAGATTATTCTTATTTCATGACTTGTGGCAGCAGAGCTCAAAAGAAAGCTGTAGGAATAGTAAGCGTCACGCTAGGACCTTTTGTTAGTTTAACCAAGGGCCTCTGATATCGCTCTACAAGAAAATTCTATCTATCTATCTATCTATCTACAAACCTAACTCATTATTTATGGACCATATAAATATGTGTTGAAAAACCTACCTAATACTACGTTTTTTATCTTTCCCTTTTTTATTTGTCGGCTAAAACATGTCTGCTATTCCGACATTAACAAAAGTATGTGAAACCGTCAAATCGATATAAAAATTTGCAGCGTTTACGAAAGTTGTAAAATTGCCAGTTACTTGTCCATAAAATGTTCGTAATTGATCTTTTTGGTCATTGAATTTTTTACTAACACCAACTACATTCCAAATTCAAATCACTTTTTGTCCCATAGAATTAAAGAGCAATTTGAGTCCCTCTTTGCGGGGAACGAACTAGCTATTTTCGAATAGATGTGATAAAAAACAATTACCTAAATACGAAACTCTAACTGCTTTGGCCTCTTTGGCGAAGGAAATATCTATTCTCAGCTGCTACTATCGTCATGGACACGATTTCATGGCATCGCTTTATCAGTGCGTCCCTGAAATTAAGGATCAAGTCAGATCCTTGGGTAAAAATAATGTTCGTACCAACCAACGCAAGTGGTACCTAAGGGAATAAAAATGTAGCCTTACAACACAACACGTAAGAGAGCTCTTTCCCATTCACAGTTACGACATTCGTACGACCCATCAACTTTCAAAGCCGTAATACAGTCACAGCCTAGGTACTTCTGCATTCTTATTTCCGACAATTTCGTTTGAAACGGCCTCCCATTCTTTGTCGAGTGTGTTTACATGACACCTTACTGCGCGCTCCTTGGCTCCCTTTTGTTGAAGCACACGGGAAAGCTTGCGCGAGTATTTTCAGTAAGCTCTTTCTTCAAAGCTACAAAAAAAGGTCGTGCGTGGCAATTCACAAATGACAAATCCAGTCGTCGGATAAGGACTGTCAAAATGTTTCTTTGTTTACACACGTTTGAATGTACGGTCGGCCACAGTGACAGATACCCCATGGCAGCTCTTACCGCGCGCGGCATGAGGGCGCCAATCGTACAAAAAGGGGTATTCTAGCGAGTGCCCGACTGTACATGAAATAAGTAATCAGATTTTCTTTCGTAGGCCATAATGGTAAAACATCCCATCCATTCCATCAATTATTAACATACTGTAGAGCAGGCCTGTACAACTATTGACAGTTATGAAGAAAGTAAAATTCAAATTCAAATTTCATTTATTGACACAAAAAACAAAATCAAGGTAATAAAATAACAAAAAAATGTTTAATACAAATACGATGGCTGATGATTGATACATCAATAGATGATACCCTGTCTCCTAAACTAGGTTGCCCTGTATTTATTGAGTCTAGTAAAGTTCTTTCAGTTCCAGAAATCATAGTTATTTGCTATGCAAGGATGCAAAACTATTGTTTGCAACGAGTGCTTGTAATAAATACCGCCCTAGAGAAGGTTTCTAAAATTGACCCTCTAGCGAGTGGTTAAAAAAAAAACCTGATCGTAGCGATGTATTCAGAAACACGAGTCCTGATGAGTTTCCTTCTTTGCACGTGACATATAAGTCAAGTGATTTCCTTTATTTCTTTATCTACACTAATTATGTATTATACTAGCTTTTGCCCGCGACTTCGTCCGCGGCGACTAACTGATTGAACGTGGGTTACCTACATTTCAAGACACACTTGAAGATTATCTTCTTTTTTTATCCTTATCCCATAATTTAGAGTCTGCTAATCTGCTGCTGCTTACTGCAAACTTTCAGGCTGGGTTCTCCCTCTGTTCAGTTGGTCTCGCTCCAAGTCTTCTAAATATGATTATGCAAAAACTACGTGCCTCTGTGGCCTTTGTGGACACTGCCTCTCCCGATGTTAGAGAGCCCTAATGGGTAGTTTGAAACCTAAGTACATACATCTCGTTAGCTTGCGCAGTTGGGTGAATGTATAATCAGCATTCGCTGCAGTACGTTACAGGTCTCAACATCTGTCTGGAATTCTATAAAACTGTAAAAGATCTCCAACAGAGCTAGTTAGCTACTCGCTACTCTAAGCTAGCTGCTCGTTACCTACTCGTATTATAGGCACGAAGAGAAAACTATTTGAAAATCCGTATGTTTTTTTTATTTTTTTATTTTGCATCATATTATATCAAAGAGACCGATTATAATAATTGGGTTCTGACGCCAGAAAATATGTGATAATATCAGGAGATACTTAAAATATTATGTCTATCACATTGAGTAGTTTTTTTTTTCTATGAGCGGGCCCTTCTGAAACACCAAACGCGTATTCTTAGCGTCTACGATACCATAGTCTGAAACAACGGTTTTAAATCGTATGATTGTATATGTCTTATTCTTCTTTCGTTTTGAAACCATCACACTTTGCTGTCCCAGGAACTCGTTAACTTGATCGCGCTGAGGTCGCCTCTAGAGAGATCCTATCAGCTGAACTGTGGAGCATCAGGACAGGTATAATCAGGTCAGTCAGTACAGTTAAGATTGGCACGAAACATCGGCATCTGCCTCTTCTGGATGTATTCCTCACATATCTTTTATGCCGGCAACACCACCACGCAGGCGGTTCGGGGATTTTCACATGCCAGAATGAATATATAGGCGACAATGAAATTATGTAAACGTTCACATGCCCAGTCCTTCTAGGTATTCAATAAGTACTTAATGGAAATGAAACGGTCATGGTGCTCATGTTACACCATCAATGACTGATGTTATGCGCCTATGGTCGCTCAAGACTCTACAATGTTTTGCACATTTGCACAGTACAGCTACACACAGCGGATTTTTTTGGTCAGAACATCGTATCTTAACTTTCCTTCGAGGTCTCCATTCCATTCAGTCGTTCCCTCAATGCTGAGGATCGTACCCATCATTGAAAGAGGGCGGAGAGAAAAGTTCTTAAGACGACGTACGTCTCACAACTAGCGCCGCCAATGGAAAAAAAATCATATCTTTTTTTGGATGCGTTTTTAGCAAAAAACGCTCCTGCGATTCCTCAACGCGAGGCTTAACTATTTTTAGGACCTAAGGTTTGGATTCCAGGATTGGATTTCCTACGAACGCAATCGATTCTCGCCAAAAGTGGCCACTTTTGGCGAGAATCGATTGCATTCTTAAGTTCTAGGATCTGGAATCCAAACCTTAGGTCCTAAAAATAGTTAAGCCTCGTGTTGAGGAATCGCAGGAGCGTTTTTTGCTAAAAACGCATCCAAAAAAAAGATATGATTTTTTTTCCATTGGCGGCGCTAGTTGTGAGACGTATTTCACCTTAACTGCGCTCTATGACTCGCGATGTGGATCAGTTCATGCAGGTGTTTTTGTGTGGCTTTGGTCATAATATCCGTCCTTCTTCGAGGTCTGGTGCATCCAATTCTTCCCTGAATAACCAGCAATTAGCAATGCACTCAACGGACGTCCCATCTCGTCTGGCCAAAAGATCTCAGGATGCAACCGCAACTTTGTAAAGAGCTTTGATAAAACTGCTGGATGCAGAGTTTTTTAAGAAAGGATTTATTGGCTCTTTCAGATTGTAAGTAGCTATAACTGAACTTATGTTTTTTGCCTGTTTTGAGTAATTAAACTTGTAGATTTTTCCTTTATTGCTTTGTTGATATACCATTTTTGTGACAGTGACGGATGACAGCGATAATTAAAAACAACTTCTTCACGGTTGTTCATCGTTTGAGTTTTGCGGCACATTTGGGCCTGTTTGGTGCAATAAAATTCATCGTTGTTCAGTTTTCGATGGATTTACGAAAGTAAATAGCTCAACGCTACGTGATGACAGAGGGTCTTTGGTAAATGGTTGTGTCGTTCACTTTTATACAAATAGCCACTATATGATAATCTTTGTGTGTTTATTTTGCTCCTAAGCACCAAAGCGTGATAATATGTAGTCTATATGTTATTCTGTTGTCTCAGCTATCTACATTCCAAATTTCATCCAAATCCGTCGAGCGGATTCAGCGTTATAAGGTAACAAACACACTCACTCACTCACTCACTCACTCACTCACTCACAAACTTTCGCATTTATAATATAAGTAGGAGTAGGATAGGATAGGATATAATATAAGTAGGAAGTAGGATAAGTAGGAAGTAGGAAGTAGGATTAATTATGTAATCGAATTATGATCTTATAAGTTGACACATAAGATTGAGTATTATTTCACAGACAACTATAAAAATTAAAAAAATATATTACGATACAAGTTTTGTATGAGAATTTTTGCCAACCTGTATCGTAAAATAACTTTTTTTGTTATTACGATACACTTCCGGTGTAAATTCTCCTTGCTGATACATTTTCGGTTAAAATTCTCCTTGCAGTAAACTATTATGTGCATCGAGCACTAGCTGTACGTAAGTATGACTTCTTTGCCTCTATTATTGTATTCGAAACGGGTCGAATCGCGATTGGTTTTATCTACTGTAAAGCTTTGGAAGCGATATGTAGACGACGTTTTCTGCATTATCCGAGGTGGTCAACCAGAAGTGGAACAGTACTTACAGTATCTCAACTCCCTTCATCCAAAAATCAAATTCACTTTTGAACTGGAGAAGGACAGATCAACCTCGTTCTTGGACGTGAAAATCATCGCCAAGTCAGACGGTTCCTTGGGGCACACTGTATACCGGAAACCAACGCACACTGACAGGTACTTGCACGCCACCTCACATCATCACCCACGTCACCTGCAGTCTGTTATATCGTCACTGACGAACAGAGCCTTCAACATATGTGACCCTGAACACTTAGAAGGAGAACTTAAACATGTTCAGGAGGTACTAAGAAAGAATGGGTACAAAGTGAGCAGTAGGCAACAGCAAAAACCGAAGAAGGAAAGATATCCTGAAGTGAGCAGACAACCAGCTTTTCTGCCTTTTATACGAGGAGTTACGGATAAAATTGGATCAGTACTGAATAAATACTCCATGAAGACTGTATATACACCGTACTCCAAGTTGTCTAGTCAACTGCGGACGCCAAAGGATGTCTTACCTTTACTATCTGCGGGAGTCTATAAGATAGACTGCAGCTGTGGGAGCTCCTATATTGGCCAAACAAGACGCTCTATCGCCGAAAGAGTCAAAGAGCACATAGCTGCGGTGAAAAATAGACAGCCGAATAAATCCGCTGTGGCAGAACATCTGCTAAACGCCGGGACTAACCACTGGATAGAACTCCATCAACCAAAAATCCTCTCCACCGATCGACACTACTACCGTAGAATGGTACGGGAAGCGATCGAGATCAAAAAGCATAAAAATTTCAATCGGGAGGATGGTTTCAAACTATCATCAACGTGGAATCCAGTGTTACATAAATTTAAGTCACGCGATTTATCTTCGGACATATCCGCCGATACCGTGAGTGTTGTGTGCCGGCCCACTGCAAATGACAATAGTGATGTGAGGGTAGTTTCCCAACTGTCACCACAATAATTAAAACACTCTCCGCTCCAGTCTACCCGCGACCACGGCAGCTGTAACGCGGCCGAAACGTTCGGGATAAATAAGGTAATTAATTTGCCTAAAAACCAATCGCGATTCGACCCGTTTCGAATACAATAATGTTTAAATATCGCGAATCATTAAAAGTGAATATTCTTTGCCTCTAAACCAAATGGAACAAATAAAAAAAAGGATCCGCTTTCTTTTTTTTTTTGTGACTTTTAGGTTTACTTCGGATTTTTTTTGCCGTTACTGTGCCGCCATTATTAGTTTAAGGCTGGAAGATAGTAGTGTGGCGGGAAATTCAAAATTTTCACAGTTTTTTACATTTTGTAGCTAAACTGAGCTATTTTTGATCAGCGATTTTTCGTTCGCGAGAATAAAACCGTATTCTTTTCATTATTGTAAACAACAGAACAACAATAATTCAGCCGATTATGTGTTCTGGTCTACGACAAGTTTTTTGGGCAGTACCACTGCTTCGTGCTGAATTATTGTTGTTCTGTTGTTTACAATAATGAAAAGAATACGGTTTTATTCTCGCGAACGAAAAATCGCTGAACAAAAATAGTTCAGTTTAGCTACAAAATGTAAAAGTCTGTGAAAATTTTGAATTTCCCGCCACCTTGCTATCGTCTACCCTTAAATTTTTTTCTGTGCGTTTCCGTGAAAAATAACTAAAAAAAATGGAAAATGATAAATAAGTGAAGATAAAGTAGTGTATGCAACTTACTGCATATAAGACGATATTAGAATACTCGTGTGATACTATTATCATACTCGGCTTCGCCTGGTATGATAAACCCACACTCGTATTCTAAGAATCTCTCTTATATGACAGTTGCATAAACTACTATTACACTCAAAGTGCCTTTTTTATGACGAAAGATGACCACGCGTTTTATACTTTTTAATTTTAAACGACGTTCTAATTTTATGGCACTAGAGAAGGAGACTAATACTTCTCTTTGCTGTGTTTTATTAGGAACTTCGCTCAAAAGTGAAGACCCACAAAATGTAAAGGAACGAGCTTTTTCAGTAACAACCTACATTATGCATTCTTATTACCGGCAATTTTGCTCAAGTACCGTCCTCTATTCATTGTCAAGTCCAACCAAAACAGCTCAATAAAGCCATTAACATCCTTCGGAGATGAATAAAACTGCAACGGACAGAAGACTACCTACCACCGCACTGTGCACTGTTTTAAAAGTTTTAGTAGCTACTGCAATCAACTGAAAGTTGATTCGAAAGTCTCTAGGACAAACAGGATTCCATCTTTTACATATCCAGGAATAGTATACGAATCTAAATCTATTCCTACATAGGTATGCAAAACATGAAATCTTGATGGGAAGGAAAATTTATCTTTCACATTCTCCTGAAGAACCTCTAACCAGTGAGGTTTGTTCTGGGGCCTGAGTCTGTAACTCAATCGCAAGTGCCAAATTGGCTCCCAGTGGACGGCTTCAATTAGAATAGAAAATAATAATCATTTATTTAAACACCACAACACACACATAAATACAATAATTGAGACAGGTACCTTCACCATAACTTAGATATACAGGGTGTTAAAAGACCGCCAACAAAGCGGGAAATCACGTATTGTCCTCATCATGATGAACATTTTTGCCCAAGAAACTATGCCTGGGAAATCAACGGTTTCCGAGATAATGAGGTTCAAAGTCGGACTTTTCAAAACTTTTTTTTTACAGAAATGTATTTAGTATCTAGTCTTAACATACCTTCTCAAGAAGCCATATCAAAACTATTAATATTTCTTACAAAAAACGACGTTAAAATTGCAACCCGCAATGTATTCTAAACATCGGCACTTCGAGCTTAAGTAACATAAACTTATACCTACGCTTGCGCAATATGACTTCTGTGCGTTACACGTCCATTGCATGATAAAATATTTTTCAAAATTATAACCTAAAAAACCAAAATCATTTCCCAGCAATAATTTATCGAAAAAGTACTTTGTTTTGGTGTCTAGTATGCGTGGCTTTCGGGTCTGTTGGCGGTCTTTTAACACCCTGTATATCAGGCGAACCACAAAACAGTCCTAATGCTGTTGGTCCTTTTAATGTTTTTGAAGTTAAGTGAAGAATATTCTGATTCTAATTCTAGAGGCTTAGTTAGCTGGTTATAGGAGAAAAACGAGGAAACCCCGGTTTATCTTTCTATTGGAACGCCATCGACACGCCATCGCGTTACAGACTTAAGACCCTGGTCTGGAACTTTTAGCTATCCCTATTTTTTCTCGTACCGAGAAAAATGTCCCAAAAACATCTCGGCGGCCATTTAAAATTCCGCAAACATTGGCAGCACAACAGGGGCGTTTCAAGGGTGAACGTGAATATAAAATGGGCCCTCTTTACATAATCACGCGCCCGCTCCCGAAGTTGTTTACTGCCTTGGAATTGGGCAATGTCTTAATTACTGTCATGTGCTAAAGCAAGTCTTCGTATAAGCGTTGTTGAGCAACCCGAAATGGACTGCTACCAGACTGTCTTAGGCCCTTTTCATACGAACCTGGCGCGTGTGAATAGGGCCTTACTAATTATGGACCAATCAGAGCAGCACTGGTTTAACCGTCAAGCGAGAAGTCTCAGGTTTCAATTTCAACATGTACCAATGACTTCATTTAATTTGCAGTAGCAATATCTACCACTCTTTGAATGTGAAGGATGACATCTGGACTTGGAGGGAACTCAAGCGTCCGTATAATTATTATCTTCAACGTGAATTACGCCAAATCCACAATGGGAAACCCTCAATTCTGACAGTGTAAAAAGCTACATGATTTCAAAGAAGAGAATAGTGGTGTTGGCAATAAACTAGACCTCTCTTTAAAAATATATGTGGTGCACCAAAAAGCTTTAAAAATATGTACAAAATAATATGAGATTTTTTTTTTTATTTTTTTTTATTACACTTTATTGCACAAAATAAAAACTTAAATAACAATGGTGAGAAATTACATACAAGGGCGGACTTATTTCAATAGAAATTTCTTCCAGCCAGCCAAATAAATTGTGAGTTATTGTTTTGAATGACGGCGGGAGACGGCCAATAAAGTAGACGTACATGAACAAACAACACATAAATAATTTATAACATACAAATACATGTTAATATACACACAAATACTTACATTAAAGAAAAACCTAGGTATGATATAATAAACTAATGCAATATAAAAAAAAATAAACTTACTTATACGGGATATTACTTATACTACATAAACTTACGCTAAAATATTGAATTATTATAATGAAAGGAAGTGCTCTTTGAGTTTGAATTTAAACGATGCACAGAAGCTTTGAGATTCACAGAAGTTGAACAAAATTGATTTCACACGACATCTCAAGGCAGAGATTATGAGGTCAGATATTTTGTTATTTAATTTATTTATGAAATATATCCCCTCCAGCGTTGCTTTACGATATGTGAGGCATAGGTGCATAAACGATTATGTTAAAAAGTATTCGTATTTACATAATTTCTGTCACTCTGAAGTTAATTTTAGGACACGAGTTTATATTTACGCCAATTTAATAACAAAATTCATTGAGGAAAGTCATATAACAAAATATGAATAATATGGTAACATTTAGGAGGGTTCAAAATGAAAGGAACATTAGAGTGACTTGATTCACACATAATTTTGTTACAACAGGAAAAGGAAAGCGGCTGGATTTGGAGCAGGTAATCACGGTTTATTTTAGGGGCTTTGATCTACTGGTGATTTATAATTTATTAAATGGCTTCAAAAAGTAGGAGATTCTTAATTCGATCCGTAGGTATGTTTTAATATATTTTTATCTGTTTTACATCAGAACTTTTATTTACGTAAACCGATTTTAAAGATCTGGGCCCTTAGCCTGTAACGCAATGGCGGGTCAATGGCGTCCCGGCAGAAGGACAAAACCGGGCTCTCCTCGTTTTTCTCCTACAACCAGAGAACTAATCCTCTAGAATTAGAAAATAAATATTCTTTGCTGTACTACAAAAACATTAAAAGGACAGACAGCGTTAGCAAATCGTAATTGAAGTCGTCACCTGACAGCCCATTTTGGCACCATTGTGTTACAGGCTAAGGGCCCTGTTTTGGTTTTAAAAGGTATACTTCCCATGTGTGGTCCCATAAAAACATGGTGAAGATCTGATGAAGAACTTCGGTGATGGAGAACGGAACTCCTCAACGGACGGCAGCGAATCACTCGGAATCAGTGTAATAGCTTAGTTAGGCCCGGTTTCTGAGTTGAGAATTTTACTAAGCACATACTTACGTATCGCTCTGTCACGCTCTTTTGTGAGAAATCTGCAGAGACAGGACGATACTTACCCATTTGCTTAGCAAAATTCTCAACTCAGAAACCGGGCCTTAGTGCAACAATGTACCTTTTCATCAGTGAGTGAATTCGGTTTTGTTTACATTCTGGGGGTCTACCGACTAAGATGAAGCCGATTACCATTGGCGAAAATCGAAGTTCGATTTATGAAAACAAGTGGGTGGCAGTAAAATGAACTGGGCGGCAGTACATTTTTCATAAATCGAACTTCGATTTTCGCCAATGGTAATCGGTTTCATCTTAGCCGGTAGACCCCAGATTATTTACAGGGTGCACTCTAAGTCGATAGCGGAACTTTATATGGTCTACTGATCAATACAAACAACTTGTACTAGGTGGCGACAAAAATGGAGCGAAAAAAATATCAGCTGTTTGATACATTTGGCGCAGTACTGAGTCGACCTTTTGTATGGAACAGCTGATATTTTTTTCACTCCATTTTTTTCACCACCTAGTACAAGTTGTTTATATTGATCAGTAGATAGCCTACTTAAAGTTCCGCTATCGACTTAGAGTGCACCCTGTAGTATTTAACATTCACACACAATGACACAACCGAACAGGTATTACGAGTAGGTACTATACCTAATTATGTAATATGCGAAACAATTTTTTGTTTTTTTTTATGTTTGGGAGTACTGTCTAATGTATGTAAAGGTTTCATGAGTCGGATAAATGCGTTGAGAATGTAATAAGGTTACAAACTTTGCATCGATAGGTTCTTGCCAGAAGTTCAGCATCGAGATATTTTTTTAGCCTTATCTCAAAACCTTTTTACCGGATTGATAGGAGGTAGTCCCGGATAGAGAAGAGTGGCGAATAAAATGGGAGGCATTTGCCCAGCAGTGGTTTTATTGTAGCCACCCCCTAGAGGCTACAATAAAAGAAAAAAAGGGTGAGCCAAACATGGACGTCAACCGAAAAAAATTTGATACCGACACCAAGCCTACCCGAATCATCCCCAACCACTCCTCAACGATCAAAAATTGCTGAAAATACATGTCGGTGTTTCAGATAGGCCTTGGTGTCAGGTATGTAGATTGTCGTCCATGTTCGGTCCACCCTGTATGTATATTGTAGGTATATCCATCGTTATAATAATACCTGACCCGGACGAGCCAAGATAGCCATCATACCTACTGTAAGCCCGAGCAAGTGGGGCGGGCGAAGTGAACGAAACGCACCAAGAATTCCAATTTCAAATTAGGATGGGCTCACATCGCTCCGCAAATTGAATTTTATTGTCTCCCCACATTTTGTAGTCATATGGAGGGATATTTCATGTCACGAAAGGGAAGGAATGCCGTTTATTAAACTTGTTTTCTTTCGTTGCGATGTTGGTAAGTCGGGCTTTGCCCTTTGGTTAAGGGTTATTTTTACTTGTACATACAACGCGAAGACAATTGCCTAGGTAATGTTGATGGAATTACACCTATTTCGTGATAGTGAGCTATTTATAGTGAGTGATAGTGGGCTAGGCCGACTAAGGTGAGTGTGTTGGGCCTACTGTGGCCTACTCCTTTGAAACTTGTCTCAGATACTGCAGCGTCCGAGTGGCCACCCATCTTGTATGAGTGAAGGTGCTAGTAGACGAAGTGCTTATAAATTATCATAGAGGCAAAGACCAAAGTTTAGGGATAGGGATAAGTTTCGCAGCCAAATACCATTTATCTGCCATTTCACCTTCAACCATTTCCGCAGCCTGGCCCAAGCATTCCGTAATTGAATAAATGTCTAGAATTGTTTTAGATAATGCCTCAGATCGCTCTGGCGACAGCGGAAATCGCTCGATTGGGTGAGAAGAGACTGGACGAGCAGCAGCGCCAGGAAAATGCTCGTTCAAGAGCCCAGTAGGTACCTATACTCAATACTCAATACTTTATTGCAACCATAAGTGTATAAGATCTTAAATAAGATTGTAACATGTGAGGAACTCTATGGACCCTGTCGGGCATAGCAAAACTTAAAAGCTAGGTAAAAGAAATATCTGAAAACTAGGTAGTTACCTATTTGAGATCTTTCATCTTAAAACTAGGCTGGTATTTAATACCTAGGAACATTTTCTACATATTTTTTCGTATCTGCTATAAATATTAAATATCATTTTGTTATTTTTGTTTTAAAACCTACAATTTTAGAGAAATAACAAAAGTTTGTGCTACTTTTACAAACAAAATTAAACAATGTATTATTTTATGCTACTATTAATAAATTTTATCATCTAAATATTCATTAATAGTGTAATAACTTTTTGAGATTAATAGATGTTTAAGGTCTCTTATAAAATCTTTTTTATTTGTGTTATTTCTTATAGTTTTTGGTAATTTGTTGTAAATTTTCGTATGAAGGTAGTAGCGGACATCCCTGCTGTCAGAGTTTTTAAGCCGCCAAAAGAGTTTCTAACATGGATTAACATCATTATCATCAGATTCTGTTATCCCTAATCAGGGATATAGAGGGATATAGGGCTCTCAAAACTGTTTTCCATTCTGGCAGATTTTGCACATAAAGCAGAAGCTCGGATATGCACATCCCGAGACTGTTTGCTACCTGTTGCACTGATCGACGCCAGGTACTTTAACAGCATGAGTTGACGATTGTTATTTCTCAACAATCAACCAAGACCAACGGTTTCAGCGCCTCTATTATCTAAAAATTACACTCAACTTACGAGCGTCAAAACACTTGAAAATAGCCCTTATTGAAATGAAAAATCCTTTGTTTGACATTTAAAAACCGTTATTTTTACGGTGGATATTTTAGATAATACAGGGGCAGGTGCCTCTGAAGCACGGCATTCGTGCATCCAGCGTGAACAGGGCCCTTAGCCTGTAACGCAATGGCGGGTCAATGGCGTCCCGGCAGAAGGACAAAACCGGGCTCTCCTCGTTTTTCTCCTACAACCAGAGAACCAATCCTCTAGAATTAGAATCAAAATATTCTTTGCTGTACTACAAAAACATTCAAAGGACAGACAGCGTTAGCAAATCGTAATTGAAGTCGTCACCTGACAGCCCATTTTGGCACCATTGTGTTACAGGCTAAGGGCCCAGATCTATCACAGCGCCGAGTCACTAGGCAGATGGAAGGACACTAGACGAGCATTTCACGAGGCTGCTCGATCACAGTGGACCCGGCTATTCTGTAGGTAAGGTGTGGCGACGAGCCCAGACAGTATTGGGGTACAGTCCGAGCATTTGCCTCGCCCAGCAAGCTGGGAGAGTGGTTCGATCAGTCTCTCCGCACCTATTGGAACGTCAAGAACTCACCTGGGGGGTTACCCTTGACGCTATTGCGATCAAATTGAAACAGTTTTAAAATTAATTTCTCTTTGAATTTGCATAGTAATGCTTTGATTTTAAATACTTTGTAATGTTTATTCAAAGGTAAGGTTGTTTTATTAAATAAAAACACAAAATGCGTCTTAATTTGTAAAATATAAAATTTTGTAAATTGCGCCATATTGCGGCCGTATCGGAAAAATGCGTCAAGGGTAGAGAGGCTGATCTGTAACGTGGTGGAAATGCCTTTGAGGGATCAATTATTCGAGCTTAAGCTGGGTTGTGTAATTTCAAAATGTGCCCTTATTATTTCTCGATTTCAGAATGCACATATCTCAGGCAATTTTGAATTTATTTTTATTACATTACCGGCTGGTTTCGTTAAAAATTTTAAAGGCCACTGGACCACATTATTTAAATGACATTCCCGCAAATGTTTTCGCGCTGCAAACAAAATTTTGTGAATAACACAAACTTCAAATTAATAATTTTACACTTGTATTTGCTCAAGCATTACTCTTGCTCAAGAAAAATAATACTTGTAAGTTTGTTCATGTGCATTCTATCTGGCAGACGTACTGCTCAACATTTCCAGACTTTCCAGACGCTAGTACTACCTATATTCAATATTCCGTTAGACTAAGTTGCCAACTCCGCAGGAATGATTGAAATGTCAAATATTTTCGTGAAGCGAGCGAGCGACCCCACTACGCCACCACATGCCAAGTACGCTAAGGTCGTGCTACACTGGGACTGTATTTATTTAATCAGGGTATATTTGTAGAAGAGTGCTGAAAATATTTTATCATCGACGGATCGAATGACAAACTACATACATGCTGGAAATAATTAACAAAAGGCCTAGAGCTCATAAAGGCCATAAAACTGAGGAAATTCAAATATTTTTGAAAAAATACATAATCTTCTGCAACTGATCCTGTGAATCACATAAAACTTTTGAACCGCAACGTCTAAAATGATACCTCCATATGAGAGAAAATTAAGTAGTTAGAGGACGATGGATAAGAGCAGTCACATCCTAGAACTGGAACTGCTCGACGGCCGGTGGGTTCGATGGATCGATTAAATCATGCACAGAACAGACTTTATGAGCAAATAGACTGTCCTCGTAGAAAAATCTGTAATAGGTGCAAGGGTCTTTGGAGGTACAACGTTGCGGTTGGTCATTTAGACGCGTGAGCTCGGTGTGACAGGGCCCTGAAGTTAGACTTTGGGAAAGCTAACGAACTCGATGACGTTATAAAATACTCAAACAAAATCAGGCTGTTTCAAAGGATGTTCTTTATACGACTAGTTTTACCTGACTGCGGCGTAACGAAAGCAGGTGATCTATTCCACAATTCGGTACGCAAAGTTTTTTGTTCGAAAGTCCGTTATTGGCTTAAACTTATCTTTAGACAATATTGAGAAACAAATTTCAATATTTTTTATTTTGGTCCAGTAGTTTTGTTTTTATGCGCTAAAATGTTTTGTTCCTATGACCGCCAACAGTATGCAGACCGTCGCGTGACGTCATAAAACCGTATCTTTGAAACGTTGTAAAATCCAAACTATTGAACCAAAATAAAAAAATATTGAAATTAGTTTCTCAATATTGTCTAAAGATAAGATTAAGCCAATAACGGACTTTCGAACAAAAAACTTTGCGTACCGAATTGTGAAATACTTATAGCCAGCGACACGCTACTTTCGCTAGGTTACGCTAGGTTCGATTGACGCACTTGATGAGCTACCAGGGGCTTGAAGTCTCTAACGCAATGTCGTGTCAATAGGTTTCTGGTAGAAGGACCAAACCGGGAGTTCCTCGTTTTTCTTTTACAACCAGCTAACTAAATTGGAATCAGAATATTCTTTGCATTTTAATTCAATTGCCATGATCCATCTTGCATCATGCCCTGCGTGCCCCAACAACAGCACACAGGAGGACCTCATGACGGCTAGTGACGACGCAATTCAGGTTGCCTAATTCTGGGCCAAAACAGTTTAGATTTAAGAATCGGTTTTGCCATCGATACGCTAAGAAGAAGAATTCAATTGCCCTGTAAATCTTGTTATAACGAAATAAAAGTATGATCATAAAAGGATAGACAGCATGACAGAAAAACTGTACGTGTAGCATGGTAAGCCCGAGAAAGGCCCTTCTCTATGCAAAACTGTCAACTTGTCGGTCGGGCTCGAGTTGGCTCTACGCCAACATGGCGATGGAGACAAAAATACAACATTTTTATTAAAAATGGCAATAGCTACTTTATGCTCGACATGACCCTAATCTATTGCCATCTCGAGTCCCGCCTGCCATGCTCGCACAATAGACATGGCACGTCTGTCACTCGAGTTCGAGAGAGTTTCAAAACGACCATGCTAAGCATACTGCTCTACAAAATCTTGGACCGAGTTCGTGCGTTAACCCAATCTAGGCCAGTATTTGTTTTAAATGAAATCTTGTGGATCTGTATTTGCGAAACGAAGTTCTGTATTCGAAATGGGTCGTGATCGTGACTTGTGACTGAGATATGAGACCGGCAGTTCACCCGAAGTCTGGCTAGGTTTTTGATAATTTCTGGGACTTGGTAAAAATATAAACAATCGGCGATAAGAAAAAATTAAATGACATCGCTGTGCAACCTCGAAGAGTGGCCCGGTATTAAAACCGCGGAAGAAATTAAATTATTCAGGATAGCTAGAAAAAGAGAACGAAGCAAGGAGGTGACTGCCTCCAGTGATGGACTAGTAAAACATAAAAAAAAGCCTTTACCTATTTATTTTAGTTTATTGATTAGCTGAGATGGCAAGTCCTCACCTCCACCGGCAATAAATTCTTTATCACTACAATGGTGATTGTATTATCACTAGAAGCACAGGTTTATCTAGAAGGGATCCATTCCAGACATCCTTTAGTTGGAAAGGTAAGAAACAGAATAGCGAAGGCTGTTTTATTCTTGGTGTAAAAAAAACGCTACGAAGACTTACAAAATAAATTGAACTGCACGCTACTGGCAAAGCGTACAGAATTCCAAAGCAACCGAAGGAAATATTCTCTAATTCGCTCCAGCAGTCAGTGCTCAGCATTTGCTGTTTAACTGAGAAGCAGCCACACGGTTTGCAGTTCAATTAGAAGTCGAGGTATTAGGGTACGATCAGATTAACATAGTTTTAGTTGCATAGGTGAGAGTAAGCCCCTACCCACTCTTTCACAAACTGACTCCTGAAAGTTTCATCATGATAAGCCATTGCGTCAATTACGGAAGATTTACTAAGTGTGAGTTGGAAGAGCCACACTTTTTAAGTGGGTATCTCGCAGCCAAGTAATTAAACGCGCCAGTTGGAAGGCTTTACATGTCTTTACATTATAATACGAAATCTCGTATAAAACGTTTAAACTTTCGGCCGATCGAAAACTAGCTTTTCTTATAAGGCTGAATAAAAACTCGCCGTCTCATTAAACTTAACTTATTTTCAGGTTTAATTTGGTATGAGTCAATGTAGAGTCGACGGAATCAATCAATCGTGTCGTCCATTTTGGAAGTGAATGTTGAGTCGATGCAATGGGAGTGGAGGCTCTGCCGCATATTGGGCACACATGGGACCATCCTTAATAGAGTAGAGTAATCATCGTCATTAGTAATCATCTGCTACTATACAGCTGTCCGCGTGACTGTACAGTAGTGGGTCCAGGTTCTGACTTGGCACTGTTCCTTCGGGTCTTGGTTGTGCCTTCTTGGAGGTGTTGCCAGTGGGGCTCTGAGTTGCTGTAGTCTTATGAATAGTGCTTCAGGTGCCTTTGGGTCTTTTGTCGGCCAGAACTGAGTACCATGCTTCTTGCGGTACTTCTTGCGGTACTTCTTGTGGTACTTCTTGCGGTACTTCTTGCGGTACTTCTTGCGGTACTTCTTGCGGTACTTCTTGCGGTACTTCTTGCGGTACGGTCTTGCGTCCATCCATGCTCATCCCATCAGTCTCCATCTGTTATTCACAGCAAGCTTACTCAAGCTATTTTGTTCGACCTTTGATCGACTTTAGCTATGGGTAACTGTAGGTAATCTTATAGTGTCCAACTGTCCACACTTGATGTCAGAGTTTTTAGGTCGTGTCGGAGAGAGGTCGCACAATGTATACGTGTACCCTATACAAGGTGTTACAAAAGTACCTAACTCTTTTTCAGGGTAATAGCACCCGGTGATAGGGATCACAACCAAAAATTTTTTTTTGCTCTTCGACGTTCCGTTAATTTTTAAATTAATAAAATGTGAACGATGTGGCGGGAGAAAAGTATTTTTTAAATATTGTTTTCATTGACTTTCACAATTTTTTAACAACTCAAAGCTATGTAAATGCACCTACACGCACAAAAATATTTTTAAATTTGAGCTAATAACAAAAACAAAAAAATTAAGATTTTTTTTCAATTTTGAGGTTATAAAATAAAAATTGTTTTTTTCAACTTACACATTTGACATCCTGTTGACCAGGAGGTTACACCCTTTAAAAAGAGTTAGGTACGTTTGTAACACCTTGTATACCCTTCTTTACATACGATTTTAACCAATTTTTGTTATCATTATGAAACCTACTTTTATATTATTTGCAGTAGAGCTAAGATGTAGATAGATTTATCTTTGAATCTCAAGTACATAACCCCCTTGCTAGGATTGATAGTAGGGTGGTTCGCTGGACATGCCTTGTCCACCATACCTATAGGTACCTACCCACATGCCGACCTACTTTATTGACCCATTGACCTTGTTGAGCGGTAGATTGATTGAACTGAACCGAATATTCCTATCAAAATCTGAATACGAAGATGGCTCTAGTATCCCCGCGAGAATTCATCGGTGTATATGTTGAAATGTTGGGAATCCGAGCGAAAGTACCTACGGACCAACTTTGTGTTATTTCGTTTTTACCTTTACCGAATTGTTATTTGCATAAATAGGTGTGTAGCCATATCACTCCTTAGTGAAGGAAAACATCTTGAGGATTCCGCGGCTTAGTTGGCTCCGCACGTAATGACTTTTTTAATACAGTTGCTCAAAAAGAGGCGTATTGCAGGGACGTATAGCGTTCGGGATGTGGGCTATTACACACTCGTGCTTTTTTTTTACCTTTCCCGCACTCGTGCGTTTTCTTTCCCAACTGTCAAAATAATGTCTAATAAAAAGAAAAACCAACCATGAAGTTTTTACTAAAAAAGTTTTTATGATTCATGCAAATACGTATATTTCTAAAAAGAAGCTACTAATTTGTTTCAATATCAGATTTAATGATTTTATTGAATGAGTTTGGTTAGGTTTCATTTCATTAAATTTCATTTTCATTTCATATCAATAAAAAACTTTTACTGAAGACTTGGCTGTATGCATAGTTGCCTTTGCCTACCAGAATGGGTGAAGAAAAAAAAACCTTATATTATACGGTTGGCGCCATTTTGATTTATCAGAAATTTTCTTTGCTTTAGTTGTTTGTTGCACAAAATGAGTAATTTCGACCCTATTTTTTTTAATTAACAGGCATAGGAACTCAGTATAATTGCACAAAATGCTTCGGAGAAAATTTTACCGGAAAAGTCAAAAATGCTAGGTTAGTTGAGTTTATTGTGTTTTTATTATTTTATTAATTTGCTTCATTTTTTCGCAACTGTATTAAAAATAGTCGTTCAGTACACGTGCGGAACCGTCATTGCAACTTGTTCCGACTGTCAACCCTCGCCTTCGGCTGCGCCTCGGCTCGGTTAGCCATTTGTCGGAACTCGTTGCAATGACAGCCTTTCCACACTTGTAATGAAATATACTATTTTTGTCGTGTGGACTAGGCCGACTATGCATCCTCTCAGTGCTTTATGTTTTGGGCAAGTCTACTCTATCTAAAACTATGTCCCAGGCATTGCACCGTGCAAGTTAGTGATCACTTTACCCATCTAGCGTGAGTGAATGCTGTATAAATCATCTAAATACTATAGATGCACAGGTCTAAGCTTTTTATAAGTTGATGATATAGCTATCCAATCTGTGTGGCAGTAGATTGGTCAGATACGGTATGTGTGTGAACCCACGTTCAACTTCGCTTTATGAAGTCTTTCCACTGTAAGCTGACCGCCCCAGCTGTTCATATGCCGTTCTGTTCTTAGCCAGACGAAAAATATTTTTTACGCTGCCGCTGGCCACTCCTGTCCATTTTTTTATGTTTCAACCAACATTTTCTTCTTCTGTAGCAATCTACGGTAGCACGCCATTTCGAAAGCTGCTAGTTTCTCATGGATTACGTCCTTTACGGTCTATGTTTCACAACCGTACGTACCTATATTGGGTTCCTCGATCAAGATTGCATCATTTGTCTCAGCCTGAAGACTGGCAGGCGGGGCTTCATTATGTCTCAGTTCTATTCACCTGTGGCGTTGTGCTCGTACGATTATAGAGCTTTGACAGCGCAATGCATCTCTGTCTGTTCTAAGGCACCTATCTATGTATGTTTTTGCCCATGACTTCGTTCGACTTTCATAAAAAGTTAGACTATATTTACGCTTTACGGTAGAGAAAACTCTACCGTAAAGCTATACACCATTAAATTATGTCCGTATGTAATGTTCGTAGTACGTTAGTAGATAAATTATTTAAATCGTCTCATATAAAATTCTCATGAATAACCTACGCGTCTTCCTGCAAACCCGTCTATACACAAAACAAAAGAGTTACGGAAATATATTTTTAGGCTCTCTATTCTAGTGGCTCCTTAGTGAAAAAAAAAAACCCAGTCGGAGTCGAAAGCATGAAAAGCTGTTTATTTCCCGGCTTAAAAAAACTCATATTTTTTTTTTACGTGAACCTATTTTGATTATTCTTTTTTTTGTTTGAAAGTGTAGGTATACTTTCCATATGGTCCCATAAAAAAATGGTGAAGATCTGATGAAGAACTTCGGAGATGGAGAACAGAACTCCTCAATG
This sequence comes from Zelleria hepariella, assembly GCA_949319315.1. Lineage (NCBI taxonomy): Eukaryota > Metazoa > Arthropoda > Insecta > Lepidoptera > Yponomeutidae > Zelleria > Zelleria hepariella. The sequence continues at coordinate 12,849,364 of OX439392.1, read as the reverse complement.
GACAGCAGCAAATTTGTCGGAATCAGTGCAATAGCTTTTTAACTTGTTGGTACAGTCGGCCACACGCTAGGATACCCCTTTTTGTTTGATTGGCACCCTTATGCCGCACGCGGTAAGAGCTGCCATGGAGTATCTGTGGCTGTGGCCGACCTTACGTTTTCACCAGTGAAGTCGGTATTTTTAAAAATGTTGTTAATTTTGTATTATTTTATGTTCACGTTTTTGCAAACTGTATATTTTAAAAGTAGGAACAATGTTTTCATCACCCTTCTGCTAAATTCCGCATAATTAATTATAGGGATAGTCAACCCTATCTATTAAAGGCATCAACCGCATCGACCGATAAAAACCCACACAGGCGCCATTTTATCGGTCGATGCGTTATTGCGATACCTGTTTTCAGTACATGTTGTATTAGGATGGCCATGGCGTTACACACTGCTGCGGTAAAAACGCCGCAACGTTCCTAATACAAAATGTAGGTACTCAAGGGCGTCGCCAGCCGATGGCGCAGGGGGGGGCAAGTTGACTTTACCTACTACAATTCATACTTTTCTCATTCTCTATGAATGAGAAAAGTAGGTATGAATTGTAGGTAAAGTCGACAGCACATGAAGCTTTTCACTTGTACTACGAGCCTTACATCTACAGCCAGAGCGTAGTTGAGCGTACGGAATATTAGGAGTGGAATTGGTGAATTCATTCGAGTTTCGACGTACGGGAATGATTGCTCAAGGCTTGAACTTCAAGCAAATTAACTCAAAGACTTAGGACTTTGGTTGCATTATATTTGGCAACTTTTTTAGAATCTCTAGGGGGGGGCAGCTGCCCCTCCCTGCCCCCCCTTGGCGACGCCCTTGGGTACTGATAACAGGTATCGCAATAACGCACGCGGTAGTGCTGACCGATAAAACGCGCCTGTGTGGAGGAGCCTTAAAGTAAACCTTTTGTATGTCCCGGCTGATCCCACGCAACAGCACGGCAGGAGAATAAAACAATAGAGTCGTTGGCGCGGCCATTACATGCCTCGCGAATACAAACAATACAGGCTCATATAAACAGAGTCAGTTTAGGACTCAGGGTGGTATTAATAGTCGTCTGAGATCACCTACTTGAGCTCGATCTCAAGTAGGTGAACTCGGAAAAGTCAAATGCTAATGTCAAGCCTTGGCTATGTGCTAATGACAATGTCAGTCTCAAGATAAGTAGTGTCTATTAATATACTGACAGCTACTCAAGTTTGACATTAGCCAAGGCTTGACATTAGCGAATTTTCTGTGAACACCTACTTGAGTTCGATCTTGAGTCGACGACTATTAATGCCACCCTAAGTAACATAATTATTTTAATCTAAATCGTGGTGGTAGCCTGGTGGGTATACACCGTGCAATTTTAGTGGTTATAAGCCGAAGGTATTTTGTTGCACTGGTCATTCTGAGCCAAATTCCAAAATACCCCAAAATGAGTGAAAACAAAATACTCTTCCAAATACAAATGTCTATCGCCAATCGACACCATTTGTATGGAGAAGTGAATTTTTTTTTCGCGCGTTTTGGAATGAAATTTTGTAATTAGGCTCAGAATCACCAGTGCAACAAAACACCTTCGGCTTTAAAACCACTAAAATTGCACGGAGTATGTATAAACCAACTAGCTTTTTGTCCGCGACTTCGTCCGCGCTGACTAAGATAAAAGGTTGCAGCTCTATTTGTCATCCGCTATTGACGTTAGTCAGGGAAAAGCTACCAATCGCCAAAAACATATTTTTTTCCTGTACAATGTTTGGTAGCCCGTTATACTCACTTAGGGGTGAAATTTCGAAAAAATAAACAATACGTATCTAAATGATTTTGCTGTAGATTATTTGAACAAGTCACAAATCAGTAGAACAGAAATAAATATTTCCCTATTCAAACTTTGGCATCCCCTTTCACCCTCTTAGGGGTGGAATTTATACAATTCCTTTCTTAGTGGATATCTACTCTACATAAAGAACACAACCTGAAAATGTCATGTCTCTAAGACCAGTGGTTTAGACTACGCGTTGATATCTCAGTCCTTCAGTCAGTCAGGACTTTGAATTTTATAAGTATATATAGATGGACTCGGAAGCGAGGGACCCATGTTCGATTTCCGGTGCCGGCATGCACCTTTGACTTTAAATTCATTTCAATACATTTGTAAAGAATAGAGTTGTAAAGTATACAAGGTGTTACAAAAGTACCTTACTCTTTTTACAGGGTAATAGCACCCGGTGATAGGGATCACAACCTAAATATTTGTTTTGCTCTATGACGTTCCGTTGATTTTTAAATTAATAAAATGTGAACGCTGTGGCGAGATAAAAGTATTTTTTAAATATTGTTATCATTGACTTTCACAATGTTTTAACAACTCAAAGCTATGTAAATGCACCTATACACACAAACATATTTTAAAATTTGAGCTAATACCAAAAACAAAAATGTTATGATTTTTTTAAATTTTGAGGTTATACAATAAAAATTGTTTTTTTCAATTTTTTTTACAGATTTTTCATTCTGTTGACCACTAGGTTACACCCTGTAAAAAGAGTTAGGATGTTTTGTAACACGTTGTATAGAATGGTATTAGCAAGTGAAGGAAAACATCGTGAGGAAACCTGAGGTTCAGAGGCCCTCAACCCTTCAACTCAAAAATCGCCAATCCGCAGTTATTTTGCCCGGGAGGAAGGGGGCTTGCACAGCTGGCAGTTTGACACTTTAGAGGTTACACAAAAAACCCATTTTAGAAACAAAAACCCAGTGAAACCTCGGTTTACTTATTTTATTACGTTTGATGCAAACCGCCCTCGCTTACTTCCGTTATGCCCCCGCCCGCCCAGCGTGCATGCAGCGCCCGCCTAGCTAGTAAACAACGAGCGAAAGCTCTGTGAAGGGTTCCAGTTTCAAAAACTCTTTGTTTCTGCTTTAATAATTCGAATGCTATTGAAGTTCAGCTCTAGCTCTAAACTTGAAATTAAGTTATATAGCTGGAATTCCACCTTGCATATTTTCTTTGCACTGCATATTTGTAATTAAAACATACTTTTATCGGATTCAGGATTCATGTTCGCTGTAAACTAAGGAGACAGGTTGTCTTGCATTCAATGAAATTTTAACCACATTTTGTATTTTCTAAAGCACTAACCCGTGCTAGGGAATTTTATAAATACTTAAAGATTTTTATAAGTTTAAAAAATAGTTCGGGACAGGATTTCATATTTGATTTGTTATTTGCACTACCCTGGGTTCCGAACATAATTTTCACCGCTTGAGACCAATATTATGTATTTGCATCATGTATCTTGAACCTTAGAATGTGAATAAAATTATGCAATGGAAAATCAATACGAGGTACATAAAATATGTCAAAACAAAACAATATGGTAATGAAACTGCAGTGACTTATTTTTGTATTATTTTGAAGCAAATGGAAAGATACAATGACATGTGGCCAACAATAAAATTCTATCTCAAGCGACATTTCAGAGATAGACAGACTGATCAGCGGCGCCTCTATTATGTAAAAAATCCACTCAACCTCCGAGCGTCAAAACACTCTAAAATAGCCCTTAGTGAAATTAACAATATTTTTTTTTACATTTAAAACCCGTTATTTTTACGGTGGATATTTTAGATAATACAAGGGCATTACGGTGGATATTTTAGATAATACAAGGGCAGATAATACATATATTTCTTCATTTTTTTTCAGAGAAAAATCTGTCTTAGTTATCGTGGATTTGAAGGGCCAAGGAAAGAAGAAAGTAACAGCGACCTAATAAAAAGCCTTAAAAATATTAAAGAGAAATACAATATAACCCTCCCGGGCCACATTCAACCCAAAGGGCGTTTATCCACCACAGCCGTCCCCGTCACGTCACCGAAAACGAGATTACTTACATTTACTAAAGTCGTTATTTTGATGTTCTACAAATAACTGAGAAAATAACCTTCTGGTTGACTTGACACTGACGTTTGACAAAAGTCAGTTATAAACTATTATTTATTTTAAACTAGTCTGTAACTCAATGGAATTATTTATTTTAAACTAGTCTGTAACTCAATAATCAGCCGTCCGATCGCCAACGTACAGTGCAGACGTGTATTCGGCTGTAGCGCATTTTTAATAATCTCTGTGAGTTTGAATTTGATCCATAAGCCATTGAAATAAAGCTTAATTCCTGTACACGTATATTTCTAGTGACAAAAGTGTCGTGAGTGTGAAAGGTGCGGAAGATTGGACCTCTCATATTACCCTAATCATCACCCAATCCGCACGTGATAGCTTCTGCGTAATCAAACCACAGTATACGTAAGAAATTCCGATAATGTCACCACGTCGTTCTCCATCTTCGCTTGCCTCTGGGTCTAATTTGAACCTGGCAACAGGACCAAGAAAGAGGAAGAATCCGGATAATGACAATTTTACCGACTTCTGCAACGAGATGAGAAAAATGATGAAAGAATTTCAGGAGAAACAGGATGAAAAATTTGAAAAATTAAACACAGCAATGGAATCAAACACTACTCAAAATGCAAATCTTCTGGCAAATATAACAGAAATCCAAAAGCTGCTTGTGGATGCCAGGAACGAATGTACTGACCTAAAGAAAAAAGTCACGCACTTGGAATCTGAATGGGCTGATTCACAGATACAGATAAATAAACTGGAGGAACAACTGGATGAGATGCAACGGTTTCAGAAAAAGAATATGGTAGAAATAAGAAACGTACCAAGAAATGAAAACGAAAACCTTACAATGATGGTAGACGTCCTTCTGAAAACGCTGGAACTTGGTCAGAAAACGAGTGAGATCAATCAAATCTATCGGAAGGGCAAGGACAATGCCCCCATAATTGTAGAATTCCAGAACTATGATGATAAAAAAGAAACTCTGCAAGCAGTAAAAGCTTATAACAAGAATGGCAATAAATTGAGCTGCGATAAGCTCGGCCTAGGAAACAACACTGCGCCAATCTACGTTTCAGATCTTCTGACAACAAGAACCAAGACACTGCTCTACTCAGCCAAACAAGTTGCAAGCGGAGGCAACTTTAAATACTGCTGGACCTCTAATGGAAGGGTTTTGCTGCGAAGAGATGACGGCCAGCCCGCTATTCGAGTAACATCACTTCAGCAACTTGATAACCTAAAACGTTCTGATCTAACTGTGTGACTAGGTATTTTTTTAATCCTATATTTAAACCTACCTTCATATCTTGTGTCTGCCACTGTGCCTTTAAAACCATATTGTACTATTTATTTGCAGCTATCTATGACATATCTTAATATTATATTAACTTATACATGTATATTATCGCAAAAGAAACCATTTACAGTCTATTATTTATGTATCAAACAAATAAACCTATATATCATAATAATATATTGCTTCGCTCAACTAAGTCATGTTCTGCCATACTTGCTGCAACCTGTTCTGGTCATCGGAACTGAGCCCTCTACCCAATTCAAACTCTTACTATCTCTTCAAATAAATGACAGCAAAACTTAAGGAAATAAGCACTGACATTGATAGTAATGTCAGGGCTGGAGAGGCGTTTCTGTTTGATGACCTAGAGGATTGCAGTAATATGTTGGAGCGAGCTCCTAACAACTTAAAAATTATTGTGCAGAACATAAGGAGTATAAACAAGAATATCGATGATTTTACTGTGCAATTGGGTAGAATTAAATCAAAAATTGATATACTGGTTTTAACCGAGTGTTGGCTTCCCCACCTGAACACATTGCCTGTCATACCGAACTATACAAGTCATGCGTCCTCCCGACACATTAATCAAAATAGTGGTGTTGTTGTCTATATTCATACCTCTATGGATGTCAGCGTTTATGAGCCAAACATTCTAGACGCCGATAGTCTGGTAATAAAAATTGGCAACAAACACGCCATTATTGCAACATATAGAACACCATCTATTTCCAATATAGAACATTTTCTCATGTCTCTGGAAAGCACTCTAATTGATCTCAATGCATTTAAAAATATTGCTTTGGTTGGTGATCTAAACATTGACATCATGGAAGGAAATAAAGACTCTTGATCTCATGATTGTCTTAACCATCTCTCGTTACATGGGCTACTTCCTAGTCATATGTTTCCCACCCATGACTCAACCTGCATAGATCACAGTTTCCTAAAAATGACACATGAGTCGACTACAATCGTGTGGGCATCATCGATAACAGACCATTGTACCATTATCCTCTCACTAAAAAATCAACCATCGAAAATTAAAAGACCCCAAACTTTTACCAGAATAGACTATACGAAAGCTCTTGAGGATCTTAAACAAACGGACTGGACAGAATTTTTTGAATCTAACGATGCTGATCAGTTGACATCAAATTTCCTTACCATAGTAACAGATACTCTATCCCGATACACTACTGTACATAAAATACCTAACAGGAAACACAATATCAAGCCCTGGATAACACCTGGCCTAATACGCTGTATAAAGTGGAGGGATATATTACATACAAAACATAAAAAAACACCGGAAAACCTAATCTTACGCGTCACCTACAAAAGATACCGTAATCATTGTAACAAACTACTGAACACCCTTAAAATTGAATACCAAAAATCTGAAATAAACAAACATAGAAACGATATTAAAAAAACTTGGAAAACTATTAAAGACATCTGTAACCTAAACACAAATAATGTATCGGCTGTAGAGCTATTAAAAGTCAAAGACAATCACAAAGAATCAGTAAATTATGTAAATAACTTCTTTGTTAATGTAGGAAGTAAACTTGCCGATGAGGTTCTTTCAAAGTCAGGTAAAAATGAAAGTGACCTTGCGTCTGAGGTAAATAGCAGAAAAAGTTCACTAAACTCAATTGTACTGCTTCCCACTGACGCTTACGAAATAAAGAAAATAATACTAACACTAAAAAGTACAACCTCCTCTGGATGGGATGGGATATCTTCAGTTTTCATGAAGATGGCTGCAGATACATTGGCTGGTCCTATCTCTCAAATATGTAACGTTAGTTTCTCAACCGGATGTTTTCCACAGTTACTAAAAAAATCTGTGGTCATACCAGTGTTTAAGTCCGGGGATAGAGGCAGTGTCACGTGCTATAGACCTATTTCACTTTTGCCAACCTTAGCTAAGATTGTGGAGAAGGCCTTGAACTCAAGAGTAGTAAAATTTCTTGACTCAAATAATTTCTTTTCTCGAAACCAATATGGATTCAGAGAGGGTATTTCTACAATTGATGCTATCGATGATCTAGTTATACACACTGCTAAAAAACTAGACATGCAAAACAAATGCTTAGGTATCTTTCTCGATTTAGCGAAGGCCTTCGACACTGTCTCTATCCCTATATTGCTGCGTAAGTTGGAATGTGCGGGTGTGCGGGGTGTTCCATTGCAACTGTTCCAGAGCTACCTTAGCGAAAGAATGCAAAGCGTAAGAATTGATAAGACACAGAGCGATAACCTTAATATAAGCTATGGAGTGCCGCAGGGATCAGTGATGGGACCGATATTATTTTTGATCTACATCAACGATCTCTGCGACACCGAGTTAAAGGATGCCCGAATCATAACTTTTGCGGATGACACAGTCTTACTGTTTGATGCACCTACTTGGACTGAACTAAAACAATCTAGCGAAATCGGATTTCGCACTGTATTGAACTGGCTAAGCAGTAATATATTGACGCTAAATCTTGTCAAAACTAAGTATATCACCTTTACTATCAACAAAAGTACTCAACCATCAAATCTGGTTCTAAAAGCACATTCCTGTAATAATAACGTATTATCTTCATGTGATTGTGAGTGCCCAGAGCTGTCAGCAGTGTCCCATATTAAATACCTAGGTGTAATTGTTGACAACTACCTCAAATGGAAGCAGCAAATTGAAGTACTTTGTAGCAAAACCAGAAAACTAATGTGCTTATTCAAAAAATTGCGAAACATTAGAGACGATAATATTATCAAGACCATCTACTACAGCCTATGTCAATCCGTGCTATCTTATGGTATCACTGCCTGGGGTGGTGCTAAGAAAACACATATCATTAAACTAGAGAGAGCGCAAAGGGCGGTGATCAAAGTTATAAATCGCAAAAGATTCCAGTACCCAACTGAAACACTATATAGGGAGTATTCCGTATTGACGGTTAGACAATTGTTTATTAAGGATGTCATACTAAGACAACATAGGGTCAAACCCCCACCCACTATATCGGATAGACGAACTCATACCGTATACCATGTCCCAAAATGCACCACCGACTTTGCGAGAAGTTTTCCCCATTATAAAGGACCATACTTATTCAATAAATTATGCAAAGCCTGCGGTAACCTAAATGAAAAAACCAAATTTATCACAAAGAAACTAGTAGTAAATCACCTGTTAAAACTTGACTATGACTCCACCGAAGAATTACTAATTGAGCAACAAAAAATAAATAATTATATAATTACATAATATATACATCATAGAATATTATATACCAATATTTATATATGCACATTATAAATAAATATAGTACATATCTTGTAAAATTATTTAAGTACTGATACCTATCAATACCTACTACATGTAGTCTATGAATAAATTTAATATACACAATCTCATATTGTATGTAATTATGGTGTTTAACTTTTTACACTTAAACTTTCGTAAGCAGTAAGTAGTAAGTTTAACCGTTTACGAAATACGAAAGGTGTTTAACTTGTGCCAATAATCTATTTACTTATTATTATAATGTTCTACTTTGCCGACACAGTCCTTTTTTCTGTTAACATAGACATTTATTTAATTAAAAACCTAACTGTAATTTAACTTTTTGAAATTATAAAAAAACAACAATACTGTCTTGTCTGATAATCAAACATATACTATGTCTTATGCAAAAAAGTAACCAAATTTACCTGAGCTATACCTGTCATAATAACAACTGTACTGTACGGGTCAGTAAAACTGGTTCATGTTTGACGACGATCCCTACTCTGCCGCAACACAGTTTTTTAACTAGCGCGGAGGGTAGTGGTTGCTGTTAGGCGGTTACCACTTACTCTAGATCGCTGATCTCTTTATATAAAGTACCCACATGATGTATCGACTGTATGATAATTTGAACAATCAATAATTTTCAACATGTATTAATTTCACATCCAAGTCATTGTGTGTAACTGCATGAACATGTATTTCTTCGCTCAATAAACAATTTTTGATTTTTTTGATTTTGATTTTGGATCTCAGTTATCTGGATAAATAAATATTATTAAAGAAGTTGGAAAGAGGTAGAGTTTTTTTTTTCATATTTTTCGCAATACGACACGGTGCTTTCCCCGGTTGGAATGTTGGAATAACACACGCTGCTGAGCTGGCTTATTAAAACTTTCAGTAATTATCAGTACCTATTACTCTAATTAGATGCCGCCTGCTTCTCTAATTAAAACCAGTCTAGATTTTTTATTCACTTTTATTAAAATTGTGTTGCCCTTTTTGTTATGTTAATTATTAGGATGCGTTTAACTGCGGTGGTGGTAAGAATACTCGAAAGCGAGAGACCCATGACTTTGTTTCTTTCCAAAGTTACGCACATTAATGTGAATTTGAAATAGCAAAACCCGCTCGCTGACGGTGAAGGCAAAACATCGTGAGGAAACCCGCGGCTTTGAAGGCTCCGCACGTATTGACTCGTCTTTCCTGTGGGCTAGGCCAACTAAGCTGGTATAGGATGGTATAGTTGCTGGGCAAGCCTACTCCATCTAAAACAATGTCCCAAGCACTGCAGCGCCGAGTGGTCTCTTTACCCATCTAGTATGAGTGAAGTAGATGCAAAGTCCTTTATATATTCGCTGCTTTGGTTTTCTAACAATTATCAAGTTTTCCGATTTGCGTAGGGTAAGAGCGTAGCGTGGCGTGTGTACTAGAGTTGCGTGTCATGCTTAAGTGGAAACGCGAGTAACCGTTGCTCCTTACAAAAAGTATAAAAAGGGAGACCTGTTTCCTCCCTGGATAATTATTTTAGAAAAAATATGTGTATGCCATTCCCTGCCATGTCTCTATGTTTTCCTTTTTTTCTATTTTTTTTAAATTAAAATATTTAAAATTAAAGGACATGGCAGAGGTACATATATAGATTGAATGGCATAAACATATTTTTTCTAAAATAATTTATTATCCAGGGAGAAAACAGGTCTCCCTTTTTGTATTTAGCAGCGGTTACCCGCGTCTCCTCTTAAAGAAGGAAGCCGTCCTACTTACACTCGGCAAGCTTGTCTCTTACTTCAGAAGTTTCATCCTCTTAGGTAATTACTTAACTAGCTTTTCCCCGTAACTTAGCCCGCGTTCAATAGCGAAATAAAAAAAGAGCAGTGTTACACCGAGCATACAAAAAAAAATTATGATGTTACAAAACTATCAATAAGCAATCCCTTGACCATAGGTTCGCTTTAACTTTACTCACTTTCAAGGTTTCGTTTCATTTCGACACGGAATTTCAGAGACGGATATTAATTTACCAAAACTTAGTTCCACACTCGAGAGCTGTTAATAACTTCGTCCTGTGGTTATAGGTTTGTAAGTACTTAGAATCCAACGAAACAAAATGTTCTTCGCGTCCCAATCTGTGTATTCTAAGGGGCCAGCCACATAGAAGAGACGTGGGACGAAGACACGGCGGCGCGGACGCCACGTCGTCAGTTTGATGTTAAGGTGGGACGATAGCAACGTGGCGGAAATTCAAAATTCTTCAAATTTCAATGTTCTGGTCTACGAAGCAGTGGCACTGCCAAAAAAACTTGTTGATATCCAGAACACATAATCGGCTGAATTATTGTTGTTCTGTTGTTTACAATAATGAAAAGAATAGTAGGTTCTATGTTATTGCCGCGAACGAAAAATCGCTTGCCAAAAATAGCTCAGTTTAGCTACAAAATGTAAAAAACTGTGAAAATTTTCAATTTCCCGCCACGTTGCTATCGTCCAACCTTAATCCCATAAAAAATTTACGGAACGACGCGGTCCCGACGCGAAAAATACAAAAGAGACGGGGTGCAGTTAAAGCAACGTCAAAGCAAAATGTCAAGTCCACGCCGCTTCTTCTTCGCACGTCTCTTCTGTGTGGCTAGCGCCTAAGAGTCGTTTTTGCTATACAACGTGTTACAAAACATCCTAACTCTTTTTACAGGGTGTAACCTACTCATCAACAAGAAGTAGATTCTGTAAAAAAAAGTTGAAAAAAACAATTAAAAACGTAAAATTTAAAAAATTTCACAACTTTTTTGTTTTAGGTAAAAACTCATATTTAAAAATACGTTTGTGTTTGTAGTTGCATTTGCATAGCTTTGAGTTGTTAAAACATTGTGAAAGTCAATGAAAACTATATTTAATAAATACTTTTCTTCCGCCACAGCGTTCACATTTTATTAATTTAAAAATCAACGGAACGTCATAGAGCAAAAAAAAAAATTAGGTTGTGCTTCCTATCACCGGGTGCTATTACCCTGTAAAAAGAGTTAGGATCTTTTGTAACACCTTGTATAGGTATATCGTCGGCGTAGAAGTAACTTTTCCCTACTAGAGTTATTACCCGTATGTGCCGTTTGTACAACGTACTCACTGAAGAGCACCCTCTCCTTGACATCTACGAGGCAAACCCATTTAAATTTAATAAATGCATAAATAATATAATACCCCCAACATCTAAATAAGACGTCAGCAGTTGTTCGAATAAATCAAAATAATTTAGCTGTATAACCTTTCTTTATAAACACTGTTCTTTAAGCATTGTTCACATTAGTATTAAGTAAATTTTAATAACTTCTATGTATACATACCTTGGACTACAGTCCAGATCCGAACCTGCTAGTGCCTTGTATATTTATATATTCTGTGCTAGTGATGATTTGTTTTAAATGTACCTACCGACTGTAATCTGTTTTGTGTACTTATTAAAATAAATAAAAATAAAATATACCTACAGGGTTATTTTTAAATAAGCTTTATTATTGAAACATGTCAACTTCTAAATGTGATTTCTAACGCTATTTAAAATTCACCCTGTAGACTTCGGCGCGTGGTTTCACTCAGTTAGATACGTATTTTGAAATTAAACCTAACCTAGGTAACCACTTCCCAAATGACTTCCAACAATACCCACTTCAAAAACCTAAAACTCTCACTTGAGATGCAAACGTTATATCCATCAGGCATAGGATTGTTCCAAATTAGTAAGGATTACCTATAGTTAGGGCATTCCAATTGTTCCACATCTATCGCGAATTCCAATCGAGAATTAAAACAGCATTTAAATAAGTCTCCTCCAAAGACATCAAAAGACAAAAAATAAGGGCGCAGATAGAGAAAAAATACATTTCTTTTGGTGGAATTTTCCATTCCAAAATAGGAGAGCGGCGTTCAAAGTTCTCGTAACGAAGTGGCGCTGTCCGATTCTGGGGGCAAATTCTCGGAAATCTCGCATTCGACACATCTCGGGGGAAAAATCTCATGTCATTTCGATCTTCGATTTCGATTAGCATAGGGAATCCTAGTTTGGGAGCCAGAACATTCAACTGTAACTTTTTTAACAAACAATTTAATATCAATTTCATTTAAGTCTATACGTATGATGTCGTAAGTGCTGTAAATCTACCCTATCGCTATTTGTACCTACTCGTATAAACCGGTCTTGTCTTAGTTGTGAGAAAAAAACTGTAGACTACAATTAGGTAATTATAATACATTTTGCAATGAAACCATGATATTTTTAAAGGTTCAGCCGAGTAGTGCAGTCTTTTCTCGGTTGAATAGACTAGATTATCTATTGATTTCCAATAAAATTGGAACACTTTCGTCCATGAAATCGTGAGTGTTTCTTCCTTTGTTGAGCTTAAATAGAGCTTTTTGTGGCGCTGAACGTTTCAAGTAGTTAAACCTCTTTTGCCGAAAAGTCAGCCTGGCTGGCGCGAATTCCCGGTTTACATTATCCCAGCGCTGGAATGGATAGCTGGACTGGAATGCAACTGGAATAATGTAAACCGGCACTGGGATCTATTGGATTCATTCCAGTGCCGGTTAACATTATTCCAGTTGCATTCCAGTCCAGCTATCCATTCCAGCGCTGGAATAATGCAAACTGGGCAGAAAGAGTATGAGGGCCACCGCGCTTGGATTTGCCGCTAGGGGCGCTAGTGTTAGCATGGGCAAAGTGGGTTTATTTCTAATTATAATAATGTTGTGAACATTTTGCAATACTTACCTGATACCAATGGGCATCGTCACGTCCTATTTTTTATTCTATAAATCGAAAATATAGACAAATATAAGAAACTAATTTGAATATTTTCTTATTTTTTTATGTAAATATTTTTTTATGATTTTTTTTTTTTTTTTTTTTTTTATGTAGCCTGAATGATGTCCCACTGCAGGGCAAAGGCCTCCCCCCTCTCAGCCCAGATTTTTCGGTCCTGAGCCACCTCCGACCACTCCGGCAAATATTTATCGAGGTCAATAATTATTAATTATTTATTAATTATTTAAAATTTCTAAAAGTTTTGTGTATGACGTCACCAATGGCATTATGTACTAAGTTCATTGCATACATTCATGCTTTTAAAAAATAAAAATATGTTGACGTTTGACAAACGTCAGTGTCAAGTCAACAAGGAGGTTATTTTCTCAGTTATTTGACACTTGACAGTTGTTGTTGACGAATGTATTTTTTTAAATACCTATTTGTAGGCAATGAAACTACCGCATTAGAGGCTATGATGACGTCATCGAAAGAAAAATGAAGTAAACATTTTTGGCGATAAATATTAATAATCCGTTTTAATTTTACTTATTTAAACCCCTAATAGTAATCAGTAGGTATCCCTATTCCTCGAAATGGTTTTCAATTTACGGCAATCGATGCCTCACCGATCTATGCCCATTATGGCAAATAGTTGCTGCCTCGCTACTAAACACCACTTTGAAACAGTTTTATCTTTCGGAAAGTTATTTTATATTATTTAACGCGGGGCTTGCTCGATGTGTTTTATTAGGTAGGTATTAAATATGATTTTAATTAAAATATTTTATTACGTATGAATTAACTAACTTTAAGAGTTATACTTTATGACTTTACTCGACAGTGGTGCCAACTAGTGAGTACGAAAACGGTAGCCCGCATTCGATTAGAAATGACCCCGGTACTAATAAGCCACCTAATTGCTAATTGGTAACTTTTAACTTCATTTAAGTGTTATTATTTTTTTAAATATTCATTTATTCGCTCCTGTACACGGTCTCCTGGAGGACCACCAAAAAAAGGTGTCTGGTAGTAAGCAACATATTTCCGGTTTGTTTTATCTGAAATAAAAAAAAAACTAATAGATTCTATTAGTGGATTAATAAATCTAGGTATTAATCTAAGGTATATAAAAAAAAATACTTTTAGCAAAATTGCAGCTTTAAAAAGAAAAAAATGTTGACAATTTTATTTACTTAAATTCTTTTAATAAATAGAAATAATTATCAGATATCTTATTCCTTCGATCAATACCTGAAGAATATATCTGAGAAGGTTGTGTTAAAATTTTAAAATTTTCGATCGTTTAAGCGGTTTTTGAGAAACTGTGCGCACCGACTTTGAAAACACCGTTTTGAGAAAAACGCATTCAATGCATCAATACTTACTGGAGTCATCTATGCCAGGGCCATAAGATGAACCATCTGCATCATCAGAGCAGCTACCACGATCGAGTGCTTACTGTCACTGTCACTGAAAGTGATATGTTGGATAAACAACCTTACTACTATACTCCGTGCAATTTTAGTGGTTTTAAAGCCGAAGGTATTTTGTTGCACTGGTGATTCTGAGCCAAATTACAAAATTTCATTTCAAAACGCGCGAAAAAAAAATTCACTTCTCCATACAAATGGTGTCGATTGGTGATAGCCGTTTGTATTGGAAAGTGTTTTTTTTCGCTCTTTTTGAAGTAAAATTTTGGAACTTGGCTCAGAATCACGAGTGCAACTAAATACCTTCGGCTTTAAAACCACTAAAATTCCACGGTGTAGTATTAGGATACATGAGTACATGACAGACGTCCGGCAGACGTCCGGCACAGCTTTTTCACACTCGTGGTAGCTACTCAGCTTCTAATATTGCGAGTTGTTGTTGTCTGCGAACCATTTTCCCCTCGCGCGTGCTACCAACTTTCTAACTGCGTATAACCCTTAAGGTGAAATACGTCTCACAACTAGCGCCGCCAATGGAAAAAAATCATATCTTTTTTTTGGATGCGTTTTTAGCAAAAAACTCTCCTGCGATTCCTCAACACGAGGCTTAACTATTTTTAGGACCTAAGGTTTGGATTCCAGATCCTAGAACTTAAAAATGCAATCGATTCTCGCCAAAAGTGGCCACTTTTGGCGAGAATCGATTGCGTTCGTAGGAAATCCAATCCTGGAATCCAAACCTTAGGTCCTAAAAATAGTTAAGCCTCGCGTTGAGGAATCGCAGGAGCGTTTTTTGCTAAAAACGCATCAAAAAAAAAGATATGATTTTTTTCCATTAGCGGCGCTACGTACGTGAGACGTACGTCGTCTTAATAGGAGTAGGTATGCGTTTGTTCTAACTTCACGGAAAGTTTTAGCGTATTATTCTAAAGCTGACTTCCCGGAAAGGAGCGCTTTGTCGCGCTGAGCTCTCCAAGTAATTCCATTCACCAGTTGCAGTGATGCAGAAAATAGAGCGAAGCCCGCTCAGGCCCTCTACCCTTGACGCACTTTTCCAATACAGCCGCAATATGGCGCAATTTACAAAATTTGATATTTTACAAATTAAGACGCATTTTGTGTTTTTATTGAATAGAACAGCCTTACTTTGAATAAACATTACAAAGTATTTAAAATCAAAGCATTACTATGCGAATTCAAAGAGAAATAAATTTTTAAACTTTTTCATTTTGATCGCAATAGCGTCAAGGGTAACCCCCCTGACCAATAACGGAACGAGTGGCCTTTCAAAACTGCCAATTTCCTACTTCTACTTGTTTCCTTCCAAGGAGTGGAGGAGCCACGGTGGCGCCAATCGAATAAAACCATAGAACACTGGGCCCTTAGCCTGTAACACAATGGTGCCAAAATGGGCTCCCGGTTAACGTTTTCAATTACGATTTATTAATGCTGTCGGTTCAGTGTCGGTCCTTTTAATGTTTTTGTAGTACAGCAAAGAATATCATGAGTCTAATTCTAGAGGATTAGTTCGCTAGTTGTAGGAGAACAACGAAAAAATCCCGGTTTTGTCCATCTACCTGGGATGCCATTGATACGCCATTGTCTTACAGGGTAAGGCCCCAGTTCTTATTATACTGAAAAAAAAAAAAAATGCGCAGTTGCTAGTCCTCAAAACCGACTTATTTGCGGGAAAATTGCTCTCATCGAAATAAACAACCTTTTTTTAGACAAATAAGGACGGTAGTAATGATTTATTAAACATTAAATTAAAATATACTAATACTAGAAAATAAAAAGAAAACTAAGTAGGTATACTTACCGGTTTTGAGGACTAACTGAAAACTATGTATAAAAACCCACCATTTGACAAAGGTACCTAATAGGGGATTTTCTGACAGCTAAAAAAATTACAATTTAGTTCTAAAAGATGTGACAGATGGCGTGGATACGATATGTTATCTAGCACAGAGTAAATTAGTGCTTACTAAAGCGAAAATACTTCTTCACTTCATTGCTCTGTCACTTCATCTTTCATTTCAATCGTCGTAGACGTCATTCCATTTTGGTACATGAAAAAGTGCACGACATTTTTATTGTTCTTGTATGAGTGAATGGTAAAACCGGAAACACTTCAATTTGCTCCACCTTTAATACTTAAATGTGTTTGAACGTTCCTATCTGCAAAGGCCAACGAGCGCGAAATGGGATGAATAAAATATGCCTCGTCAGCGACATATATTTACAAATTTGGAACTACAACTTAGGAGCTTTCAGAAAATCCACCATTTAAAAAAAAAACTGGTAACGCTAACAAGCGCCGTCAATGCAAAAAAAAAATATCTGCTTTTTGGCTGACTTTTTACAAAGAACGGTCTTCAAGTTTTCTATTTCGGTCTTTTGGGACCAAGAAACTAGATCATAGATCCTATAAAAAAAACCGCCACTTAGCGGTGACACGACACGTCTTATTCATAGGTTAGGTATTGTTGGTTTGTCATTTGAAGAAATTTCTCGCGCATTTCCAAAAGTTCGTGGTTAAGAATTCAAAGTTCCGTCCACATAAGTTCAGAAAGTAGAGTCTGCTATTTTCGTACCTACTTATAGGTACTTATTTAATTTTACTATTGACAGAATAACTTCAGGTCTAACTTTTGTCATTTTATTTTTTATTATTACCGTGTTAAAGTTGATAACTAGCCTCGTGCGCGCCCCTAATAAAAGCCTATAGTTCACACGATATTTGTTTCGGAGGTAAGTTAGGTTAGTCAGAGTGGTGTCAGAGTTTCTAGGCCGCCAAAAAGGCCTCTGACATGGCATAATTATTGTTATTAATCAACAACAACGGGGACCAACGGTATAACGTGCCTTCCGAAGCACGGAAGCTCTCAGATATTATATTACCACTAGCCATCCATGGGCTGACCGCGCCCGATATAATTATCTTGGCTAACCTTGTAGTCTAACTGGGCTGTGAACACTTCTTTTGTTTTGGAAAAGGGCCAAGAGCTGCATCTATCGTAAATTGATTATTTATACAGCGTCCAGTGGCACCTTCACTCTCACTAAGTAGATTGATGAAGAGACCTTTCGGACGGTGCAGTGCCTGGAAAATTGTTTAGATGGCGTAGGCTTGCCCAGCACCTATACCATCCTGCCTGACAGCTGCTTAGTTTATTTCCTTCAGCAGCCTGCAAACACTAATTACCTATTATGGATTTGTAAATTAATGCATCATACGTTTAATCATTCATTGTGTGTGAACAAGGTGTGAACACCTGCAAACTGTGTCTACACTGGTAATTGTCAGCCATCCGGTTGCCATAATGTCAGATTGACAAACAACACTTTCTAGAAAGGGTGACCATAAATTTTGTGTTAAAAAAAAAATTTAGATGCGTTTCTGGTGAATTTGTCACAACTAGGTACCTACTCACTGTTTCTTTTAAATTTAACCTAGCTTTTGCCTGCAACCATTTGTAAGATATACAATTCAAGTAAGCTTATCTTTTTCTGCCAGCAGCATAAATGGAAGTATGTACATAATTATTGTCAAACAAATATGTGAAGAAATCTGAGGATTACTCCGTTGGCCCTAGGTACCTAGTTGGCTCCGTGCGTATGACCATGTTTTTCCTGTTGACTAGACAAGCTAAGATGAGATGCTTAGATGGTATAGAGGCTGGGCAAGCTTTTAAAGTCCACTTGCGTTAACCAGGGTTAGCCATTTAACTCCAATTTAATTCAAAAAAGTCTAGGCTTTCATATTAATGTTGGACAATAGCGCAGGGTGGCGGGAAATTCAAAATTTTCACAGTTTTCTAAATTTTGAAGCTAAACTAAGCTGTTTTTGTTCAGCGATTTTTCGTTCGCGGTAATAACATAGAATTCTTTTCATTCATATTCTTTTCACCGGTTATGTGTTGTCGTCAAAGCAGTGACACTTCCCAAAAACTTATTGATGACTAGAACACATAATCGGCTGAATTATTCTTCTTCTGTTGTTTACAATAATGAAATAATACTATGTTATTGCCGCGAATGAAAAATCGCTGAACAAAAATAGCTCAATATAGCTTAAAAATAAAAAAATAATAACTGAAAATTTTGAATTTTCCGCCACGTTGCTAACTGATGCAAGTCCGTCTAAGTACTCTTTCATTCATACAGCATTCAAGTGGTAATTTCACACATTGAATGCGAGCTGAAGTGCCAATGGGCGTCGTCGCGTCGTATAGATATTTTAAGTATTTTTGTTTGGCCGAATAATTTATTTTCCTAGCTGTGGATTGTCACAACGTGTATAAGACGTTTTAATCAGGGACGTGTTAAGCCCTACGTAAATCTGTCAAGGAAGTCACATCAGATGCTAAGGGGAGGGCCATAAGCAATATTTACCCAATGGCGGCGAAGCCCATGTTTTGCAAGGTCATCATCATCATCATCATTATCAGCCTGTTGACACCCACTGCTGAGGAAAGGCCTCTTCATGCTCACGCAACCTCTCACGATCCTGTGCCAGACTTAATTAACCACTGTTTTCCGGCTACTTGGGCTATGTCATCGGACCATCTGGCTGGTGGTCTGCCAACCGATCACTTCCCCGGTCATACACATAATATCTATGACTAACTTCCTCTACGTTGCCTACAGGTTCCTCTAAATCCTGAACTCCCCGACCAACTTGAACAAATATCCTAGAATAATTCTAGGACACCTCATTCTCTTGCGGATGACAAGGAACAAAGACGACACTCAAGAAAAGTAACTAAGTAAGTAAGAAAATTGACGGAGAAGACCACAATTTCTCTCACCTTCAATCCCGGCTGCTAAGTCTTCCAGATCAAGTAGCAGTGCACCCTTTTTTAAACGGTTTTATTTAGCTCACCCCGTTTGTTTTATTCTTTATTCTTTCTTGGGTCAAATTTAGGGTGGTATTAATAGTCGTCTGAGTTCACCTACTTGAGATCGATCTCAAGGAGGTAAATGTCAAGCCTTGGGTAATGTCAAACTTGAGTAGCTGTTTGCTTATTAATAGACACGATCTTGAGATTGACATTGACATTAGCCGACTTGCTTGAGTGAGTCGACTTACTTGAGTCGACGGCATATTAATAGAGCCGACTTGAGCTCGGAATTGAGTGAGTCATTCATCTTTTGACAGTCCGTGACGTCTCAATTTCAATACAACGTGGTTTAGAGTACTAGGCATGCATAAAATGTTAAGAAGCTGTAAGATCACTTACTTGAGACCGGAGTCGCTGGCATATTAATAGACACATCTTACGTGAGTTCACCTACTTGAGACCAGACTTGCGACTGTCATTTCCAAGTGCAGGCGATAGCCGACTCAAGTTCGTGTTTTTCATTACCCGACTACGCAAAGCAAGAAGGGGAGTTATTTTCTTTGATAATTAATATACAAAAATGATGTTTAGTCAGCGCGCATCCAAAGCGAACCTACCGCAAGAAGTTGCAGCTTAACAATATACTTAGGACCATCGTCGACATCGGAAGTTACGTGGAAAGGGACCTTGTGGTGTGAAATCATTTGTCGTCGTCATTCGACCGGCACCTCTACCACATCGCTATGACTAGCCAGAAAAGTGTTTCTACCAGCCCGAGTTCGTCGAGCTGCAAAACTCCAGCAGTTCAGAGCCCCACAGTCATATTACCAAGAAAGAACTCCGAGGAGCTGAGGTTTAAAAAAATAAGCTGGTACTAAGTTTGAGTTTGGTATATAGCATAGCGCTCGCTCTTCGTGAAGTGCATGGCGTGTCATAACCATTTCGACTATCCCTGCTCGGGTATAACTGAAGCAGGGTACCGGAAGTTAGGTGAAAAAAAGCAGGCTTCATGGCGCTGCGCGACGTGTAAGACGGCGCAGTTACCAACCTCCCAAACGGCTGCCTCGACCTCGGCTTTGGTTGCAGAAACCCCTCTCACATTGCAGCATTTAATGGCTGAAATTCAGAAGGTTTCACTCCAGCTTGCACCGCTATCGACTGTCGTCGCTGATATAAAAACGATCAAAAACGATATTGCTGACCTCAAGAAATCTAACGATGATGTCAATGGGAAACTCATTGGTTTCGAGGAACGTATTGCTAAGGTTGAAGTGATTCAAGACGATACTATCGCACTAAAGGAACAGTTAGTCGATCTGGAGGCTGAGCTGAATGAGAGGGACCAGTGGCTCCGCTCCAATAACGTCGAAATCAAAGGAGTTCCCTTAAAAAATGGTGAAAACCTCTTCGACATCGTGTCCAAAATTGGTGGAAAAGTGATGTATCCAGTGCTGAAAACTAGCATCAACTATGTAGCCAGAATACCTTCACGTGGTTCGAATGCCGCTAAGCAGAAGTCTATTATCGTGGCATTCATAAATCGGTACGTGAAGGAGGATTTCATTGCAGCCGCCCGGCTGTGCAAACAGCTCTCACTGGAGGACATCGGCTTTCAAGGTACTGACCGAATCTACGTGAATGACCACCTGACGGTTAAAAATAAAATGCTCCTAACTAAGGTCAAAACCCTTGCAAAGGAGAAAAATTTTCAATATGTCTGGGTGAAACACTGCAAGATTCAGATCCGAAGAAACGACTCCTCGCCTCCTATGAGAGTGAATACGGAGAAGGATCTTACAAAAATCCAATAATCCTACTATACTTTTTTTTATTACGCTTGTGTTTGCAAATTCCGTCTCGCATTGCCGCAAGTTTGAGATGCGCTTGTTTACTATGGTCACTGGTCGCAATCCTTTGTCCGATCCCAGGCTGCTTGATGACACTTGCGTGCTATGCCACTTTAGTTGCTATTGCTTACTATTTAGAGTTCACATTGTCCTTAATTTTTAAGGTGGAATTTATTGTTTACAATTTATTTTATTTTATAACCGAGCTACCGCTTGATCGCACCAATGCTAATATTATGTTACCTTCATTACACGTCCGACTACTTGAGATTATCACTATTACCTACTGCTACTTTTTCACTATCTACTACACAACTACGATGCTATCAGCTCTAGAGTCTTTATTCTCTGCCAAGGCAGGTTATTCTGTAGATAACGGGATTTGTTTGATGCTTTCTTACAATGACAAACCTTAGCGTTTACTATCAGAACGTGAGGGGATTGAGAACCAAAACAGATGTATTTTATAGGAGTATGCGGTCGAACGACTACGATGTCATAACATTATCGGAAACCTGGCTGCTCGAAGGCATTACCGATGATGAACTTTTCGATGACCGTTATTGTGTGTGGCGTCGCGATCGCGATTATGTGCGAACAAATCAATTGTACGGAGGTGGAGTGGCCATCGCAGTCAAGCGCTCTTTATTAGCTACTCGTGTGCCCGACTGGCAATCCTCAGCCGAAGATATATGGGTATCGCTAACTTTGCGCTGTCCACGTAACAAAACCACAGTCAAACTAAATATCTGCACCATTTATCTGTGTGAGGAAAAGCACGGTCGACTCATTCGGATTCCCTTTGACGTGCAATTAACAAACTTTTGTGATAAGGTCGAGTCGATAATCACGAGCAATCAACAAGACAAATTTTTATTACTGGGCGATTTTAATATGAGCTCCATTAATTGGTTGGACGGCGGTAATGTTCTTCAACCGGACAACGTATCTGGGGAGCATGAAACATATTTTATAGATACTTTTAATATTTGCGGACTTCAACAGTGTAACACTACTGTTAATGCCTACGGTCGAATCCTTGACTTAGTTTTCGCGAGTGAGTTCGTAAGCGTTATGTGCTGCCCAGATCCATTTGTACCCGAGGACCCGTTCCATAAAACACTGCATATTACAATTTCATTTGTTGAGTTGGACCCCCTTCCCCTATCCAAGCGCACCGTTTTCTCTTATTATCGTGGGGATTTTAACTCAATCAATAAAGAAATCATCTCGACTAATTGGGCCGACGACCTTGGGAAGGGAAATGTTGAAGAAGCAGTTAGCTCATTCTATAGTACTATCTACACCCTACGCGACAAGTACGTCCCTAAATGTACCAAAGCCAATACTACGTACCCTCCATGGTATAACCGCCCACTTATAAAAATAATAAAAGAAAAGTTCAAGTATTTTAAAAAGTTCAAAACCTACGGTAATATCTCTGATAGATCTACTTTTGAGTTATTAAGAGATCGGTTCAAGCGCCTTGAGAAAGAGTGTTACGATAATTACATTAACCTTGTAGAGGACTCAATTAAAGTAAACCCCAGAAATTTCTGGAAATTTGTCAAAAATACCCGAGGCTCCTCCTTCCCAGCCTCTATGAACTACTCAGGCATTACCTCCAACACTGGCGAGGGTATAAGTAATTTATTTAGTGACTATTTCCACTCAACATTCTTACAAAACAATTTGTCGACTGCACCGGTAAATTTGACTGAGCCGACCACTCCCACCGTAAGTGACCTTGCTCATGTAGAAATCATCCCAGATCAAATTCACAAACTTTTGAAAGTTCTTGACTTGAAGAAGTCGGCTGGCCCTGATGATTTACCTGCATTATTTCTTGTTAAATGTGCTAAAAGCCTGTCTGTTCCTCTAGCTATCTTATTTAACAGATCGATCTCTGACGGTGTCATGCCCGGTAAGTGGAAATCGGCCTTTATTACTCCAATTCACAAGAAAGGTCCTAAAAACGCTGTTGATAACTATCGACCCATTTCCAAATTATGCCTCATTGCCAAGATATTCGAACGTATAGTATACAATCAAGTCTATTCCGCAGTAAAACAATCTTTTTGCCCTCAGCAGTACGGATTCCTGAAACAAAGGTCCACTGATTCAAATTTAATTATTTTCAACGAGTTCCTATCTCTTAAAATGGACAGTGGGAATCAGATTGACGCTGTTTATACGGACTACAGTAAGGCATTTGATCGTATCGACCATGACTTACTCCTAAAGAAGCTCAATTCAGTTGGTATAAGAGGAGACTTATATCGATGGTTCTCTTCGTATGTCATGAACAGGTCACAAGCAGTGGTCTTAAATGGATATACTTCATCCTGGATGAGCATCCCCTCGGGAGTGCCCCAAGGGTCTTTGCTTGGTCCGCTTTTATTTGTAATTTTTATCCACGACATATCGACATGTTTTGCCCATTCCGACTTTCTCCTGTTTGCCGACGACATGAAGGTATTTAGAACTGTTAACAACGCTTCCGATGCGTTGTTTCTTCAGGAAGACCTCCATAGGCTGGATCAATACTGCGCTAACAATAAACTAGACATTAATGTGTCAAAATGCTTCTCGATTTCCTTTAGTCGCAAGCATAGCCTTCACAATTCTACCTACATATTAAAAAATAAACCTATTGCTAATTGTAAAGAAATAAGGGATCTCGGAGTCATCATGGACCACAAATTACTGTTTGACCAACACGTTACATCTATTGTCAATAAGGCGCACAGAGCGCTCGGATTTGTAATGCGTTCCTGTCGAAACCTTCGGCGATTAAAATCGATAAAAATAGTTTACTGTGCATTCGTCCGCAGTCACCTCGAGTATGCTTCCCAAGTATGGAACCCCTGCTACGATATTTACTCATCTAAAATTGAAGGTATCCAAAAGAAGTTTATTCGCTTTCTTAGATTTAAATTTAAAATTCCTAGACTAGATTATGAAAAACTATGTGTTAAACTCCATTTGCTACCACTGCATACTCGACGAAACATTTCGGATATAATATTTCTAATGAAAATTGCCCAAAATTTAATTGATTCTCCTGCACTTCTATCTCACCTAAATCTCTGGGTCCCCTCACGTCTGTCATCCCGTCAAAAGTCGACTTTTTCTGTCCCTAGCGCTAATACTAATTATAGAAGGAATGCCTTCCTCTTGAGAGCTGCTAATTCATTTAATAAACTTTGTAGGGACCAATTTGATATTGATTTGTTCTGTGATAGTCTCAGTAATGTTCGTAGATTGTTAACAGTGCGATTCTGTACCTCGCTTTAGGTACCTACCTATCTACTCAAATATTTTCATATAATTATGTATTGTTGCATTTTTCTTTTTTCTTTGAACATAAATTTTGCAATGATATAGCAAAGTTTGTGTTTGAGGAGAAGGGATGCAGTTAGGTGAAAATGTGTTGTTTTCTTCTTTTTTTTCTAAATTATTCTCGAAATTTGAATTTATTCTTCTTGTTCTATAATCAAGCAAACACTATGATGTACTTTCTACTTCGGTACTTAAATTTTATATTTCTGTAACTATTTATTTCTGTACCATTTATTACTATTGTTTCTTCTATCTGTGAAAACTTTTAATTGGCTTTTTTATTAACTATGTATTTGTTACTCTGATATTATGTTAGCCGTAAGTTTTCCTCTGAAAATAAAATAAAAATAAAATAAAATAGCCTCAGACGCTCCGGTTTCCTCACGATGTTTTCCTTCACAGTCAGGGAGTGGTATGTATGCGACTTTGAAATAAATTAATGTCATGGGTAGGGTACATGCCCTCATCGGGACTCGAACCAGGATCCCTCGATTCCGAGTCCATTGTTCTACCCATTATGCCACCACCGCGTCACCATCTAAAACTCAAATACTACCTATAAAGGCATGGTAGAATCAGAAGCTACGAGCTTGTACTTGGCCAAATACAGAAGTGTTGTCAGGCTATTTGCAGGCTCCCATAATCTTGTAAGAAACTACACCACACACTAATAAAAAGGCAGAAAGTATATTTCAACTCTTTCCTTACTGAAAATCCGGGCAAAATGCGTTTCACGAAAGAATTCCCTTGACGAAACTCTTATTACGATGTAATAGGGACTATTTTTGTACAATCCAAGGGAATTATTTCGTGAAACGCACGTACACACGACAACACGTCGACCTTTACACGCTAGTACTCTACTCGGTTACGTTACGGGCGACTTTACAACAAAAGTGTACACTTTGACGTGCTGTCGTGTGTACAATAGAATTTGAGTGCTGTAACGTGAATGACGTCATGTCAATGGTCTGAAGGTATTAGGCGTGCATAAACATCCGGAATCTCTTATATGGCGATTGGTGACAGAAAGTTTCATGTAGTATGATACATATCATGTAGATGGCAGCACAACATACAATTCAAACCTCTTTACTCGTAGGTACCTAGTTTTTTAAGACAATTTGCCGGCCTTCAAAGCCCAGTTGGACCATAGAGGTTACTAGGCATGCATAAAATATAAAGCGGATATAGTAGGGAAAACTTGAGGGTGTGGTATCATTCATACGAGTAGTAGGTATTCAGTAAATTGATACTTGAAGATAAATCTGAATAGGGAAGACCTTCATTAATTTTACATAATTATCTTTTTTTTTTTCTAATTGGAAAATAAACAAGCCTGGGAGAGTTGTAACATATTTATTAATACAATATTGTTTCCTAATCATCATCTAAAATTTCTACACCTGACATGAATTTGCGCTGAGTCGAGTATTCTTCCCCTTATTTTATGTGTTCATTCTCCACACATTATTCCAGGTTTCGGGACCAAAGCTGGTGTTCTAAAATGCCTTGGTTTTTATCCCTCTTATCATAACGCCCTAACTTCGTCGATTATGCGTCGGACAGTAGGTACTTTCTGATTTTCCTGTAATCAAAATAAAACATTAATGTAGTAGAATGATGTGCGCAACGATCAAACGTTAGGTTTGCAGTCGCTCTATAATTTATTATAAATTCGCTTGGCAAATTACTACTTTCTCTACGTAAACATAACCTCTAAAGTTATATTAAATGCGCAAAAAACGTTGATGATGGGGTATTTTAAAGACCTAACTGACGATATCTGTAACTTGTATCGTGAACTAGACGATATCTGTAACTTGTATCGTGAACTATGTATATTTTATACAATTATAGTGAATAAATACCTGTCTTGTCAGCAACTCGTTTGTAGAGGTCATCCAACTGGGTCCGCTAGGTACTGAAGCTCGAAAAACGGAAGCTCGAATAACGGAAGCTCGAATGAACTGAAGCTCTCTGTTGGAAGTTTCCGGCATGATATTTTTTGGCCAAAATATTGAAAATAACCTCTCTGGCGCCACTTATTATCCATAACCGACTAAAACGTTCAATATACTGAAAATCACAAGAATTTACGAGACATTTTTATAATAATTATTTTCGTAGTTTGACTGATGTTTGACAGTAGAAAAAGTTTTTTCTTTTATTCGACAGTTCTGAAAACCGTGAAAAAAGTTGTTCACCTTACGAACCTCTTTGAAGGTCAAACTGAGGTTGTGGCTAGCCTCTTTCTAATGTATGGTAGCCTAGTACATTCTTTACTCAAGTCGTTGAAATAGTTCATTCTTGACTCAAGTCGAGGACTTGAGATCGGTCTCAAGTAAGCGCTGCTTTATTAATATGCTGAGTTACTCACTCAAGATCAAGCTCTCTGTTGCCAAAGTAACGAATAACAATGCTGAATAAAAATGGCTGAAGCGAGTCAGATATGATCCTTTTTGTCTAGACCAGGGTGCCGCTACAAAATTGTGTCGTCATATTGAACGAGCGATCGAAGTATGTTTGTATGTTTGTATGTATGAATGATTGTGTCGTCATAAAAATATAAAGGCGGCTTAATGGAATTAAAAGAATTTCAAAATTCTAATATCCAAATCCAAATCGGACGAAGAGTGGATATGGGGTTAGCAAAAAGTTAGTCATCCTGAGTTCACAGTTCGGGGTGAACCACTAGTTATTATAATCGAGTATCTATTTCGAGTAGAGTTCGTGTTATATCTTGTAACATCACTTTTATGTTTGTGGAATCCTGGACTATTATAGAAATGACAAGTTGCCAACTGAATAACACCGGACCATGGACAATTTTATGGACCAAAAGGAGGCCAAACTCAGGTTGTGCCTTTTCGAATAGTCTCTTTATAATGTATGGGCGCCTAGTACTTTTGAGTTGGGTTTAAGCTTTTTGACCACATTTTGAACCTTAAATGGTATCATTCGTTCAAATAGTTCATTCTTTACTCAAATCGAGGACTCAAGTTCGCGCCTAAGATAGGTTTATTAATAAGCCAATGTCTCAAGTCGGTGATTTTTGTTTTCTGAGTTCACCTACTTGAGACCGATCTCAAGTAGGTGATCTCAGAGGACTATTAATACCAGCCTTAGTAATTCAAATTTCACCCTCTTCCTGTCAACCGATTAATCTGAAATTTTGTATACACTTTGGATTTTGGTGACAATACAATTATGTTTATTCATTATCATTATAAATCCAAGATGGCGGCCGCTACAAAATGGCGGATAACGTAGGTTTTATCAATCCCATCAATATGGGTATCAAATGAAAGGGCTCAACAAGCAGAATACAATATACTATAAAAAATTGAAATCCAAGATGGCGGCCGCTACAAAATGGCGGATAACGTAGGTTTTATCAATCCCATCAATATGGGTATCAAATGAAAGGGCTCAACAAGCAGAATACAATATACTATAAAAAATTGAAATACAAGATGGCGGCCGCTACAAAATGGCGGATAACGTAGGTTTTATCGATCCCATCAATATGGGTATCAAATGAAAGTGCTCAACCATTATAATACAATGTACTATATGAATTAAACAGAATGCGAAATAAAAACTAAAAACTAGAAAATAAAAATAGGTAAAAAAACTTTTTAAGTTAAACGGTTTTATGTTAAACATACATTGCAATGTTTAAGATAAATGTACTAAAAACCAAAAAATAATAAAATAGATACAGTCGTGGGAATTATAAACATATGCATAGACTAGACTAAAATAAAACCGTGGGGCACGTCAACTCCCTTTTTTTTTGTTTGAGGATGGACATAATTACATCACAGAGGTGAAGAAACAACAGATCTTGTCTTGTAAAAAGAACGCTAGAAGAAAGTGCAGGGGGTGTGTTTGCGCATGGGTACACCCGCAGACGAAAGCAATAGGCCTTTTGTATTATTTTTGAACTAACTATATAGCTACTAGCTAGTATACTAGCTATACATATAGCTATATAGACCAACAAATCGCCTAATGCGCAGCTTGACCGGTAGCGTTCTTTTTACATGTCGCGACTCGCGACGTATACCTTTGCAAGTAGAATGCTCACTTTGCCCGCCTCCGCTTCCGCGTACGCTTCCGTGTGGCCCGCACCTAAACCGTAACTTATGGGTAGGCCTGTCAGTGGAACAATTACGGATCCACTTACTATCCTGATTGGAGATCTAACAGTCCGTTACAACTTGCCGCCCGCTTGCCTTTGGGGGTTCAACTCAAACTATGAAATTACTGTTTTATACAGGGTGCACTCTAATTCGATAGCGGAACTTTAAGTAGGCTGTCTACTGATCAATACAAACAACTTGTACTAGGTGGCTAACAAAATGGAGCGAAAAAAATATCAGCCGTCCATACAAAAGGTACACTGTACAAAAAAGCTGATATTTTTTTCGCTCCTTTTTTTCTCTACCTAAGTACCTAAAAGTTATTAATTTGTATTTATATGTATGTATTGGTATTGACCTGAAATTCCGCTATCGAATTAGAGTGCACCCTGTAGTTTGTATGTCGTCAATAGTAATTTTTATCCGACTTAAAAAAGTAGTACTTTTTATTCTGTGTGTTACCTACCACAGAACTCTTTCTACGTGAACCGATTTTGCTGATTATTGTTTTACGTCCCAAAAGGTGAAGATCTGATGAAGAACTTTGGAGATGAAGAAGGGAACTCTTCAACGGACAGCAGCAAAATACTCGGACTCAATGCAATAGGTAGTTTAAGGCGCCGTGAGTGAATAGCCCGCGCGCAAAGAAAAATGCACAACATCGATTCCTGTGTCAAGTACACTAAACAAATCGAAAATGTTCACATATCAAACCCTAGAATTAGGTGAGAGCTATCTAAAACAGTCAGTTTCGTGTTGACATTCATAAACGTTTTGAAGATATTTTGGCTGAAAAAAAAATAGGCGGCGCACTTTTTTTCAACGAAAATATCTTGCAATCTATTATGGATATCAACATGAAACGGGCTGTGTTAGATAGGTCTCGCCTAATTCTAGCGTTTGATTTTTGAATATTTTCGATTTGTTTAGTGTATTTGATACGGGAGTCGATTTTGTGCATTTTTCTTTGCGCGCGGGCTAATTCACTATGCCCAGCGCCTTAAATTCGGAAGGCAAAGTTTTTTGTTCGAAAGTCCGTTATTGGCTTAATCTTATCTTTAGACAATATTGAGAAACTAATTTCAATACTTTTTAATTTGCTTCAGTAGTTTTGTTTTTATGCGCTAAAATGTTTTGTTCCTATGACCGCCAAACAGCGCGAACGGTATGCAGACCGTCGCGTGAAGGTCATAAAACCGTATCTTTGAAACGTTGTGAAATCCAAACTACTGAACCAAAATAAAAAATATTGAAATTAGTTTCTCAATATTGTCTAAATATAAGATTAAGCCAATAACGGACTTTCGAACAAAAAACTTTGCGTACCGAATTCGCCAGTGACTTTTTTTTTAGGTACCTACGTTTATACGTGAATATTTTTGTTGCAAACTCTACCAGTTACATTAACTGGGAACTGGAACTGTAAGGAGGCGTTGTTTTGTAAGTGTAACAGATAAGTAGATAAACTAGCTCAAACGAGTGTCATCACAAATGTCGGTATAACCCGTGTCATTAAAGAAAACATTTAGGACGGAGTTAAAAACCTAGCGTTGTCTCGCTTTGACTGTATTAATTAGAGCGAGAGGGCGAGTGTTTTGAAGTCCATCCTAAATGTTTTCTTTAATGACACGGGTTATATGCGTTAAAATTGAAATAGGAAACTGAGATATTCTGTCTTTAATTATTAGATGTCTAGATAGTAGAGAGTTTAGTTTCATATTAATTGAAAGCGATTAACCACTGTGCAACTTACTTTTAAATCTATTAGGTTTATATATTACTTAACTTTTTTACCACAGATGACTGGCCAAATTTTTTATGACAGAGGAAGAAAGTGACTGGCCAAAATGTGCAAAGCCATCTAATCTTCCGCTTTTTTCAAGGTGTTTACCCCAACAAGTAGTTATCATTCAGTTAAAGGTACAAAGGCCAGGCCCGGATTTAAGGGGGGGCAAAGGGGGCAGCGGCCCAGGGCCTCCACAAGAGAGAGGCCCCCACATAAATTGAACTTATTAAAAAAAACAGTAAAAAAACAAATATGCAGGCCTTGTTAAACACTCATTCTAGCACACAAATATTCGGCATTCCATTAGCAGTGAAGCTCGTCATACATCAGAACAAAATTTTCTGATTGGAAAATTAAACGGTTCTCGCAAAGACAATGGGGCCTCCACACCTCTGTTGCCCCAGGGCCTCCACACTTCTAAATCCAGCCCTGCAAAGGCCCTTCCCTCTCGCAAAAAAATAAATAAATAAGAGGAAAATGGTTAAACTGCCCGATGGAAAAGGTATTGCTTTTTTTGCGTGACCCGAAAAAGGTTTTTAATAAACAAGTTTCCATTGTTTCTAAGGGCGAGGCCCCATTGGTGCGTTGCGCCGCGTTGCGTCTAGAGGTGCGCGAAACGCTTCAGTGAAAAGAAAAGAATGATATAGTTCATTTCCTTCACTGAACTAGTTCACTCTTTTAGTTCACAGTTCATTCATAGTTCACAGCTCATTCATTGTTCATTCACAGTTCATTCACAGTTCATTCATAGTTCACAGTTCATTCATAGTTCACAGCTCATTCATAGTTCATAGCTCAGTAGTTCCTTCACGTATCTTTTGACTCACGGTAGTCCGCGAATGACAAAGGTGACAAAGGCGAGACACATCAGTTACAGAATTTTGGTCCTTAGTGTGGTAGATTTAAGAATGTTTCTTGAAGAATGAACTACGTGGACTAGAATGAATGTGATATATAAAGATTTACAGAATTTTGGTTCTTAGTGTGGTAGATTTAAGAATGTTTCTTGAAGAATGAACTACGTGGACTAGAGTGAATGTGATATGTAAAGATTGGTAGTGAATGAATGAATGAATGGTTTCATACAACGAATGCATTCAATCGAAGCATTCATTCGCGAACTACACACCTCTAGTTGCGTCGTCGTTACGGACACATTTGTATCGTCCATTGCGAAGGCTGAACTGAGACGCCCGCAGATGCGACGGCGTGTCGTCGTGCGTCGACGCAACGCAGATGTGGCATACAATGCGTCGATCTGATGCGACGACGCAACGCAACGCAGCGCAGCGCACCAATGGGGTCTCGCCCTAAGCTAGTTCGTTGACAAATTAAGGTCAGAGAAGGTGAGCGGAGAGAGGAAATCATAAAAACCGGGCAAATAAAAAAATTAAGATAGGTCTACCTGTCTTCTTTGAACTAGGCATTTTAGCCAATGACAATAAAAGTTTGAGACTTTAATTATTTATTGCACTTGAATGAACAAATACATGCATACATAATACAGGGCAATCTTTAAATAGCTTTATTCTTGAAACACGTCAACTTTAAAATGTGATATAAACGCGTGGAAAAAAGTTATGTTTTTTCAGGGTTCATAGAGGTGCACTAAGCAGGAATTCCTGAAAATCGTCTTGAAACGGGTTTCGGAAGCTTGTATGAAAATGTTTCACTGTGACGAAGTCGCGGGAGAAACCTAGTTCTGTGTAAAGACGTTATACAAGGTGTTACAAAAGATCCTTACTCTTTTTACAGGGTAATAGCACCCGGTTATAGGGATCACAATCTGAATATATTTTTTGCTCTATGACGTTCCATTGATTTTTAAATAAAATGTGAACGCTGTGGCGGGAGAAAAGTATTTTTTTAATATTGTTTTCATTGACTTTCACAATGTTTTAACAACTCAAAACTGTGCAAATGCACCTTCACACACAAACATATTTTTAATTTGAGCTAATACCAAAAACAAAAATAGTTATGAAAAATAAAAAAAATTAAGTAGGTAATAAAAAAAAAATTGTTTTTTTTTAAACTTTTTTTCACAAAATTGTCATCCTGTTGTCCACTATACACCCTGTAAAACGAGTTAGGATGTTTTTAGTTCATTTATAAAGATAAGATAAAGATAAAAAGTACCTATTTATCCACATAAATTATACAGATTACAGTTTCAGGGATTGTAATAATGGTTACAGTGCGGTATTGGTCCAAAAACCTGCTTTGTGACTGTTGGTGAGTTTTGTGTCGAATTGGTATGTTATGTAATGGTAACATTTAAAATAAGTTGAAATTCTTAATTATTTGTGAAAAACCTGATGTTTAAAAGAATATGAGATAATTGTTTTGATAAAACACTTTTCTGAATTTAATGTTGACATTGACACAGTCAACATCCGTAGTGTGTAAAATTAGATGCCTAATACCTACTTACTATTATTAAGGTACACACAACAGCACGTCAGACTGTACACTTTTGTTGTAAAGTCGCCCGTAACGTAACCGAGTAGAGTGCTAGCGTGTAAAGGTCGACGTGTTGTCGTGTGTACTTGTGTATAACACTAATGTAGAATGAGCCTTACGCCAACAAACTGCTCTGCAGTATGGTGAAACCTTGTAAACTTTTTGTATTATTGTAATAACATATAAATAAAAAAATAATGAACGTTATTTTGATATTGAGGAATACAACTTGCAAAGGCAATTTAAAAAAAACGGACGGAACTTAGTGCAACTTGTAAAGGAAACACGGCTGGACTATTTCGAAACCTAGCAAGGGGACACAGACATGCACATTTTACAGGAGAGCCACTAATTTGTACGATTGTAAGTACTTGTAGCCTGCTACAGGACAGCCAAAAACCAAAGAAATAAAAACCTGCGACTTGCTAGATTTTTGAAATGATTTTTTGCTTTTTTTCGTCTTTAAATAACCCAACTTCTAAGGACTTTTAAGACCTTTTCGATGTTTTGTGGTTCAGTAAGCTGCAAGTCTGCAATAGGTTTGATAAGGTTTTGAAATTGTGCAGCCGACACGGACTTGTTTTCTTTACCACTGTTTCCTTTACCTGTGAATAGATTCACTGGTTACCAAACTTGGACCGTCATAATTTACCTAAAGGTGGGATTCCACCAGCGTGCGGCACTGTGCTGCACAGAGTACGGCACAAATGTTTATTTTTATCGACTCACTCAAGCGAACAATAACAAATTGTGCACGAACTTTTAGCAATGTTCGCGCACAGCTGTGCACTTGTGTGCGCGCACAAGCTACAATAGCCACTAGAATGTACGACTTTTTTTTTCAATAGTGGAATTTGTACGCGCACTTACAAAAGTTACACACAACACAGCATTGCCGGTGGAGACAGAGGCTAAACGCGATACCAGCCTAGTAACGTGTTGTTGTAGTTTTGCACAAAATGTTTGTAAACATTTAATTTTGTGCTGCACACCTTTTTGGTGGAACCCCACCTTAAGCTAGAACAGTTCGCAGAACACCAATATGGCGTCCGACAAAGTTGGCCATAAATTGCAGATTTCCACACACACGATGTGATAAAATATTTAGTTCATTCGCCGAAATAAGTAGAAAAACAAAAATCTCTCGTCTATCGCCCGTAATCTTAGGAATTATTTGAGGCCATGCCAATATCCGTTCTGACATGTGTGTCTATGTTGCGGTAAACGCGGTATTTTTATTTAGCTAATCTTAATTGCAAGATCTATCCTTAAGGGTAGATATATCGAACAGGAAGCGCTGCATAAGGCTGGGTTAGACGTCTCACTCTTTTGTTTAACGAACCTAGAGTGGGATAGACAGACAGAGTTATAAACCCATACATACGCTCTAACCCAGCTTTAGCATGCTACGCGAGCAAATGAATATTCTTTCCCTAATATAAAACATAACAATATTTTTTACATCTAGGTAACTCCATTAAAGGTAACTAATACAGCTCGCAATTATAACAGCTAGGTTATCACGACATTCATGATCAAAATAAGTTAAAAAGGCCAATGGTAAACATAGAATAGAAGCCTTAGTTATTTATGAAAATTGTAGCCGGAGTAGAAGAGTGGTATGCAGTCTTACCTAATAACAACGTTCGGTAAAACTTCCAGCTTTTATTTTTTAGTGGCCTAACAGCGATATGTCTCGCGCCGCTGCTTCGCTACTAAAAAAAACAGTGAGGCAGAATATCTTTGTTCTTGTTCCGTTCTTTTAAGAAGTTTCAGAACCACGAAGTTTTGCCCCAACGGCATGCTTGGAGGCTGCTGTGCTAGTGAGTAACAGTGCCGTGTGCAAAGTCGCAACTAACTTAGTTAAAACAAAGTTTGGCTTCTTAATTATAATGTAGCTGTAACCTCTTTTCCTAGAAAAAGCTTTTTACTGCGTGTAAGCTTTTGATAAAATCAAAGGAGTTTTTTTTGTTGTTACGTACGTGTACAAACAAATTGTCACATTCCATCCTTATCTCATGTTCAAAGCGTTACACTTCACGCTCCAAAAGCGTGCAAAATTGATCATGCTGGGGGTCGTATAAATTCCGCTAGAACGTGTACTTAATAATGTAAAAAATTCGATTTCGAACTCTTTCATACTTTCACCGTAACATTCAGTCTCAAGCTGGCAAATAAACCTAACACAGTTACTAGTTTCTGTTTCTCCTATTCTCGTCTCAGTCAGTATTATTTCTGCTCCATCTGCGAGTAAACAAATAAATACCAGGGATCCTGCCACTGAGATATTTTTCCTAATATCATTTGCTGCTATGTGAATGTGTTGTCTTTGAGGAATGATTGCGTGAGGGATAAGTTGGTAACATCTGGGGGTCTACCAGCCAAAACGAAGCCGATTACCATTGGCGAAAATCGAATTTCGATTTATGAAAAATTTACTGGGTGGCAGTAAAATGAACTGAGTGGCAGTACATTTTTCAAAAATCGAACTTCGATTTTCGCCAATGGTAATCGGCTTCTTCTTAGCCGGTAGACCCCCCTGATTTTCTCGTATTTGGTATTCAATTCCGAAAGTTTGAACCTCATTTTTACTCAGTAATAAAATATAACATTACTAAAACGCACTTCAAGACACTCCAAGACTAAAAGGTTGGTAAAGATTGGCCCAATTTTTACGGCTACGTCGTCAACAAGGAACCCTATAATTAATAACACCATGTCCGTACTTAGAAATCCGTATTTTAGTGAAATAGCAATTAAGATGATGTACTTCTTTTTTTATTGTATATTTTAATTAGTTATAACAAGATATTATAACGGTAAAATAAATTAAAAGTTCTTTTTATATTTGGGCTTTCATCTTGAAAATTATTTTAAATACTTTCCAGCCGAATATTGTACAAACCACTCTTCAATTTGAAAGACTGTTATTTCAGATATTGCTTAAAGTTTGCGTTCTCGATTATATACGTAATTTCTCTTTTAAATGGTCCGTTTGGCAAGTGAAACATGAATTCATCAAGCTTACGATACAATAATTCAGCCAAAAGTTTCATTTAGTGATAAGACCAAAAATTGGCTTGTCATAACGATTGATTCATCCTTTGAGCGGGTTGTTCCATCTTTGCCACAGTTCTGTTTTGCCACATTATTTGCGTTCATAAAAAGTTTCCCGTTTCGCCACATTTTTTAAATATAAATATCTATTTAATATTTTTGGCTTCCCTTTTGCCACACCTACCTTAAAGAACGGGTTGGCAACAAAGCTTTATGAAATAAAAATAAAAATCGATAATGGGATTATACTTTCTGTGTAGCCTGACTGTACTTTCCATATGCTATGGTGAAAGAGGAACACTTTTATTAATAATATTTTATTTTAATGCCGCTATGGCAAAACAGGAAAGGAAAAAGTGTTGCAAAACAAAACTGTGGCAAAGAAAAAATAACTCCTTTGAGAGGGGTAAATCTTAATACCTACTTTATTGTTCGAAATAATTTTATTCAGCGTAAATTAGCAAGGGACTACTCGTAGTAAGTAGGGAGGTTGGCGTAAAAAAGAAGAGGCCTAAACACCAAACAGTCGACGTCATTCGTGAGCTGTATTCTTCTTCTGGATCGGTCCCTCAATTCTGAGAATGGCGTAAAATGGCGTCTTAAGTAGAAGGACAAAACGGGGATTTTTCGTTGTTCTCCTACAACCAGCGAACTAATCCTCTAGAATTAGACTCAAAATATTCTTTGCTGTACTACAAAAACATTAAAAGGACCGACACTGGACCAACAGCATTAATAAATCGTAATCGAAACGGTCAACCGGGAGCCGATTTTGGCACCATTGCGTTACAGGCTAAGGGCCTGTAACGCCCTGTTGCCCTGTTGCGTTCTTTAGGGCATCGGACCAGCGCATTGGTGTTCTTCCTCTCGCCCGTCTGCCTTCCATCTGGCCCAAAATGATCTGTTTTTCCATGGTATGACGTGATGATCGCACAATATGCCCAAAAAGCTGAGGGCCCTTTGGCGACAGACTGTGGGCTGTATACCTAGATGCATTTAAATTTTCAAGAATACCCATACATAAAATAAAATAATAGCCTAACTACTGACTTACTCTCAGCAATATGGAGTGGAAAGGTTTGAAAATTTAAAGGTACTTACTTACTATGGTGGATCGTCGTCGTTCTAATGTTATGAAAGATTTAAAATAATTGAAAGCTCGATATACAGGGTTAGATAATTTTCAATACATTTTATTCCTGAAACACGTCAGACGATAAATTTTCAAAGACATAGAACATTAAGTTGTTGGAAATTACGTTTACGTCCTCGTAGACGTGTTTCAGGAATAAAGCTAAACTCTATTTTTTAAATCGAGTCCACGGAATGACAGTTGCTACAAAGGCTTTATACAGATAAAGCCTTTGTAGCAACTGTCATTCTGTGGACTCGATTTAAAAATTTGAGTTTAAATTACCATGTAGAGACCCTCAAATATTCGTTTACTAGGTTACTAACAGATAAGTACATGAACCTTTTGTTCTTATTATTGTTTGGCCAGTTAGGTACTGTACACAGTCTACTAAAGAATAAACTAAACGGCAATTTATTGGCCTATAAAAGAGTTTCTCAAACTAAACTTCACAAATTATGCTAAGCAAATAATAAATATTTTGTTAGGCAAATGAGCGAGTAAACACTGTTTATTTATTAACCGAAAGATGCTGAACAATGTTAGACGTTATAAAATTATCTAGCGAATTTGCAACTACATAAATGATTCCGCTTGAAAATCTCAACGATTACAACCCATCTACCACATACAGGTGGAATTCCGGACGGAAAAAAATACGAATCAGGATTCCGAACACAGTGACTCCATACCAAATGTACCTACCACACACATACGATTTTTTTCTTCCGGATTTTTTATAGATTTGTATGCAGTTGCTGCTTTCGGAATCCCCATTTTCTTTTTCCGTTACGGAAAAAAACAGTCTGTTTAACCGGCCTAAGAGCCTGCCCCTGTATTCTCTAAAATATCCACCGTAAAAATAACGGTTTTTAAATGTCAAATATGTTTGTGGGTACGATGGGACTGTCATCGTCACCATGTGACAAAAGTTCTGAGCGCTTCCGTGCTTCGGAAGGCACGTTAAACCGTTGGTCCCGGTTGTTGTTGATTAATAACAATCGTTAAGCCATGTCAGAGACCCTTTGGGTGGCCTAAAAACTCTGACACCAGCCCCTCTACCCTTGACGCGTTTTTCTTATACGGTCGCAATATGGCGCAATTTTCAAAATTTAATATTTATCTAATTAAGACGCATTTTGTGTTTTTAGTGAATAAAACAGCCTTAACTTTGAATAAACATTACAAAGTATTTAAAATCAAAGCATTACTATGCGAATTCAAAGAGAAATTAATTTTAAAACTTTTTCAATTTAATCGCAATAGCCTCAAGGGTAACCCCCCACGGGTGGCCACTACCTCATACGATTACCTACCTAAAAGTTCCGAAAATAAAAAAGATTATAAAAAAAAAATGTCAAATAAAAGATTGTTCATTTCAATAAGGGCTATTTTCGAGTGTTTTGACGCTCAAAGGTTCAGTGTTTTTTTTACATAATAGACCCGCTGGTAGTGGTACCCCGTCCACTAACGCCGCCAACAAAAAAAAAAACGTTTTTTGCGGTGGCGGGATTTATTCGTAGGTTCTAGGACCGGGAATTAGACTTTCGGTTCTAAAAATAATTAAGCCTAGGGATTCTCATTTATTAACGGCTCGTTTTTAGCAAAAAACGCATCCACAATTTAAATTAAATTTCAATTAATTTATGATTATTATTTATCAATAATATTAAGTACTACATAATTCATAAAAGCTAAAATATAACATAGATAAAAATATACACTTTACCTGAACTAGAATACAGCTGTATTCTGTATTTCAGGATAGGTACTAAAACTATGTGGTAACAATATTATAAAGAAGAAATATTTTATGAGTATTGGTAGAGTATACTACTTTACTAGCAAAAATACTAAATATACTCACAAACTAGATTGGTCCTTAAGGCTGGAAGATAGCATCGTGGCGGGAAATTAAAAATTTTCACAGTTTTTTACATTTTGTAGCTAAACTGAGCTATTTTTGTTCAACGATTTTTCGTTCGCGGCAATAAAACAGTATTTTTTTCGTTATTGTAAACAATAGAACATCAATTTATTCAGCCGATTATGTGTTCTGGTCTATGACAAGTTTTTTGGGCAGTACCACTGTTTCGTAGACCAGAACACATAATCGGCTGAATAATTGTTTTTTTGGCGTTTACAATAATGAAAATAATACTGTTTTATTGCCGCAAACGAAAAATCGCTGAACAAAAATAGCTCAGTTTAACTACAAAATGTAAAAAACTGTGAAAATTTTGAATTTCCCGCCACGTTGCTATCGTCTACCCTTAAATAAATAAAATTAGCTTACAATAGTCAGTAACTCCTCTGTAGCATTGTAGTTCAAGGTCTGTAGGAAGTCGCTCAATTTTAGTTTTACACTCAAATATTTGTAATGGATACATGAATAGGCTTGCATTTATTCTTTTGTATAGAAGTGGACCGAGAAAATAGAAAAACCTTTTTCTAAAGGGATGGTTTACTTTGTTTCCACTGAAAACTAAATCCTTACGCCTTTTGTTAGTGTATTGAGTGCTGAAAGGCAGGAGCGAGTGCTGCTTTAGTATTATACCAATGATGAATAGTTGCCGAACGGTTAAAACCTTGCAGGATTTGTATAGAAGGTCGGTGGGGAAGGAGATAGACCGGGAGGTAGCTTCTTTCAGGACAGCTCGTTGAGCTCTTTCTAGAGGGAGTAGGTTTGTTTTGGCGTTTGTTTTGGCAAAAAGAATATTTATTATGTTTTTTTTTCAAAAAGTGGTTCCGTAACAGCACTGTGGCGCAAGTGGTTCCGTTACAGCACTGTATCGCGCACTATCGAGCTCATAAGGTCCTTCATGCTAGATGTGCGGAGGCCAAGTAGAAGTAAAAAATGCCGGGGAGACAGTTTTTTTTTACATAATAACTACTTTAAAAAAAAATACGTTTTAACAAGTCCATGTTTATTTTTTAATGTTCCAAAGTTGATCGGTATAACATTTCTAGATCTCTCCAGCAGATATTTTACGGCGGTATCCGCCCTGTAAGTTGAGAAGTGTACTAAATCAATATAGCTTACGGAGTGAAGCGAACCCTGAATGTTTATGAAAGTAAAATGTAGCCTTTTAGACAAGTTTGACAAAGCTCAGTGTTTGAGATACTTTACAGACTAGCCGTATTATCCCTTAAGCACTGACATATGATTTTGTAACATTACCTCTGTTATAGGTCTCAGAGACTCCCACAAATGAAACAGGGTAAAAAAAATACAAAACGTTACTTTTTTCAAAGTATTGTTTTATTTTTGCTTCATTTAACAAGCAATAGTCGGAGTCACATTATGAGCATATTTTTCAAAGAATATCTGTCTAAAGCACTTTGTAATTACTAAAACCTGAAAAAAATCTTAAACTACGAAATTTAGTCCAAAATCAAGATAATTGTTATCTTCTATAATAATATGTCTTTCTATATAAGTCTTATTTTTAATTTATTGACGTTACTTTTTGTTTTTTCTAAAGCACTAACCCGTGCTAGGGAATAATTTAAACATTTATAATATACTAGCTGACCCGGTGAACTTCGTATCACCTGAAATAGTTTGACTCTCCGCGTCAAAAATGGCGATTCCAATACAAAATGACCAATTTTTATTTCTTCCATTTTTCAGCTAATCCTTTAACTTTTCCCATATTTCTTTGCTTTTAAACCTACCCTGAACTATGGTGAACTAAACAAAACAGTAAATATGCAAATCGGTCAAGCCGTTTCTTAGTTTTAGCGAGACTAATGCACGGCGATTCATTTTTATATATATAGATTTATTGACGTTATATAAAAAAAATTAAGCCACCTATTCATCGCCTTATTTTTTGCTGCGTAATTTACGCATATTGGCTTGAAGCACTGCAAACAGATTGGATGTTTGTGAGAAACACAAAAATAATATGTTTTCCTCTTTATTACAATCGCACACGTGCTGCAGTATTTTTTTTCCATTTTGCATTTTAATCAGATTTTAGGTTCACACTTCTAGCCGGTCGAGGCTTTTTCAAGATTAGCGAAATTGTTTTTTGATGTGATCTGGGACACGGGAATTTGGAAATCTACCAAACAAAATGAGCCATCCAAGAAAACAAACGCTTCTAAATGGAAAAGCTTGTCTCTGGCTCGGAGGAATCGACCAATCAGAAGCGTTTGTTTTCTTGGATGGCTCATTTGGTTTTATTTACTTTGACTTTGAAAACGCGGCGTTGAAATGTTGAGAGCCACTGTCTAATGGTATCCCAATTGGTCCACATACACGCGAAGGTCGAGGCAGCAGTCGGCGGGACATTGTATCTTTATTTGTAGATCGCAGACTAAAATATTGTCCGTAATAACGGTTTAATGGAATTGCCTTGTAACGTTTTATTTCTTCGTAGGGCTTTGTCGACTGTCTATAGCAAGTTTGACCTTACGTTGGCGACACAAAAACCACGGTCTCGTATAAGGTAACATTTTAAACATTCCACACACTTCAGCAGGCACTAAGTATCGGCTAGCGCCACCATGCTTTCTTTCACTGAATAATGCTCGATATCGCTACCCGATAGAAGTACGAGGGGCGTTCAATAAATAGCGAAAATGAGATATTCAAGGCGTTACAAAAGATCCTAACACTTTTTACAGGGTAATAGCACCCGGTGATAGAGATCACAACCCAAATTATTTTTTTATTGCTTTATAACATTCCGTTGATTTTTAAATTATTAAATGTGAAAGCTGTGGCCGGAGAAAAGTATTTTAAAATATTGTTTTCATCGACAAAAATATTTTTAAATTTGAGTTAATACCCCTTATTCTTACCTAAATACAAAAAAAATATGATTTTGAGGTTATAAACAAAAAATTTTTTTTTTTCAATTGACGTTTTTTCAAAAATGAAATGGCGTACTGTTGACCAGTAGGTTAAACCCTGTAAAACGAGTTAGGATATT
The DNA here is from genome assembly GCA_949319315.1 of Zelleria hepariella. Taxonomy (NCBI): domain Eukaryota; kingdom Metazoa; phylum Arthropoda; class Insecta; order Lepidoptera; family Yponomeutidae; genus Zelleria; species Zelleria hepariella. Next base: position 12,807,055 of record OX439392.1, on the reverse strand, counting down.
TTGTAACACGTTGGATTCCTTGGAAAGAAAACTATAAAATATTGGCCGGCATAGCCCATACATTTAATAGAACAATAATGTAAAAAAAAGGCTGTGATCCTATCACCGGGTGCTATTAACCTGTAAAAAGTGTTAGGATCTTTTGTAACACCTTGTATATCACAGGAAAACCTATAAGAAGTTTCTGGCATTTATAATAACAAAAAAAATGTTTATTGTATGTCAGTACGGCACCCTTAGTGCGCAAGCCCGACTCGCACTTGGCCGGTTTTTCTAAACATGGACCCTGTTTTCGTATCCGAGATCGCAACGTTAGACTCGTAGTTAGCCCTCAAACTAAGACCTTATCTGGCCTATACCCCTCTACAGGGTAAAGTCTAGTTTTCCCTGGATTATTCCAACTTTTTCTGAGAGCCCACACAAAATTACCCTGTAGCCAAAAATACGATTTTCGCGGAAAGTGAACCCATCCTTTGTGTGTGGGTTGAATAAGTTTTCACTTTTTTATGTGGAGTTTATAATATATTGTTTTAGATGGAGTAGGCTTTGCCCAGCACCTATACCATCCTAACAATGTCCCAGGCACTGCAGCGCCGAGTGGTCTCTTCTCCTATCTAGTGTGAGTGAAGGTGCCACTGGACGCTGTATAAATCATCTCATCTCATTACGTAGACGCAATTTTGTTTTATTATAAAATATTTGCCGTCGTTTTTTCGACATCAAATCTAAGCAGTTTCTAGGAAACACGTGCTTCATTATTTTAGATAATGACTGTAACCGATAGTCTTAGGTGTAGACGCAGGTGTCTGCGATAATTATAATTTGTGTGTATCTATTTTTAACCCCCGACCCAAAGAGAGGGGTGTTATAAGTTTGGCCGCTATGTGTGTGTGTCTGTCTGTGTGTTTTTTTGTGTCTCTGAAAGCAAGTTTTCTAGCGTTTTTTTTATCAAAGTCGGTTCAGCCGTTTATGAGATATTATGCTAATAATTGGAAGCTGTAATGTCGACGGTATTAAAAATTTAAAATTTACTTAGTAGTTATTTTAAACATTTATTTTTAACAGTTGAAAAAATTCACTCGGCTCGGGACAGGACTAGAACGTAGTATTAATTATTGTTTTTGCAAACTGTGTTAAAAATTTACTTTTATCTTCCCACAAAAATTCAACAGCCAATGTTTATATAGTAGAGAGTACCTTGAATACACCCATTAGGTTTCTCTACCATAATAGATCAACCCTTTTCACCGTAATTTTTTATTCCGGGGAGGTATGTGGAGAACCCGACTTTCAGGTGGGACAGGGCATTGATGGATCGCCCGCTAACGTATTGGAAACGCGAGGGAATGTCTCACTTCTAAAAACTTAATGTAAAAGCGAAAGTGGAAAGATCCAGCCGTGGTGACGTTCGGTTTTTGGGGGAGAATATTATTGGACGGAAGGTAAAATACCTAAAAGTTTTGCCCAAAAGTACCTAGCTCTCCATCCATCCAAATTCAAATTAAAAAAATATATATTTCGGGAAACTCAAAATAATGTAAGTACAAGATAAAAATTTACACAAACAAAATTACAATTTCAAATATTTACAAACATCATCCCGAAAATGGACCTACTTCAGCTGTATGCCGTCTGAAGTAGTCTTCAGACGGCGCTGATTTTCAGCTAGCCTCATGCCACGTATCCATTTTACACTGTCATCAATTATACTTACAAACATTTCTACAGACAGATATTACCCAGGTGACTCATTACAAGTGTTTAGGTACACATAACATTTTCAAATCTGTCGATCTTGGACCATCTCTCTAAGTTTGTTGTAGATGTATTCAGGGATCGTATTCCATACAATTTTGTGAGTGAGACAAGCCTTCTAGCTTTCATTATCAATTTATTGAACGAGCGAGCGAAGCGAGCGAAGTTCTCCGAGTCTACTTGAACAATCTGTTGGAATATTGGCTTAACAATATGCAAAAATTGATCTTGTGTTTTTCTGAACGTAGTGGTTAAATATTATCTATTGGCAACACTGATCTGTCATACAGAGACGTCGTTGTTTTTCCGCCGGCCGCCACGCTCCGCTCTGTTTTGTTTTACTGTTGTATCGCAAGCGCAGGATCAGACATACGTCTTCCAAGTTCTAAAAGAAAACTGGAATATATCAATATTTCATTTTACCAGTTAAATTGAGTCTTTCATTCCGGCCATACACCTCTTCCAATAGGTTATGTGCCCAGTGACGTGTCTTGCTAAATTTCTATGCGTGTGGTGAACTTTCAAATCGGACTCAAGTGTGGTGAACAAAGATAATATAAATTCCTAGTGGAAACGGAATATAAAACCCGTGAACCCGCACCAAAGATACATCTACCTACATCTACCCCCTTTGTGAAATAATTCACAAAATTCGACGTGTTGATAACGGTAACTACAAACTACAAGAAACCGAAAGGTATGAGTATGTCTTACTATACCAACTACAAGAAACTACACTGTGTTACTACCCTACCCGAGAGCTACGACGGAGATATTACTGCAATCGAGATTCTTCGACGGGTAATCGAAACTTGACCTTGGCAATCGAAGAACGCAACTAGTACGTGACCACGAGGTGATATCGAACAAAGAAAGCACTGTTGCTGATAGACAAAGAACTACATGGTGATACTTTCAAAGGAAGAATGTTCGACGGTTAAATGGTGACATTTCAAGAGGACAAACTAAAACCGAAGAACCGATACACAATAAATAACAGTTCAAGTTGAGAGGAAAACTAAAACAGAAGGACCGATACATACAGAACAAGTTGAGCTATGGTGCAAACTAAAAGCCCTAGATTCGGCTTCTACTACTTTGGATGATTGCTTCAAGGATGAATAACATTCTGGTTGGACTCTGGTACATCGGACTGCCTCGATCAAAGGGAAGATCATTTCAATACCTACACAGTACAAGGAAAGCTGTGAAAGATGTCCATTTCTAATGTTTGTCATTTCTTTACATTTCAGCCACCCACCATGCACCGCGATGAGAGTCGGGGGCGTTTGGCCACATCCACGGTGTGTGCTGTTCAGTCCTGGTGGCCTCAGGCAAGCTACAACCTGCTTGGTGCAGCGTGCCGCCGCTGGTCTGAGCATTGCTTTGGACTAGGAAGGCATTTATGGTGTCTTGTGGCAGTAAGATGCTTATGAGGTATGTGCGTAGCGTAAGCAATTATTATTTGCTGTAGATTTCTCAGTAAAAATAAATTGCACTGTTTTTTCAAAGTATAGTAAATTGGTCTGTGATGATAATGAGCTTGTTTGGGCTACTTGAATGATAATAAATTCTCTGAATTAAAAGCTCATGATTTGTTAACTAAATTGAAACTGAATTAATAACAAAAAAAAAGTGAGAACTATTACATGTATGGAAAACAGACGCACTTACCATTTGATAAGACAAAAATGTAAGTCTTAGTAATAAAACGACCTATTCTATTTAGTGTGTATCACACCTCCAAAAGGAGTTGATTGTGTATGTCTTATTGACTCTTTAAATTAATTACTATGGAGGAAACATTTCTTCAGAAATGAAATAATAATCTACTCTACTCAATTATACTTTGAAACGCATGGTGCATAGCTACCCTTAGAGATTAGAGTGGTGTAATGTTTTAAAATATTTTGGACTGTAGCAGTTTTACTGCCAGTTTATTTAATAAAAGTTAAAATAAAATTACCTAAACATGCATCTCATGAGTTGATTGAGTATTGATAGACTTATCTATAAAATATATCCACATGAGGTATGTTTTTAAATGAATAAATAAATGTGAATAACTAGAACCTAATCTTGAAAAATACAACGTGATTAAAATCTTATAAGCTGAGTAAATGTAGTGCCACTTGTCAAATGCGAGTGCGGCTGTAATAAAATCAGTGGTTAGTAAGAATAAAAGTTGTAAGTGTTACTATTTAAAATGAGTTTTGAGGTACTTTATTAATTGGGTATGTAGACCCTGAATTGTGTAGCAAATCTAGCGATGTAAAAGTACAACCAAGTACTTATATTTGTTATTTTGTACAGTGTGTACAAATTACATGGTGTACCTATAAAGAGAATCAGCTTTTACAGTCTTGTATAATAAAGCTGAGTATAAGGCTACTTTGTGATGGATGATGTAAGTAAATGATAAGGCCTTACTTTCTAGCGAAAGAAAATAATGTAGATAAAAGTGATAATATGGTCTAATTAGGTTTCACTGGGTTCCCTAATTCATTGCAACAAATGTTGGACCATTGTACCCCCAGCAAAGACTTGGAAGTTATATGCTCTGTTGAATTAAAGTATGATTGTAATTGAAACATACTGTATGATGATCTAGGATCAATTTTTGAGGGGGCGTGTTGGAATATTGGCTTAACAATATGCAAAAATTGATCTTGTGTTTTTCTGAACGTAGTGGTTAAATATTATCTATTGGCAACACTGATCTGTCATACAGAGACGTCGTTGTTTTTCCGCCGGCCGCCACGCTCCGCTCTGTTTTGTTTTACTGTTGTATCGCAAGCGCAGGATCAGACATACGTCTTCCAAGTTCTAAAAGAAAACTGGAATATATCAATATTTCATTTTACCAGTTAAATTGAGTCTTTCATTCCGGCCATACACCTCTTCCAATACAATCCGGCGTTTGTATGTATGTATGTATGTATGTTTGTATGTTTGTATGTCTGTATGTATGACGATAACTTGAGTACATTTAGTCGGATCGTCATGAAATTTGGTGGTGGTGGAAATCAGGTGAGTCAATGAGGCAAAGAGAACTTTTAAGTTCGAACGTGAGCCAAATCGGTCGAAGGGTTGCTGAGATATGGGGTCGCGAGTTCGAAGTTCGGGGCGAACCACTACAGGGTGCACTCTAAGTCGATAGCGGAACTCTAAGTAAGCTTTCTACTGATCAATACAATCAACTTGTACTAGGTGGCGAAAAAAATAGAGCGAAAAAAATATCAGCTGTTCCATACAAAAGGTCGACTCAGTACTGCGCCAAATGTTTGAAACAGCTGAAATTTTTGCCGCTCCATTTTCTTCGCCACCTAGTACAAGTTGTTTGTAGTGATCAGTAGACAGCCTACTTAAAGTTCTGCTATCGACTTAGAGTGCACCCTGTAGTTGTTTTCATTGAGGTAGGGGGTGACGTGCGTGCGCTTGATTTTATAAGTCCAGTCGTTCGTCAATGCTGAGGATCGTGACCATCACTTAAATTTGGCGGAGAGCAGAGTTCTATCACTCGCGAGGCGGATCACACACACACACACACACACACACACACACACACACAGCACACTCCTACAAACCTCACAGGTTATATTCCTTGGAAAGAAAACTATAAAATATTGGCCGGCATTGCCCATACATTTAATAGAACAATAATGTAAAAAAAAGGCTATGATTCCTATCACCGGGTGCTATTACCCTGTAAAAAGAGTTAGGATCTTTTGTAAAACCTTGTAAAAATATAAATTTTGTAGGTGTCTTAAGCTATTTCAGCAATGTGAATTCACATTTCAAAAATCCTACAGCGGAAATTTAGGAGCATAAATTGTGAATATGCTTTAATACAGGCTAACAATGGCTACGCTAGAAGCGAATGAAAGAACAAAAGTAAAGCGGGCGCGTTCCAACAGCTTGCTGCAGAAAAATAAATACACTCGGCACCAAAAAAATCGCACATGTTGAACAACACTTGAAAGAACTTTTGTTTCTATTTGAAACCGATTGTGAGGGAATTATTAGGTATCAACGGAATGGACATAGCCTGGTACCCAATGGTAGCGCCAATGAAGAAAAAATCATAAATATATTCTTTTTGGATGCCTGTTTTGCTAAAAACGAGCCATTACATGAGAATCCCTAGTCTTAACGATTGGATTCCAGACCCTAGAACCTACAAATAAATCCCGCCGCCGTCGCCAGAAACGGCTACAAAGTTTTAGAGTAATTTTTGAAACATAATTTTGTATTTTCTCTGTTTAATTCATAAGCGTGTTGAAACACGTTTTTTTTCGCTCAAAATCAATTTGTACGGTTTTTCTGCCCTGGTAAAAAAAATACATAAATTCATTTCATTATTTCTATAGTAGGTAGGTACTATAGTAAAGTTTATTTTATTACTAAAAAATCCCCCTCAAGGACCGGACAGGACCTTTCATTTGAAACAATTAGAGGTTTTGAAGTATTTTTTTCAAAAGGAGCAATTTTTCTCTGATGCTGAGTGTATTTCACTTTCCCGCGTAAATCATGGCAAAAATGCTGCACCGTTTGCACGATGAGCTACAAGAATGGTTTCGGTACGTGACCCGCGTGCCTCCTTTAATACAGGGTGTTTAAAATTTTACTATGGGGCCAAGTGCGAAGTATCGAAAAAAATATCAGCTGCTTTATAGATTTGGTGCAGTAGGTATCGAATTCTAGTACGGAACAGCTGGTATTTTTTTCTTGATTTCGCACCCCACAGTAAAAGTAGATTGAATTGGTGAGTAAAGCGGCCCCTCTCAGTGTCCCTTTCAGTATCACCCTGTATAAAGAACGAAATTTAAACAATATCTGGAAGTGAACCACTGGTAAGGCAAAGGCCTCTTCCCCCTGGGTCGAAGGCCTATCTCGTACATTGTCCTCCCGTTCACCAAGACCATGACGGACCGGCCAGCGTGGTGTTTTACGGTTAAAATCATTTCTTTTAGGTATCATTCAAATCCGTAGTTGTCTTAAAACTTAAACTTTCGTAAGCACTGCATATTTTTATATCAATTTAATTAGGTTTCACTTACTTTTATTTTGTCGGAATAGCCGACCTGTTTCGACCTCGTTCATGGAGGAGGGAAGGACGACGCGTTCGTCACGGCGTTCATCCGCTCACTACGGGCTCGTTGACGATGCGAAACATGTCGGCTATTCCGACGATATTAAAGTAAGTGAAACCGTTAAATCGATATAAAAATCCGTAGTAATTGTCCTTTGATAACATGGAGCCTCATTTAAACGCACAATTTATCGAACCTCTATAGCGTTTCTATAATATTTTTCAGGCTAACAGGAACAAACATTCCAATACTGTAGCGTAAACCGTGCGAAAACAACCAACATAACATTACAACATTTTAATTTAACTGCAGCGCAGCATAAATTACTTTGTTTTAATAAATGTTTATTTATGTTACGAGAAAACACAGTTTGAATGCAGATTGCGGGATATGAGTTTTTAATAATTCATGTTGCAGAGCAGGATGATTTTTTGACGTTTTTAATTCTTTATGTTTGTATTGGCTCACTTTCTAAAATTAAATAATAATATAAACAATTCGTTTGGTGTACAATAACGAGTATTGAATTCTTTCTATATCTTTACTTTCATTTCCAAATCGCCTTAGTAGGTAATAGGTATCTACTTACTTAATTTGGTTCAACACGAGTCGCATCGTACCGGACTTGTTTTTTTTGCCCGTATCCATTTCAGCGCAGATGAAGTTGCGCTTTATAACAGCATTATTCTGATGACTAAAGTTCTAAACTATCTCTAATTCAAACCACCAAATTCGTTCAGCCAAAGCTGTTTCAGCGTAAAAGCGTAACAAACTCACACAAAGCTGCCCCTCTACCCTTGACGCATTTTTCCAATACGACCACAATATGGCGCAATTTACATTTAATATTTAACAAATTAAGAAACATTTTGTGCCTTACCTCTGAATAAACATTACAAAGTATTTAAAATCAAAGCATTACTATGTGAATTCAAAGAGAAATTAATTTTAAAACTTTTTCAATTTGATTGCAATAGCGTCAAGGGTAACCCCCAGATCCCACCAGCATTAAAACTGAAAAGACAGAAAAATAGATAGAGACAAATAAAATTTAAAGTAAATTTACTTATCTCCTATACTGTTACGTCTTGGTAAGAAAGAGTTGTCGAAATTATACTTTAAAAAAACCTATTCTGCCCATTTCACGATACATCTACCTACGAGTTGATAGTGTGCTAAAACTCATATGCGGAGAAAACCTAACTAGAAATGGGAAGTTGAAAAGCCTTTGAACCGTTTCTACTTACAGAGAAATAAAGAAGATAACTACCACGTTCAAAGCAAATAATTCTTACCTTATTAAGAAGTGTGCTAAAATTGTGCTTTTAAATTACTTTTAAAAAAATAGTGGCGTTAAGTATTTTAAATATTAAATTACCTGATAGATTTATATGACAAATTGGTACTTTTGTACGTTTACGAAAAAAACAAGCATTAAATGTTGACCTCATTTTTTTCTCAACTCTAGAATACCTCGTCGATTGAATCTTGAAGTTTTCCGTTCCATAATGTTTCTTTTGAATTTTAAAATATTCTTATTTTCCACAGCTATAAAATTTCCATCGAAATTCATCCAACAGCTGGAATAAAAGAGCATCTTGGTCCGATTTTATTTTTAACTTCGAATTGGCGATGACCATATTTTATATCCGTAGGTACACTAGCGACCCGCCCAGCTTCGCTCGAATGTAATTTATATAACAAAGGTGTATTTTAAAAAATACCTAACCGACAGGGAAAACAACATCAAGATCCGTTGCTTGAGGCGGCTCCTCATCCACTATAGCGTCGCTAATGAAAATAATAATAATAAAATCTTCTCTTTGGATGAGTTTTTTTGCTTAAAAAGGGGCGTCAAATCAGAATCCCTTAACTGTTTTACGATTAAATTCCGCACAATAAAACAACTTTTGAACTTTTTTAGGACTATTTTTAGGATGTCATATGGGCGTAAGATGAAAAATTTATTCACTGTTCATTACTTTTCTGTTATGAAAAATGCTTTTAGTAACTCAATTCAATTCAATTCAATTTTATTTCATATAAACGAATACGAAACGGAATAACGTAGGAGTACGAGTAACGAAGTAACGGAGTAACGAAACGGCCAAGCCACATATTTTGACTAAGGTGTAGAGTTTGTGAAGTTAGGGCTTGTAGAATGGGCATTGATCAGTGAGGCATCGATTGTCGTAAATTGAAAACCATTTCGAGGAATAGGGATACTGATTACTATTAGGGGTTTAAATAAGTAAAATTAAAACGGATTAATAATATTTATCGCCAAAAATGTTTACTTCATTTTTCTTTCGATGACGTCATCATAGCCTCTAATGCGATAGTTTCATTGCCTACAAATAGGTATTTAAATAAAACAAACGGGGTGAGCTAAATAAAACCGTTTAAAAAAATACATTCGTCAACAACAACTGTCAAAAGTGTCAAATAACTGAGAAAATTACCTTCTTGTTGACTTGACACTGACGTTTGTCAAAGGTCAACATATTTTTATTTTTTAAAAGCATGAATGAATGCAATGAACTTAGCCACAGCCTTCTTTATCTCTAAAGAAGGCTGTGACTTAGTACATAATGCCATTGGTGACGTCATACACAAAATTTTTAGAAATTTTAAGTAATTAATAAAATAATATTTACATAAAAAATTAAGAAAATATTCAAATTAGTTTCTTATATTTGTCTATATTTTCGATTTATAGAATAAAAAATAGGATGTGACGATGCCCATTAGGGCGTGTACAGTTAGAAGCTCTAAACTCTAATTTTTAATTCGAGTCCACGGAATGACAGTTGTTACAAAGGCTTTATCTGTCAGTACCATACTAGCAACTGTCATTCCGTGGACTCGAATAAAAAATTAGAGTTTACATGAGATCCGATAGCTTTTTGACAGTGCGAAATTATTTTGGTGGGATGTTTTTTAGGGAGAAGGCTGTATGTACATATTTTTAATTCGTGATTCTGGTGTAGTCAAGTCAAAAAATATATTGGTCATCCTGAATTTTCGAAGCGAGGTAGACCGTTCAAAGGAATAAGGAAGGCGACCTTATAAACCGTATCAAGATTCACAATGCCAACTTGCTGTTTTATTTCCGAGTCTCACTTTGTAAGTGAAAATAAACTGCTGACATTCTTTGAATATATTTTTTTACGTGAAATATTGTCTGAAGTTGTTAGTAACCACGTCTTGTTACCTACCAATTGATGATTACGATTTGAAGGTAATTTTTGTCGCAATTCTGTCTTTGCTTTGCTCTTTCGTAGTGTAGGTATTAGATAGCTTGTTAATATTGTTTCGTGTTTTGGAGAATTCGTTTCAATTTCTATGATATTTAGGTATATTCAGAGAACTAACTGCTTTGTAGATGATAGCGATGTTTTTCGGCATAGCGTGGCAGACTCGTAGTAGGTAGGTAGTTTGACTAAGAGATCATCAGATCGTCACCATTTAAACACACATTTAAACGATATTACAAATGTGTCATGAGATAATTTCAAAACCACTGTGGTCTTTTGACGTTCGCAATAGGGGCACACGTGTAGAGCAGGGTTGAGCTACAAAGGAATTCACACACGTTGCAGTTTGCAGTGCAATGTTCCACATTAAATTCTGTGAGAACTTAGAACCTATGAACGCGTCAGCTTCCATTGTAAGTAGGTAAGTAATAAGGTAAGTAATATCGTCAGATATTCTGTTTGAAGGATGCGTCATGGATATTTTATAAGAAACATTTAGGACGGAGTTAAAAACCTAGCGTTGTCTCGCTTTGACTGTATTAATTAGAGCGAGAGGGCGAGTGTTTTGAAGTCCATCCTAAATGTTTTCTTTAATGACATGTGTTATGCAAATAGACCACGAGGTTGCATGGCATATTCATGTATATCGTTTCTTGTCTTTCATTATTCAAACGACGCTCTGCAAACGTATTGAAATAGCATTCCAGCTCACGCTCGACTCGATTCCAACTGTGGAAAGAAAACTTTTAAGATTAATTTTACATTGGAAAGTTGTTTCCATTTGAAATTCATTCACTTCTTATGCATGTGTAAGGGTGGCATTATTAGTCGTCATCTCAAGCTCGAACTCAAGTAAGTGATCTCAGAAAAGTCAAATGCTAATGTCAAGCCTTGGCTAAATGTCAATCTCAAGATATTGGCCCGGTTTCTGAGTTGAGAATTTTAACTAAGCACATACTTATGTATCGCTCTGTCACGCTCTTTTGTGGGAAATCTGCTGAGCCAGGACGATACTTACCCATTTGCTTAGCAAAATTCTCAACTCAGAAACCGGGCCATTGTCTATTAATATGCTGACAGTTACTCAAGTTTGACAGTAGGCAAGGCTTGACTTTGGCATTTTTACTTTGCTGAGATCACCTACTTGAGATCGAGCTCTAGTAGGTGATCTCAGACGACTATAAATCCCACCCTAAGTGATGTTTGCTAATTAGGTACAGTGCAATATAATATTAATTTTACTTTTGTAGTCTGGGGCCAAGCAAGACCCACTTTGGGTCGCTGAGCGTGAAGTACCTACATAAGAAAGTATTTATTATTAATATGACTCACTGAAAATTCGCTGGACGTCCATTCATAATTATGAAAATCTCTGTATTCACAATTAACACACTAATTAGCTACTAAATATGTATTTCTTTTATTATAACACGTATTTTAAAAACATTTTGTATAATATTCAGAAAGCTATTGAATTAATTTTAATTTTACATGAAATTAATCAAACAATATTACGAAACATCTTAGCCGAGAGTCAAGAAAAATATTCTTAAAGAAGATATTTAAAAATTTAATCTGAGTATCCCATTATCAACACCCAGGGGTCTAATTGTCTAATTGTCATCTTAAAGACGAATTTTAATTTAATATCTATGAGTATGATTTGAAAGATGCTTCTAAACTTCAAATCGCATTTATTTAACATGGGCTGACATTTATTAAGGCTCGGTATAAGGCTAACTAGCGCCACCAATGTTAAAAAAATCATATCTTCCTTTTGAAGAAGTTTCTGAAAAAATCCTAAGATGAGCCTATGCGCCATGCTTTTCTAGATTTTTAAGTGTAGATACCCTCTTCGAAATTTACTTTTAAGCTAAAAAAATTTCGATAACCGCCAAAAGCGGCCGTTTTTGGCGTTTATAGAATTTTTTTTAGCTTAAGACTAAAAATTGAGTTGGGTACCTACACTTAAAAATCTAGAAAAGCATGGCGCATAGGCTCATCTTAGGATTTTGTCAGAAACTTCTTCTGAAGGGAGATATGATTTTTTCAACATTGGTGGCGCTAGTTAGCCTTATACCGAGCCTTAAAGCGGTTGTGATCGCGGCTCGTTTTTCAAGGATAGGTAGGTAGGTAGGTACTAGGTATGTTGGGTTCTCAATTTGTACTAGGTACCTCAATTTTTTTTACTCAATATCATTCAATTTGTGTGGCGTCTTACTTGACTCATTCGTTCTGTTAACGATTGTGATTTAAAACATTAGACTGTTCCATTCCAAAATGCCGATCACGCTTTCAACGTTATCGAGTAAATGATCGTGATAAATATTGAAAATTACACAGTCCCTGGATTTAATTTAACATCTCGCTTCGATCGCGTTATTATTCTTATTTATATTAAACGCGTTCTCGGTATAATGTTATTCATTATTTTCTCAACCGAAAGTTATTCCTTTCAGCGAATTCTCTCAAAGGAAATTCTACGTGGAAAATACAGGAACGAGAGAATAGGTATTCTGTCAAAAAGCTAACTTTGAGTTTTCTATCTGTTTGTGTAGGATGCCAGCGGAAAGGTGTAATGCTCACTCACGTCACAACTTTGCATTCAAACTCAGAGGCACTACCACGAGTTACGTCCGGCGGACCTACGGCACCAGGGCCTCTATTCGGGTCTGCTTCCTTTGCCAATGCAAGGAACTTTCATTTTGGCAAAACCTGGTGCCATAGGTCTGCCGGACGTAACTCAGCTCACGAAATAATAACACAAGCTGGGGCCTTAGCCTGTAACACAATGGCGTATCAATGGCGTCCCAGGTAGAAGGACAAAACCGGGATTTTTTCGTTGTTCTCCTACAACCAGCGAAGTAATCCTCTAGAATTAGACTCTTAATATTCTTTGCTGTACTACAATAAAATTTACAGGAACGGCACTGGACCGACAGCATCAATAAATCGTTATTAAAACCGTCAAACGGAAGCCCATTTTTTCACCATTGTGTTACAGGCTAAGGGCCCAGGTCAGGGGTTTTATTCTCTAACCTCAACCTCAATCCTTTATTTGTATTTGTATTGGTGTACAATAAAGAATATTTTATATTATCTTAATCCTTCAATTTGACATCAAACTATAATAAGTAGTTCGACTCGAACTGTGAACTCGCGACCCGACTTACAGATTTGAAACTTTTTGAACTATAAAAATCCTGGATCCGCCCTTGATTTACGATCTTGGACTTTTCTTATCCGGCCTTATCTACCACTTTAACCAGGTCTCATCGGTTACCAGCCCACATTTCTACGCCCCGTTATGGGTCTCCATTCCAGTACCCTTTTACCCCATCTGGTGGTGTCCTGCCCACTTCCAATTCTTAGGGCTATCACCTTGGCTATGTCAGTCAGTTTCGTTTGCGGATTTCTTTACAAAGCTCACTTGTCGACAAAGTAGGTACAAACTAAATATAAATTATTCGACCAATAGGTCCTGCGACTCTCAATAACATAAGCCTGGCTGCCTAAAGGCTGAGTAATGTTTAGTGTATGTTTCCAAATTGGATGTATTGCTTTTCTTCTCAGAATTCAGTCAGCAGTGCATAAATTGGTTGGTTTATTCTACAGGGTGGAAATAATTATAGATCAGTAGTACATATGAAAGTACTCTCTATAATCAAATGATGATGCAAAATGTATTTACTGTCATATTTACTTAACCCTCTGGGACTGACGTGGCCTGTTTTTTACAATTTTGCTGACGTGGTAGACTCACAGTCACCTTTTGTACAAGTCAAATTTGATATATTTTATTTAAATACAACTATTTTAATAATGAAATTTAAAACTGTTGTTAATTAATTTTTCGAAATTAAATAAAGTTTTAAGAACTTAATGCAAATATTAATCATAAATGTGATTTATTTAAACTTCACAGACTCAGTAGTCGAAACCTTAAAGGTACATTAAAGAGTAAAAAACTCAACAATTATACTTTTTTAGAAATATATATTTTTTTTATTATTATTGCTAACACCTGTGAAATCAGACTTAAAAAAATTAGATACATTTATTGGTTAATTTTAATTTTATGGACTCTCATAATCCCAGTTTGTTTTTGCAATGTTCACAAAGTGGCTTAGAGCTTCTAAGGCAAATAGACTTTAAACAATCACAGCAGCGATACTTGGTACCTTTTTTAATCTTTGGAGGGAAAATGGAACACAGTTTTCTACCACTTGGAGGCAAAGCCAGATTTTTTTCGGGAGGTTTTGGTAGGTCTTGACCCAAAACTCTGCTAATGGTCATTCGCAGTTCTCTTGGCTATCTCTCGTTGTATACGCGTAATTTCGTATGATCCAGCACTAATGCCCTTGCTGTATTCAATAAGAAAGTACTCCACCTCATATTATTGGTACTGTTTTCAGACATTTGGTACAACACAAAGCTGTTTATGCCTGCCATATCCAACATTCTTTGAAAAATTGACATAGGCCAACATTTGAAAAATTGACATAGGAGTTTTAAGACTGCAAGAATACAGGGTGTCCCGAAAAATAGTGTCAAGCGGAAGTCCAGAGATAGAGCACCCCTAGGGGTACCCGAATCACCCCCAGTTTTCTACCACTTGGAGGCAAAGCCAGATTTTTTTCGGGAGGTTTTGGTAGGTCTTGACCCAAAACTCTGCTAATGGTCATTCGCAGTTCTCTTGGCTATCTCTCGTTGTATACGCGTAATTTCGTATGATCCAGCACTAATGCCCTTGCTGTATTCAATTATGCTCCTTGGTTGTCTCGTCCTCTATGATGAAGAAAACTACTTGTTAGTACCGAGTCTTGCACTCGCCGGCGCCACATAAGTTTAAAGTATCTAAAAAAAAAAGAGATTTTCGAACGTAACCTGTACACGTCACCCGTCCCGCGCTTGATCTGTCATTCGATTCTTTATGTCTCGCTAATGGCGCCGCATTTTATTTCGTCACCGCGTTGAAAAATCTTAATACAGTGCAAAAGAAGCAGTTTTTTTACGAAAAAGTCATGGATAGGAAAAGGAAAAGAAAGGAAAAACACAGAATTGAAAGGAAAATACGGAAATTGAACGAAAAGCTATTGACAATTGGAACCGACTCCGACGGTAGTGGTAAGTTTACATTTTACCATTTTCTAGTGACAAATACGTTTTGTTATGGACATTCAGGCCCACCTGTGGGGTGAGGCGGTGTCAAAACATCTCAAAACATCCTAAAACGGATCTGACGAGGCCGTTTTCACCGTGTTTATGCCCAATTGCCCAAGGCATTATCACGGCGTCGTGAATGTGGCTGGCATCACGACTTTGGTTGCTACGGCTGTAGAGCCTAGATCCAATAATTGAATTTGGTTGCTACGGCTGCAGAGCCTAGATCCAATAATAACATTTTGGTTGCTACGGCTGCAGAGCCTAGATCCATTAATGTAATATCGCACCCCCCGGCGAATAAACCCGTAACATCAAAAACGTAATTGTTCAGGAAAAAATAAAAACTGTTTTTTCGTCACAACTCACTAAGTACCTATGGTAGAAAACTCATTCAGGTATCAATTTACAGGTATTTTTTTTTGCTCACTACATATTGAAACATTATCAATCTATAGATAACACTATGGAAGTTATTTAACAAAATGTATGATACCAATATTAAAATCTTGTTTTATTACTGCAAAGTGATATTACGGTTTTATTCGTTGTGAAATCGAAACCGAACATTTACAGCATCATAGTATTATAGGAATATTCGCTGATATTTTGCATAGATACTCTTTTCAGTAAGAGCACATTATGGCTTTATTCTCGGCATATGTAAAGTGACTGTGTTAGATAATGGCTCATTATCTTTTTATTCTGGTACAAATTTCTAAGAATATGAAATGTAAGTGTACATTACAATTTTTCATATACATTTTAATTCCCCATAAGTGCCCCTTGTAGCAATGACTTGTATAAAATAAGTAGGTAAAGGAGTCCAGGAAATTTTGAATACCTACCCAAAGTAGTTAACGAAACAAATCGTATTAAAAATCGACAGTATAATGGAAGAAAAACACAATGAAATTAAAAACTTCCAAAAACAAAGGCAAAAAAGTTAGCAAAAAGTGAATTTTTCAACTTTTTATCCCTTTGTTTTTGTTATCATTAAATAACAATTTAATTCGAAACTTCTTCTTCTTCTGGTGCCTCTCCACTATTGGAGGTTGGCAGTCGGCTGTTCATTATGTCATTCTGTCCTTAGCTAGACTAAAGAGATCTTATATGGTGACCACTCCTGTTCATTCTTTGATGGTTTTCAGCAAACTTTTTCTTCTTCTGCCGACGCTTTTTCCTTCCTCAATCTTTGCTTATCAGGATAATTGGAGAAGCCTATCGTATCTAATCACATTAATTACTTATCTATTTCTATTGGGTGTTTTAAATTAGTTCTCTTTTGTATGACATATCCTTATCCTTATACTTAAGATACCACTACTTTTCGAAAGCTTCAATTTTCCTATTTATTTGATCTTTACGATCCATTTTTCATATACATTCACAACCGTCGTACATTTCTATAGGCTAGATGTAACATTGAAGCCTCCTGATCTGGATCTGGAGGTTATGATCGCATAGCAAATGGATAGAAGATAAACCTTTATTTGCTTCATAAACAAACGTAGGTAAAAACCAAAGTCAACTTAAACCTTATTAAAACAGAAGAAAAATACAAACTTGGTTACCTTAGAGCCTGTGAGTTTTACCACTTTGATTGGCTTCTTCACAGACGATTATCACCGTGTTAGTCTGGCTCCAGTAAAGGTTCTGAATTATTCGCTTATCTCTGCGATCAATTCTAACGTCTTGTAGACGAGGCATTAGTACCTATAACCGGGCTTAGCATGATCAAAGGCCTTCTTGTATTCTTTCTTGTATTGGCCTTCTTGTGCAATCAAGCAAATTAACGTCAGTTTGTAAGTCTTTGGACTTGTGGTCTAGGAAGGTGCAAAGAAGACTTATCTGGTTCTTAGCCCTGAACTGAAACTCAAAGAGCTATTGGCAATACCTATGCTCATTGGACTTCACTCTGATCCTCTCATGAAGAATGAAGAGAAACATACCTGGCTTAACAAACTTATTGTGCGGTATTCGCAGTATTTCTTCATGTCAGTAGAAATTAACCAATTTTGTGGTAATATCCCAGTGCTGTAAAAGGTTTTAAAAGACCTGGAGAGCGCATAATTATTAGAGTATGTTTTTAATGGGCTTGAATTAATCTGGTCTTAGTGATTTACCAGTTTTGGCTCTTTTTAGAGCCTTAAACAGTTACTTTTGATCAAAGGATTAAAAGACCAGTTTCATAGATCAGTATATTGGCAAACAGCGTTTTCACGCGGGTTTTTATACTTCCTGCATACAGAATTAAATGTATGCAGAAACCTTGGTGTTACTTAAGCCTTATGACATCATTTATACATCGTCTAGTGGCAATTACTTACAAAGGCGTTACTAAGTTCAAGTACCTAGGTTTTACGGTAAATTATACAAACACCCGAGAAGGGGAGATAGAGATCAGAATTAAAAATGCATTCCGATACTCCGCGGCTCTCCACGAAGTGATCACGTCCAAGCACCTAACAAGAAGAACGAAAATACGCATTTATAAGAACCATCTTTATGTACGGATGTGAAACTTGGACACTGACGCAAAAAGAAAAGATCAAACTCCTGGTCGCGGAAAGGAAAATTCCTGTGAAAAATATTTCGATCCACCAAGGGATAAGACGGCACCTTTAGGATCCAGTAAAACGCCGAACACATGGCCGAGCCCAACATAATTGGAGAGACTAAAACTGCAGGACTCCGCTGGCTTGGTCACGTATAAAGAATGGGAGAGGATCGGGCAGCTAAAACAGCATACGAACGGCAACCTTGTGCACGTCTACCAGTTGGACGTCCCAAGTATCGCTGTATTGACGAAGTCTCAAAGGACTTGCGCGAACTCCAAGTGGAAGATTAGAAAGAAGTGATGCAGGACGGAGAGAGATGACGTCTTTTGGTTGCGGAGGCCAAGATCCACTTCGAGTCGCTGAGCCAGCGTAGTAAGTAAGTGGCAACTTCACTCACACCACAGGGTGCAGTGATCACTTGCTGCAGTGACTGGGAAATCAGTCAATGAATTCCGGTTTTATCCTTTACGCAACCCAGCCATCTCCTTTATCTCCAAATTCCAAATCATGGTTGTTCCATTCTTTATAGAACTTCGAGCCCACCACCCGTATTGTACACAAGTTTTTTTTTCTTGTACAATATTGTCCGGTTGTGAGAGTTTGTGTAGCCGTTTTCTCTCCATAAGGTTTACTACATCATACGAGACATAAACTTAAGACATCTTCGTCTATCTATTGCTGTTTCTTGTTATTTATTCCTCGCAAAATCGTCCTTTCATAGTGACTACCACATCGATGACATATTGTTAGATTTATTATTAAATCATTACTGGAATAAATATATAACAAAAAAAAAGCTTAACGGTTTTACAGATATAGCAAAACCGGTTCCTATTTTGTAAACATGCATTACAGTCATGGTGATCAAAATATTTCACGAGAATAAAGCCGTAAAGGCTTTTGTAATTTCTGCATACAATAAATGTATCAGTAAGGGATGACTGCGGTTTTATTCTTCGTTCAAATTGTTGAGTATGGTCAGACGAATAAAGCCATATTTTTAAATATCTCCTTAAATATGGTATTTCAGGGTCTGAAAAAAATTACACTTATGTATTCGGCATCGGAGATGACGTTTCTGCAATAACAATAAAAAAGCCGTAATAGCACTTTACGGGTTTATTCTGCGGGGGGTGCGATATCTGGCATACCTACGTAAAATAGAGTTTTCTCTCTCTCTTTGCCCCAGATTCGACTGCTACCAGCTGTCATCTGCCAGAAGATTCACAACCAGATATGGAACAAACATCAGCAGAACCACAAGTTCCTTCACAACCAGATATGGTACAAACACCAGCAGAACCACAAGTTCCTTCACAACCAAATATGGAACAAACACCAGCTGCAGAGATCGAAACTATTGAAGTCGACATAGAACTTGAGCCAGAAAACCCTATAGATGCCGACGTTCTGTCAGCACTGGGGGAGGTGGAGGAAATCAAGAAAGGACCAACAGCACATGCAGAGATTGCTAACAGGTGGAGTCCGATTCTATCAAAAGGCCTAACGAAGGAGGTGAAATCGGACCTCGAAAAGAAATATGTACCATTCGTCAACATATCAATGATGCCTCCAAAATTAAATGCAGAAATAACAGCAGCCATACCGGAGATGGTCAGAAAAAGAGACCACCTTATAAGCGAAAGACAGTGCCAGACAATGACTGCGCTAGCCGCATTGGGCTCGTCGTTACAGCTCTTTCTTAAAAATGGCTGCCGTCTGGAAATAATACGACACGTAAATGATGCAGCGAAGATTCTATGTGACGCAATTTACGTTGACACCAAAAGTAGGAGGACACTGATCTCCTCAGTTATCAACAAAGATATGAGGGACTGCCTCACTGAAGAGGCAGACAGCCTGCTCTTTGGGAAAAATTTATCAGAAAAAATCAAAAACACTAAAGCTGTGCAAAGGTCCATAAAAGACCTCAAGAATACTGGTAACTTCATAGCTAACAAAGCTCCAAATAAGACCACCAACAAGCCTTTAAACTGGCGGGGCCCCCCTCGACCAAGCCGAGCGACAGGAGGCAGGCCCAACAACCAACCAGCCAAGCTGCCGGCCAGCCGAGGGAGAGACAACAGGAGACCCAAACAACCGTTCTACAACAACCAGAACAACAACAACAACAACAACTTTCACAGACGTTAGATGTCCAGGTAGGCAGACTTCCATTGTTTATACATAACTGGAAAAAGATCACCAATGACCCTACTATACTGAGATGGGTATCTGGATATCAAATACCATTTGCCGATATACCATCTCAAACTTACCAGCCGAGGAATGACTCATTCTCTGATATTGAGTTCAATCAAGTAAAGATTGAAATCCTTAAACTCAGCCAGTATCATGTCATAGAAAAATGTAATAAAACTGATGATCAGTTCTGTTCTTCCATATTTCTTGTCCAAAAACCAAATGGAGATTTTAGATTTATTCTTAATTTAAAGAACCTAAATAAGTTCATCACAACAGATCACTTTAAATTGGAAGACTACCGTACAGTTTGTAAACTATTAAGAAATGATGTTTATATGGCAACAATTGATAAAAAAGATGCATACTACATGTGCAACATTCACCAAGACAGCAGAAAATACCTAAGATTTATATTTGACGGGGAGTTATATCAATTTAATGTTTTACCATTTGGTCTATGTACTGCACCATATGTGTTTACTAAGATACTAAAACCTATAGTGGCACAACTCAGAGGCAGGGGGTTACAATCCGTTCAATACCTTGACGACTGGCTGTGTATGGGAAGAACATATCAAGAGTGCTCAGACAATGTAAAACAGACAATAGCACTACTAACACAGTTAGGTTTCATTATTAACAAAGAAAAATGCCAACTTATCCCCTCAAAGGAGTGTAAATTTCTTGGTTTTGTTTTTAATACAGTCTCAATGACCGTATCAATTGACTGTGACAAACGAAACAAATGCCTAAAACTTGTCAGAAAGCTAATGGGAAAACCTACCTTTACCATTAGGTTTTTAGCACAAGTCCTTGGAACACTGGTGTCTGTCTGCCCGGCAATTAAATACGGCTTACTTTATACCAAAGAGCTAGAGAGACACAAATACCTATCTCTTTTGAAATACAAGGACGACTATGAGGCAGTTGTAGCACTACCTAGCCATTGTTACCCTGACCTTAAGTGGTGGCTCAATAATTTACCTAAATCTGTGTCACCGATCAGAAAAAACACGTTTCTTTTAGAGATCACAACCGATGCATCCCTTTCCGGTTGGGGCAGCTCATGTGATAGACAAACAGCCAGTGGTCCATGGACAGAACAAGAATCCCAGCTACATATCAACACCCTTGAACTTAAAGCTGCCCTCTTTGGCCTAAAAAGCTTTGCTAAAAATGTTTCAAGCTGTGAAATCCTCATGAGGATAGATAACACAACAGCAATCGCTTATATAAACCGTTATGGCGGAATACAATACCCACACCTCCATGAAGTCGCAAAAACTATTTGGCAATGGTGTGAAGAACGAGATATATTTATATTTGCATCTTATATCAATACAAAAGACAACATAATAGCAGATTCCGAATCTAGAAAGCAGTTAGGCCATACAGAGTGGGAATTAAATAATACTTTCTTTGAAAAAATTGTTCAATCGTTCGGCAAGCCAGACATTGATCTATTTGCCTCCAGAACAAACACAAAATGCAATAAATATGTCTCATGGCATCCAGACCCTTCTGCTTATAAAGTAGACGCATTTACAATATTGTGGAAAGGACTAAATTTTTATGCTTTTCCACCTTTCTCCATGATTCTAAAATGTTTAGAAAAAATTGTGACTGATAAAGCAGCTGGGATTCTTATTGTACCCTGCTGGGAGACCCAAGCCTGGTTTCCTCTTTATAAAAAATTGTTGGTATGCGACCCAATCATTTTTGAACCAAATAGTGATCTACTCATTTTATGCAATTCCAGCTCACCACACCCTCTTCACCACAACTTGTCACTGATGGCAGGGAAATTGTCCGGCAGGCATTCCTAGAGTCTGGCATAAACGAACAAGCAGCTGAAATCATGCTTTCATCTATCTCAAGTAACACACTTAAACAATATCTACCCTGTATAACCGCATGGTTCTCTTACTGTCATACAAAACAATTGCAGGGTACAAAAGCAACAATATCTGATATTATCACTTACCTTACAAAGAAATTTCATGAAGGCGCATCTTATGGCACACTTAATTGCATAAGATCCTCTCTGTCACTAGTAATAGGGCCACAGGTAGGAATGGATGATAAAATTAAAAGACTGTTTAAGGGGTTTTTCCGCCTTCGACCAAGCAAACCTAAATATCACTATACTTGGAATGTGTCCACTGTACTAAATTTTTTAGAAACAAATTATACAGATCCAAACGACCTACAGTCATGCTCTGTAAAAACAGTAACACTTTTAGCTTTAGCTACAGGCCAAAGAATACAAACATTAGCCTCCATTGTTACCAACCAGATAAAAACTATAGATGATAAGATTGTTATAAAGATAGAAAAGTTAATTAAGACATCTGCCCATAATAGGCACCAACCTCTGTTAGTTTTACCTTTTTTTCCACAAAGGCCTGATATCTGCCCGGCTAAATGTCTATCCAACTACATAAAGATAACTTCAGGGATCAGAAGATGTCCCAATTTATTTATATCATTTAAAAAACCACACTCAGCTGTATCAGTCAGTACAATCAGCCGTTGGATAAAATCAGTTCTAGGTGCAAGTGGAATAGATAGGTCTATCTTCTCCACTCACAGTACTAGACATGCCTCAACATCAGCAGCCTTTCTGAAAGGCGTTAGTATAGATGAGATACGCAGAACGGCTGGCTGGACTGACTCCTCAACAACCTTTGCAAAGTTTTATAACCGCCCAGTTGTAAGTGATAATAATATTTCATTTGCTGAGGCAATTATAAGTGAACTTTGATTCACAAAAATAAATATTCTAAAGTTTTAAAAAAAAAAAAAATTAAAAACTTATATATCTCAATAATTAGTTAACAATTATAAAATGATTACTAAATTATGATTGCTAAATTAATAATAAAACCCAGTGTACTTCACTTGTGATTATCTAATAATTACCTAATTATATTTTGATTATAATAAAGTTAATCTTTAATTTCACTAAGCCCAGTATAGGTACTTCACTTTAAAATATATAAATGATTCTACAAGGGGACTTTGAACATCTAACAAGTAGTTTTCTTCATCATAGAGGACGAGACAACCAAGGAGCATAATTGTAAAATCAATCAAACTTACCAAGTGCAGTTCGATTGAAATTATGCTCCTTGGTTGTCTCGTCCGAAGATGATGAGTCCCACCCTCCCCTTAAGGTACATTCGTACCCCCTAAAAATTGTAGAATCATTTAATAAGTACATATTTACTTTAAACTTAATGACAGATCAAGCGCGGGACGGGTGACGTGTACAGGTTACGTTCGAAAATCTCTTTTTTTTTTAGATACTTTAAACTTATGTGGCGCCGGCGAGTGCAAGACTCGGTACTAACAAGTAGTTTTCTTCATCATCTTCGGACGAGACAACCAAGGAGCATAATTTCAATCGAACTGCACTTGGTAAGTTTGATTGATTTTACAATAAGAAAGTACTCCACCTCATATTATTGGTACTGTTTTCAGACATTTGGTACAACACAAAGCTGTTTATGCCTGCCATATCCAACATTCTTTGAAAAATTGACATAGGCCAACATTTGAAAAATTGACATAGGAGTTTTAAGACTGCAAGAATACAGGGTGTCCCGAAAAATAGTGTCAAGCGGAAGTCCAGAGATAGAGCACCCCTAGGGGTACCCGAATCACCCCCATGTATGTTCAGCGATTTTTTGACGTTTAGAAGTTATGAGGCTTTTATAGTTATTTGTTATGCAAGAATGCAAAATTGTTGTTTGCGGCGAGTGCTTGTACTGAATACCGAGCTAGCGAAGGTTTCTAAAATTGAGCCACGAGCGTAGCGAGTGGTTCAAAAAAAGAAACCTGAGCGTAGCGAGGTATTCAGAAGCACGAAACGCAAATAATATTGCATTCGTGCGAAACACAAAACTTTTCATCTCACAGAAGCGAGGAAATGACTTTGTTAGCCAAGCGGGAAAAACTCTATAGACAAATACTTACAGGCAAAACAGGTGAGTCAAATAAGTTCCTTTTAACAGCATATTTTACTGTAGTTACGGCTGCCGCACTAAAGTTTTGAGCTTTGTTGGTATTAAAACCATTCGTTTTATTCATAATTTCCTGAAGTTTATTTATCCAGACACAAAAATAATGTAAATAAAAGAATGTTTTTTTTCCGGGTGCATTCTGAACATTTACCTTAAAAAATTAAATTTTCTAGAGATAAAAAATAAATTCAATTATATCGTTTGAAAAAATGTATTTAACAAACCAACCCATAATTATCTATTTTATAAAACAGAAGCGGAGCATTTTTTTAATTTACTGTTTTTAAAAATAAATATAGTGTATAAAATATAAAAAAGACTGTAAGAAGAAACCGCGTTTCTGAATGTTCTATTCCGTGACTTATGATGCCTATGCCTCATTTGCATTCGCAGTTTTGTATAGAAAATGGGCACTTGCGTGGAGAGTCGCGTCTAAACGAGGCTCTACTTTCTGAAGCTTTTATGAACTTATAAGGCATCTAGTGAAACGGCCAGTGTTTTTTCTTTTTCTGCACCATGGGGCGTGGAAAAAAAGGGCGTTCAAATTTCGAAGTGCACAAAAATGAAGATTGGTTAAATTCGGGTTTTACACGGTTGTAAGTTGCTAGTAACAGCAAACTTTCCGAGCATGGGAGATGAAAAGGTTTTTTTTTTAAGTATTTGCATTCTTATATGCGCCAGTAGATGTTCTATTACGTAATCCCTGGTTTTTGCTTGAATGAGCCATCTAAAAACAAAAATATAGGTTATTAATTTAGATTGTAACAATTTCACTGACGTGTTGTTTAGGAGTCACTATAGGAATATAACGTAAACACTGAGGTGGTAGACTCTCAGTCTCATACCTTGTTGTTGACGTGGTTGTCTCGTAGTCACCCTCTCCTTCTGCAGGGACACGCACGCACGCCACGACCGCTCGTGGCACACTGACTGACGTGTCAACCAAAGTTAGGAAGGTACTGAAAACGCGCGGGCTATAAGTCAAATCATTACAAAATAAATTGAAATATTCGTTTTCGCGGTGACTGTCAGTTTACCACGTCAGTCCCAGAAGGTTAAATGAAACTTTCACTTTCAAAGGACCATGGCCATACTGGGCCCACCGACGGTTGACACTTGAGGGCCAACTGAGGTTTGAGTACTAAAAAATGTTAGAAATCGCGAAAAAATTCTTACGTACATTTTGTACAAACGGAGAGTAGGTCCCATTTGACACCCTTCGGCCATGGAACCCTAAAAATACCTTAATTAATTATTGATATCATAGAAACAAAATAAAGGACACTACTAACATAAGAAAAATATACGTACAAAGGCGAGCTAAATAGATGAAACTGCCAAAGTTATTTTTTGATGCCCGTAAATAATGTTATTCTGCTGTTATTTTGTGGGTAAACTTTTGAAACAATTTTCGGAGCGAGCTTAGTAACACGAGAACTCTCTCACGCACGGCTACACAAATTGTTAGGGCACTTCGCGCCGACACTGTGGCAAAAGATGATTTAAAAGCAAAACTCTACATTAAACGATGAGTTTTTAAACGAAAGGATTTAATGCTAAGCTTTATGCAGCGTTTACACGAGCTTGTGGTCTTATCATTTGCTCTGCTACGCTTTGCATTAACGTAATGATGAAACACCATTCATATCCATCCAAAAAGATGATATGTTTTTTTTTCCACCCTCTTAAGACGCCATACTTCTCACAACTAGCGCCGCCAGTGGAAAAAAAATCATATGTTTTTTTTGGATGCGTTTTTAGCAAAAAACGCTCCTGCGATTCCTCAACGCGAGGCCTAACTATTTTTAGGACCTAAGGTTTGGATTCCAGGATTGGATTTCCTACGAATGCAATCGATTCTCGCCAAAAGTGGCCACTTTTGGCGAGAATCCATTGCATTCTTAAGTTCTAGGATCTGGAATCCAAACCTTAGGTCCTAAAAATAGTTAAGCCTCGCGTTGAGGAATCGCAGGAGCGTTTTTTGCTAAAAACGCATCCAAAAAAAAGATATGATTTTTTTTCCATTGGCGGCGCTAGTTGTGAGACGTATTTCACCTTAATTAACAATCATATCTGAGCGCTTCCGTGCTTCAGAAGGCACGTTAAACCGTTGGTCCCGTTGTTGTTGATTAATAACAATCGTTAAGCCATGTCAGAGGCCCTATGGGCGGCCTAAAAACTCTGACACCACGCCACTACCTCATACGATTACCTACCTTCTAACAGTTTTAGATGGGTGAAGTGGCCCTTGGGTATAGGTGTTCTGTGAAGTGGCCACTCGGATGCTGCAGTGCCTGGGACATGTTTAAATGGAGTACCTAGGTAGGATTGCCTAGCCAGCACCTCCGAGTCTACTGGAACAATCCGGCGTTTAATGTTTGTATGTATGTATGTAGCCGAGATATGGGGTTGTTAAGTTTATATGGGGTCGCGAGTTCACAGTTCGGGGCGAACCACTAGTATTATTATCCTCATATCAAGCGGCTTAGCCGTCTTTGCTACTTAACATTTATTACTGTTTGTCTGCCCGCGTGCGCTGGGATAGCTATTGAAATAGTAATACTCGTAGTACAGTCGCCTGTAACGGTTTAATTCACGTAGAAGGTTATCTGCCCTTTTGATACGTTATAAAGTACGTAGTTCTGCATATAAAAACCTAATTCTAGCAATTCCTAACCCGCCGCAAAGTTAAAAAAAGGCAGCCGGTTAGCAGCAAATATTAACGAGGTAAAGAAACCTATGTTAATAGGTAGGCAGTCAATTGCAGCCACGAACAACAAAAAGCTAATGTCTAAATGCCATGAAAATGTGCTGCTAGTAAATCAAACATAATGAATATGTTTTGTATTTCGTAAACGGTTAAACTTACTTGTATTAGCCCCCGCCCCTTCCCCCCGCACCGGAACTGTCAGCGCGCGCGCGGCGCCTAGTGACACGCAGTCTGAGACTGGCCACGGCGGCGTCGCGAGGGCCGTCTCAGCTCCATGATTAAGGTCTCCGAATGAGAACCGAAACTAGTCGGCTACACCGACATAATATAAGTAAGTTTAACCGTTTACGAAATACAAAATGTGCAGTGCTTACGAAAGCTTAAGTGTAAAAATAATGAATATGAATCTTATCTGCAAAATAACCATGGAAATAATAGTAGTTTATGCAACTGTCATATAAGAGATATTCTAATATCGTCTTATATGCAGTTGCATACACTACTTTATCTTCACTCATTTATAATTTTCGATTTTTTTTAGTTAATCGTCACGGAACCGCACAGAAAAAAATTTAATAAACTAATAATGGCGTCAAAACAAATCCAAAGTTAACACAACTGATTGCACATATGTCAAAAATAAAGAAAAAGAAAGCAGACGCTTTTTTTTTATTTGTTCCATTTGGTATAGAGGCAAAGAAGTTATACTTACGTACAGCCAGTGCTCGATTCACAGAATAGTTTACTGCAACGAGAATTTACACCGGAAGTGTATCGTAATAACAAAAAAAGTTATTTTACGATACAGGTTGGCAGAAATTCTCATACAAAACTTGTATCGTAATTTTATTTTTTTATTTTTACAGTTTTCTCTCAAATAATACTCAGTCTAATGTGTCAACTATCAAGATCATAATTCGAATCTTACGACATGAGTGTAGATAAATGTTATTATAAAATCATAGGTAATCGTGACACAAGTTCTTTTAGCAGCAAGTGGGCACTCGACAGGCAAGTCACTCGCCCCGTGTAAGGGATGCATACCATCAATTTAATACGCGGTAGCTGTTGATCCAATTTAATCTCAAAGCAAGCAACGGGGCAACGTGATTTATTTGAACGGCTAATGGAGGGATCTGTATTTCCATATTATGCTAAAATACTACTAGCAGGGTTTACTACACAAATGCACATGAAACATGTTTTTTTAGAAAATATCATCATCATCAGCCCACCTCTGCCCACTGCTGGGTATAGGCATTTTCCTGCTCACGCCATCTCTCACGGTCCCTCGCCATCCGCATCCATGGACCCTCCGCCGACACAACGATGTCGTCCGACCATCAGGCTGCTGGTCTGCCCACCGACCGTTGTCCAGTTCTTGAACGCCACTCTGTTGCTGCCCTTGTCCACCGGCCAAATAATATTGTCCACATAATAAACCAACAGACCGACGACGGACAGCGGGCCCGGTTGGCACCCTTTTCGTACGAAACCCTAAAAAAGCATTGATTCTTAAATAAAAATAAAATAGCTTACTCCAATCATTTCATTCAATGAGATCTCGATGGTTGGTGTAAATAGTTTTGTATCTGTATCTCCAAACCAAGTCGCATTATTCAGGACTTGATGTGACTGCACGAACCCGAGCCCTTTTGAACTTAATGTTTTCTATATTTAGCATGCCCTACTATGAATACTCTGATGTTTACTATCCGAGCACCGATGTGGAGAGCAGGCACGGACGTGGGACGAGTGCGGACGCGGCTATCGCACATCCTGTGATCCCCAGTTAGTGACTCGATAAACCGAGTTTTGTACGCTCAACGACACGCTAGAATACCCTAGTAGCTCTTATCGCGGGCGGCATAAGAGCGACCATCGAATACCTATAGCGACGCTGTGTGCGCCGCGCCGCGCCGAAACACAGCTTGTGTATCTTTACAGTGGTAGGAAGTGGGCAACCCGTGCGTGCGGTTGTTTGTGAATATAACCAGTTACTAAGCTCTCGAAATACCAAAATTACACTGGTGGTGATTTGTGCAAACTCTGTGTCAACCAGTGTAGTATTACAAACATGAGGGGCTATTTGGGTTGATTTTATATTAAAAGTGGTCGTGATTGATTTATGAGTTTCACGAACCCCAAAAGTTTGATAGGTTTCTCTATCATGCTGTGTAGAGGCTAAGAATAGCACCGGGAGTGGACATAACTGTCTCTGTGTAAAGTGTACATAAGACCTAATTTTCACATTATCTTTATATACCTAGCTTTAGATGCTGTAATAAGTGCAGCAAGTGAATTTCACCAGGCCGTGGTAAAACACTCTCACTCTCTGAAAGTAGACCTTTCAGTGGGAAATCACTTGTAGAGACTACGGCAGACGGATTGCCATCAAAATGTGGAGAGGTTTGCGATGGTGGCGAGGCGCGTCTTCGTGGCACCGCTTGTTGCTATGCGGAGTTGCTCTCGGTCTGTTCCTGGTGCTGAGCACGCGCAGTGACGTCACCGCGCGCGTCGAGCGCGTCTTCCGCAAGGAGCCGCGTGCGCTGGCACATCTGTTGGCGGATTGGCGCACGCAGCGCGACCTCCAGCCAGACCTGTGAGTTACCCGCCACTTTTTTAGACTTATCTAGTCGTGCTTGCTCAGCTATTATCACACTTCGATAAACACAAACTTCTCCACAACCAACAGTTTGATTTCACAAAAGACGCTCAACGAAGGATGTAGGAGTTATGTAAGGCACCTTTTATAACCAGCTTTTATCATCGACTTTCTGATAATAATCAAGCAGTTTTATACAGCGTTTTCTGTCGATTACGGACGGAAGCGCCACTTTTTTATGAAGTTCGCTCTATCTCCACCACTAATATTCCCGTTGCTTTAGTTAGGAAAACAAAGTGTTGAAATTGTAACGTGAACTCGCAATATATCTAGGTATGTAGGTACTTTACAACTCCATGAATTATCTCGGCATCTCTACCGATTAGGTAGGCTCATGTAAAAACTAAAAAAAATCTATTAGTCTCAATTATCCATCTACCATACATGACGATCCTATCAACGATACTCGAGTTATCGTCGAACGAACATTCATACATACATACATAAATGCCGGTTTGTTCTAGTAGACTCGGATAATTTCGCTCGCTTCGCTCTTTCGTGCAATAAAATGAGTGTCTCTCCTATTTCAGCTCAGGTGCTTGGCGCATAGAGGAGGAGAGCGGCTCAGCGGCAGAATGGCGGTACTCGGTGGCGGCCGAATGCGGCGCGCGCTGCTCGGCCCGCGCGTGGCTCGAGGCGCTCGAGCGCGGCGTGGATCACGAGCTGCGTCTGCGCAGTCTCATCTGCCGCCGCGCTGCGCTGCTGCCTTGGTCTGAGAGCTGCGGTCAGTGCTTTCTTCCTTACTCAACCGTCCAAAAGGATTTTTTTTTACTGACCCACTTATTCACTGAATCAATCACTAACTGATTAATTGATTTGCTGACTCACTGAATCACTCACTGAATCACTCTTTGACTCAATCACTAACTCATTGACTCACTATTTAAAGGTAGATACCTCCTCTCTAAGAAATTAGAGTCAGCCAGCATTTTTGGTTTCATAAGACCATTTAACCCACGAAAATCATCGACATTCCTAGATGTATGACCTACCAATCGCTCCCTCACTATATGGCTCTGGCCATATTTCTCTGGAACTAGGCATCCGCAATCTACTGCACTTTATTGAACGAGCGAGCGAAGCGAGCGAAGTTCTCCGAGTCTACTGGAACAATCCGGCTTTTGTATGTATGTATGTATGTATGTGTGTATGTATGTATGTATGTATGTATGTATGAATGTTCGTTCGACGATAACTTGAGTAAATTTAGTCGGATCGTCATGAAATTTGGTAGGCAGGTAAATGAGGCCAAGAGAATTTTTAAGTTCGAACATGAGCCAAATCGGTCGAGGGGTTGCTGAGATATGGGGTCGCGAGTTCATAGTTCGGGGCGAACCACTAGTCTATTTTTGAAGCTATCGTTTGGTCTCTCTCCACCACATCATTTTTGAGATATTTGGGACGTCCGACTGGCCAAACCCCAAATACTTACATAGCTACAAATAATAACTAGTAGTTTGCCAACTGTAAACTGTATTCTCGGCAACCCCTCGACCGATTTGGCGCATGTTTGAATTTAAAAATATTTTTAATTCATTTACCCGACCAAATGTTATAAAGTCCCGACTAACGGACCTCAAGTTATAATCGAACGAACATTGCTACATACCAACATACAAACTCGCTTCGCTCGCTCGTTCATAAAATTATTGTTATTTTTTACCCGACTGTCCAAAGGAGGGTTTATGTTACTTTCTTAGACTATTGACGTCCACGCGTGGGCGCCGAGAAAAAAGCAAAGATCTATTTTGGTCCACTGTAGGTACGGTCGGCCACAGTCACAGATAACCCACGGCAGCTCTTACCGCGCGCGGCATAAGGGCGCCAATCGAACAAAAAGGGGTATCCTAGCGTGTCGCCGACTGTACTGTAGCTGATAAATCTTTCGTGTTACGCTGTGATATCACGAGTGACGTAAACAGTGTAGTTTATCAAGCGAATCAAAGCTAGCTAGCTACTAGCTGGTACGGGACGGTACAAAGAGAATGGAATTAGAGTGGTTAACATAGCATTTTAACTCTGTGTTAGACGTATGATCTGTACAATGTAGTACAGTGGCACCTCTATTTACTACTAGAAGGGTAAAGCGACCACAAGTGGCGTGGGTCGTGTTAAGATGGAGTCGGTTTAGCTCCTAGGTATGTATCCCTGGGGCCCAGCACCTATCCCACCCTCTCACCTTATTCTAGAAAGACAAGGCATTGTCCAACTTAGCCTCGGGTTTTCTCACAATGTTTTCCTTAACATTGAGCAAGTGGGGATAGTCACAAGCGTAATTTCCCATGTCCGATGCCATTGGCGGCATGTTCCTATGATCTCATAAATAGTCATATCAAAGATACTTCCTACTACATTGTTCAAAGATATACAGTGCGTGGCGTCGTTGCTGCACTGCCTGCCACTCATTCAGCTTTAAGGCGCGGGGCATAGTGAATCGCCCGCGCGCAAAAAAATGCACAAAATCGATTCCTGTATCAAATATACTACCTATACAAATAAAAAATGTTCACATATCAAACCCTAGAATTAGGTAAGACCTATCTAAAACAGCCAGTTTCGTGTTGACATTCCTAAACGTTTTGAAGATATTTTGCTTGAAAAAAAATAGGCGGCGCAGTTTTTTTCAAGCAAAATATCTTGCAATCTGTAATGGATGTCAACATGAAACTGGCTGTGTTAGATAGGTCTCACCGAATTCTAGGGTTTGATATGTGAAAATTTTCGATTTATTTTGTGTATTTGATACAGGAATCAGATTTGTGCATTTTTCTTTGCGCACGGGCTAATTCACTATGCACCGCGCCTTAACTCGTGGGTTTGCGTAAATATTTTAGGTGAGAGTTATCTATTATTGTATGAATTTATCTATCTAATAATAAACGTCTATGTTACAGAAGAGTGGCAGAGCGTCACACGCGTAACAGCGGCAGGAACTGGCTCGCGGTTCGTCGAGGTGGCAGAAGCGCAGTGCGCGCGCTGGGACGGCGGCTGCGGCGCGCGACTGCGGCAGGCGTTGGCTGCGCGGCTGCAGCGGCTTGCCGGGCTGCTTGGGGAGCCATAAGGGAGCCATGGATCGACAGACACTACGATTTTTTTTATAAGTTTTAAATACATGCATTATAACTATACCGTCTAGTTATAAACTTTATTTAGAAACCACACGCACACTTTATTTGGCGTTTTTAGCTACAAAGTTATTACCATTGCATGATGCTGCATGAAACGTAGTATAACCGAAACGTTTTGGCAGTTTGTGGAAGAGGTGGCAGAGGCGCAGTGCCCGCGTTGAGACGGGCAGCAGAGTGCAGCCACGTGCAGCGGCTGCGGCATGCGACTGCGGCAAGCGTTGACTGCGCGTCTGCGGCGCGCGACTGCGTCAAGCGTTGGCTGCGCGTCTGCGGCGCACGACTGCGGCAAGCGTTGGCTGCGCGACTGCGGCAAGTGTTGGCTGCGCGGCTGCGGCGTGCGATTGCGGCAATCGTTGGCTATGCGTCTGCGGCGCGCGACTGCGGCAAGCGTTGGCTGCGCGTCTGCGGCGCACGACTGCGGCAAGTGTTGGCTGCGCGGCTGCGGCGTGCGACTGCGGCAAGCGTTGGCTGCGTGTCTGCGACGCGCGACTGCGGCAAGTGTTGGCTGCGCGGCTGCGGCGTGCGACTGCGGCAAGCGTTGGCTATGCGTCTGCGGCGCGCGACTGCGGCAAGTGTTGTATGCGCGGCTGCGGCACGCGACTGCAGCAAGCAAGCGTTGGCTGCGCGGCTGCACTTATTTGGCTAATTTTTAGTTTTGAACTTTATTCAGATGACTCTAAAAAACACAAAACAGATAATCTTTCCTCTTGAGAAGCTTCGTTAGACCTTAATTACGTAGACCGAAAACATGTATCATCCTTTTCCCCTTCCACAACCCCTTTCCTTAATTTGTTTATTATAGAGAGAGTATAAATAATGAGCGAGCGTCCGGTTTTTGATATCATTATAGCGGAAATAGCAGTCACTCACTTTGCTATAAAAATAAAAACAAGCTGCTGCTGCTGTCAAGCAAAAGCAATTTGAAGCCAGGAAATAAACTATTACGCTGACATTCACCAATAACTTCTTGTCAAAAATGTCAGAGCCTACTATGCCAGATCAGTAAAGCTTGGTGGTCTATGTTAAAGGCCAATTGATATTGTTTTCCAGAACACCAAAGGTGCAGTGTTTGTTGAAGAACCCATTTCTGGTAATGAGGCATCATATTAATTTGGATCGTCACGCTATGTTTTTTTTTGTTGAGTTCGTGGGCGATTTCGGTTTAGGGCTTAAGGCGCTCTTCATAGACGATATTTAGGTATTTGAGGGGTATGAAGCAGAGAAGTGACGGGGTGGGAAGCCACGCCCTCTGCGGGGCGCTGTACAGATTACAAAAATAACAGATCGGAATCCTGCCATAGTAACGTTCGGAACTTAGACGGACGTCACCATGACACTTTGATCCACCGCCGCGGCAATTGGGTAGGTCGAGAAAAAATAAGTACTTGTTTTTAAAGCTCTATTAGATTAAATAGAACATTTTAAGAATGTATTTTGGAGGAAAAAATTCTAAGCCTTTTATTTATATTTTTAATTAAATTTTAAACTTTCTCCGGATGTGACGTCATAAAAAACCAATTGTCTATGGTCAAATGCTAATCTGTGGTCAAAATGACAACTGTCAAGTCAAGCGCATCAATTTATCTGTGGTTCATTGTTTTGTTTTGTTTTGTTTTCGTAATTTTCTGGCTTTCTATTTCAACCGATTGATCGACTAAACACGTACCTAATTAACCTTGCTTTAACCCGGACACCGAACAAAATCTCTGCATATCTTGAACTTGGCTTCACACGTAACCAGACACCGAAACCTCTTCACTTCTTGACCTTGGCTTTACACGTACCTGGACACCGATATTTGCTTTCACGATGGACCCTGGCCCTGGCACATCCAAAGGATTACAATGCTTTGTTCCGGTGTGCCCAAATAATGAGCAATCAACTCCGGACAAAGTATTCGGCGGATATGTGAACCACTGAAGTACGAATGGTGTATCCTAGCCAACACTGACTATAAAAAATCGAAGATAATGTTTTGTTGCGAAGATCTCAATGTAAGTAAACATAAAGCTTTTAGCCATTGCCTTCCCCTTTACAGGGCCTGCATATGGTTACTTCAAACTATCTAATGTTTAATAAAGTCCCTGTCTGTGTTGATTCTACATGATATTCATCTACTTTCTTTTAATTGCAGCTTGAAACGGATTTGAAAAATTACCAACAATAGAAGCTGATGAACCAAAAACCAAAAATGAAAACCAGCGCAAGATTCCAATCTCAAACTAATAAGGAAAATATTGAAAATGAAAAAGAAACTACATACGAGATGTTCAGTAATGCACCTACACGCACAAAGCTGCTTTGCATGCCCAAGATAGGCGAACCTAAAAAAAAGGAAATTTGATGGCACCTATGCATGTTGAGTGCTCTACGCAGTGCAAAGTAAAAATGGTGGATCGAGCCGCAGGTGTACAGGCCATCTTCTAGACAGTTGGTCCAAGCAACGCAAGTCTAACTAGGATCCAGTGGCGAGTTATTACAGAGCCAGGAAAATTGAATTTTTTATTCCTTTGCACTTACAATTTTTTTTAGGGTAAATAAAACACTTCCAAAAATACATTGCTTTCTCTGATTCTTGTATAATCTCTTTCTTATAGTTTACCCAGTATTTAAGGATTTTCTTATTTATTTCAAGATGGGCTCGCTACACAAAAGCTCAATGTAGGCCTTCTCCAATAACACTGGGCTGATGTAGTTGATGCTTTTCTGTATCTTTACCAGCCAGAATAAAAGAAGCAGTGAATGTTTGCAGGCAGCCCCCTAAAAAAAGTTTTGTAGTTAGGTATATATACATACAGAGAAAAGATAGCAGGAAATATAATGTTTACAAAAATAAAGTACAAGCCGCTTCAGTAATGATTTCTTCAGTCTCTTGAATTTTTGCTAAAACATTGTACAGCTTGTTGCCTAATCTATGCTCTGACACTACTTAGGCCCTCACAATGCAGACATATCCCATAGCAGAATCAACGTATGAATCACGAGATATCCTGTAAAATAACTTTGCTAAATAAATAAAATTACTAATGATAACGTAAGAATGTTATGGATGATTTAAACTTATTTTTAAGTCTCCATCAGCAAAAAATATTATTTCTCTGGCATAAACTGAACTTTGAGCCACTCTGGCCTAAACTGAACAGTTCTACACTATATGAATCATTTTCTGTTTTAGCGTCTAAACTCTAAAAGGTGAGACAGATTTTTATGTTGCTGTATTCAAGCTTGATACAATGTTGATTAATGTGAACCAGCATGGTGACAAGATACTTACATCAATGCCTTAGCCCCTCTAATTTCAGCAATATTGTGGCTGTTATGTATTCTAGGATCATAATTATTTCCACATTAGGCAGATTGCGGGAGTCTGCTTTGTTGACCAAGTTATCGAGCCGCAGGTGTACAGGCCATCTTCTAGACAGTCGGTCCAAGCAACGCAAGTCTAACTAGGATCCAGTGGCGAGTTATTATCATCAGTGTCCAGTTATAAAAGTGGGAGTCACATTTGATGGGAGTTTACAGTATCCAGCTGAGCGGGAGTCACAAGGGATGGATGGGTTATAGATCAGGATCGGTGCCACAATCAGTAAACGTTAACTTAACAAACAAGACGGAAATCGGAAACTTTAAACAAAACAAACAACAACAAAAATCACAAAATGTTATGGCTGGTCCACAATCACGCCACACACCTCCGCGCACGCTTGGGCGGAGTTTCTTTTGTTTGTTTGTATAGAAAACCGACGCAAGGAGCGGCGTGTAAACACTTTTCGCGGAGGTTAGCGCGTGAATGTGGATAGGGCATTACTCAAACTTATCTGTCAAAAGTACATGACAGATTATCGGAGTTGCCAGCATTATCACAGTGCAAATTACCAAAAGTCTGCCGGCAAACTGTAATCTTATAATCTGCGCCGAAAATCGGCTATACCAAGACTAGAGCACTCTCAGAAATTTTATTACAAGAAACTAAGAAAAATAAACCACTGATCCTAACTCACACAGCCGCAAACCGATTTTCCGCTGTTTTTCGGAGTTAAGTGTCTGGTTGCCGAGTGAGTGACGAAAGCAGATTTGTGACGGAAGCAGTTTTGTGATTGCGCAGCATTTTAAAGGTACAAAGTTGGTTGTACTTTCGAATCAATATCGGAACCGCATTTAAATATAATTCATATTTCAGGAATTTTCTCTAAAGTTGGTAACACTATGATATTTCTCCGGCAAAAAGGAACTACGTCACGACCGTCCAGCAGAGACAATATGATGAAGGTCAAATGAAATGAAGGTCATACATAGTTTTGCATATAAAAAAATAACTACATGCTTATAAATTTTTTCGATTACTGCAAATAGCTCCAGAAGCCTATTCCTCGAAATGGTTTTCGAATCAGAAACATCTATGATTTTATGGAGAAGCCAATTATGTTGAACAATTATTATGGATACCTCTTAGCTTTTTTTCTGTTTTTTTTAGTTGGATAATGATTGATTGAATAATAATAATGCTTGCAGATCTTGCAATAGATATTTTGGCTAGCAGACGAAGAGCGTGAGTCGTGGGCAGCTGCGGCGTCTGCAGATTCTCTTTGGATCTTTGTATCCAACTTTACTGTTGCTTGCTAGTTCAACGCGCGATAGGTAAACACGACAGCACGTCAGACTGTACACTTTTGTTGTAAAGTCGCCCGTAACATAACCGAGTAGAATGCTAGCGTGTTAAGGTCGACGTGCTATCGTGTGTACTTACTAGGTACACACAACAGCCCGTCGAACTTTACACTCTACTCGGTTACGTTACGGGTGACTTTACAACAAAAGTGTACAGGCTGACGTGCTGTCGTGTGTACCTAGTAAGTACACACGACAGCACGTCAGCCTTTACACGCTAGCACTCCACTTGGTTACATTACGGGCGACTTTACAACAAAAGTGTACAGTCTGACGTTCTGTCGTGTGTACCTAGTAAGTACACACGACAGCACGTCGACCTTTACACCCTAGCACTCTATTCGGTTACGTTACGGGCGACTTTACAACAAAAGTGAACACTCTGACGTGCTGTCGTGTGTACCTAGTAAGTACACACGACAGCACGTCGACCTTTACATGCTAGCACTCTACTCGGTTACGTTACGGGCGACTTTACAACAAAAGTTTACACTCTGACGTGCTGTCGTGTGTACCTATCGCGCATTGAACTAGCAAGCAACAGTTGGATACAAAGATCGAATTTTCCATTCTGCCCTACCTAGTGCAGTTCTCCTAAAGTTTTTTGGTAGATCGCTTATTGGCTAACTAAAATTTGACAGTCTTGCCCGGTCGAATGCATCGCAAACCGAATGGGAAGACAGTCGTAAAGCTCTTACCAGATTTTAGAGAAAAAAAGCCCACTAAAAACATTTTGTAAAAAACCAGCCAAGTCTCGATGGAGCTGCTTGTTTATCTCTAAAAAGTAATGAAATCTAGACAAAGTCGTGCGAAGTCTAAGGTTCCTTACTGCGATTGTGACTTAGCCGTTAAAGGGTACAAAACCAGGTGCTCCATGACACCATTGCCCCAATCTGTCGCCAGAACCGCTACCCATTGACGATGGAAAATTGCCACTTGGAAAACGTTGATTCAATAACCAGTGATAAAGCTGCGTATTTCAATAATACTTACCTATGTATAGGCGAGCCTGAAACCAAATATAGGTATTATTGAAATACGCAGCTTTATCAAGCCTACCAATTGACTGGTTATTGAATCAATATTTTCCAAGTGGCAATTTTCCATCGTCAATGAGTAGCGGCTCTGGCGACAGATTGGTGCAATGGTGTCATGGAGCACCTGGTTTTGTACCCTTGTGTCTAGGCTGGGCTGTCTATAAATGACAAAAAAAAAATTTCAAGATATATAAGTGAAAGGGGTCTTAAAAGTTGCGTAGCACTATAACTAATATAACCTCATTTTTTATTTACAGATACACAACTACTTTTGGCCCTCTACCGGAACTTAAAGTTTGGATTTTGTCGTTTTTTTATTAAATTAATAAATGAAAATTTCATCGCAATAGGTAGAAGGCAAGCTCACAATTATAACGGATACTAAAATCATATTAATAAAAGAATAAATATGTAAAAACCAAGCATAAAAGTTATTCATATTTATTTAAATATCATTCAGCGTTCCATTTTATATAATAGAATTTGCAGAGTTAGAGTTTTAACATAGTTTAACATAGTTAGGGTAGTTTAAACCTCTTCTAGACTAGGTATACATTATTATTGAAACGATTTCAAACTTAAATGAAGAAACTGATAAAAACGCTGTAATTTTGAAATGTTTGGTGTCTGGTAGAGGGCAAAATAGTATGGAATATTTTTTTTATATTTTTTACGGTAAGTACGTCTTAAAAAGCAACTTTTGACACCCCTTTTATAATCAAATTCGAAAAAAAAGTTCGACGGCCCAGCCTATTGTGTACCCTTCAACGGCCAAGTCACAATCGCAGTAAGAAACCTCAGACTTGGCACGACTTTGTCTAGATTTCATTACTTTTTAGAGATCAACAAGCAGTTCCATCGAGACTTGGCTAGTTTTTTACAGAATGTTTTTGGTGGGATTTCA
This sequence comes from Zelleria hepariella, assembly GCA_949319315.1. Classification (NCBI taxonomy): domain Eukaryota; kingdom Metazoa; phylum Arthropoda; class Insecta; order Lepidoptera; family Yponomeutidae; genus Zelleria; species Zelleria hepariella. The sequence continues at coordinate 12,767,884 of OX439392.1, read as the reverse complement.
CTTCTTTTTATAGAAACGTAGGCATATTGATTTATTTTATTAGATTTTCTTATTTGAAACAGTTTTTTTTCTTTTTAGGAGTAGTTTTTTTATTATTACAAATCTTTATTTTCTTTCTTCCGTTCTGATTCTTGTACAGTAGCAACAGTTTTTCGTATTGCCCATTCGCGTTCGAGTCCGAGTCTACTTGAACAATCCGGCGTTTGTATGTTTGTATGTATGTATGTTTGTATGTATGTATGAATGTTCGTTCGACGATAACTTGAGTAAATTTGGTCGGATCGTTATGAAATTTGGTAGGCGGGTAAATAAAATTAAAAGAATTTTTAAGTTCGAACATGAGACAAATCGGTCGAGGGGTTGCCGAGATATGGGGTCAGTAAGTTTATATGGGGTTGCGAGTTCACAGTTCGGGGCGAACCACTAGTTATTTATTCTTTTAGACGGTTTAATTTCTGAAAGATCGGCGCGGTATAAGCCGGTTTTATTCGGTGATCGCTGAAGCTTGAGCTTTTATACTCTTGAAGTCAACATTTATGAGGTGCACCCCATGAAGATTGGTAACTCGTGAAAGCGCCTCGTAGGTAGGCTTGGCCACAAGAGAATATAGAGATGCCAATGTCCATGAGGGCATTTTTTAGACTTAGACCTTGGCTCTTGTGAATTGTTAGGGCATACGCCACACAGATTGGGAATTTGTTCTTTGTACACGTATTACAGGCCCGGGGTATGATCTCAAATTTGACTTAATAAGCAATAATTCGTGAATCAAATTATTAGCGAATTTTACTACCAACTGTTGAGGTTTTGTTTGGTCTTCCGGGTCCAACCTCACTTTTTGTGCAACGCCTATCGACCCATTCACTAAACCTAAACTAACATCAATGTTTCTCCTAAGCATTACTTTAGCTCCTTCTTTAATGATTATAGTTTCTTCCAGTCCAGCAGTCATCGACGCATCATCTTCATATTTTTGTAAACACGCCCGGGCTTCATTATATTTTGACCAAATTTTAAGCGAAATTAATATTTTAGTGTAATTTGTTTATTGAACGAGCGAGCGAAGTTCTCCGAGTCTACTAGAACAATCTGGCGTTTGTATGTTTGTATGTATGTATGTTGAATGTATGTTCGTTCGACGATAACTTGAGTAAATTTGGTCGGATCTTTATGAAATTTGGTAGGCGGGTAAATTAAATTAAAATAATTTTTGAGTTCAATCATGAGCCAAATCGGTTGAGGGGTTGCCGAGATATGGGGTTGTTAAGTTTATATGGGGTCGCGAGTTCACAGTTCGGGGCGAACCACTAGTTTATTTGTGTAATGTTCGAGTAGAATAAAGTTAATCGTTCGACTATTTCTTCTTCTACACTTGTTGAACGAGCGAGCGAAGCGAGCGAAGTTCTCCGAGTCTACTGGAACAATCCGGCGTTTGTATGTATGTATGTATGTATGTATGTTTGTATGTTTGTATGTTTGTATGTTTGTATGTTTGTATGTTTGTATGTTTGTATGTTTGTATGTATGAATGTTCGTTCGACGATAACTTGAGTAAATTTGGTCGGATAGTTATGAAATTTGGTAGGCAGGTAAATAAGGTAAAGAGAATTTTTAAGTTCGAACATGAGCCAAATCGGTCGAGGGGTTGCTGAGATATGGGGTCGCGAGTTCAAAGTTCGGGGCGAACCACTAGTAAGTATAAGTATAAAAGCCAGTCTAGTCTTATCCAGAGTTTTCCTTTAATTTTATTTATATGCGTATTAGAAGCAAAAGGGGAGGCATTCGCCCAGCAGTGGGACGCTATACAGGGTGTTAAAAGACCGCCAACAAAGCGAGAAACCCCGTATTGTCCTCATCATAACGAACATTTAATTTTTTGCTCAAGATGCCTGGTAATCTTGATGCTGGTAAATCAACGGTTTCCGAGATTTGAGGTTCAAAGTCGGACTTTTCAAAACTTTTTTTTTTAGGAAAGGTATCAAGTACTTAACATTTCTTGTCAAGAAGATGGCTGATATGGATCAAAATTTTGAATATTTCTTACAAAAAATGAACCCGCAATGTATTCTAAACATCGGCACCATACACTTATGCCAAAGCTTGCGCTATAAGACTTATGTGCGTTACACGTCCATTGCGTGATAAAAAATTTTTCAAAATTATAACCTAAAAAACCAAAATCACTTTCCAGCAATAATTTATCGAAAAAGTTTTGGTGTCTAGTATGCGTGCCTTTCGGGTCTGTCGGCGGTCTTTTAACAACCTGTAGGCTAGATTAAATTAGAAAATGTGTTCCACTACGCTGGATTTTTGCAATGACAGTCGATTTTTTTATGTACATACCAATAGTAGAAGGGGGCATTACCTTATTTCTAATACAGCTGAGACCAGCTGAGGGTTCTTCATCAGATACTTCAGACTTTCGATTTTTGACATCAAATGAAGCGGCCCACCAAGTTGAATATTTTTTGTAAAGGCGGTATGTCGATCTCTAATTGGTTGGGCTCTTGTGTTTTCTAATCAGGGTCACCAGGTACTCCAGATCTTCGATTATCCTAGTTTTTATAGTTTTCCCTCTATGTGGTCATTAAACCCTAACTCTGTACCAAATTTCAGCTCTCTGAGTTTATGGGAAGTACTAGTTCTATTCTAATGATCATGAGTGACTGTGAGTGAGTGTCATAAATGCGAAACTTTGCTTTCGCTTAACTTCGCTTAACTAAATGACCGACAGACTTGAAATTTTGGATTTTAAGTAGGTATGTGATTATAGCTTACTGGATGACGAAAATTTCGGGAATCTCGTATTCGATAAATCTCGAAAAATCTCATGTCATTGCGATCTCGACTGCTCCCGACCACGCAAGTCATGTCGAGCGAAAAAGGCAAACATCTCACCGATATCTCGTGCCCTATGTCGAGGATGACTTCGTCAGAATAGGAGATGTGACATTTGCCGCAAAATGAGATTTTTCCTTCGAGATATTGTGTCGAATGCGAGATTCCCGAGAATCAGCCCCTTGGTCTTATCCAGAGGTTCTTAAATAGGGACCTGAAAATACGGCAGTGTTTGCTTCGCGCTCGACTTGGCGGGGGCACTGCCGTACCCCCAGATCGCGAACTCGAATTCGTCGTAAAACAAATTTTCATTTTTCGAGATTGACTTTTCATGTGCAATAAAATAATATATTCTTTAGCAAAATAATAATCACTAATAACAAATGTTCATTCCATGTTATTTATATTTATGACTTATCAAAATTAATTTTTAGTACCTATGCATTACCTAGTTGTTTGAATAAAAAAACTCAACGTTTTATGCAACGAAACGCAGTGGCACAACATAAAAAAATATCTGTCACTTCCTTCTCTTCCCCACCACAGATTACCTACAGCTACTACAACCTGTGTGATTGCAAAAGTGCCTGTGATAAATAAATAAACAGTGTTTAGTGTTTCATTCATTGCGGATGCGGACTGAATGTAGTGAATGTAGTAACTACCATCGTCGGCCTAGCCCCCAGGAAAGAGGTCAATACGTCAATCTTACTTATCTGATGAGCTAACTAAGCTGCGGGTTTCCTCATGATATTTTCTTTCACTGTTAGTTAGCGGTGCAGGTATGTAGCTATGTCTATGACCTAGCTATGTTTTTGTCTTAAAAGTTATGTACCTACATTTGTGAGTTTCTAGTAGCAATACAGCTCGCTAAAAGTTCTTCATAATTCAAGTCCAAATTAGGTATTCAAAGGGACTAGCACTTATTTTACTAAAGTAGGTACCTTCCATAAACTAAACTCCTCCTATTACTTCTTTGCAGCTGCCTGCTCGCAACCAAAGTTCAGATGACAAACCAAAGGCCACCTACCATCCGGTAGCAAGCAACATAACCGCTGACTAAACAATGAGTCCGTGCCTCCCAGCTCCATGTTATGGTTTTGGGCACAACATGGGCTCCACGCTTGTGGTGCTGAAAGCAAGATGTAAGTAGGCATTCAAGACAACTTTACTGTCACCACGGGTGTGCAACAGCCTTGCAAAGGTCTCGAAATGATGGAAAACTTTTGAAAGTCCATAAAAGTAGTATTAGTCAAAGTAAATAGTCCTCATGCAAGGCTAGGAAAATTAAATGTTATTCCCATACAAAACTATAAGAAGTACAACTTTATTACAAAACACGTGCAAATTGTAATTTGGAAAAGCTATGAGCCTTACTGAAATTAACAAGTTAACAACAAATTATGAGGTGCATGTATTTTTTTAACTACGACTCTGTTTGTTTACCCTAAATCTTTTTTTGTTTTTCTTCACGTCTAAGGAATGCTATAGGTATGTATTTTAATTATTATTGTATAACATAATTATCATTTTCTTTTTAGATAACCTTCTACATGGGTGTGTGGCGATGCAAGACCGAGGAATGTAGCTGGCGGGGCAAGACAGATCGACAGACAGTCGGCCACATGCTAGGATACCCCTTTTTGTTCGATTGGCGCCCTTATGCCGCACGCGGTAAGAGCTGCTATGGGGTACCTGTGTCTGTGGCCGACCGTACATACATGGTTATGATAATAAAGTATGTTTTGCCAAATGGTTTTTGGTTTTTATAAAATTCAGCCTATTACTAACTTTAGGATTCCTTTGTATGTTTTTATACAATACTATACATTGTATAAATAAAGATGTAGGTAGATAACTATCTCTTTTTACAGGGTAATAGAATAGGACCCGGTGATAGGGATTTTTTGGTCTATGAAGTTCCGTTGATTTTTTATTAATAAAATGTAACCGCTGTGGCAGGAGAATAATATGGTTTTCACTGATTCTTACCGTGTTTTATTTATCAGCTTAAAAATATGCCAATGCACTTACGCACACAATCATGTTTTAATTTGAACTAGGCCTAAATAAAAAAAGGTAGGTAACTAGATTTTTTCATTTTTGTTTGAGGTTATAAAATATTTTTTTTTTTTTCAGTAGGTAGTGATCTTGTTGATCAGTAGGCAGTAGGTAAACCCTGCAAAAAGAGTTAAGATCTTTTGTAACTAACACGTTATATTTGATAGGACTCGATGAAGGCAAATCTGTGGTAGGTAAAGTCCGTTCGCTATCATAGTGACATACGACGGCAATCTTGGTTCTTGGGATACCAACTATTTTCGAAGTATCTGTGATGGGCGCAGACATATTCATTTCAACACAATGCTGATGGACATTACCTAACTAGAATTTGCTAAAATGTTTTACAAAACCTTCGTCTTTTAATTTTTGGGTCATTCGAAGTTGCGTCTAGAGGCACCTCGCTGTCTTCCCACGGACGAAAAAACATTTTATCTTCACGCAGCGATCGACACTCAATACAAAATACTAAGTCACAAGCACAACCTCTCAATACGACGCTTCTTTGACGAGCGGCGAGCCAAATTCACTGGCGTGTTTGCGCCGCGTCGGCTTCCTTTAATTTCTTTTGTGGAAAGCCGCCGCGCGCCAAGGCGGCAAATATCAAAGTGACACTATGATAGCGAACGGACTTTAGCCGTCACGCGCGGCGTAGGTAAGGCAAATCCGTGGTAGGTAGCCGTCGCGTGCGGCGTATGACAAAAAGGGATAGGTAGGTAGGTACTCTGCGATCTTGATGACTACCAAATTAGGTAAGTAATAGGTAGGTATGTACCTACACACGACAGCACGTCGACCCTTACATGCTAGCACTCTACTCGGTTACGTTACGGCGACTTTACAACAAAAGTGTACACTCTGACGTGCTGTCGTGTGCACCTAGTAAGTACACACGACAGCACGTCGACCTTTACATACTAGCATTCTACTCGGTTACGTTACGGGCAACTTTACAACAGAGGTGTACAGTCTGACGTGCTGTCGTGTGTACACACGACATCACGTCGACCCTTACATGCTAGCACTCTACTCGGTTACGTTACGGGCGACTTTACAACAAAAGTGTACAGTCTGACATGCTGTCGTGTGTACCTATCGCGCGTTGAACTAGCAAGCAACAGTTGGATACAAAGATCGAAAGAGAATCTTCAGACGCCGCAGCTGCCCACGACTCACGCTCTTCATCTGTTATCCAAAATATCTACCTATTGCAAGATCTGCAAGCATTATTAATAATTCAATCAAGCAACAACCAACTAAAAAAAAAAAATCAGAATACCAAACTAAGTTTTGACAGTTTGGCACGTGATTCACTTTGTTTGGATGAACGTCGATCCCCGGTACGGACGAACTGTCAAATTGACTAAGTAAACAATGTATTCAACGCCTGCGAGAAAAGAATAGCACATTTACAACATCAAAATCGTAAATACACTAAAATCGCGAAATATTCACATATCAAACCCTAGAATTAGGTAAGTGCTATCAAACACACCATTTTTCATGTTGTAAATCATGACAGTTTGCAAAATATTTTCGTTGAAAAAAACAAATTCCCAGTACTAACTTCCTCAGTTTTTGAATGAAAATTTCTTCAAATCTATTACGAACATCAACACGAAACTTGCCTTAAAAGATAACTCTTACCTAATTCTAGGGTTTGATATGGCAATATTTTCGATTTCTTTAGTGTATCTTGCATGCGAATGCAAATAAGAGATGCGTCATTGCTATACTTCTGCCGCAGGAGTTTCACTATCCACCCTGCCTTAAGGCGCTGGGCATAGTGAATCGTCCGCGCGCAAAGAAAAATGCACAAAATCGATTCCTGTATCAAATACAGTAAACAAATTGAAAATGTTCACAGATCAAACCCTAGAATTAGGTGAGAACTATCTAAAACAGCCAGTTTCGTGTTGACATTCATAAAGGTTTTGAAGATATTTTGCTTGAAAAAAAATAGGCGGCGCACTTTTTTTCAAGCAAAATATCTTGCAATCTTTCATGGATATCAACACAAAACTGGCTGTTTTAGATAGATCTCACCTAATTCTAGGGTTTGATATGTGAACATTTTCGTTTTTTTTTGTGTATTTGATACAGGAATCGATTTTGTGAATTTTTCTTTGCGCGCGGGCTAATTCACTATGCCCAGCGCCTTAATGCGGTTAATATCAGATTGTGAAAGATCAAACAATTATTGACGTCATTGATCAAGATTGATCTATTAAAAACGTTCATTCGTGTCTTGGACTACCAGCAAATACTAGGCACCGACTCCTAGCTGTATTTGAATTAAGAGTTCTTAGGGTGGTATTAATAGTCGACTGAGATCACCTACTTGAGATCGATCTCAAGTACCTAGGTGAACTCAGAAAAGTCAAATGCTAATGTCAAGCCTTGGCTAATGTCAAACTTGAGTAGCTGTCAGCATATTAATAGACACTATCTTGAGATTGAAATTGACATTAGCCAAGGCCTGACATTAGCGTTTGACTTTTCTGAGATCACCTACTTGAGTTCGATCTTGAGTCGACGACTATTAATGCCACCCTTAGTTTATTAAAATAGATATATAATTATGTCATTGTAATCGAAAGAGCTCTACATGTTCGGTATTTTTTCTCTACCTTAATACCGTAGAGATATCTAGTGCATTATAGCTACACTATACAGAATGTTAAAAGACCGCCAACAGACCCGAAAACCACGCATACTAGACACCAAAACAAAGTACTTTTTCGATAAATTATTGCTGGGAATTGATTTTGGTTTTTTAGGTTATACCTAATTTGGAAAAATATTTTATCACGCAATGAACGTGTAACGCACAGAAGTCAAATTGCGCAAGCGTAGGTATAAGTTTTTGTTACTTAAGCTTGAAGTGCCGATGTTCAGAATACATTGCGGTTTGCAATTTTAACGTCGTTTTTGTACGAAATAGAAATAATTTTGATATGGCTCCTTGAAAAGGTATGTTAAGAACTAGATACTAAATACATTTCAGCAAAAAAAAGTTTTGAAAAGTCCGACTTTGAACCTCATTATCTCGGAAACCGTTTATTTCCCAGGCATAGTTCCTTGGACAAAAATGTTCATTATGATGAGGACAATACGTGGTTTCCCGCTTTGTGGGCGGTCCTTTAACACCCTGTATTTTAAGTAAATCTAGCGGCATAGAGATGGGTTAAGGACTCAGTAAATACTCACCGGTGAGTAAATACTCATAAATACTCGTTTATACTGAGTATTTACTCAAAATCGAGAGTAAATACTTTTTCGTTGATTGAGTATGATCTGTTGTAATGGTATTGTGGATTTACTGAACTATTCGGTATTTAAGGGTTAGTAATGCACCTTTTTTTGTAATAGGGTAACTAATGACCTTGAAAATGAAAAAGAGATAAGTTTGCTCCATACATTTTTGAGATTTTCTTTCAAAGTACCGAACCAAACGAATAAATAGTAACGTTCCTTTAGCGCATGTGTTTTTACAAAAAAAATAGCATGTCATCGAAGCTGTAGGGTGATTTTTTGGTGTATTATACAGGGTAGAGTTTTGAGGTTTTGTTGCAAGGGCACCGCCACGACCGTTACAGTTACAGGTAAAGTGTCTTAGGGTGGTATTAATGAACGATACTTAAACTGAGATCAAAATTGAACTCCGTTTAAACTTAGTTTAAAGTGAGATCAGTTTTGAACTTACTTTAAACAGAGTTCAAAACTGATCGCTGTTTAAACTAAGTTTAGTGATATAATTAATTTTTGAACTTACTTATCAGTTTCGAGTTCAAAATTGATATTATTGTTATTCGAATCGAATCCAATCGAATCGAATCGAATCGAAATGAATAGCATCGAATCGAATCGAATAGAATCGAATCGAATTGAATCGAATCGAATCGAATCGAAACGAAACGAATCGATTCGAATCGAATCGAATCGAAACGAATCGAATCGAATCGAATCGAATCTAATCGAATTGAATCGAATCGAATCTAATCGAATCGAATCGAATCGAATCGAAACGAATCGAATCGAATCGAAATTAATTGAATCGAATCGAATTGAATCGAAATTAATTGATTCTAATCGAATCGGCTATTGTTAGATTCATGGTACACATGGTATGACAGCACGTCAGACTGTACACTATTGTTGTAAAATCGCCCGTAACGTAACCGAGCAAAGTGCTAGCGTGTAAGGGTCGACGTGCTGTCGTATGTACTGATCAAGTATCACAACTTTAACTGCCCATATCTCCTAAACGGCTAATGCTAGACCCATGTTTATGGTACTCTAAAAAAAGGGCTCGACGAGCTCTACCTGATGAAAAAACAAAAATAATAAAAAGTAAGTATCAAAACTTTAACTGCCCATATCTCCTAAACGGCTAATGCTAGACCCATGTTTATGGTACTCTAAAAAAAGGGCTCGGCGAGCTCTACCTGATGAAAAAACAAAAATAAATAAAAGTAAGTATCAAAATTTAAACACAGATTTTAACGGATTTAACACTCGTTTTATTGACTTTTTACATTTTCCAACGTTTCGAGAACTTTGCAGGGCTCGTGGTCGCGGTAGACTGAGGTGACAGCTGTCTTGTATGTCATTTGTTAATTGAAACTACCCTCGGCTATGTACATAATTAGATATTGACTACCCCCGTTACGGATACAAATTAAAAAGTAAAAAATATTGTAATGTATAGTGCTCGTGCAAACCTAAGAAAATATTAAGTATCAAAACTTTAACTGCCCATATCTCCTAAACGGCCAATGCTAGACTATAGGACTAGAGTACCATAAACATGGGTCTAGCAATAGCCGATTCGATTCGATTTGATTCGATTTGATTCGATTCGTTTCGATTCGTTTCGTTTCGTTTCGAATCGATTCGATTCGTTTCGTTTCGATTCAATTCGATTCGATTCAATTAATTTCGATTCGATTCGATTGAATTAATTTCGATTCGTTTCGATTCGACTCGATTCAATTAATTTTGATTAGATTCGATTCGATTCAATTCGATTAGATTCGTTTCGATTCGATTCTTTTCGTTTCGTTTCTATTCGATTCGATTCGATTTGATTTGATTCGTTTCGTTTCGATTCGTTTCGTTTCGATTCGATTCAATTCGATTCGATTCGATTCGATTCGATTCGATTCAATTCATTTCGATTCGATTGGATTCGATTCGAATAATAATAATATCAATTTTGAACTCGAAACTGATAAGTAAGTTCAAAAATTAATTGATATCACTAAACTTAGTTTAAAGTAAGTTCAAAACTGATCTCACTTTAAACTAAGTTTAAACAGAGTTCAATTTTGATCTCAGTTTAAGTATCGTTCATTAATACCACCCTTAGAAGACAATAATTTAATTTTGAACATTAGTGACAGCCATTTTTACACGTTCAGAAACCGTTTTCACACGAACCAAAACAATTCTAAAGCATTATTATTATTTGAAAATGCATTAGATAAATATATTTCAAAGCGATACTTGCCATTCAAGACCAATGGGTACATTCATTACTAGCAATCTCTATTAGTAAAAGTTATTTAGAGTTTTTTTTTAAGAACTCGCCATCATTTGTTCGTTGTGGAACCTTCACGCCGTCGTGAATTTGATCTGTGGTGTACGTTAGTGTTTTTTGGCGTCTGTTGTTCTGTGATCACACGAAGTGTTGGGTGTTCAGTTGCAATTGCGATCGAATGAAAACATTTTTTACGCAAAAGAAATGAAGATAGTGAGGAATTATTGATAAAGAGTTGTTTAGAATTAAATTAAAGGTTGTGCTATGTAGTTTTTATAAATTCGCAGTGATTCTGAGCACTGCACGGCCTTGGTGTCAGAAATGATGACGGCGAAAGGTTTGTTGATACTTGCTCGGAGCACAAACTGGTCATCGGCGGCACCCTCTTTCCACATAAGACCGCTCACAAAGTCACGTGGTTTTCCCCAGACGGTGTTACGCGAAACCAGATAGACCATCTAGCAATCAGCCGCAGATGGAGATTAGCCTACTAGATGTCAGGAGCAAAACCGGAACAGATATTGGCAGTGATCACCACCTTGTCATGGCTGAATTAATAATAAAAATAGAATGAATCGCGAAGAAAAATTCACCTAGCCAACGTAGTTTTGATATTGTGAAGCTGCAGGATCCAAATTGCGCATTCAAATTTCGGTGTAAACTGCACGACATACCAGCTGAGGCACAGCTCGAAAAGCCCGTCTCTATAAATGCGCATTGGAATGCACCAAAAACCGCCTACAACACAGCTGCAAAAGAGGCACTTGGGCATAAAAAACTAGCTAACAGGGAGTGGATCACCGCGGAAACCGGTCACAATGCCCTGTTTACAATGTTTACAATGCCCACTGTAGGAAAGTAAATAGAGCCATGCGAAAGGACTTCAGGAACTGGACAAATGCCCTGGCAGCCGAAGCGGAAACAGCAGCTAAGATGGGTAACCTCCGACAGCTATACTGCATCACAAAAAAGCTGTGCAATAAACATCCTCCATGTGCACAGCCCGTCAAAGACATAGATGGAAAGCTACTGGTCACAGAAGAAGAACAGCTAGAGAGATGGCGCGAGCATTTCTACGAAATCCTCAAAAGACCCTGTACTAGCAGGGGGTACTCAGAAAACAATTGGCATGGCTTTTCCATGCGCACTATACATGGCATAAGTTCCGAGGCGCCAACTACAGGGGAAATCGTCAGAGCAGTCAAAGAGCTTAAAAACCACAAAGCACCTGAACAAAGCTGACCCCATGACGGCCGCACAAGTTTTGCACCCACTACTGGTCAATGTATGGCAATCAGAACAACTACCGGATGACTGGAAAGAGGGCCTCCTCATCAAACTGCCTAAGAAGGGCATAGCAACCGCGCAGACTGTAACAACTGGCGAGGAATAATCCTTTTAAATACCATAAGTAAGATACTATCGAAGATTATACTCTACCGGATCCAAACAGCGATAGAGGACACCATCCGACGAGAGCAAGCTGGATTTCGTAGAAGTGCGTCGTGTGTTGACCAGATAAACTCCCTCCGAATTATTGTTGAAGAGTCAGTCGAATGGAGGAAGCCCTTGTTCATGACTTTTGTCAACTTAGAGAAAGCGTTCGACAGTATCAACAGACACTTTGTCTGGGATGCCCTGCGTCATAAAGGAGTGCGTGACAAAATCATTAGCATTATCAGGAATGCGTACGATGGGTTTAGTTGCAAAGTAGTCCACAATGGCAATGATGCAATAATGCTGAAAGTCACCCACGGTGAAAAGAGAGGGATCCCGTGGACAGCTTCATCACCTCTGGAAGATCTAGACTTCGCAGACGATTTGTGCCTTCTAAGCGAGTCTCTCTACGATATGCAAACCAAACTCACTGACCTGCAAGAGACCGCAAAGATGGCTGGGCTAAAAATCAGCAAGAAGAAAACCTAGGAGATGCGAGTTTTCTGTGATGACACCACCCCCCTACTGCTGGAAGGCCAGGCAATTACTCAAACTCTGGAGTTCTGCTACCTGGGCAGCGTGATTACACCGCAAGGAGGGACTGAATGGGATGCTGAAAGGCGTATCAACAAAGCTAGAGGAGCCTTTGCCCATCTAAAGGACATCTGGAAAAGCCCTAGCATTTCTAGAACCACGAAGATACGTTTATTCAACTCCAACGTGAAAACGGCCCTACTGTACGGCTGCGAAACCTGGAACGTCACAAAAGCAGTCTCACACAAGATCCAGGTGTTCGTCAACAACTGTCTCAGAAGCATCTTACGAAGACACTGGCCCAACAACATCTCAAACGCCGAACTGTGGCAGATCACTAAACAAAAACCCTTAACACAAGACATCTGGGAGTGCAAATAGTTGGCTGGAGCACACCCTGCAAAGACCCGATCACCACATCCCGAAGGTGGCTCTCGACTGGAAACCCGCCGGAGGCTCACGTCGACCCGGAAGACCGTACCAGACGTGGAAGAGATCTGTTATCTCAGAGACGAAAGAGAAGGGAGCAACTTGGTCACAGCTACCCTCCCTAGCCATGAACAGAGATAGATGGAAAGCCCTTGTGTCAGCCCCAGACTCCACGGAGAAGTAAAGGGACAAAAGAAGAAGAAGACGATTGTTTCTATTCATAAACACAATCCTTTCAAAAGATAATCTGATTTTTTCCTCATTTGTGACGCGAGTGTGCTAACCCGGTCAGGTACCTACTAACCCTTTGTTCATACCCGCCGACAGCAACAAAAGGTGCAGCGGCGACTACAAAGGATATTAATTTTTTGTTATTACCTAACCGTAACCCTTCTTTGCAGTAGGTATGCCACAAACCTTCATACTACCTACTTAATTTTTAATTTTATGTAAAATTCTATGTTTATTTATTGCTCAAAGGAAGAATATTTATAAAAGGCTTCTTATCTTAACAAAAATATTATTAAAAGCCCTATTAAAAGCCAATGCACTGCATACAATAACTAGTAAACGTTGTTAAAATGCAATCTACTGCATACAAAAGTATTTACCCATGATTTTGAGTAAATACTCACAGAAATAGTAAATACTCAGTAAATACTCATATTTTCTTTACCAACTGAGTAAATACTATTGAGTATTTACTCACCGCCCATCTCTAAGCGGCACTGAATTTCACTGGAATATTACAAACACTTTCTGTATAATACATCGCTCGTTCCTTTCTAATGTCTACGTATGACTTGCTAATTTGTTTAAGGGTAGACGATAGCAACGTGGCGGGAAATTCAAAATTTTCACAGTTTTTTACATTTTGTAGCTAAACTGAGCTATTTTTGTTCAGCGATTTTTCGTTCGCAGCAATAACATAGTATTCTTTTCATTATTGTAAACAACAGAACAACAATAATTCAGCCGATTATGTGTTCTGGTCTACGAAGCAGTGGCACTGCCCAAAAAACTTGTCGTAGACCAGAACAAATAATCGGCTGAATTATTGTTGTTCTGTTGTTTACAATAAAGAAAAGAATACTATGTTATTGCCGCGAACGAAAAATCGCAGAACAAAAATAGCTCAGTTTAGCTACAAAATGTAAAAAACTGTGAACATTTTGAATTTCCCGCCACGCTGCTATCTTCCAGCCTTAAATGGATAACAATTACTTTTTAGACCAGTCGGGGCGCGAGAGGGAATAGTGTGGTCTTTGAAAAATTACTTTCATTAGTAGAAGGTTGAGCCTCATTTGTAAAAGTAATTATGTACCATTTTCATTCGTTTACAATTCAGGGAATGGTCCCGCCTTTAATATGGAGGTACTGCCCTTATTTGGAAACGTAAGGCAATGACAATGAAGACTCGACAATAAAAATATGTATGTATTGTTTTACCAAGCGAGTCGATAAACCCTAGTACAAGGTGCTCAACCCCTGGCCCGCGGGCCATACTGTGGCCCGCGAAAGAATATTAAATGGCCCACGCAAGTAAGTTTTGAAATTCGCACCATTTCGCATGTCCTGAGACCTGAGAGTAACTGAAATAGGTATTGTCAGTTGCCCATCGTGAACGTTTGAATCCACAGTTTGGCCCGGCTGTTAAAAAGGTTGAGCAGCCTTGCCCTAGTACAAAAAGCATAAAAAATAGAAAATCCATAAAATTAAATAAGAAATTAAAATTAAAAAAGAAAAGATCAAAATGCTACTAAGACAGAATGCAGTCGGGTAGGTATTTTGTTTTTGTATTTTTTTACGATTATTTTTATTTGATAGCAAAAAAATCAGAAGTGTCATCAACTCATCATCATAATAAAATTATCATACCGCCCTATTATCAGTGTGCTCTTGGCACACAGTGAATAAGTTGAAATTGTATCTACTGCGCTTGAAACAAAAGCGATTTTCGCTCAAACCGTACTTACCTAGTTGAAGTGTTTGAACAAGATTTCTAATCCGACTGAAACCGATTACCACCGGCGGCGCTCACGCAAGTTTATCAGCGGTTTATTGACACAAGACAGGGAGTTTCTATATTATCCGACCCGACACCGACACGGCAGATACATTTTTAATTAGACCGACGACGGCAGCTTTAGAAAGAAAGAATAATAACTGCTAAATTCAAAACTTATCTCTGATTTTTTACTTCAAATTAGCATATAAACGGCTGAGCTGATTTTGATATAACACGTCTAAAAACACTTGTTAGAAAACCTGCTTGCAAATTAAAAAAAAAACCGCATCCAAATCACCCAGGTGCCAGAGACAGATACACAGATAGCGGTCAAAATAACTACTCTCTTTTTTGGATAGGGGGTTAAAAAGATAGAAGATGAATTTGTCACGGTGAATGTGTGGACAGTTCAACGATGCCAGGGGGCTATTTCTCGGTCATCTCGAATGTAACAAGTCGCTAAGGTTTTCTTCGTAGAATCTCGAATGTGTCGTAGACCAGAACAAATAATCGGCTGAATTATTGTTGTTCTGTTGTTTACAATAAAGAAAAGAATACTATGTTATTGCCGCGAACGAAAAATCGCAGAACAAAAATAGCTCAGTTTAGCTACAAAATGTAAAAAACTGTGAACATTTTGAATTTCCCGCCACGCTGCTATCTTCCAGCCTTAAATGGATAACAATTACTTTTTAGACCAGTCGGGGCGCGAGAGGGAATAGTGTGGTCTTTGAAAAATTACTTTCATTAGTAGAAGGTTGAGCCTCATTTGTAAAAGTAATTATGTACCATTTTCATTCGTTTACAATTCAGGGAATGGTCCCGCCTTTAATATGGAGGTACTGCCCTTATTTGGAAACGTAAGGCAATGACAATGAAGACTCGACAATAAAAATATGTATGTATTGTTTTACCAAGCGAGTCGATAAACCCTAGTACAAGGTGCTCAACCCCTGGCCCGCGGGCCATACTGTGGCCCGCGAAAGAATATTAAATGGCCCACGCAAGTAAGTTTTGAAATTCGCACCATTTCGCATGTCCTGAGACCTGAGAGTAACTGAAATAGGTATTGTCAGTTGCCCATCGTGAACGTTTGAATCCACAGTTTGGCCCGGCTGTTAAAAAGGTTGAGCAGCCTTGCCCTAGTACAAAAAGCATAAAAAATAGAAAATCCATAAAATTAAATAAGAAATTAAAATTAAAAAAGAAAAGATCAAAATGCTACTAAGACAGAATGCAGTCGGGTAGGGTAGATGCTATAGTAATTGGCCACGCGATAGTAATTGGCCCCTTCAACTTCAATAATTTAAAATAAGAAAACTAAGATGTTCACAAGCGCGAAAGTGAGACGTGTGGATTCTTCGTATTTCGTTTATTCAAATAGTTTTCAGTTCTTACACTAGGAGGCATTAGTTTTTTTCCCGCCGAGCTAATCCTAATGTTGGTGTAAAAAGTGATGATTTTGCCGGTGATTTTAGCAGAAAATTAAGGTAAGACCTTCATGTAAATAATCATAAAGGCATTGTTTTTTGTCTTTTCTTTCATAACACATATTGAATATGTAGAACATAAGCTGCGCTATCGTTTTACGGCAGTTTCAAGTCCAATATCTTGATGTAACCTCAAAATTACACCCTGGCTAATTACTACAACCGAAATGTACCAGTTTTAGTTATTGGCCTCCCTGGCCAATTACTGTGACAATTTTTTTTTGTAATTTTCGTGCTGCTAACTTTATAGTCATCTTTGCTATGTGTGGAGGAGTTCATAAATTCGTTTAATAGTGTTCTATGACAAGTGGTTCAGTATTTGGCCGGGGGGCCAATTACTATTGCATGCCATGCCAATTACTATAACTGCCATGTCAATTACTATAACATGCCATGCCAAGTACTAGTACATGGCATGCCAACTACTATATCATAATATAAAACAATTATTTTATTTTTGGACAATATTTCAACAAGCCGAATTCCCAGTTTACTCAAAAGATATGCTTGAAAAAGCATTAGATGAAATAGCCAAGGTGCAGCTTCCAAGAACTATGCCACTTAAAGTTCATTTAGCCCTCAACCCTACCTCACAGAAAAAGAGGAACCAGATATAGAACACTTATTTTAATGCTATTAGGATGCGGTTTTCTTTATTTGAAAGAGGGTTTTTTAGCGAGTCTTCCTAGATATGTTTTATCAAAATCGGTTCAGCCGTTTATGAGATATGCTAATTTGAAGCTAAAATGTCGGTGGTATTTTTAATGTTTAATTTTGTAGTTATTCTGACGCAGTTATTCTTTCCGAAAAACTTAGCAAAAATGAATCTGAAGATGTTTCTGTGGTTTAGAAAGCCATTAGATAAAGTAGAGGCATTGAAACATATTATAAGTATTGCTTATCCGTTTTAAAAAAAGGTGGCCAATAACTATAACAAGGCTATGCCAATAACTATGACAAGGGGGCCAATTACTGTATCTTCGCTCATTTTTTAAATATTATTTTCAAATAACTAGTAAACGTGCTACTAAATGATAGTTATTTACATTTTTATAAATATTATTAAATGCTCTATTCACAAAAAAAAACTTACTTTTATGCGAGTGTTCAAAGTATTTTTTTTCTAATTTTGAAAATTTCTAAATCCTTAAGTGGCCAATTACTATAGCATCTACCCTATTTTGTTTTTGTATTTTTTTACGATTATTTTTATTTGATAGCAAAAAAATCAGAAGTGTCATCAACTCATCATCATAATAAAATTATCATACCGCCCTATTATCAGTGTGCTCTTGGCACACAGTGAATAAGTTGAAATTGTATCTACTGCGCTTGAAACAAAAGCGATTTTCGCTCAAACCGTACTTACCTAGTTGAAGTGTTTGAACAAGATTTCTAATCCGACTGAAACCGATTACCACCGGCGGCGCTCACGCAAGTTTATCAGCGGTTTATTGACACAAGACAGGGAGTTTCTATATTATCCGACCCGACACCGACACGGCAGATACATTTTTAATTAGACCGACGACGGCAGCTTTAGAAAGAAAGAATAATAACTGCTAAATTCAAAACTTATCTCTGATTTTTTACTTCAAATTAGCATATAAACGGCTGAGCTGATTTTGATATAACACGTCTAAAAACACTTGTTAGAAAACCTGCTTGCAAATTAAAAAAAAAACCGCATCCAAATCACCCAGGTGCCAGAGACAGATACACAGATAGCGGTCAAAATAACTACTCTCTTTTTTGGATAGGGGGTTAAAAAGATAGAAGATGAATTTGTCACGGTGAATGTGTGGACAGTTCAACGATGCCAGGGGGCTATTTCTCGGTCATCTCGAATGTAACAAGTCGCTAAGGTTTTCTTCGTAGAATCTCGAATGTGACATACCCGAGAATTTGCCCCCAGACCGAAATTAGTGGAATTTTGATAGATTTAATCGTAGGGTGTAGTGACCTTATACCTTAGACTTTAGCCCTTAGGGCGTTCCACCGCAGCCGTCACCGAGTTGTCTGTCACTCACCGAGAACGAGATGACCACGCCGAAGTAGCGGTACACACATTTAGGATTGCTGCTTGTTTACCTGCACACCCATCACGCCACGTAATCCTGTACAAAAAATATAATTTTGGCGGCGCCGTCGCTTTCCCCCAGCGTCGCGTTCCACCTGCGTCGCGTTTTCATGGCGATGCCTTCTGTCTGCGCCGCTCAAATATTTACGAGGTACAGTCTGAGAAAAGGTCAAGTAATCGGAAATTAACGGATACAAATCAAAAGAGAAAAAAAAATGTTTTTTTTTTGCCATTCGTTTGCAAAGAAGAGAAAAAAAATGTTTGAGCGGCGCAGACAGAAGACGTCGCCATAAAAACGCGACGCAGGCGGAACGCGACGCTGGGGGAAAGCGACGGGGCGCCGCCAAAATTAAAAAAATGAACACCTATTCGAAATAATCTCGTTTTCGGACGTACCGGTGACGGTGACGGACGGTGACGGGCTGCGGTGGACGGACGCCATAAGGGTTGTGGCCATCGATTTATATTTAAATCGATGGCTGTGGCCTGAGTCTGTAACGTTACGGTGCCTTGATAGTGTTGAGACTTGGGAGACTGTAGCTAATAGTTAAATAAAACTCTTTTTAAGCGAGAAGTAATGAACGAATTTATTTACAAAAGTCCCTATTATTATACAAAAAAGTAACATCGCACTTAGTACTACGAGCGCAAGCAAATTGAAATGAACCAATCCGGTTAGCGCTATGACGTAGGCATAGCCGTCAGTGTATTTGGTATAGCGTTGAAGCTCGCGCGGTGAGGTAGGCAGTTAGACTAAAGTCTGTGTGCTACAATAGGCTCCCAGTTGTAGGCGTCAATTACGATTTATTAATGCTGCCTATTAATCCTGATTTTCCATTACAACAAAGAATATTCTGACTCTAGAGGATTAATTCGCTAGTTATAGGAGAAAAACGAGGAAAACCCGGTTTTGTCCTGCTACTGAGAACCTATCGACACGCCATTGCATTACAGACTAAAGCGTCTGGTCGGTCACTAGTTCACTACACCGTACGATTAAACCAATAAAAAATATCGTTGTCGGATCGGAGTCGAGTCGACCAGTAGAAATCGCCCAAAAGTGCTGTTTATTTTTTAAAACGACCCAGACACTAACACGCCACCTTGTGTTATCTTTATGTCGCAAACGTGGATGAGTTCATTATCAAGGTCATTACATAAGCGGGGAGCATGGACTCTTAAGATGGGGCGATTACAGGTGGAATTTGAGAGAAGGGTACCCCGTCTCCTTAACGCCGCCAGTGAAAAAAAATACATAAATCTTCTTTTTGGATGCTTTTTCTAAAAACGCGCCGTCAAATAAGATTCCCTATTTGAATGAATAAGGCCTAGATTCCAGAACCTACGAATAAATCCTGCACAAAAAAAAAAAATACTCGTGCACATTTTATTCATAGGTTTTATTACCTTAAAATAGCTAAGCCCATGGATTCTCGAGACAGCATTTGACAAAAAATGCAAACGAAAAGAAGATACCTAATATTATGTTTAAAATTTATTGGTTGGCGGCTTTAGTGTGCCCCGTGACAGGAAAGACAAAGTCAATACGTGGAGATCTAATCTTATCTGCTCATTAGTGTTTAGTCTGTGAATATTATTTGTTTGAGAACTCTGTGATCGGCACTGTTGTTAGATAACCACGCTCGGATTTGCCGCTAGACAGCCCCGGATCTAGGATTTATCCGAGAGGGGGGGGGGGGGGGGCAAAATCTTGACATTGGCGCCCCTCCTTAGAATTCGAGATGACTCAGAGTCAATAAAAAAAGTTAAAACCTTGACTATTGACCAGTACTATTTTACTGTCTGATAGTTTGTTCGAAACCATGCTTATTTACCCCTATAGTAGTTCGGGTAAATTCAGCGCGCCCGAAAAATTACAGATTCACCCTAGATGATGGCTTGAATTTTTCCCCCCTAGATCCGGGGCTGATTTTGGCTACCCCTGAAGCTGCCGCCAGGGGCGGGTGCTCAGGTTTGCTGTACTACAATAACATTAAAAGGACCGACACTGGACCGACAGCATTAATAAATCGTTATTAAAACCGTCAACCGGAAGCCCATTTTGGCACCATTGTGTTACAGGCTAAGGGCCCAGGATCGTGAGAGGCCTTTTCCCCGTCACTCCATCCTCCTCGACCTCCTCGGCTTACTTAGGTACAGTCGAACACACGCTAGGATACCCCTTTTTGTTCGATTGGCGATATCTGTGACTGTGGCCGACCGTTTTTTCTTTATAAGTATTAATTTTACACTATTATAAGTAACTTTGGTCGTATATAAATATTTTATCCGGCACCCACAACACAGGCCATGCCTAAGTGTGGGGGCCACCAATGTATCTTCAATATGTTACTTCACTATTTTTAAATAAAGACCTTTTTCATTTTTTTTTCATATTTTTCGCGCCATGGCTTATCTAGTCCGGTCACGAATATCGCAAGGCGGAACTGAATTTTATTACCCGATAAGATAACGTGGTTGGTCTTTGTCCTCTCTAAGACGCAATTTCAATACAAAACAATAACAATCCTTTGACGTTAATAAATGTTAATGCATGCGTAAATAATAATTAAAATAATAAACACCCACACAGCCGATATAGGTATTGCCTTATTTAATGTGTAGCAGTACAGACAGATCTGTTGAAAAAACTTTTGCTGTCTCGAGTGCACAATGACCCATTTTTAGAAAAAAAAAACGTAGTTCTTTCTTTCTCCATAGATAGATAGCGCTCATAATACGGCAGTAATTTGAAATTTGAAATTTCACCAGTACGACAAATCATAAACAGAAACACAATTCATTGCTTGCAAATTTTATCGCATCACGTAGTTGTTTTCGGCATCCTACCTACCTATTCTATAGGTATTTATCAAGATTACTTTAGATGGATTAGGCTTGCCAAGCACCTATACCATCCTGACACTTTAGTCGGCCTAGCCCACAGGAAAGACAAGTCAATACGTGCGGAGCCAACTAAGCCGCGGGTGAAGGATTGACCAAATTACTAGAAAAAAACGTGATGGAAGTTTTACAGGCCCGGTTTCTGAATTGAGAAATTTACTAAGCAAATACTTAAGTATCGTTCTGTCACGCTCTTTTGCGAGAAATCTGCAGAGACAGGACGATACTATACGTATTTGCTTAATGAAATTCTTAATTCAGAAATCGGCAGACAGTGATTCAAGCATTCATTGTACCTGCTCAACTAAAGTTAGTCTGAAATATTCACTCGGTTTGATTAAATTGTTTCAAACAGCAGGGCAGAGTTCTAGGCCAGCTTGAGAGTTAAACTGGCTTTAAGCTTTGTTCTTAATTCCTCGTTAAAACCTAATTAAGTACTGGCAGGTTGTGGGCCTTTATGCCCCACATGATGAATAAATGAATAAACTTCTCATATCAATCACTGTTACTATTTTGTTTTATTTACACTTGATATTGGATAAAATATTATCATAGGTATACTTAAAACACAAAAATTGAAAAGGAAAAATATTTTATAAAATTAGTATGTAGATCATTCATTCATTCTAGCTGGCTCAGCGACCCAAAGTGGATCTTGGCCTCCGCAACCAAAAGACGCCATCTCTCCCTGTCCTGCGCTAACTCCCTCCAGTCCTCCACCTGGAGCTCGCACAGGTCTCTCTCTACCGCATCTTTCCAGCGATATTTGGGACGTCCGACCGGCCGACGCCCTACGGGACGACCCTCATATGCTCTCTTCGCAGCCCGATCTGCTTCCATTCTCTCGACGTGGCCGAGCCAGCGGAGTCTTGCGGATTGTATGTAGATAATGCTGATAATTCGAGAGCTGGATATGGAATTACTCAGAAAAGAAATGAAGATTTATTGTTGAAAATTTTAAATTTAAAAATTATAAAGAATCGAAAGTAAAAATGTCCTGTCCTATGTTCACAATGACAAGGTGAAGGTGAATCACATAAAGTGATTGAGTGCGTTTTTTTGCATTTTGAATCGTGTCAGAACATGCAGTACAACAAAACTCCTACGGCTCTTAAAATTACAAAAAACTGCTTCTATCATAACGGTTTATTACAAAGTAACTTCTTCATAATAATATTACTCTAAATATCCATAACGGAAGGTGTGTTGATGAAAATTAATTAGCAAATTAACATAAAGAACAAGATACTTCTGGAAAATTCAGCACGGTCTCAAATGAAAGCCTTGTCGCTGTCTTATCAAGCACAAAGTCCGAGGCAGCTAAAAGTCTCGTAAAGTAGGTCAGCGGTACACAAAATATACACAGGCAAAACGTTTGTTTCAGCTTGGTAGATCCAGTAGGTTTCCTTCAATAGGTGTCGGACTGTGAATGGCGTCACAAAATGTCGTCTATTTAATTTAGAGGTGAGATTTTGACACACAATTCTGCGTACTAGGGCCTGCGTCTGTAATATCAATGGTGCCAAAAAGGGCTCCCAGTTGACGGTTTCAATTACGATTTATTAATGCTGTCGGTCCTTTTAATGTTTTTGGAGTATAGCAAAGTAAAGTGTAACGTGTAGTGAGATTACGTTTGACTTGCCGCAAACGAGCACTGCCTTTGTGTTTGCGCAAAAACTGACAGCCGATTGATCACCGTGAGCGTTACATATAATGCTTGTAGTGCCGTCCACACACGATTAGCGTTACATTACGTTACACGCGTCTGGACCCGACTTATGAGTGTACCCGAGCAGCGTCTGTGTGCTTATAAAAAAAAAAAACCGCGCATTTACTAGTCCTCAAAACCACATATTTTGATTAAGGTGTAGAGTTAGTGAAGTTAGGGCTTGTAGAGTTGGGGCGTGTTGAGTTAAAAGATTGGCTCTACATGAGATCTGATAGCTTTTTGACAGTGCGAGGTGTATGGTCTGGTCTTGGCAACATTTTTTACATGAAAATGTTTTTTGTAGGATTTATACTCCGTGCAATTTTAGTGGTTTTAAAGCCGAAGGTATTTTGTTGCACTGGTGATTCTGAGCCAAATTACAAAATTTCATTCCAAAACACGCGAAAAAAAAATTAACTTCTCCATACAAATGGCGATAGCCGTTTGTATTGGAGTGTTTTTTTTTTTCGCTCGTTTTGAAGTAAAATTTTGGAATTTGGCTCAGAATCACGAGTGAAACTAAATACCTTCGGCTTTAAAACCACTAAAATTCCACGGTGTATTTTCCCGAAAATAAACCGGTTTAGAGGAATAGCAACTGTGCGGTTTTTTTTACAGAATATGCACACTGATGGAGAAGAATAGCGAGGCATCGTAAAGCGCGCAATATCGGCCATTCATAGAGCTAAATGAAGACCACGATCCCTCAAACAAGAATATAGGAAGTTCTTTAGAAATAATATCGATCGCAGTTTACTTTACATTGTCTTCTCATGGCGTTGTTCTCGCTACTCGTTTTCCATTCGCTTACGGCGTAGGAAAATATATCGTCAGGAAAGCCACGACTTAGTTGGCTCCGCATTTGTCTTGCCATTGTCTTTCCTGTGGGCTAGGCCGACTAAGCTGGAAAGGATGGTATACGGTTTAGGTGCTGGTAAAACCGACTCCTAAACATGTCCCCCCTCTACCCTTGACGCAATTTTTTCAAGAATAAGTCACGCGTGGTGATTAAGCTCTCTCTCTCTCTCTCTGAGAGAATGCCTTTGCCCAGCTGGGCTGTACATGTCCCAGCCAGTGGGACATGTACAATTGTACAGGCTACATCTTACTTACTTACTTTTAGGTAATGGCGCTATTTGCAAAATTTTATATTTCACGAATTTTACTTTTTTATTGTACAACAAGCCTTACATTTGAATAAACATTACGAAGTATATAAAATCAAAGAATGACCATGTGAATTCAAAGAGGCATTCATTAAAAAACTTTGTCCAGGGTAACCCCCCTGGTACTGCAGGGTTTGAGAGGTGAGTGTGTGACTTATGCCCGTTTTCACCAACCAACCCTAATCACGAACTCAACTCACAACCTCACAAGCGTAGTGAGTTGAGTTCGTATGGTCCTTCATCCATGACCGACAATTACTAGACTTGCAGAGGTGCTGACAATTTTCGTAAAAAAAAAAGAAGTATGATGTGGCCTGTACAATTGTACATGTCCCACTAGCTGGGCAAAGGCCTTCTCTCAGAGAGAGAGTTCGAGCTTAATCACCACGCGTGCTCAATGCGGGTTGGCGATTTTTTCGTTGAGGGTATAATGACTCATACGCTCAGGTTTCCTCACGATGTTTTCCTTCACAGTCAGTTGCTACTACAAATTCACAAATGTAGGTACGTAACTTTGAAATTAAACAAAGTCATAGATACATGCCAGCACCGGGAATCGAACCGAGGACCTTTCGCTTCAGAGTCCACTGTTCTACCCACTAGACCACCACCGCGCCTTAAAATTAGGGGTGGTTGATGAAAACGGGCATAAAGGTGCTACTGAATGCTGTACAAATCATCTCATTACGCAAATGAAAAGGCCTGAGATGTGGTTCTGTCCTCATTGTTTTATGTCAGAAGCAGCAGTTTTTGCGCCATCCCGCGGCGCAGTCCAGCTTAAGTGTGAAATCGTTTATCATAAGGCGCTTTGAGCTCTTGTTTGACCGTCTCTCTAGTGTTAATTGATGATGAGTACCCTTTGAAAGAAACTAAGGTCAAAGGTGCGGTCGGCCACAGTCTAGGATACCCCATGGCGCCAATCGAATAAAAATGTGTATCCTAGCGTGTAACTGACTATACAAGGTGTTACAAAAGATGCTAACTCTTTTTACAGGGTCATGGTACCTGATGATAGGGATCACAAAAAAATATATTTAAAATACTGTTTCCATAGACTTTCACTATGTTTTAACAGCCTGAAGCTATTAAAATACAGCTAATCAAACAACCATATTTTTTTATTGGAGCTAAATCCAAAAACAAAATAGTTTTGAAAATTTTACAATTTTGAGGTTATAAAAAAAAGTTGTGTTTGTCAAGTTTTTTTTGCAGATTTGTCATTATGTTGACCAGCAGGTTACACCCTGTAAAAAGAGTTAGTATCTTTTGTAACACGTTGTACATTAGGGTGGGCCGATTTTACTTTTTTTGGAATTTGGCATGACAAGACCACTTAAAACGTGCATTAGGATATGTAGATTTTAGGAAAAATAATAATAAAAATCCAGCATACTACTTTTAGCCCTCTACTAGCAATTTAATATTTATTAAATTGTAATTTTTCACTCAATTTGTGTAATTTGTTTCATGTACTTTCCAACGATTATTTTACTGTTTTATTGCACTACACACTATATTATGCCTTATATTTGTGTAATTTACCTATTTAAACTAGTTCCGAAGTGACTGCAAAATCAAACAATACGAGTTTTGACATGATTTCCGTCGTAAATTCGCTGTATGAAACTCGCAGTTTGTATTTTGTGGTGAATTACATGCCAGTAGCTGGAAACGTGCCACAGATTGAAGATGATGCTATCAAAGACCTTAGTACCGACCAAAAATACCTGTATGAGTTTTGCCAGGAGTTTACTTCTGGCATTTACTCACCAGAGTTGGCTAATCGGCAGCCTGGAAAGATGGCTCATTCGAGGTGGCTTACCTTTTCGAATCACATTTTGAGACTACACATAAGCACATGCGAGCCTTCAGAACAGTAACAGAGCATCGTGGAGTAGGTATATTATAAAAGTTTATGCACCAGTTTGGTTCTACATATAGGCGCAACCACTATTAAAGGACGGAGCCCATAAAATTCATAAATTGATTAAATTTTCAATGGATTTGCCGGAAAATGCGAAAGCCATAACTGACCCTGTGATAGAACCCACAAAACCATCCGAAAATTTGCTTATAGCAATGCTCTATGACGAGAGAGAACATGTGAGACAGCTCGCTGTAGAACGAATTGAAAACGCCAGGTTAACGGCTTCTAGCAGTAAAATCCGAATTTTTAAGCCCCCACAGAGGCCACAATTGATTTTTTTGCTGCAGATTATACAAATCTGCTAAATTAGCAAGATATTAACATCACACCGCCGCCAATTCCCTCGAAATACCCCATTGACGAATTGAAAGAAATGGCTACAACAAACGGACTGCCACCACATGACTTGACTACCCTTGCGATACAAAAAGTGTAGAGAGGTATGTGAAGTTGGTGACAGAGGCTACCCAGAGGGTCATAGGAGAATCGGCGAGGGACGTGCTGATACAAAACACATTAAAATCTCGCGGCGAAATGCCCGAGTTTGACCACAAAAATCTGATAAAAATTCGTAAGAAAACATAATTTTTTTGTTGATATTATTGTAACTTTCATTTATAATTTGAACAAAACTTTGCATGATTACTTTTTTTTATTGTTTTATAATTATTCCTACACTATAAAAGTAATATATAATTCAAATAATTAATAGTAACAGCTGTCTGATTATTTACTGAAATTTCAAAAAAACTTGATTTTTTGACAGCTGGTAGAGGGCTCAAGACAGTTTAATTTTAAAAACCTGATTATACCTTTAGAATCTACTCATAAATTTGCAACTTTTGACACCTCTTGGGTTAGTAAAATTCGAAAAATTTTTTTTCGCCATACTTCATCGGCCCACCCTATTGTACATGCCTGCGCCGGGATTCGAACCTGGGACTTCACGCTTGTGTGTTCAACATTTTATCTACTGAGCTTCCACCGCTTTTGTGAATTTTCTTTGAAACCTTCTATTGTTTGAAATTTTGTTCTTAATTTCTTCCAACTCCACCGTAATAAAAAAAAGTTCGCCCCTCCGTTATAATAAGTATTGTTAAAGTGCAATATTTCTTACACTCAAGGATTTTACTCCGTCAGAAAAACTTACAAAGTTGTTCTCTTCGATAATGAATACTGAAACTTGGTAATTCAAATTCCTCCTTCTTATTACATAAATGACTTGCATATTTTTGCTATTTCTCATTTTGCCAGGAACTTTTCGCCACGGTGCATGGCCACAGTAAAATGAACTAAGTAGTTCAATAAGGGATTTTCTGACAGCTAAAAAAAATAAAAAAATAGTTCTATAAGCTGTGACAGATGGCGTTGATACGACATGTTTTCTATCACAAAGTAAATTAGTGCTTACTACAGCGAAAATATTTCTTCACTTCATTGCTCTGTGTCTTCATCTTTCATCGTCGTAGCTGACATTCCATTTTACAGTACATGAAAAAGTGCACGACTTTGTTAATGTTCTTGTATGAGTGAATGGTAAATCCGGAAACACTTTATTTTGCTCCACAACTAATACCTAAATGTGTTTGGACGTATATACGAAGGCCAACGAGCGCGAACTGGCATAAAAAAATAACATGTCTCGTCAGCGACATCTAGTTACAAATTTGGAACTACAACTTATGAGCTGTCAGAAAATCCCTTATTAATGAGGGCTACTGCGCTAAGATTTGCCGGTAGGGGCGCTAGTGTAGCGGGAGGTAAAAAAATCACTGTTTGTATTCACAATAATGTTGTGAATATTTTGCAATACCGGTGCACGTTTCATATAACTGACATAAATATTTTATTATGACAATTCGATATAGATTGCGTAGTCGATTTGACATGAGGTTACAAAAAAGGTTTGTTTACAAACCGACCTGAACATCGAATTCGGAAGGCAAAGTTTTTTGTTCGAAAGTCCGTTATTGGCTTAATCTTATCTTTAGACAATATTGAGAAACTAATTTCAATATTTTTTATTTTGGTTCAGTAGCTTGGATTTTACAACGTTTCAAAGATACGGTTTTATGACGTCACGCGACGGTCTGCATACTGTTGGCGGTCATAGGAACAAAACATTTTAGCGCATAAAAATAAAACTACTGGACCAAAATAAAAAATATTTAAATTAGTTTCTCAATATTGTCTAAAGATAAGTTTAAGCTAATAACGGACTTTCGAACAAAAAACTTTGCCTTCCGAATTGTCATAATAAAATATTTATGTCACATAAATGAAACGCGGGCCTGAGATTCATTATGTCAAATATCTGGTGTCCCTACTGCTACTGCTTTGAAACAGTTTTATCTTTCGGAAAATTCTGTTCTGATGGTTTTTTCGAACAAAACGGGGCTTGCTCGATGAGTTTTATTAAAAAAAAAATTAAAGTAGATATTACTTAAATATGATCTTGATGTAAGTTAACCTTTTTTTACGTAGTAACATTACCTTACTCGACAGTGGCACCAATAACTAGTGAAATAATAAGAGCTACCGTTTTAGTATACGTAACGGAAGCTCTATTATTCTTCTCGTCCGAAATTAAATGAAAGGTCGGGTACCTACCATTTTCAATCGTTTCTGCTTTTGCAGATTTATTTGGAATGTTATTTTTTGCGGATTTGTATCCTCCTCCTCCTTGCATCGGTATCCTCATCACTGAGGGTCGTGGTCATTCGATCGGAGCAATCCTTGTCGCACGATGCGACGCCAGTTGTTCCTGTCTGCGGCTATATGTATGCGGATTTGTATACAGGGTGTTAAAAGACCGCCAACAGACCCGAAAGCCTAGCAAACTAGACACCAAAACAATGTAGGTACTTTTTCGATAAATTATGGCTGGGAATCGATTTTGGTTTTTTAGGTTATAACTTTGAAAAATATGTTATCACACAATGGACGTGTAGCGCACAGAAGTCATAATTATTGCGCAAGCGTAGGCATAAGTTAATGTTACTTAAGTTTGAGGTGCCGATGTTTAGAATACATTGCGGGTTGTAATTTTAACCTCGTTTTTTGTAAGAAATAGTTATAATTTTGATATGGCTTCTTGAGAAGGTATGTTAGGAACTAGATACTGAATACATATCTGCAAAAGAAAAGTTTTGAAAAGTCCGACTTTGAACCTCATTATCTCGGAAACCGTTGATTTCCCAGGCATAGTTTCTTGGGCAAAAATGTTCCTTAATGATGAGTACAATACGTGGTTTCCCGCTTTGTTGGAGGTCTTTTAACACCCTGTATAGGTACCTACATATTAAATATTTGTAATTGGTTTAATAAAAGAGAGATTTTAGTTGTTTATAACTTAAGAGAACTTGTGTTTAAAAAAAAACGATTCTGGAAGCTTTTTGATATAATTTGGTTTTAGTCTTTGTCTTCAAATTCTAGCCGATTGCGATTTGCGACGAGGCCCAAGGGTTATTATGTATCTAATCACTAAAATGTTTACTCGTATCTGTTTACCATGGCATATTCCCGGATACCCTTTTCGACGAAGTTCTGATGAACATTTTCTTTTATGCTAAAAGTTTTGCTGGGAAATTAACAGTTTATATCTGCTGCATAAGGTTGCAAAACGAAAATAAATTGCGGCGTTATTGAGGTAATTAATGGTAAACAGCAATTGTTTATTTTATTAATGAATATGTATGATGTATCTTATCTCGCGAATCAAAGTAACCCTTTACAAAATACTTCACAGTTTGAATGCCAATTTTGGGCCCAAAATTATGTATTAATTTTTTTTTAATTGCTTTCCCCAATTCCATCAAAAGATGCACTTAACATCCTGTTTAATTTTATTTTCTCTCTCAACTTTTAAACGTCCACTGCAAGGCAAAGACCATCTCTCAGAAAGAGAAAAGGACCGCATAAAGATAATAGGAGTTCTACGAACGTAAAATTTATCGCTTGAAAAGTAGTAAAAACTCAAACCATTTACAAAATAAAATACACTGCACAGAAGGTATTCTCTTAAAAAGAACGCCGCCAAATAACATTTTGTAATGCGGTCTTTTCATTGACATCTACTTAAGGTGAATACCTAGGCACAACTAGCGCCACCAATGGAAAAAAATCATATCGTCTTTTTGGATGCGTTTTTTGCAAAAAAGCATACAAAAAGAAGATTTCCTAGGTTTGGGCCTTAATGATGCTGGCAGTTGAGTTTAGCAAAATGAACTAGATGCCAAAAAAATCCGTATAGGCAAATTCAAATAATAATTAAAAAATATGGTTAAATGTTAAGTTATTTCCATCTACAAGTTTAAAGGCGTTTTTATCGGTCGATTCGTTATTGCAATATCTGTTTTCAGTACATTTTGAAGTATAGGATGGCCATGGAGTTACACACTGCTGCGATAATAACGCCGAAACGTTCTTAATACAAACTGTACTGATAACAGATATCACGATAACGCATGCGATATTATCGACCGATAAAACGCGCCTGTGTGCGGGTTTATTTTGTTTGGCGATTCCTACGAGTGTGGACTTTCTGATATGCTGTTTCATCCATTTTACTGATTTACGAACCTTTTTATGACATTAAAATGCACCATTTATTTTATTTTAATAAAAACATTGTTGTGTAAATAATAACTAAGTAGAGAAAACTTAAAAAAAAAATGTCGTTATGAAGTTGTGTGTGAAAAATTGCACTTTTACTTTAATTTAAAATTCTCGCTCCCTAGTCTATGTTAATGGTGCTTTAGATTTTTTATGCTCGGCAGTTTTTGTGTAAGTTTTTATTAAAGCTGACTTCTTCAATTATCTACGGCAAAAGTTTTATCATGCCTCCTTTGTAGAGGTGTAGTCATTAGATGTATTTAAGGCTTTCAGGGTCAATGAAAGCAGCAGGGTGGCGTTAAATGCAGAATTTTCGCAGATTTTCAATTTTGTAGCTAAATTGAGGAATTTCAGCTCAGCTGACATTTTCTCTGATGTTTTCAGCCAAAACTTCCTCCTTCCGTTAACATTGCTGCTCCGCTGTTATCTTGAAGATGTCTTGAAGAACCATAATTTTTTTTTATCAAAGTCGATTCAGCCGGTTAAATGTCGGGGGTAGGTATTTTAAATTTAGTAGTTATTACCAGACTGTCCAAAGGAGGGTTACGTTTTTATAATTATTAACTATCAATTGGTGGTCGAACAAAACAGCTGGTGTAGTCACAGCATAATGCAAGTCTCACTGGACCCGTAATGAGTATAAATCAGGAGATTGGCTTTTAAAATAAAGTTAATTGCATATCGTACACACGACAGCACGTCGACCCTTACACGCTAGCACTCTACTCGGTTACGTTACGGGCGACTTTACAACAAAAGTGTACACTCCGACGTGCTGTCGTGTGTACAAGCAAATTAGTTATCGATCGATCGTTGAATACAGGTAAGAGCAAAATAACACAGGGCCCGAGATTAGACCTTGCAATATTGCAAAAAGTAGCCCGCACGGAAAATCAGAAAGTATGTTTACAGAGCGCTTATTACCTGAGGTAATCACTTAGTACCCTTTCTATCTCATTATTTTTTACACTGTACGAAATACCGGTTCATTATGTAGGGTGGTGACTGGTGACCCAAAGTATTTTTTGCTTTTCGTTTTTTCAATGGATAAAAATGACAGACAGTCGGATGGGCGTAGGATTAGTAATAGGCTTCGCTTGGCTGGCACTCTGCAGATACGGGACTGTACAATCCGTTCGTTTCGGATAAAAAGTTTGTCACATGTCACATTTTTCAAATGTCAAATTGAATGAGATCGTTGAGATTAGACAATGGAGAATACCATTAACTTTTGATTTTTAGCTTACCAGACACTCTATTAAAAATGGAAACATGGTGTGAAAAAAAAATTTTGATACGTCTTATAGTTCTCGAGATATTTAATTTTAAACTAGCTGTGCGACGGGCGCGCGGTCGTCGGCCGCTGTGACGTCACAACTCAGCACGCACCCGACACATACACCGTAACACTCATTCAAAGGGCTGTATCTTTGGAACCGTACTAGGTAGCCAGTTGAAATTTTCAGAGACACGCGAGTTTGCCGCGCTCGCGCGAAAAAGGACGGAAACTAAAAACGTCGTAACTTTAAAACTTATGGCTCGATTTGAAAGAATCAAAAACAGGTGTATTTCTAAACGTTTAGGCTACAAGGTTATACAGTTTCAAGTGATTTAACAGACCCACGGACATTCTTCATTAGACCCAGGTTAAGGTGAAGGTGAAATTATACATTCTGTATCGACATAACACGCAACCGATGTACTCAACGATGTACTTACTCGATCCGAAGCACTTATTCCTTATTCTGGCCGTCGCACGAGATAGAAAAATCTTTTGAAAAATCGCACGTGACATTAGGGGGGGGAGGGGGTCAAGGGTAGAAAAAAACGCCAAAATTTCCTAACGTAATTAATGGACGCCCCCAAATTCACAAATATACGTAGGCAACTTTGAAATTAACTAAAGTCATGACCTCACGCTTGTGAGTCCAACGTTCTACTAACTGCTTCTACCGTAGAAAACGGGGGGGGGGGGGGGGGGTCGATACAAATCTCACGACATCTCAACAAGGGGGATTAGGTAACTAATGGACGCCCCCAAAGATGATTTATGCAGCGTCCAATTGAAGTGTCCAAGTGAAGCGACCACTCCAATCCTGGGATATGTTTAGATGTTTTACCATAGAGGCTACACAAAATTGTAGATTGTTAACCGAGGGACTAAAAGAAAATTGTTAAGGCGAGAGTGTTTCTTTGTATCCTGAGCGCAGCAAGGGATTCAAAGTATTCGAGTTTAAAATAATGTTGCTCCCGAGGTGAACACTCTACTTTTTATCACCCTCTATGAGAAAATAAGTGAAACTTACGAATAATTAGGTAGCATAGCATCCGATACAATGTTCTCTGGAGTTCATTTATTGTAAAACTTTCATTCTCACTTTTTAAGGAAGAAGCACTTTTATTTTATAAATGTAAGTGAAATCCAAACAGTAAACAAATAAACAATAATTGTTACGAACGAAGACAGATTGCATTTCTGACGTTTTGATTTTTTCACAAACTCTTTTTATTTGGCTCGCGCGCGGTAAATTTTTTCATACTGCTATTTTCTTGGCCATACATTGTTCGTTATTGATCTCTTTCAATGTCATCTATGGTATTTTTAGTCATTAGAACTTTTACTTACAATATTCACATTCCCAATTCAAATCACTTCTAGTCGCTCCCGGGATTAAAAAGCTATTTTGGTCCCTGTTTGCGGGGAACGAACTAGGTCTTTTCGAACAGAATAGACGTGATAAAAAAGCGCTTTCCAGTATAGGCCCCCTTCACCGACGCATTACTTGAACAAATATCTAATATCTGAGGCTCGTGGGTGTGTGCCCTCGCATATAAATGAAACTGAAACTTAGCCGTAAGCCCTTAATGGAACTTGGGACTCACGCCACTTTGTACAGGATTAGAAAAAATGCCTCGAAAATTACATTTCATCTGTTTAGTTATCTATGGCCATAATATCTAGTTAGGTACCTAATTTAGGATAGGACAAACAGCTTAGGCCAAGTAATACTCACATTTGGCACCAGTCGGGTACGATATCCTAAAACCTGCAAAAGTGCGAGTCGGACTCGCGCACTGAAAGTTAGAGTGCGTATGTACGTGAGTTGTATGCAATGGGGACCCCCGTTTTTTATTATTATTAAAATTCCCCGCTTCTGTTTCCGCCATTACCATAATCTGTAAAAATTTCAATTGGCTTCCTATTACGGTTCTAATCTAAAGATACAGCCCCTTTGTCCGTAGGATAGACAAACAGACAGACAGCGTAGGCAGAGCAATAGCCCTTTTGGCAGTATTCGGGTACTAAGCCCCAAAAAGTACCGTAGTTGTACTAGGTTTACGTTGGAGCCAAATTAGAGAGTTGTTTAATTTCAGTCTCGGATTTACCTATGACTTTTTTTTACAGACCTAATATTTTTAGACGTAGTAGATTCTTCTTCTTCCACCTATAGCCACCCAATGCTGAGTGTAGGTCTCTTCCATTGCACTCCATTCTTTACGGTCTTGGGCTTTTCTCATCCAGTCTTTTCCTGCCACTTTGACCAGGTCGTCGGTCCATCTCATCGGTTGCCTGCCCACATTTCTACGACCTGTTCTTGGTCTCCACTCCAGTACCCTTTTTTTTACCCTTTTTTTAGACGTAGATTAGGACAACGATAAAAAAGATAACGTTAGAGTTACAACACTTTCTTATCGCACAAACTTTAAAACTGAAATGAAAAGCTTCAGCTTTTCTAACTCGCAAACTT
Organism: Zelleria hepariella; assembly: GCA_949319315.1. Lineage (NCBI taxonomy): Eukaryota > Metazoa > Arthropoda > Insecta > Lepidoptera > Yponomeutidae > Zelleria > Zelleria hepariella. The sequence goes on along the minus strand of OX439392.1, from coordinate 12,733,397 downwards.
TCGTGGGAACTGTAAACTACGAAAAAAAACAAAAAGGGTCATCTTTTGTCGAATCTTCTTATCATAAAAACTATTAAACAACTGCCAACTTACACAAAAAGCTTTTAAGAATTTTCTTTCTATCTTATCGCTAAACTTTGTATCAGTAGATCGTGTACCTACTGCTGGACTTTTTAGGGTTCCGTACCCGAAGGGTGCCAAACAGGACCCTATAACTCTGCCGCCGCTCCTGTCTGTATGTCTGCCCTGGAACTGAATCTTTGGAACCGTAATGGCAGCCAGTTCACAGATTATATATGTGTTATGATGGCGGATAACCCAATAAATAATAAGGATGGCGGATAACCCAACAAATAATAACGTGTTATTATACTTTTTATTCTATCGCAAAAACGGTAAAACATACAATCATCAAACCTGGTACGATTATAGGGCTTACTTTATCTCTTTGTAGGACAACCAAAATTTTTTTTATTTGGTCATATACAGAGAGAGAGAGAAAAAACATTTAATTATACACCGGAAATTAATTTAAAAGAATTGGAGTATGTCAGCATATTGATATAGGTAGTCTATAATGTATTTTATCAATAAAAAATATTATAAATACCCACAGCCCAAAACCAAACCCAGCCTTATGCTACGCTTGAAGGAGTTGCCAGCGTAGAATATTTGTTTCGTCTGGCCAAGAACAGAACGATGTGTGAAAAGGTGACAGACAGCCAACCTCCAATTGTGTTATACTTAAATCCACAAATCCGGACATAACTGACATATTTGACATAACTGTCAAATTCTAGAATAATGTTACCCTATTCCAGAATTCGACAGTTATGTCTGTCAAACGATACTCCGGATTTGTGGATAGACATGTAAACAAATATGGATGTATAGACATGTAAATGCACCGAAAGAACAAGCTATACACAAAAATAATCATAATTTTGTTGACCAAAACCTAAGCCACAAAAATATTTCCACAGTAAATCATATTATCTTCTTATCTCTCTATTATTTATGCGTACACACGACAGCACGTCGACCTTTACACGCTAGCACTCTACTCGGTTACGTTACGGGTGACTTTACAACAAAAGTGTACAGTCTGACGTGCTGTCGTGTGTACGTGGAGTGTAGCTCGTTAGAATTTGGATTTCGGATAGACGCACTACGTTTATTGATAGTCCCCAAAGGAACAACTACAATCTCCTAGACTTGATCGCGTTGATTTGAAACCCTTCTCTAAAACAACCTCTGGATAATACCTACTGATGCGAGCCAAATGTTTTATGGGGATAAAATAAGGGAAGCAAAAACCGGCCAAGTGCGAGTCGAATTCAAATTCAAATGTGGTGTTACAAGTGTTCTTATGTTTAAGTAGGTATCAATAATTCGGGCTCGGGTACTAAGGGTTTCGTACTGACATAGAATAAGCAATGTTTTTTTTGTAACTAAAATACCAGAGACTTCTTATTAGGTTTTCCTGTATTAAATAGGTATTTTCTGTATTTTTCTTAGAATAAGGGCAATTTTTTGCGTATTTCCTTAAATAACTTCAAAATTATATATTTTTTTTTTATAAAAAAATACATAGTTGTAATGAATGAGCCCCATGATACATCCCACAAAAAGTCAATCGGTTCAGTATTACGAAGCGAAGCTTGGGTGTAGGTGTGAAAGACAGACAGACAGATAGATAGACAGACATACGAGTGATCCTTAATGGTTCCGTTTTTTTTTTCTTTTTCGGGTACGGAACCCTAAGAAACTTTTCTCAATGATCGCACGTTCTAATTTGGTTAGCCGGTTGTTGACAGTCGTACTTACTCACCAACCTAAAATCGCCGCCAAAGAAAAAAAAATCATAAAGTGGTCACTTTTGGCGAGAATCGATTGCATTCTTAAGTTATAGGATCTGGAATCAAAACCTTAGGTCCAAAAATAGTTAAGCCTCGCGTTGATAACCGAATGAAGAGTTTTTAGCAAAAAACGCATCCAAAAAGAAGATACCTATGTTTTTTTTTTCATTGGCGGCGCTAGGTTATGCCTAAGTTTTCACCTTAAATTAATTTCCCTACACACAATCTCTATCGGTAAACTCTGGCTCACGGTTCGCCGCATATTGTACCGATCATCATAAATACTACAACCTCGAAGCCCGCCACTATTGTGAGACCCCCCCGCGCGTGAAAGCAAACCGCAACAAAGAAGAAGATCAATACAACCATTCGTCTCATGATAAATTGGTCGGTAAAAGCAGACCTTAAACTTCAGCTCGGGCTAATGGCGTGGAAAAAGATTGCGGATCACTAGTTGCTTGGTACAAATATGAAGTACGGACTAACACGCGCAACTTTGTAGAGAAAGGCGACACTGCTGTAAACTAAGGCCTTTGCATCTCCGTAATGAGATGATTTATACCTACAGAGTGCAGTGGCACTTTTACTCACAATAGATGGGTGAAGTGACCACTCGTAACACACATAACCCGCGGTTTAATGTAATTTTTTTGTAAACTAATATGTAACAATAATATTGGAGCCAACATACGAATTATTTTGATGTGGCAACAAATTGTTTTTATTGTATTGGCAACATTGGAACTTTCAGCTCTCTACTCTCTACCTATGCTCGATCTGCAACACACGATCGCTGTAACAAATAATCTACTATTGTGAATAAATTCAGTGCCCGCTCATCATTATGTAAGTACTAGGGCTTTGTACAATACAGTGTTAAACCTATTTGGATTACTTATTTCACCGCAAGAGCCGCTCCGACCACCAGCCATAACCTAAACTCTATTTTTTAAATCGAGTCCACGGAATGACAGTTGCTACAAAGGCTATACCTGTCAGTGGCATACTAGCAACTGTCATTCCGTGGACTCGAATTAAAAATTCGAGTTTATACCACTCTACATCTCTCCAAATAAAACCATTAAAAAAAAACTCCGCGCTGAATTATTTTCAGGCGAAAAAACAATCATGTAGAGCAGCGGTTCTCAATCTTTTTTGGGTGCGGAACCCTTTTGGAAAGCGAAATACTTGACGGAACCCTACAATAAAACAATAGTTTTTACCTGACTGACCCAGAGGGAGGGTTATGTTTTTGGAGTGTATGTGTATGTGCGTAAGAGTGTATGTACTATGTAGTATACTATGACTAAGCTGCTCCTCGTGAATGGTGATACGCCGCGTCAGAACGGTCTAACAGAGAGAGGGTGTTTTGAATATTTTTCTAAATTCTTGCGGAATTGGGGTTCCTGTGGTTCCGCGGAACACACTTTGAGTATGGAGGATGTAGAGTACCAACAATAAAAAAAAATCCTCAAAATTTAAGCATGTGGGAGCTTTTTTTACTAATTTCACGTTCGTGAGCACTGCACACTTTCCTATTAGGTAAATCAACGGTTCGGAACTACCTATAATATTTGGGATCCTTTAAGTCGGTATGTTTTTCTTTCCTGTTATTACACTTTGTGTAAATAATAATAAAGGTGTTAGATTCGTAACCTGATCTATTATGAGATGAAAGCAAAACACATACCTACTGTTGATTTTATCCACCCCCATTGTATCAGCAACTTGATACTTTTGTTAGCTGCGTATTTTTGTATGGAGGTACCGATAATAAGTAGTTACAATTGAGCGACGTAGGATGTTATTTTGTCTCACTAATCTCCTACTAAGCACCTAAGAGGATTTCCGATACGAAATTCTAGACTGAAATGGGCTAGCTATTTAGGAATTAAAGCATGGATGGATTACATTCTACAGGGTGCACTCTAAGTCGATAGCGGAACTCTATGGAGGCTGTCTACTGATCAATACAAACAACTTGTACTAGGTGCCGACAAAAATGGAGTGAAAAAAATATCAGCTGTTTCATACATTTGGCGCAGTACTGAGTCGACTTTTTGTAAGGAACATCTGATATTTTTTTCACTCCATTTTTTTCGCCACCTAGTACAAGTTGTTTGTATTGATCAGTAGATAGCCCACTTAAAGTTCCGCTATCGACTTAGAGTGCACCCTGTAGTTAGACGCTTTGTCGTATCTGGTTCAAAATACCAAAACAGCTTTCTGCAAGTAAGAGCGATCAAATATTATCAAAATAGTGAAATCGTTAAAATCATGTTTCTAACTGAAAGTTGAAACTAAAAAAAGCGTGCGGAAGTGTAGTGGGGGGTTACCCTTGACGCTATTGCGATCAAATTGAAAAAGTTTTAAATTAATTTCTCTTTGAATTTGCATAGTAGGTAATGATTTAATTTTAAATACTTTGTAATGTTTATTCAAAGGTAAGGCTGTTTCTTCAATAAAAACACAGAATGCGTCTTAATTTGTAAAATAGGTATTAAATTTTGTATACTGCGCCATAATGCGGCCGTATTGGAAAAATGCGTCAAGGGTAGAGGGGGCAGAACTGTGGTTTAAGCCTTTCGAGCCAGATACGACTTAAGATAATACCGAAGTTCTTGTATAAACGCGTGGAACAATCGTGGAGGAACAAAGACTTGACCGAGATGGTTATAAAAAAACAGTTCTACTTAGACTTTCTCTCCCCGTGATGGAAGGAAGAAAAAGTATAAAAAGTATGCTAAAGGATTGCCTAATCCAGCTTTTCTCAACGTTTTTACTTGTTTATTTTATTTTACTTATTCATAACTTGTATAGATTTATAGATGGATAAATAAAGAACACTTTATTGTAGACCAGAAATTAATTATTTACAAGAATTTTCTTAACCTAAATAGTACAGACGGCGGTCTTATCGCTAAGAGAAATCTCTTCCAGACAACCTTCGGATGGACTGGAAAAGTAAAAAATGGCAGTGGACTTTTAGCGGATAGTATAGGTTGGAAAACTCTGGGCTAGAGGTGTGTAGTTCGCGAATGAATGCTTCGATTGAATGCATTCGTTATATGAAACCATTCATTCATTCATTCACTACCAATCTTTACATATCACATTCACTCTAGTCCACGTAGTTCATTCTTCAAGAAACATTCTTAAATCTACCACACTAAGAACCAAAATTCTGTAAATCTTTATATATCACATTCACTCTAGTCCACGTAGTTCATTCTTCAAGAAACATTCTTAAATCTACCACACTAGAACCAAAATTCTGTAACTCATGTGTCTTGCCTTTGTCACCTTTGTCATTCGCTGACTACCGTGAGTCAAAAGATACGTGAACGAACTACTGAGCTATGAACTATGAATGAGCTATGAACTACGAATGAACTGTGAATGAACTGTGAATGAACTATGAACTATGAATGAGCTGTGAAATATGAATGAGTGAACTATGAACTAAAAGAGTGAACTAGATCAGTGAAGGAAATGAACTATATCATTCTTTTCTTTTCACTGAAGCGTTTCGCGCACCTCTACTCTGGGCTAAGCCTTTGTTGTGCTCCTTTGATTGAGGCGATGAGACTGAGCTGAGAGGCAACTGCTGAGTCGTAGACAACGGCTCTCTGGCCTCCTTTGGGCTCTGATTCTGGAACGTGCCGGGAATGTTAACGTTTCGTGGATATAGCTATAGTTCTTTTTTCAAGATGTGGATCGGCTTGCTAGTACCTAACGGCTGGATCGCCGAGAATACCTGAAGCCTGGCATCCAGAACGAAAATAGAGCAGATACAGTGAGCAGAAAAAATCCTTCAATTTACTTCCAAGGACATCAATAATATTATAGTAGGTACTTACCTATAACGGAACGAGATAGACCTCTATTATTTAATTAGGTTGAGTCTTTTTTTTTGTATTTTCTAAAGTAACCCGTGCTAGGACACGTTTTTAAAGTATTTTTTTATGGTTATGTCTTGTCTAAGGATACAAGTAAAGTTGTTTAACCGTCTCGCTCGGAATCCGGACTAATTTGTCCGGGCATATTTACATATATAAAATGTGGAAAATTGGTTCGGATCTGTTGCACTCACTTTTTGTCGCTCACAAAATAAGAGCAACCTATTGGCATCGCGCTAAGGACATATGTGTCTCTATTCTAAGCGAGTATAAGATCACCTCTTTCATACATAAGGTTATATGGCTGAGCGAAAGCCTTGGCATCTACGAAATGATATAATTTATACAACGTCCAGTGGCACGTTCACATCACACTAGATGGGTGAAGAGGCCACTCGGACCCTGCAGTGGCTTAGACATTTTTTTAGGTGGAGTAGGTTTTTTGTTTAGAACCACTATTATTGAAATAATACAGCGGTAAAATGATAATTTGATAGAGTAATTTTTTACGTACATGTGACATTTAGATTTAGATTTAGAAATGGTTTATTGCCACAAAATGAACACAAAAAACTTATTCAAATATAAATTATCATCCGCGGTTGTGGCAAATAGGACTGTTTCAAGCTGTTGCTGTAGTTATATAAAATGACTAACTACAACGCTGGTTTTCAAACAGTCCCATTCACACAATAATTTAAGACACACTAGCGGGTAAAGCCAAATACAAAATAAAATAAAATTAAAAAATACCAAGCATTAATTAATTTTAATAAAATAAAATCATGCATTTAAATAAACCACATGAGACATGTTACATCTGGCGTAGCCCGCACGCATAAATCAAGGTCCACGTCTCTACAACAGATCTATACCATTCTAAAAGCAATGGATGGAGATTGTTTATTGCGAATTTTGTGAATGCGGAAGGGTAGCGATTGAGCTTCGAAATATGACTACCTTAATAAAAAAATAAGGATGTAAAGGTTTTGTGTTTCTTTGTTGATTTCTCCAAGGTTGGTGAGTAAAGTAGGTAACATCCATTACTAGCTTTTGTCCATGGTTTCACTCGCATAACTTAGAAACATTACACATTTTTGTGATTTGAGAGAAGAACAAATAAACACACTTCCATAATTTGAACATCTGAATTAAAAGTTACAATCAACCAATTAAACCATGCGGTTTAAGAGTGTGTAAAAAACCTGTTTTGTTAATATTTTAAGAAAAAAAAAATCGGTGTAATATGGCTGATTTATAAATATGCAACAAAATTTGCTAATGAATGTATATGGTAGTTAGCTTGGTAATTGATTATCTACATAAGTGTCAATTGGGTCACAAAATAACTAGTTCTGTTCTGTGTTCTACCTAAAAATAGGCAAAATAATAATATTTCAAGAGTAGCTAAAAGCTACATTGCGATACCAGTTCTACGGTGAGAAAAAAATAAGATAAGAAAAGATATTCCAGAGGATTACTTTACTTTGTCTAATGAACTGTCAGACTATAAAGAGACAAATAATAAAAAGGCATTACTCCAAACGGGCGGTTAAATGAAAGCTCTAGATTTTTATTGGTGGTTCTTACTCTTTGTTTTTGGGGTTAATGCCCAAAGAAAAGGGTACAAACGGGTCTATAAACAGAAACAGATAGACGTCATCCAGTGTGGTTATTCTGTAAAAAAACCGCACAGTGTCAGTCCTCAAAACTGTCGTATTTGCGGGTTTTTTTATATTGCTTATTTTGATAAGAGCAATTTTCCCGAAAATAAACCGGTTTTGAGGACTAGCCACTGTGCGAATTTTTGACAGAATATGCACACAGATCAGGTTCTACCTTTTGAGAGCTGTACCTAATGTTTTTTATTTGTCCTAATGTTTTATCTGGACATCTAAAGGACTAAAAAGTTTGTAAGTTTTGTTTAGGGCCTTAGGGACCGTATTTAGGTACCTAGTTTTGTTATAGAAACACACTTTTGCACGTAGTAAAATTAATTATAATTTAAGAACGATATGCACACGGATTGATAATTCGTACAAGAAGGAAGAAGCAGGGTTGCCAACATTGCAACCGAACTATACTTAAGTGTTGGTATCTCCAACAGTTTTTAAAATAAATAAAATTATTATTGAACTGTGATTGTTAGAAAGTATCAATGTAGACATTCAGTTCTGATATTAAGTAAGATGTAGCCTGTACAATTGTACATGTCCCACTATCTGGGCAAAGGCCTTCTCTCAGAGAGAGCTCGAGCTTAATCACCACGCGTGCTCAATCGTGTTGGCGATTTTTGCGTTGAGGGTATAATGCCTCATACGCTCAGGTTTCATCACGATGTTTTCCTTCAACGTCAGCGAATGGTATTGCTACTACAAATTCACAAATATACGTAACTTTGAAATAAATTAAAGTCATAGGTATAGGTATGCCCGCACCGGGATTCGAACCTGGGTCTCTCGCTTCCGAGTCCATTGTTCTACCCACTAGACCACCACCGCATATTATGTTAGGTATATTCCGTAAAATAAATATATCACTCTTACTTGCTCGAATCCGACTCGCACTAAGCCGCCAACTTTTAAACGCCAGTTTGCCTTTGTAATACTCAATTCAAGGCAGAAATTGTAGTAGAATTTACATGAGCTGAAGACAAATCAAAAAGGCGTAACTTACGTATGAGAAACAAAAAAATATACTGTCAAAACAAAAGTAATACAACTCTCTACGTCTCATTTATAAGACTTGTTGGGAACTTTTCCTATTTATGTTTGTTTTGAAATGAGGAACCTATTTATTTATTTTATCTTTCATCTTTGTTCTTTACTCATGTAGAAGAATTTGTTCTTATAAAACATTTGAATACAAAAAAACATATTTTATTGTTTGATTTTCCTTGTTTTGGTGGATTTCTTCCAATGAAGATTTAGGGTGGTATTTAATAGTCGTCGACTCAAGATCGAACTCAAGTACGTGATCTCAGAAAAGTCAAATGCTAATGTCAAGTCTTTGCTAATGTCAATGTCAATCTCAAGATACTGTCTATTAATATGCTGACAGCTACTCAGGCTTGACATAAGCATTTGACTTTTCTGAGTTCACCTACTTGAGATCGAGCTCAAGTAGGTGATCTCTGACGACTATTAATACCACCCTTAAAGTTCAAAGTAAGTTGTTTTTACTGCAAAGTTCAATATAGCATTAAAAACTATTCATTAAAGCATTAAAAATAGCATTAAAACGTATTACGTATTTTTTATTCACAGAATCATGCCACGAAAACCGTATGTACGTAACTTATCAGATTGTTACAAGGTTGACGTGTCGATCCATATTTGAACGTCAATTTTTGACGGTAAATAAATTTAATGAAAATTCAAAATTCACTTTCATTTTCATTGGACCGAATAAAACCTTTGAAGCCTTTTCACTGTTGATCGCTCTTTTGATTCTTCATTAGCACCAATGATTTGGCAGAGCTTCAATTTAAATATTTTTCACATCGCTTAATACAAAGTATCGTAAAAAAAACTATGTATTAGGTAGGCAGCTGTCCTAACTTTTTTAAAAAGTGTAATTAATAAAGCCAAAACAAAACTCCTTAAATATTACTATAACCCGTGTCATTAAAGAAAACATTTAGGATGAACTTCAAAACACTCGCCCTCTCGCTCTAATTAATACAGTCAAAGCGAGACAACGCTAGGTTCTTAACTCCGTCCTAAATGTTTTCTTTAATGACACGTGTTAAACACTTGAGCACAGAGTTTTTAGCCGCACTCACGAAAATTTCCTTCGGCGATGCTGAAAGTTTACACTCCTATAATGTGGATATAAGCATATTAGGAATCGAACCGGGGACCTCTTGCTTCAGAGTCCACTGATCTAGCCACTAGACCACCACCGCACGTTTGTGAATTTGTAGTAGCAATAGGTACCATTCGCTAACTGTGAAGGAAACATCGTGAGGGAATCCGCGGCTTAGTTGGCTCCACACGTATTGACTTGTCTTTCCTGTGGGCCAGGCCGACTAAGCTGTCAGGATGGTATAGGTGCTGGGCAAGCCTACTCCATCTAAAACAATTTCCAGGCACTGCAGCGCCGCCGAGTTGTCTCTTCACCCATCTAGTGTGAGTGAAGGTGCCACCGGACGCTTAGTAAGGACGACAAAGGCCTTAGGCCTTAGTAGGCATACAGTCGGGTAAGCAATGCGACAGGAGGTAAGGGCTTAGGTCATTTCCTGAAGTTTCATGATTATAGGTCAACGGGATGTACCCTATATGTTTTGATACCCTCGATGTATGCGGTAGTTAATTTTCTCACAGCTCCAAGGGATTACAGATATAAATATTTGATTTATTTATACTTGATACCACGAGTTCTTGAGAATATCTTTAAATAAATTTAAAAATCCCCGAAATGTTTGTTTCAAATTAGCGTATCTCATAAGCGGCTGAACTGACACAGACAGACACATACACAGACAGACACACACATAGCGGTCAAACTTAACAAACACTCCTCTTTTGGGTCGAGAGTTAAAAAGGGTCTTGCTAGACAGACAGACAGACTGACAACGAAGTGAACGTAATTATTGGTTCCGCTTTGTCCTTCAAGGTACGAAACCCTAAAAAGAACTACTAGAGCAGAGGTGCGGGCTATCTCTCTGAATAGAACTACTTTAAACCTGCAGTCCATTACGACTAATGCAGTTAGATAGAGCCATTGTGCTTGCAATATTGAAATCCGAGCGGTCGACGACGGGTTGTTCCGTATTCACTTTCTAATACTTTAGATTTTCGGCTCAGGCGGGCACGCGGGCAGGCGGGAATGGCAGGCGGGCAGGCGGGCAGGCAGGCAGGCGGGCACGCGGGAACGTGGGCAGACGGGCACGCGGGAACGCGGGCAGGCGGGCACGCGGGAACGCGGGCAGGCGGGCACGCGGGAACGCGGGCAGGCGGGCACGCGGGAACGCGGGCAGGCGGGCACGCGGGAACGCGGGCAGGCGGGCACGCGGGAACGCGGGCAGGCGGGCAGGCGGGCACGCGGGAACGCGGGCAGGCGGCCACATGGGCAGTTGGGCAGGCGGGAACGCGGGCAGGCGGCCACGTGGGCAGGCGGGCAGGCGGGCAGGCGGGCACCCGGGCAGGCGCGCAGGTGGGCAGGCGATGTTTTCCTTCACAGTTGGCGATTGCTACTTTCACTCAAGAATTAAAATCCTACTTCCTACTTCCTACTTCCTACTACTATTATAAACGCGAAAGTTTGTAAGGTAAGGATGGATGGAAGGATGTTTGTTACTCTTTCATGCTAAAACGGCTTGACGGATTTGGATGAAATTTGGAATGGAGATAGCTTAGACATCAGAATAAAACATAGGCTACATATTATCACGCTTTTACATTTAGGAGAAAAGTAAAGCATTTATCCTTTTTCTGTAGTCCACGCGGACAAAGTCGCGGGCAAAAGCTAGCAAGGAATAATAATTTATTTGAGGTGTTTCACTGGAATAACCCGGGACGACTGACAGGCGCACGCTTTTAGCAACGCGGTGACTCTCAGTTAGTTAATTAAATTATCCATCTTCTCAGTCTGAACATTAATATTGCGATGCCTATTCTAAAAATAGAAACGGGCTGTTCATTTTTCAGTTTTGTCTGAAAGTTTTAAGTTTTTGTTTGGGACTGAATAATGTTATAAGTCAGTATTACACGGCCATTGGCACTGAAAGTCTTGAATAAACTACCTATCCACAGAATGGATTTCTCTTTTCGTGGGATGGCCAATCCCACTGTCATAAAAAAAAACGACTGTGACTGCGACAGACAGCTATCATATTATGCCGCTACTGAATATCTCAATACCTTAAAATGGGTCTAGATACAAGTATGACCAGGGCCCTGTTGCACGTACGCGACAAGTCAACTTATTTGTCGAAAATTTACTTATTTGTCGGATTGTCAAGTAAATGGTGTTGCACAGACAGTACAAATAAGTCAGACTGCGACAGGTGAATTATTTACAAATTGTCAGGACTTGACAAGCGTTGCACAAAGCTCGACAATTGTAAAAAACCATGGTAGGATTCACCGACAATTTTATTCGACAAACTTGTCAGCTCTCGACATATGCATAGTCACCTGTCGGAATTGTCTGACAATTTGATAAATATGTCGAGTCGTCTTGACAATTTATGGTTGCACAACGCAAATCCGACAAGTTTTTCACGACAATTTGTCACTTTTTGCCTGTCGCGTAAAATCTTTTGTGCAACAGAAATATTATGTCAAGTTGTCGCGACAATTCGACAAATGTGTAAATTTTCCACCATGACTTATTTGTCGCTCGAAATCTTTGTGCAACTGAAACTAGTCCAATTGTCGGATTGTCACCTGTCGCCTGTCACCTGTCATTGTCACGTTCGTGCAACAGGGGCCAGATACAAGAGAACTTAAAATGACTGGTCACCTACTAAACAGTGGACAATCACTCGGAATAGAGACTGACAGCGGTTGTGTTTCTATTCATACTCTGTTTTGTATTTACCCCGGCTTACCTCATGGATGCCACCTCCAGCGCCGCTGTTGAAGTGGCGAGTTTGTGGGCGACGTGCCGCGTAATGGTGCGTTTACACGGGTCGACTTTCGACGGATGCGGCTGGTCTCTAAAATCGACCGTCTAAAATAGTCTAAATGCTCTGACGCAGGCGGTTACAGTACATGCTAAGTCGACATTCGATTTCTGTCACCTGCGATTTTGGTCGACCATGTTAATGGGGTGGTCATTCGATTTAATTTTACACAGACGATTCGATTGGTGACTAGGAGTAGCCGTGCGGCGAAAATCGAACCGTGTAAACGCACTATTATAGAAGATGTTTTCGACACGCGAATAAGAATAAAGAAAGAATAAATGTCTCAACAAAAACTTTCTAGCGGTGTGTCGTGCCACGGGAGCCGGGGAGAAATTAATTATTGGAGGCTTAGCAGCAGCTCAGACACCGCTTGTTGCTAAGGAGAAAATGAACGTGGGAGGAATCATGAATTATGTCACATAGGTAGGTAACTTGCATACCTTAATTAATGTATGCGTAATTAAAGCCGAAACGCCGACACAATCAAATCGATTCGATTAATGTACCTATTTCAGACATACCTACGTCAGCGACACGCTAGGGTAACCCATGGTAGCTCTTGTCGCGCGCGACATAAGTGCAACAATCTAACAAAAGGGGGAATCCTGTGGCGTGTCGCTGAGAGTAGGTGTAGGAAAAATAGGTTGTGTTACAATAATTGGGCAATTAAATGTATCGGCAATCTATCTATCTATCGTCTTTAAAGTGAAAGTGGGCCTGCGGCCTTAGCCTGTAACGTAATGGTGCCAAAATGGGCTCCATGGCGACCTCGAGAGGGGAAGAGATCGGTTGGCAGACTACCAGCCAGTATGCTTACCATGGTCGTTTTGACACTCTCTCGAACTCGAGTGACAGACGTGCCATGTCTATTGTGCGAGCATGGCAGGCGGGACTCGAGATGGCAATAGATTAGGGTCATGTCGAGCAGAAAGTAGATATTGCCATTTTTAATAAAAATGTTGTATTTTTGTCTCCATCGCCAATTTGGCGTAGAGCCAACTCGAGCCCGACCGACAAGTTGACAGTTTTGCATAGAGAAGGGCCTATCTCGGGCTTACCATGCTGCACGTACTGATGGTCCGACGACATAGCCCAAGTAGCCGGAAAACAGTGGTTACGTCTGGCACAGGATTGTGAGAGGTGGCGTGAGCATGAAGAGGCCTTTACTCAGCAGTGGGTGTTAACAAGCTGATGATGATGATGATTGCTAAGCCGATGCTAATGTCGTCCGAATATCTAAGTATTGCGCAGCTTTTGAAGGAGAGTTCGGAAAGTCATTATTGTAAAAATGTATCAACAGATTTCATATGCATTATGTTGCAATACTGTAGGTTTTGAAAGTCCATAAAAGTTTATTCATCCGTTAATGCAACCATTCCCAACCTTTTTCAGAGGTAGACCCCAAGGCACCAACTTTCCATCCACAAGCCCTAAAATCTATAAATACTTTTTTTTTCTATGCTTTCATGTCATGAGGCTAACAAAACTGATAGAATGGAAGGTTTATGAAGATGAAAGGTTAACCGCCACTTGACAGTTACTGTGGTACTTGATCATTTTGAACATGACGGGTAATCATGTTACTGTCATGTCTTTTTGCAAAACGCGACTCTAGTCTACAGTAGTTTGTTACTTATAGACTTGCTTTTGCCTTCAAAATCATATCAATCGTGGAGGGGTAGCTGAGGGGTAGCCTTTGCGACATATTTTACGTCGAATTCTTTTCGCGCCGCGAAAGACGTCACGGTGCGCATCATAGACGGGCAGGCATGTCTTTGTGTGAGCAAAGTAATGCCTGGATACCCAATGGTAGGTGTTATCACGCAAAGCATAAGTGCGTAAATCGAATGAAAAAGAGTATCTATAATTGTACAGGATGCGATTGCCGAACTTTAGCTGGCTTTCTATTCATCAATACAAACAACTTTTACTAGAGGACGAAAAAAGGCATAAAATATTTCTAAGAACAATAGTTTTTTCGAAATTAACCAATCGTTTTTTCGATTATCATGTTCATCGACCGAATGAAGTTCGTTTTCCAGTGCGGAATTCAAGTTTAGAAGGTTAGTACCTACATAGGCGTAGGAATTCGTGGACTTCTGGATAGGACCGCGGACCGCAGCTTTGAAACCCCGCGTTCGTGCATTTTAAAGCAAACAAAATCACAAAACAAATCCAACGAACAACGGGATATGAAGCTCTTGTTTATTTCCAAACGCATCCTGTGTGACCAGATAAAGCGCCCATTATTATTTAACACTACAGTCTGTTTCAATGAGGGCTACCATTTTAGTGCTCACTACAGGGTGCACTCTAAGTCGATAGCGGAAATTTAAGTAGGCTGTCTACTAATCAATACAAACAACTTGTACTAGGTGGCGAAAAAAATGGAGCGAAAAAAATATCTGCTGTTTCATACATTTGGCGCAGTACTGAGTCGACCTTTTGTATGGAACAGCAGATATTTTTTTCGCCTCCTGGTACAAATTGTTTGTAGTGATCAGCAGACAGCCCACTTAAAGTTCCGCTATCGACTTAGAGTGCACCCTGTAGTTGCCGCCATTGTCGAGTAAGGCCATGAAGTATTAGCTCTTCAAGTTCAGTTGAGTTCTTCAAGCTTTTCAAGTTATTTCTTAAAGTTAGTATGTAAAAAAATTTTACTTACATTTAAACACAACCAACCTTTAAAAACAAGGTTATTTTTTTTATTTATTTTGTAAACAGTTTCACTTACAGAATAATAAAAAAATGTGCAGTGCATCAAACTGCGTTTCATTCCTATTTTGCTTGCCACTGATGATAAGTAATATTAATTTGGTCGTGCTATTGTGCGATGGCCAATTATTTCAGAGTTACTCGTGTGCATAAAATACATATTTTGTTTTCAGTGGTTGGCATTCCATACTAACCTACTGACAAAAAGTATAAAATAATATTTAATATAAAGACGTACGATGTTTTCGGAATCTAAAAGTTTCTATAGGTTGATGTCGTGGCGTGACCTTATATGTATAAAGTTTTTGTACCTCTGGGGCACGGTCAGCGACACGGTAAGATACCCCATGATAATTCTTAATGTGCGTTGCATAAGAGCATCAATCGAACAAAAGGACAATTAAAAAACCCTATTTAGTAAAAAAAAATGCGATCATTATTTTCCGCTCGTATTAATTTTATTGCTTTGTGCAAACTACTCAATTCCAGCAGAACTCTAGGAAAACGGCTTCAGGGGAGCAAATCATAACAACGGAGACGTCTGGTTGAAACTTTGATTTGTCTTGCTTCCGTTTGTGGTTAATCAAAACTTTAACTGCATTGACCAGCAGAACCTTTGAAGAGTTTAAAACTTTAAATTGCATGCTACTTGTATACAAGGTGTTAAAAGACCGCTAACAAAGCGGGAAATCACGTATTGTATTTTGCACAAGGGGCTAACTATGCCTGGGAAATCAATGGTTTCCGAGATAATGAGGTTCAAAGTCAGACTTTTTTTTTTCAGAATTAATGTTGTTAGTGTAGAGTACTTAACATTTCTTACAAAAAACGACGCTAACGTAATTTGTATTCCAAATATCGCACCTCGAGCGTAAGAAGTATAACTTTATGCCAACGCTTGCGCAATATGATTAATTTCTCTGCGTAACAGCATCTATTGCGTGATAAAACACCTAAAACACCAAAATAATTTCCCAGCTATTTTTTTGGTAAAAATACTTTCTTTTGGTGTCTAGCATGCGTCCTTTTCGGGTTTGTCGGCGGTCTTTTAACACCCTGTAAGATTGAATACCCTGAATAAATTCGGTCGTTAAGCTTGCTGTTTTTTTTTGTAACCTCTACTAAGCATTTTTTTAAATCTATTATTCTAAGGGACTTGAAACAGGGTACACAGCTTACTTACTGTTACTAAGATTCACAAAAGTTTTGTAACAGAACCAAACAGGACTAACACAGCATGAAGTTTTCAATGTAGAGTAGTGGGTAGCACAACGCTCTCGAATCCCAGAGAAAAGGAATTTATTTCTCCCTTTAGGCAATACCTACAGTTGACATCCGTGTTGTACTCTACACAGTAACGCTACGGGCGACTTTACAACAAAACTGTACAGTCTCACGGTCGACAGCACTAACCTACCTAGCACTTATGATTGTATGAACGTGACTGTCGCTGACTTTAACATCCTTCAATGGACACACAAATTTCAATTCCAAATGAAACGACACAATCAAAAGATTGTATTTATGTATTTCCAATAGCAAAGTTTACAGTTTGAAAGGTAGTGCAATACCTAGTTTTGTTCCGGACAGTGCAACGTTTCAGGTGTCGTTTTCAGGTCACTTGCGTGACGTCACAACGGGTCTCGAAGCGACGCGATTAGGGTTGCCAGGCCCAAAAATAAAAAAGACTCAGGTCCATAAATTTAGCCGGACATTTAACCCTGAACGCCAGACACACTACATTTCAATTTTTTGTTGTTGTGTGTGAATAAAATAGTCTATTTCAATCTTAAAGAAGCCTAAAAGTCAAGTAAGTATTTTATATTTTAATAAAAGCAAAATTAAATAAGATCTGTGTTATAAGGGCTAGAAAAAACATTTTGAAATCTGAAGCCAGTTTTAAGAGCAGACGCCACAAAAATTCACCGATTTTTTTTAGGGACATAAGTGAAGGCTGGTATTACAATACCAAACAAATAAAATCCTAACAAAATCCGTAAATTCTTGTAAATAATTAATTTCTGGTGTACAATAAAGTGTTCTTTATCTATCTATCTATCTACAGGCTGGACTAGTATATTTTTGGCTGGACAAAACTGTAATGGCAACCCTAGACGCGATACCGACCTACTTGTCTATAGGTGCATCGTCTC
Source organism: Zelleria hepariella (assembly GCA_949319315.1). Taxonomy (NCBI): domain Eukaryota; kingdom Metazoa; phylum Arthropoda; class Insecta; order Lepidoptera; family Yponomeutidae; genus Zelleria; species Zelleria hepariella. Next base: position 12,716,137 of record OX439392.1, on the reverse strand, counting down.
GTACACAGTACATTGGGACTATTATTCAGAGGTACCTATACAGTACCCATCTATAGGTTATATATATAGGGTATATCTTACTGTTATGTATGTAAGAATGCCTATTAGGTAGGTCCACTGGTACACATCCCACTATAGCAGAGCACAGACTTCTTCATTATGAGAGTGAGTCCACTGCGGATTGGCGTTGAATTTTCTCAATTTTCCCGTTAAAGATATTAGTTCTTATATGCTCAGGTCACGGACGCAAAGGGATGCCGACTTCCTCATATTAACTTTACGTTTAGCAAACTTTGTAGTGTCACAAAAAGTTTTCAAAATTCACTATAAGAAAGTAGCGTGACGGGAAAGCCTAGATTTACAGTTTTTTCTATTTTGTGGCTAAACGGAGATAATTATGATACTTATTTTAATTTAATTTTATTTTATTATTATAGTTTTGAGTAAGTAGGTAAACCCTAAAAATGTACCTACCAACGACTTGAATATTTTATACCCTACCTTTTTAGTGTCACATTGGAAGCACGAGTAAGTAGGTATTGTTGTTGTACAATCGATGTCATAAATGTATTATTACCGTGGGCTTTTTCAAACAAGTGGTTGTAATGAAAGTTGTTGGTTTTGATAAAAACAATATTATTTTAAGAAGATCAGTTGTTAGTATTGAATAATAACAATTTTATTCCGGTTCAATGTTATTGTACGTCATACGGTACGCATGATGGTTTTGTTTGATACATAACTTTGTTATTTTTTGTATTTGAAAATAAAAAGGCAAGTTTATTTAGAGGTATACCTATTTATCTCCCCAAAAAGCGTCATATCATAAGTTGGCGAATACTGACGCAAATGAAAATGGATTACTGAAATGCCTTAGGTAATATTATTTTGTTACAAGAAGAGCTTCTCTATTTTTGACAGAAAAATGATAATAACCACTTTAGATCTAGGTACTTTAGGGACAAACATAATCAACAAGGGCGTTTAGCTTGATCGTTCTTCTGATACGGAGGTTCTAGGTATACAAAAAGTGTTATTATATCTACAATTATCTCTAAACATAAAACGTCGGTCCGCTTGCCAAACCTGATAAGTATAAAATTGCTATTTTTCAGGAGGAAGAAAAAACTGTCTAAGTTATTGATTTTTCAATTAATAAAATCGAAAAAAAAAAACACATCAGGTTTGGCAAGCGCACCGACGATACTAGGTAAGTGATCCTATGAAAGCCGTAGATTAGTTTGGCTCCGCACATTTGGTGATATTGAGGGCTAGGTACAGTCGGCCACAGTCTCAGATACCCCTTTTTGTTCGATTGGCGCCGTTATGCCGCGCGCGATAAGAGCTGCCATAGGTATCTGAGATTGTGGCCGACCGTACCTACCGCCCTCAGATTTGCCGCTAGGGCGCTAGTGTAGAAGGTCCAAAATGTCACTTTCACTTTCTTTCACTTTTAGTTGTGAATATTTTGCAATACCCAAATTGAACAAGGTACCTAATTAGTAAATTAAAAAATATTAAAAAAAAACTTATTTTTAGTTTTAAGGCGCTGCACTGGGCATTGAATCGCCCGCGCGCAAATAAAAATGCACAAAATCGATTCCTGTATCAAATACACTAAACAAATTGAAAATGTTCACATATCAAACCCTAGAATGAAAGGAAATTAATTTATTAAACGAAATTAAATATACAAAACTAAACTAATAAGAAATAATAAAAAGAAAACTATACTAATTTAACCTACTTAATTTAAATAAAAAATTTGGGCCAGATCGCCGCCGTCGCTCGGAAGGGTGCCCAGAAGGCTGGCGGCGTTGCCCCGCTGGATGGCGAGGCTCAGCCTTTGCCCGAGGTAGGCACCGGCCCTCTGGTCACCTGAGGCATCAACCAGGCGCGACGAGATCTCTTTAAAGAGTTGTCGCGCACCTGGTCCCCACGGCCCGAGGGTCTCTACACCGAAAGGCGCAAAAATGTAGCCCTGTCCCAGGCCTGCATATTTGCGCCTCTTGTTCCCCTCTGCTGTCGCCGCAGCCGCGCCGGCGCAGCAGGCGGTCGCTGCGGTATGGGACTGTGCTACTGTGTCGACGCACGTTGCGTCCCATACCAGCGACCGCCCGTTCCGCCAGGGAATGAGCGTCATGCCATCGGGCCTCTTGCCACCGTCCCTAGGTGAGACCTATATAAAACAGCCAGTTTCGTGTTGACATTCATAAATGTTAGAGAAAGGGGTAAGGCAGGGGCACTAAATCTCTGCTACCAGGGTTTTACAAATGGGCACGAGGGAGGTTCCTTAAGGGAAGCCAAATACGAGGGGGTTCTTCAAAATGAGGTTTAGGTATGGAAGTAGCTAGGTACTTACCGCGTGTCCAGGTTCACCAGCGCGCATAAGCGCAAATCCAAGGGGCACCAGATTATCCAAAGGGCACCAGATTCACAGGCACAATACGGGCACACACACACAGTAGAAGCGTTTGTAGGCTGGTAAGGGTCCAGGAAAGCTCAGGGAAAGCTTTATGGTTATTTAGCACAAAATATACGTGCGCACACGACCACGTTCGGGCGCAGGGTGTGGGGGGCCCCGCGAATCTCCCTCGCAGAGCCAATGCGGTGCTATATGTAGGTACCTAGCTGTCAGTCAGTCTAGTTGTCATGGGGGAGGGCTGGACAATATTCTAAGGGATGAAAAGGGGCAAATCTACACAAACTATGGGATAGGCAAAAAAAAGGAACTTTTAATTAACATAACCCCCGCCCTAAACATCACAAATGTTTACGACGAAGGGATAGAGGGGGTGGTGTCTACGGGTAGGCGAACGAGCTTGGTGAGAGAGCGCTTCTTAACACCGGAGGGCGTCTGCACATCGACAACGCGAACGACACTATCCTGGCCGGGGTAAATATGAAGGATGCGACCACGTCGCCACTGTAATGGAGGGGTATTATCTTCCTTGAGAAGGACGAGTTCACCAACAAAGGGAGGATCCGAGGAAGTGGTCCACTTATGCCTACTCTGCAAGGTTGATAAATATTCCGCGTGCCAACGGGACCAAAAATGTTGGGTCACCTGTTGTATCAACTGAAACCGGGTGAGACGACTAACTTTAACTTCGTTGAAGGGGTATTCAGGCACAGCAACTAAGGGTTGCCCAATCAAGAAATGGCCCGGTGTTAGGACCTCAAGGTCTGGACTGGAAGCTAATGGGCACAGGGGACGTGAATTGAGGACGGCTTCGATCTTTGCGAACACTGTAGTCAACTCCTCGAATGTTAGGGTGGTCTCTCCAATCACACGTTTGAGGTGGGTTTTTGCAGATTTAACAGCCGCTTCAAATAGGCCGCCCCAATGAGGGCACAGGGGGGGATCAAACACCCAGTTGATACCTCTTTTAGAGGACTCGGAGGCTAATTCCGACTGATGCTCTACAAGGAAGGTGTGCAAGTCACCGAGGTAATTGTTGGCACCAACATAGTTCCTGCCGTTATCGGAACGAATAAGGGAAGGTAAGCCGCGACGGGAAACAAAACGGGTTAAGGCCGCAATAAAAGCTTCCGTGGTCAAGTCTGAGACAACCTCTAAATGTACCGCTTTAGTGGACAAACAAACAAATACACAAAGGTATGATTTTACCACCCTTTTATTTCGATAAGCTTGGATCTTGGTATAAAAGGGGCCGGCAAAGTCTGTACCGACTCCATCAAAGGGTCTCGTAGAGACTACTCTATCTCTAGGTAAGTCACCCATGGGAGGCTGGGTAACCGCTGCCTTTAGACGATAGCATGAAAGGCATTTAAATATCACGTGATTGACTAACCGGCGGGCTGATACAATCCAAAATTCACGGGACAGTAGGGCCAATAAGGCATTAGGGCCGGCGTGGGAATTACTCACATGATAATGGGACGCTAAAAGCTGCACAAAACTACCAAACTTGGGTAGGAGGAGAGGGTGGCGGGCGTCATAAGGGAGGTCCGAATTTTTAAGGCGACCGCCCCCACGAATCAAACCACTATCGTCCAGGAAGGGGCAGAGTCGTCGGAGTGAAGACTTGAGTAAGGCACCGCGATGTAGAGTATCTAACTCCTCACGAAAGGATGTAAGTTGAACTTGCTTCACAATATAGAGCAAGGCTTCTCTACGTTCATCCGCATCAAGGTAGGAATGAGTAACAGAAAACTCAGGATTTCTCGTCCTCTTCACAAAGCGTAGCATGTACCCGACTACACCTACGAGTTTAGGCAAGGAACTATACCTATCCAACAAAAAGGACGGGTCTGGAGACGGAATAGGGGTGGTTGCGAGCAAACAACGTATTCCAGGTAAGTCACCAGGCGACGGAGTTTTCGGCGTAGGCCATTCAGACGAAGGTTGCTTTAGCCATGTGGGTGACCACCATAAAGAGTGCTGTAGCAGGGAGGAAACGGACACACCGCGTGAGGCACAATCGGCAGGATTCATATCACCAGGGACATGTCGCCATTTGGAAGCAGTGGGCGAATTTTTTATTTGTGAAACACGATTGGCTTCAAAGGTTTGTAGGTGGTGAATAGGGGTATCTATCCAGGCAAGGACCACACGACTATCTGACCAACTATAGATAGCATCTAACACTATAGACTTTTGTAAGCAAAAGGCTACGTGGTGGAGTATCTTGGACAGTAGAGTTGCACCAAGCAGCTCTAATTTAGGAATCGTACAGCGAGTCCTAACTGGAGCGACTTTACTCTTAGCCAAGAGAAGATGGACCTTACAGTCGCCAGAGGGGCTTTCCGTACGTAAGTACACCACTCCTGAAAATCCAGCCTCAGAGGCGTCACAAAAGCCATGAAGGGAAAATTTATTCACAATATCACACATGATGGGGCGTGGGAGGACAACGTGGTTCACGTTCGAAAGGTCTTGGGAAAAGGAACACCACTCCGCTGCTAGAGTAGGAGTCAGAGGTTCGTACCAGGTAAGGCCAGACAGCCAAAGCTTTTGCATAAAAGCTTTAGCTTTAAAAATTACCGGTGCGATCCAGCCACACGGATCATAGGTACGGGCAATGAGGGACAAAACTTTGCGTTTTGTTGCATGAGTCACAGGGTCGGAGGAAAAACGATAGGTAAAGGCGTCAGCCGCGGGATCGTATTGGACGCCAAGTACCGCAATAGTTTGGGGATTTTCGGGATCTTGAAAAGAGTGGGGCAACTGCAAATATTCTGGGGGTAGGTCACACAGGAGTTCAGGACAGTTTGAGATCCACTTTCTCAATTCGCAGCCACCGGAAGTCATAATGCTATTCATCTCATTCATAAGGACGTGAGCTTCATCCAGGGAGGCAGCTCCAGTAAGGCAGTCATCAACATATACATCACTCTCTAAGACTGAAGCTGCTAGGGGAAACCTTGAACGTTCTTGCTCAGCTAGTTCTAACAAGGCTCGGATGGCAATAAAGGGGCTTGACCTGAGGCCGTAGGTATTTGTGTTAAGCTCATACGTACACAAAGGGAAGTTGGGGGCTTCACGCCGAAGTATGAGCTGATATTTTCTATCTTCAGGGTGGACCCATGTCATTCTAAACATCATCCGGATATCCGTCACAAAAACCACTTTATGGCGCCTAAAATTAAGGAGGATACACGTAATATCACGTTGTAATTTGGGACCTGAGTGGAGGCACTGATTTAGGGACACGCCTGAGGATGTAGGGGAGCTTCCGTCAAACACTACACGGATTTTAGCTTCATCACCACTTTTAAATACGCCGTGATGGGGAATAAAATAATGTTCCGCTGAGGAGGGTTCAAATGAGGAGGGACACATATGGCCGAGTTCAATGTACTCTCGCATAAAACTCACATACTTTTCCTTCAGCCCAGGATTAGCATGTAGGCGCTTCTCAAGGCTAAAAAACCGTCTAAGAGCAGTAGACCTAGAGTCTCCAAGTTGAGGACGGTCCGGTAGGAAAGGGAGACGAACCGTAAAGCGGCCGTCTGGTTCACGTAGGGTAGTGGACTTGAAGATGAGCTCACATTCATCATCTACAGGGTCTATAGGGGATTCTGGCGGTTCTTCTAACTTCCAGAATCGTTCCACAATTTTTGATAGGCTAACACCGGTCATAGGGGCCTCGGGGGGAGTTAAAGTTGGTATGGGACCAGACAAAATATGTCCCAGGACAGTTGGGACCGCAGTTAGGCCGGAAGGGCAAACTATGGGCATATTAGGGCACAACAAGGATCCAAACACGTCAGCACCAAGGAGCACATCTATAGGGCCAGGCATATAAAAGGAAGGGTCCGCTAAGGGAAAGGAGGAGACACATGACACTAAACTTGAAGGTAACTCTAGCTCAGGATGTGTACCGGCAATAACGTCGAGGACCATGGCCGAGGCAGTGATCTCAGGGTAGGATGAATCCGCAGGTCTAAATGTAAAGGAAACACTGCCGCGAACCTGTACAGACTGTACATTGCCGATACCTCGCACGGGGGAGGAAGTAGGGCACAAAGACATGTTTAATTTGTCTACTACTAGATCAGTAGTTAGTAAACAGCCTTGGGCGCCGGTGTCACAGAGTGCACGCGCTTCGACATAATAACCGGAAGCGGAACGCACATGTATGACAGCGGTGGGAAGAAGCACTAACGAGGCGGGTATCGTAACACTGGAGGGAGGTCGGTTTGGAGGGCAGGCTAGTTATTGAGGCTGACGGTCAGATGAGTAGGAGCGATTATAAGTCCTAGACCTAGAAGAGGACGAAGGCCCGTTATAATCACGAGGGGGAGACGGCGATTGGTAAGGGCGTCGCTCACGCGGCGGGGTCTGTGAACGACGGGGATTGTGATCCCTTGTGGTAAAAGGTGAATGCGATGAGGGACGGCTTGAGGGACGAGATGTGTCACTATAGTAATGGGCGCCCCCGCCCGTGCGGCGAGTGCCCCCGCCCGTGCGGCGAGCGTCCCCGCCAGTACGCGGAGGTGAAGAACGAGGTGACGTTACTGGAGAGAAACGACGAGGCGGAGACTCACGGAAACTAACATTGTTGCGGCGAGGAAACTCGGGGTTGTTAGGGTCATTAAAGCACAGCATGGTGTGATGGGTCGATCGGCGACAAGTACGGCAACAATATTCACGTGGGCAGGAAGCTATTGAATGCTTGTCTAGGCAGCGATAGCACAGGCCGGCCTGTCGTACAAAGGAGGATCGTTCGCGAGGGGAAAGGCCAATAAACTCGTCACATTGACGCAGGTAGTGGGAGGAGGAGGAGCACATGTAGCACCTACTCGTAGCTATCGGTTGAGGCTCGGGTGGAGACACTGCGGTCGCATACACGCGACGATAAAAAGGTGGCGGGCGCTGTTGCCTTGGAGGTGGGGAATATGAAGTAGGCACGGGCACAGACACGGTACGATTATTGTCAATAAGGGCCGCGTTACCAACATTATCGTGGTGCCTACATTCTTCCTCAAGGAAGTCGATCAACTGATCGAAGGTGGGGAGGCTTCTCTTCTCGCCCCCATAGGTCCGCTCAAATCGGGATTTAAGCTCGGAGGGAAGTTTGGTCATGATAACGTGGACCAAGAAATAAGACCACTCTTTCACTGGTAATCCGAGCCGCTCGAGGCACCTATATGCAGTTAGGAGTGGATTAAGGAAGGCGGCGCGTAATCCACTCAATTTATGGCTGACCTCTTGGATATTGAGGATTTGGGCAATGTGGGTGTCGGCAAGGACGCGCGTGTTGTGATAACGCCTTTTCAGTAAATCACGCGCGACCTCGTAGTTGCCAGCCTCTATGCGCAGGTGCTGTACCAGGCGGCGGGGCTCGTCACTGAGGGCGCCTACCAAGTAATGCAGTTTTTGGGTAGGGGAGAGGTCTGGCTGGCAATCAACGATGCTATCAAACTGGTCCATGAAGCTAATCCATGAATCGGGCACGCCACTGAACTTTGGGATAGGCAAGTCGGGTAATTTTTGCCGTATTTGCCCATCAGAAATGCGGGACATATTGGTATATATCGAAGGAGGAGGGACAGGTGCGACATACTCCGTAGGCTTGATCTCCGAGTACTTCAATCGCAGGTCATCTACCATGTCGTACATGGGCCGCAACTGGTCTTGAACATATCTATATTCGTCGGCATCCGTGGTGGGGTCGAGACCACCCAACAGTCGGGAAGTACAGTCTACAAATTTCACGAAGTTGGGCTCTAGGTCTCGCAGCCTAAACACGAGTCTAGCAGGAGACACTGCACCTAGGGTTTCGTAGGTAGCTGTTATCCAGTTCACAAAAAACTTAACCGACCCCAAGGACGATCTGTACTCCTCTGTCTCAGTATACAATACTGTTTCGTAATCAGGCATTGTTATGGCAACTGGTCAATCACCCAACAAAGGAATTTACGGAAGTAGGCTTTTATTATTACTATCTAATTATCAACTCGTAAACAACTTGCAAAATAGGCATAGGACAAAGTCAATAAAGAAAAAACACGGCTCGCTCGCTTGGCGAATACAAAGGGAACCGGTTGGCTGACCGTCGACGGTGTTAAATTATAGACGATTTGAATTGATGCGTAATAGATTACTTTAGGTATGAAAGGGACTATAGATATAAAAAGAGAAATTTGGGAAAATAAGACCGCAAAAAAAGGGGGGGAATGCACCAACAGACTATAGGAGAGGCTTTCCTCAACCAGAGGAACCGCAAACCACGCTCTGTGTACCAAAATGTTAGAGAAAGGGGTAAGGCAGGGGCACTAAATCTCTGCTACCAGGGTTTTACAAATGGGCACGAAGGAGGTTCCTTAAGGGAAGCCAAATACGAGGGGGTTCTTCAAAATGAGGTTTAGGTATGGAAGTAGCTAGGTACTTACCGCGTGTCCAGGTTCACCAGCGCGCATAAGCGCAAATCCAAGGGGCACCAGATTATCCAAAGGGCACCAGATTCACAGGCACAATACGGGCACACACACACAGTAGAAGCGTTTGTAGGCTGGTAAGGGTCCAGGAAAGCTCAGGGAAAGCTTTATGGTTATTTAGCACAAAATATACGTGCGCACACGACCACGTTCGGGCGCAGGGTGTGGGGGGCCCCGCGAATCTCCCTCGCAGAGCCAATGCGGTGCTATATGTAGGTACCTAGCTGTCAGTCAGTCTAGTTGTCATGGGGGAGGGCTGGACAATATTCTAAGGGATGAAAAGGGGCAAATCTACACAAACTATGGGATAGGCAAAAAAAGGAACTTTTAATTAACAATAAACGTTTTGAAGATATTTTGCTTGATAAAAAATAGGCGGCGCACTTTTTTTCAAGCAAAATATCTTGCAATTTGTCATGGATATGGCTGTGTTAGATAGATCTCAACTAATTCTAGGGTTTGATATGTGAACATTTTCGATTTTTTTTGTGTATTTGATACAGGAATCGATTTTGTGCATTTTTCTTTGTGCGTGGGCCACCGAACTAAATTCCATAGAATCCGCATTACGTATAAAATAACAATAAAAACTTGTCCCCACAGAAACAAATGATATCAGCAATAGAACAATACGAAACATCATTTCGACCATACGTCTAATATTCGAATGTCAACCTTATTGCATTAGTGTACAGTTTTACTTTAATTGTATAGACTACTATTCATGGACATCTATTTTTCCAGACACATTTCAGAGTTCTATGTTGTATCTAGTTTTATCCTTGATCGAAGGCGCGGGCTAATTCACTATGCCCGGCGCCTTAAGCCTTACTGAATGAGTCGGGTGTCACCAACCAAAACAACACCCTGTATACACATTTGTGATTCTAGATCATACTCTAACAGCTTTTTCCAGTTACATTACGCATGAAGTCGCCTAGATTAATGTAATTTAATAGTCTAGACACGTGGTCGCGTTCTAGACAACGTGGTCGGTCCGATAAAGCACGTTTTATATCAGTAATGTAGTAAATAGGTAGGTACTACAAACAGAAGAACCGAACCACTCACGCTTTACAGGTTTTTTTGTTGTGTTTCAATAACTATGTACGGTCGGCCACAATCTCGGATACCCCATGGCAGCTCTTATCGCGCGCGGCATAAGGGCGCCAATCGAATAAAAAGGGGTATCTGAGACTGTGGCCGACTGTAGTATGCTATGAAAATCAACCATCTTAATTTGTTCATGTTGCATACATTGTCAGCTAAGTGAGTCAGCTAACTTCATATCAGTGTCTGTCTATATTTCTGTCTAAGATAAGTAGAAACAGAGAGAGAGAAAAGATCCAGCATTTTATTCACCATTGCTATTATTGCTAATCCTTTTATTCATGCTTCAAATCCGCTCTAGGAATCAACAGAGTATAAGACTGCACCGGATTGTGCAGTATGATAGAGTTCCTCATAAGGTCGTAGATGCTAGACGCGTTCCGCGTTCACATTAACCCTTGATCCCTACATAAAACCCGTGTCATTAAAGAAAACATTCAGGATGAACTTCAAAACACTCGCCCTCTCGCTCTAATTAATACAGTCAAAGCGAGACAACGCTAGGTTTTTAACTCCGTCCTAAATGTTTTCTTTAGTGACACGGGTTATACATGAAGCAGACCGCGACGGTCTTATGAACTCTAGACCATTAGCAGAGAGATCTGCGCCTTTCAAAGCAAGCGGCCATTCTGTTATCCTTCTTCGATGTGACAGTACTAATGTAAATAAACACAGTCTTAGATGTAGAGCGTACAACGTGCATTGTGCACACAGACACATTTTTGTGTTCATCAAAGGACTTTGCATGCGTACTCCACGTGGCGCTATTTGCGTTTTGCACTTTAGAACTTTTATTGCTTTGATGATTCATAGGTAATCAGGTGATTTACGTCTTTTTTGTGACTGTAAAAAGGTGATGACAATAATAAGTCTAGGTATGATGACAAACATCTTGAGGTATGGTTGGTTTGTTAAAAAGCCAATTCAAGCAATATATTTATTCATTGCTTTGCCACATTCCCCACTACTACTATGCACGTAGGCCATAAACAATTCTATTAAAATATAAAATAATGGTTTAAAAACATAGCCCATATTATAAATTAACATTAATTTAAATGAGGTAAAGTAAAGGGCATTCTTTACTTAACGAACCCTAAAAACTAGATTATGTCAACTTCCCTTCGCTTAGTTTCATTCGTTAGAGTCAATGACTTTACGTACATAAACCTCAATGTCACAGACCGCATTGCTTGAAAAACTGGAATATAAACTTTTTTTTTAACAAAACAAAAGAATTATTACCTTTTTTCCTCGAATAAAGTTACATTTTGATAAGCATTTCGCGAGAATTACTGATTTACGACATAGATAAACAAAGCAAAAGGGTAAACATACGGGCGGTTAAACAAACAAGACTTTTTTCTTTTACTATGTTATAATAATCATTAATGACTGTTTACAAAGTCGCTGTTATAAAAGTTAAGTCACCATAGCGTGATATTGATAAAGGTCGAGGAAAATTTGGTCGCAGTCTGATAATGACCGGAATTGGCTGCCTTCCTAGTCTACTTCTTGTCTACAGCATATCTACTAGTTGTAATCTCTACGTGTATTACCTAAAACTAGGTCGCAAGTTCCTGGTTGCATAAGACTCCCTTCCCTGAAGCGTAAAGGACCCGGAATCCATGGAATACCTACTAAGGGTGGCATTAAAAGTCGTCGACCCAAGATCGAACTCAAGTAGGTGATCTTAGAAAAGTTAAATGATAATGTCAAGCCTTGGCTAATGTCAAACTTGAGTAGCTGTCAGCATATCTTGAGATTGACATTGACATTAGCCAAGGCTTGACATTAGCATTTGACTTTTGTGAGATCACCTTCTTGAGTTCGATCTTGAATCGACAACTATTAATGCTACCCTTAGATCATGGCATTGCTGTATCGATGTAGTGATAACAACCTACGTTTGAAGAGTAAGGTATACTTGAAGCAAACATTTTGAAGTGCAAATAATAGATTTCCTTTTGGGATTTCCTCGGTGCTCACCATACTACGCTGAAAGACTATTATTAGACAATATTGACCATCTCGAGTGTCAATTGAAACTTAAATGTGCTGACTCAATTTTAGTTTACTCTAGTTTATTGTTACTATACTAATCGTATGTATCAACAAACACGCTTGTTTTCTTACTCGAGTTATTTTATGGCTCTTTGCGAGATAGCAAGAAGTTATTAAACTCTTTAATAATATTCTTTGAGAATACTTTAAGCACCTACCTGTTTGTTTCATCTAGATTTAATGCGCAGAAAATAATGCACCACTTAGGTTATTGAAAACAGTAGAAAGTGCACACTTATTACTGATGTAATTATGAAAATGAAAAAGCATTCTTTGATGCTAGTAAAATCACATAGGTTTTAAGTAATTAGTAAGTGAGATCCATGTTATTAAGTTCTTTTTGTGTCCACCACAATAGGTGTAGCGCATATCGCAATAATAACATTGTGCGTGATAAAATTTACAAACATGGTGTACACGACAGCACGTCAGAATGTACATTTTGGTTGTAAAGTTACCCGTACTTGTTAATAGAGCAAGCCTGAGACAATTTACTGTCAACTAACTAATAAACTTAAAATTTAAAATACCTCCGACATTTAAGATTCAAATTAGCATATACATATCTCATAAACGGCTGAACTGCTTTTGATAAGAACATTCTAAGAGCACTGGGTAGAAAACCGCATCCAAATCGGTTTAGCCCTTAAGAGGTTACTGTGCCAAAGACAGACACACAGGCAGACAGACACACATACACACATAGCGGTTAAACTTTATTTTTGGGTCGGAGGTTAAGATCAAACCAAATCCAAAACAATATACACAATAACCACAAACATAATAGAGCTAATCTACTTAATTAATCGTATAAAGTCAACAAATTTGCTGGCGTCGAGACAATCTAGAACCGGCTATCCTGTACCTGAAACATTGTAAACAGAAGTAAACAAATATAAAGCATATCTAAAATTTACCCAGACATTTTGTGGTGAGAAAAAAATTGAATTTGGCGCCTATTTCGCTTCTTCTTAAAAAACGTAATCAAAGAGGAGATAATCTTTCTTACACGTATTTGGCAAGGCTTTGGTAAAAATGTCTGTCTTTGATGATGTGTTAAAAAGATTTTGGTCTCGGCAATCGAGATACTTTATTGTCTTCGTTGCTATGTACTTAGAGGATCAAACAATCAGGTTGATTTTGATTAGAACACTGAACACACATCTTCCAGAGGACTGGTGATGAAACAAGTGAAAGAGGTTTATTGCGATCAAAAATCGAATACAAGGTCAAGAATAAAAAAAAAACGACTTCACCGTTGAAATAAAAGGTACACACGACAGCACGTCGACCTTTACACGCTAGCACTCTACTCGGTTACAATACGGGTGACTTTACAACAAAAGTGTACAATCTGACGTGCTGTCGTGTGTACCTACACGGTTAGCTATTGCTGTTTCCGACCGATTTGCTGCAGCAGCTTTCTGTTGAGGAGTTCCGTTCTCCATTTCCGAAGTTATTTATCAGATCTTTACCATTTTTTTAATGGAGCTACTCGGGAAGTATACCTTTTAAAACTAAAAAAATAACTAAAATCGGTTCACATAATACTCCTCCTTTTTTGAAGTATGCTAAAAAGAGTGTTTGCTGAAAGTAAATAAAGGGTCAGTTTGGAAACTTCGGTAAAGGGGGCTTTATAAATTTATGAGACGAAAATAAAACGTACATACTCGTAAAGTAATAATGGAAAATAAAAATAAATCTATAGGTACACACGACAGCACGTCAGACTGTACACTTTTGTAAGCATGTAAGGGTCAACGTGCTGTCGTGTGTACTATTTTAATCAAATTTAAATAATACATTAAGGCCAGATCCCCGCCGTTGCTCAGTAGGGTGCCCAGAAGGCTGGCAGCGCGGCGTTGCCCTGCTGGATGGCGAGGCTCAGCCTTTGCCCGAGGTAGGTACCGGCCCTCTGGTCATCTGAGGCATCAACCAGACGCAACGAGATCTCTTTAAAGAGTTGTCACTTACCTGCGGAGGTAGCATGACTTTTATCGAGGCGGATTTATCCAATAAAATGCTGATAAACCGCCATTTTGTTGGATAAATCCGCCTCGGTAAAAGTCATGTTACCTCCGCTGGTCCCCATGGCTCAAGGGTCTCTACGCCAAAGGGCGCAAGTATGTAGGTAGCCGGTTCGAATCGCGGTTGCTTTAGTAGGTAAACTAGTGGTTCGCCCCGAACTACGAACTCGCGACCCCATATCTCAGCAACCCGTCGACCGATTTGGCTCATGTTCGAACCTAAAAATTCTCTTTACCTCATTTACCCACCTACCAAATTTCATGACGATCCGACTAAATTTACTCAAGTTATCGTCGAACGAACATTCATACATACATACAAACGCCGTATTGTTCAAGTAGACTCGGAGAACTTCGCTCGCTCGTTCAATGAATTACATTTATTATCCCAACGTACTTAGTTATAGCTATAAAATGCTTAGAGTTTGCTACTAATAGTAGTGAGTAGCATACCTACCTTAGCGCAATGATCATAAATATCTCAAGTGACACAATCATGCGACCCCCACGTGCCTGTAGCATGATAAGCGTTATACACCGTGGAATTTTAGTGGTTTTAAAGCCAAATGTATTTAGTTGCACTCGTGATTCTGAGCCAAATTCCAAAATTTTACTTCAAAACGAACAAAAAAAAACACCTTCCAATACAAACGGCTATCGCCAATCGACACCAATATTTGTATGGAGAAGTGAACTTTTTTTTTCGCGCCATTTGGAATGAAATTTTGTAATTTGGCTCAGAATCACCAGTGCAACAAAATACCTTCGGCTTTAAAACCACTAAAATTGCACGGAGTATTGAATGGATGGTGCACTGTAGTACTTAACGTGACTGCTAGATTAAAGTTACCCCATTAATCCCATCTTTATTAGACCTGGTTATTGTTATGAAGTGTTCCAACCACCGAACTAAATCCCATATAATCCGCATCACGTATAAAATCACAATAAAAACTTGTCCCCACAGAAACAAAAGATATCAGCAATATAACAATACGAAACATCATTTCGACCATACGTCTAATACTCGAATGTCAACCTTATTGCATTAGTGTACAGTTTTACTTTAATTGCATGGACTACGAGCAAATCAGCTCCCAAAGGCAATTTGGGCATCTATTTTTCCAGACACATTTCAGAGTTCTATGTTGTATCTAGTTTTATCCTTGATCGAAGGTTCCAACAAACTAAAAAAATAAATCATCATTGCATCTGTTTTAAAGGAGGAATGAATTTTTATGACGATTTCTAACCTGAACTTCTTAGATCTTACGAAATGCTACTAATAAAAAAAATTGGCAATGAAAACTAGAAGGTCGAAGGTCTTGTCAGGTATTGTTGTTATGGAAAAAAAATATTGGTGAAAGTTTTCTCTACACGGTGTTAAAAGACCGCCAACAAAGCGGGAAACCACGTATTGTTCTCATCATAAGGAACATTTTTGCTCAAGGAACTATGCCTGGGAAATCGACGGTTTCCGAGATAATGAGGTTCAAAGTCGGACTTTTCAAAACTTTTTTTTCGCAGAAATGTATTCAGTATCTAGATCTTAACATACCTCCCCAAGAAGCCATATCAAAATTATGAATATTTCTTACAAAAAACGACGTTAAAATTGCAACCCGCAATGTATTCTAAACATCGGCACTTCAAGCTTAAGTAACATAAACTTATACCTACGTTTTCGCAATATGACTTCTGTGCGTTACACGTCCATTGCGTGATAAAATATTTTTCAAAATTGTAACCTCAAAAACCAAAATCATTTCCCAGCAATAATTTATCGAAAAAGTACTTTGTTTCGGTGTCTAGTATGCGTGGCTTTCGGGTCTGTTGGCGGTCTTTTAACACCCTGTATGATTAAAATGTGTTCACCTCTAATAAATAATAATAAACTCTAATAAACAAAAATAGTGAAATAGAGCAAAAAAAATGGACATGAGGGTCGTAACCGCCACGCTGCGGCGAAACTTATTATGTGTAAATACACATAATAAGTAAAAAAAAAAAATAATTAAAAAAATATATTTAGTATGCTACTGACAGATAAAGCCTTTGTAACAACAGACTATCATTCCATGGACTCGATTTAAAAATTAGTGTTTAGGGTAAATTTTCTAGGCCCTAGAAAATTTACCCTAAACACTAATTTTTGAATCTAGGGTGACAGATCGGAATAACCGTATTTTATAGATGATCCTTTGTGCGAATTTCCCTCTTGCGTGCTAATCTCGATTCATACCTCACCTTAAAACACTCTGTTTTCCACAATCAATGGAAGAATGAGTGGGCTCTCTAATATTAGTGGGAATACCTGAGAGTGAAGTAAGGGTAAACCCTATTGAAAAGAGGGCACTTAACATAGGTACAGCTTGAAATACTAAGCTGAACTAATTTTGATATTTAAAAACGTGTAAAAGGTCGAGGTGCTGTCAACTATAGCTATAAGTTGCTATAAGCAAAATAATTTTATAGTAGTTACGAAAAATAAAAGGTAATTTATGATAATCAAATTTTACATTGCTATAACATTTTTCGTGGTTTCAATCGAAAAATGCTTAGGAATTTTACTACAGAAATGTGATATTATTATGTATACAGGGTGTTAAAAGACCGCCAACAGACCCGAAAGCCACGCATACTAGACACCAAAACAAAGTACTTTTTCAATAAATTATTGCTGGGAAATGATTCTGGTTTTTGAGGTTATAATTTTGAAAAATATTATATCACGCAATGGACGTGTAAAGCACAGAAGTCATATTGCGCAAGCGTAGGTATCAGATAATGTTACTTAAGCTTGAAGTGCCGATGTTTAGAAAACATTGCGGATTGCAATTTTAACGTCGTTTTCTGTAAGAAATATTCATAATTTTGATATGGCTTCTTAAAAAAGTATGTTAAGAACTAGATACTGAATACATTTCTGCAAAAAAAAAGTTTTGAAAAGTCCGACTTTGAACCTCATTATCTCGGAAACCGTTGATTTCCCAGGCATAGTTCCTTGGGCAAAAATGTTCCTTATGATGAGGACAATACGTGGTTTCCCGCTTTGTTGGCGGTCTTTTAACACCCTGTATGTACATTTTGTATGTGACTCTACAAATTTCCAAAAGTAGCCTTTATTTAATTTTTTGTCCTTCTGTGACAGAGCAAAAATTAAGATTAATTGCTTCGTTGCGACGTGAAAGAACAAAAAATCAACACACTTCCATAAAATTTGTAAGGATTAAGATTGCAAAGCACGTGCCTAGGTGTAAAATTTTTGGAGCGTGCGAAGGACGTGATATGGTTTAATTTATCATTGTGGCGTTTACGTGTTTTCATAATTTCACAATTTTTAATACAAATTAAGCACGCTTTTTCGTAGACGCTAATGAGCCGACTAAATGGAATAATGTGTAATCTTTCTTGTATAATTAATTATAACTAACTATGCCCACAATATTACGTAAAAAAACGTGGCATGTGTAGGTAGGTTATCAGTAATTTATTTAAGTGTTTATCTAATAAATAACAAAGGAATATAACATGGATAAACTCACGTGTTTTGCAATAAAATTTCCTACTTCACGCGGAGGTGTGAGTAACGTTTTACATACAAGTTTATGCAGTTGTTTTGAACTTTATTCCTCACTAATAGGATCTTGTTTATCTTATAAATGAAGCGACGTAGCATTCACGTATGCTCTCTGAGGACCTACTTACTTACGTTAACGAGTGGAAATAAGATTGAACTAATTTGAGTCAGTAACTAACTCTGTTGTATTGTCTTGTTGTATTTTTCCGATATCCTTTAGGAGCCATTTTCTTTTGACACTTCAAATTCAGAATATTGACTTGCTTTTTTAACGGCATCCCATTAAGTGTCAGTTTTTTTTTATACTGTGCTTGCCAACATACTTGCTTTCAAATAAAAATAAAAACGTTTATTTCTTTAGTGCACACTAAAGGGCGTTTACGATCATTACTGGCCAGTGACTTTTTTTAAGAGCGACCATAATCATAGAGTTTATAGTAATTTTTCATTTCAATTACACTCATTAGTCGCATGCAAGCACGGAATTTCATTGTAGCCTAGTAAGGTCATTGCATTCCGATATTACAATCGATACTGTTTAAACATGCACGAATGAACAATATTACCCCCTATAGAGCGGTTTGAGTGGACGCTAGTTTTCCATAGTCCACTTATCTAGTCAATAATGAATGATATCAATTGGCACGCGTACGCAAAGTGCAAAGTTGACCTGCCTGTGTGTGTCTGTATACAAACAGGCATGACGTCTATCATATCATCAACAGACCGTATCAGACGGTACGACTATTTAAGGCAGCGTCCACTCATCCGATTCATCATTAGAGACAGAGCAGCCCAGTGGAGCGTTCACTTGTAAATCGAGACTATTATTTTCGATTTTGAAATTCGAACCCGCTGAAGTGTGATCTTTTGAAGATTTGAATTTGGAAGGAGCATTTATTTCAAAATGGACAAGAGGCAACTTATTGGTTCGGCTACGAGGTACATCGCCGGTCGCCATGCAGTGCAGACTGTATATTGGAGGAAGTCAGCTGATGCTGGCAAGGGCTTGGTGAAGACCACAAGGACCTGCCATTTCAACAAGGGAGACAAAGTTGACAGCGGAGAAATGTTTGCCAAGATACGAGAGCGGTACTCGACTTAAAATTTTAGTTCCAAGATTTTTAGTGAATTTACTTGTATTTTGCGCTGCACGTATGTAGGTTTGTTATGTTTAATTTATCTGTGAAAGATATCTCACGCTTAAGATGTAAGTTATTTTGTATGTAAGTATCAGTTTGTTTTTTTTTATAAAGTCGCTTTTGTGATATTTTAGTGAATGATGTCTTGTAATTTCCAGTGATAAGATAGGTACCTGATTGAAAAATATATCTAATAGGCTAGTGTTTTCTGTTTAGCAGCATTATTTTATTGCGTTGTATAAAAATGTTTAACACATCAATGTATGTCAAGTAATTTTTTCTTGAAATTCTAGCTACTTGTGTTCACGAAGCCAGTAGTGTTCCTTTATATATTATTAATATCAGTTGTACATTAAGGTAACGAGAAAATTATATCATCCTAAACCCTGTACAATCTTTTCATTGAAATCTATAAAAATAATTATAAGCCGACCAAGTGCGAGTCGGAATTGTGCAAACATCCGAAAAAAAATAAATAAATCATGAGTGGCTCAAATCAAAGACAAACGTAACTTTTCAGTTGAAATCCACATGCCCCAATTTTGCAGGTTGAAAACATGTTGTTCCAAAAAAGAAAATCACAAATTGTATTATTCGCAGAGATTTTATTTTTAAGGCGCCGTTCATAGTGGATTCGGTACGCAAAGTTTTTTGTTCGAAAGTCCGTTATTGGCTTAATCTTATCTTTAGACAATATTGAGAAACTAATTTCAATTTTTTTTATTTTGGTTCAGTAGTTTGGATTTTACAACGTTTCAAAGATACGGTTTTATGACGTCACGCGGCGGTCTGCATACTGTTGGCGGTCATAGGAACAAAACATTTTAGCGCATAAAAACAAAACTACTGGACCAAAATAAAAAATATTGAAATTAGTTTCTCAATATTGACTAAAGATAAGTTTAAGCCAATAACGGACTTTCGGACAAAAAACTTTGCGTACCGAATTGTCCGCGCGCAAAGAAAAATGCACCAAATCGATTCCTGTATCAAATACACTAAACAAATCGAAATTTTTCACATGTCAAACCCTAGAATTAGATGAGACCTATCTAAAACAGCCAGTTATGTGTTGATATCCATAACAGATTGCAATATATTTTGTTTGAAAAAAAGTGCGCCGCTTATTTTTTTTCATCAAAAATATCTTCAAAACCTTTACGAATCTCAACACAAAAGCTGTGTTAGATAGGTCTCACCTAATTCTAGGGTTTGATATGTGAAAATTCTCAATTTGTTTTGTGTATTTGATACAGGACTCGATTTTGTGCATTTTTCTCGGCGCGCGGGCTATTCACTATTTCTTATAATAGTATTTATAGTTTCGTGTTGACATTCATAAACGTCTTGAAGATATTTTGTTTGAAAAAAAAATTGGCGGCGCACTTTTTTTCAAGCAAAATATCTTGCAATCTGTTATGGATATCAACATGAAACTGGCTGTGTTAGATAGGTCTCAACTAATTCTAGGGTTTGATATGTGAACATTTTCGATTTTTTTTGGTGTATTTGTTGCAGTACTCGATTTTGTGCATTTTTCTTGGCGCGCGCGCGGGCTATTCACTAGCACGGCGCCTTAATACTTACTTCAGATAAACGTACGCGCAGCGGAGCAGCACGCTAGAAAATTTGCCGCTTGTACTCTTATTAAAGGTACAGTCGGCCACACGCTAGGATTCACGCTAGAAATTGATGATGGGGCCTACGATACAGTGAGCTTACCCAGTAGATCCTTGAAGAAAAAACAACATAAAACCAAAAATTTCACTAAAAAAATCAATCGATTTCTTCATTGCTCGAAAAAATGCTACCCATTCTTTCGTAAACTAGAGACATCTATAAATTCTACCCTATTTTATTTCCTTACGCGTACATATACCTAGGTGGGTATGGTTTCCATACAAATGTGCCCAATGACCTTGAATCGCCACTGGTGCCAGTGACGTAAGCATAATGTGAAGCCAGTCAGTGGCTATCCGGTACCGTAATGATTTAGATGCGAGCTTGTATGAAAATAAACTAGTGGTTCGCCCCGAACTATGAACTCGCGACCCCATATCTCAGTAACCCCTCGACCGATTTGGCTCATGTTCGAACTTAAAAATTCTCTTGGCCTCATTTACCTGCCTACTAAATTTCATGACGATCCGACTAAATATACTCAAGTTATCGTCGAACGAACATTCATACATACATACATACATACATACATACATACATACATACATACAAATGCCGGATTGTTCCAGTAGACTCGGAGAACTTCGCTCGCTTCGCTCGCTCGTTCAATTAGGTATATACCTAATAATAGGTACAGTCGGCCACACGTTACGATACCCCTTTTTGTTCTTAGCTCGATTGCCTTATGCCGCGCGTGGCATGAGCTGCCATGGGGTATCTGTGACTGTGGCCGACCGTACCTGATAATGCAGGTGGTAGTGTTGCCGAAAAATCGATAGTTTTGCAATCGATTGTCGGACGCCAAAAACATGCATACTTCATCCAATACTATTGAATTAAAGATCTCAATCGATAGTACAAAACTATCGATAGTATCGATACTATTGATAGTCTATTCGATATTAAAGAGCAATACTATCGATGTTTGCAGCGACGAAACTATCGATACAATCGATAGTATTGCTGTTTACCGATAGTATTGCAGTAGAAGAGACATCGATACAATTGTATTTTCTTGAACTATAGATAGGCTATCGATAGACAATCGATATGGGACTATCGAGCGGCAACACTAGAGGTGGCCTAAGTAAGTATTTACAATTTTTTTACAGAACTTGTTATAATGTAAACGAAGCGCCATAATGGTATTTTATAGATGGAGTAGACAATGAAAACATAATATCAGACTTTGTTTTACTTGAATACTCCCGAGCGGTGTTGTTTGATAGATAAGTTTCACAGTTACTTGAGTGCTTTGAACTGTGTTTATTCAAAACATAATTCGTCCAAACAAAATGTTTACAAAAGACGCGATAGCACATAGCATGATAAATTGCTTGAAAATGTACGTTTTTATTACATGACTGATAAATTCGCGATCTGTTATCTTAGCAGGAGCGATACTGAAAACATTAGGTAGATTTAATATAAATAACTAGAAAATAAATAACACACTTAGTAGTGATAATTTATACGTAGTTAGTACTTCATACTTTCCAACTATGGACAATTCTATAAAGACATACATACATTTTGTTTTTTTTTCTAAACTCACGTACAGTCGGCCACACGCTAGGATACCCCTTTTTGTTCGATTGGCGCCATTATGCCGCACGCGGTAAGAGCTGCCATGGGGTATCTGGGATTGTGGCCGACCGTACCTGTTCTAGGAATGGGGGCTACAGTTCATAAAGCACTGCGCTTACTTTTGGCATCGCGAAGGCCGTCTCTGCTCCATGATTAAGATCTCCAAATGAGAGCCGTAACTAGTCGGCTATCCCGACATAAATAAAAGTAAATGAAACCGATTACCATATACAAAATGTTCTTGTTATGGTATCAAAACTAAGGCCTTTTTGCATCTACGTAATGAGATGATTTATACAGCGTCCAGTGGCACCTTCACGCACTCTATATGGGTGAAGAGACCACCACTGCGATTAAATCTACATCACAAAGAGAATAATGCCATTTACAACCAGCCGGCCTAGTGACTGGTTTGCTCCTAACTGATCACTTCTTCTTCAGTATTTTGGCCATATGATGCACAACACCCAATATGGACTCCTTCAACTTGTAATCCTAAGGAAGGTACCAGGCAGGAGGAGACCTGTAAGCCCCAAGACATCATGGCTTGAGAACTTACACCACTGGTTCTAACAATCCACGAGCTCCTTGTTCCGTTGGGCAGCCTCAAAAGAAGAAATAGCCAAGAATTGCCAACATCCGATAGGAGACGGCACCACAAGAAGCCGAAGATTACTATCTTCTTCTTTGTACCATGACCTATTGGAGGTCGGCTGTCATTATGACCACTTTTACCAGTGACGTTGAAGCACGGAAGAGATTTTAGAACCATGTTATTTTTGGGCGGCCAAAACCAGGTATTCTGCGGCCCTATGTTTCCTTGCAGGATCACATGCAGAAGGGTATGATGTGGCCAAACTTATTTTAATTTCCAAAGTTTTATGGTCATTAGTGATGGTCTTTGTTAATTATTTGCAGCACTGTGTCGTTTATCACTCCTTTCGTCCATGATCATTTGAGCGATCACCATTTTGATCAGAGCGGAAATGGCTAGCATGCCATTTTCACGGAAGTGGTGATGTGTATCCAGCCGCAGGTTAAGTGTCATGTTGTGTCAAAATATGTAAAACCGGATATTTCGAAATAAAATTACACTAAAACTGCGGCTAGATATACCGCACCACTTACATAAGTGGTCCTTCAAGTTCAAGCATTGGACCGCTTGAAACTTGGACTGGATTGGGAACTTACTTTGTCCCGGACCCGGTAGTTATGAACGTACATGAATAATTATTCGTCTTCGAAAAATAACTGTGCTACAGATTTTGTCAACCAGTTTTTTTAAAAAACTGACTTTCTGTCCTACTCTATAAATAAATCTATGCATAACTTTAGGTACCTACAGTCTATTAATAACGTACCTTCATTCAATTAATTAGTAGAATTAAGCAAGTCAAAATAAAGACTTCAACGGGGCCTAAACACAATCTGATCCTTTTAGCTTTGACCCAATTAGCGTACTTACAGTTAGCCATCTGTACGCTGGGCCAGTGATTAATTTCTCTCTCGTCCTCTCTCTATTGTTTGATTAACTTATTAGGATAGATTACATACTCCCAGTTGATTAAAATTTTCCATCAACGGCCCTCGACGTGTTAAAACTTTGGAGCAAAATTCGGGACCTAATTTTATAATAACGCAACAACCGTTACCAACATCGTTAAGGTGGCAATAAAGGCTTTAAAATTAAACTACGCTTTTATTGGATTCAACGCTGGTTTTATTCGGTTTGTACTTTTTTGCCAACTTAAAAGGGAAAACTTTAAAGATTTAAAAGTAGAATATGTTAGGTTATTAAAATGTTTATCAATTGGTAGAGCGGTATGTGGGAAGTTGTGGAAGAAGATGAAAAAAAAACCTACGTAAAATTTTATAAGGTACTGAATGCAACCTTTTCCTTCACTTTTAGCGAGAGGTATCGCTAATTCACCATTCCAACATTATTGTAGACCGGTTCAAGTCTATTTTTTGATATTTTAAAACAAGCTAGAGTATCGCTTTAATGCCAGTCTTTTTAAGCTTTTGGGTCATTATGGAGTACACTTTGAGATCTTTTATACAGTGTTCCGGTGCTTTTGTTCTTTGCTTGGCCATTGAAGGCGACAAACTGGTAGTAACCCTTCAAACAAGCTAAATTCTCTGAACTCAGGACCGGGAGCTTTATGACGTTGTTTCATTGAGGCGATTTTAGAAAAAAATATACATTAGCAAAAAGGTAGTAAGTAAGTAGGTACCTACCTTAATTAAAAGTGGATAGTCACAAAAAAAAATTATAATGTTTTCTTAGGTTTTCTCGTCAAACACTACAGGGTGCACTCTAATTCGATAGCGGAACTTTAAGTAGGCTCTCTACTGATCAATACAAACAACTTGTACTAGGTGGCGAAAAAAATGGAACGAAAAAAATTTCAGCTGTTTCATACATTTGGCGTAGTACTGAGTCGACCTTTTGTATGAAACAGCTGATATTTTTTTCGCTCCTTTTTTATCGACATACCTAGTACAAGTTGTTTGTATTGATCAGTAGACAGCCTTCTTAAAGTTCCGCTATCGACTTAGAGTGCACCCTGTATTTATTTGGTTAAAAAAAGCAAGTTTCACTATGGCTAAACCAGTTTTGACGTTGCCTTAGGTCTGCCGGACGTAACTCGTGGTATAGCCACTGCACTGATTTAACACTCGTTTTGTTTGTCATTCAAGACTACCGCGACCACAAAGCCCTGCAAAGGTCTCAAAACGTTGGCAAAAATGTAAAAGATAGTAAGGTGTAGCCTGTACAGTGCATGTCCCACTAGCTGGGCAAAGGCCTTCTCTCAGAGAGAGAGTTCGAGCTTAATCACCACGCCTGCTTCATTGGAGGATTAGCGATTTTCGCGTTAAAGTTTCCACGCTCAGGTTTCCTTACGAAGTTTTCCTTTACAGTTAGCGAGTGGTATTGCTACTACAATTTGACAAATGTACGTAACTTTGAAATAAATTTAAGTAGGTACGGTCGGCCACAGCCACAGATACCCCATGGCAGCTCTTACTGCGCGCGGCATAAGGGCGCCAATCGAACAAAAAGGGGTATCCTAGCCTGTGGCCGACTGTACATGCCGGGAATCGAACCTGGGTCTCTCGCTTCCAAGTCCATAGTCCTACCACTAGGCCACCACTGCTCATGTCCGCACCGCACCGCTGGCAAAAATTTAAAAAACAAAATAATAGTTATTTGTTATGAAAGAAAGCAAAATTATTGTTTGCGGCGAGTGCTTGTATTGAATACCGAGCTAGCGAAGGTTTCTAAAATTGAGCCACGAGCGTAGCGAGTGGTCCAAAAAAAGAAACCTGAGCGTAGCGAGGTATTCAGAAGCTCGAGACGCAAATAACATTGCATTCGTGCGAACCACAAAACTTTTCATGTCACATAGGTAGGTGGGTACCTACATAGAGGTTAGTGAAATGAGTTTCCTTCTTCACAAATGAGTATGTGGCGTTGCCTAGCAACGGGTTGTTGATTACAAATCGTGTCTTCTTGAAGTGTCATAAAATCAACAACCCGTTGCTAGGCAACGCTGCAAGTTGAAGGAGTTCCTTTTTTATTAGGGCGTCGAGTTCAAGTTTCGAAGCGCACAAAAATACAAAGCGGTTTAAAAAAGGATCTTCTACGATCGCATGTTTAAAGTAACAGCGTACTTTCCGAAAAAAATATTATAAATTCGATAAAAGAGTAGGTAAATTTAATTTAAAAAAATGTAGCCTCAACGTATTTACGTTATCACCGTGCCAACCTAATTGCCAAGTGGAGCGAAAAGATACATTGAGCCCTATTGATGTTCCCAAAAGGTATTTTTAATTACAATTTCAATAAATCTTGCCTAAGTTCACAAGAAACGAAACACGAAGCACGAGGTCCGGGAAAAAAGATCGGATTAAATTAAAAGTACTTGCGTAATTAAAAATAAGGTCGACCGATATCGATGTTTTTCCAACAATTTTTCGTAGTTGAGTCCTTTACTAATCTTTCTACGTAGCTTGCTCATGAAAATAATTATAACAGAATAATATAATCAGCTTATTGTCCGATTAACGCCCTTATGCCGCGCGGGATAAGAGCTACTAGAGGGTATCCTAGCGTGTCGCTGACTGTCTGCAATCGGCTTTATGCATTTGCAATGCGGATACCCACTATTTGAGAATTTCAACAGGCTGTTTTTTTATCGACCCCTCGTTTATGACCAAATATGCAATGGAGTGGAATCAAATGCCATAAATACATTATTTACATTCAACGTCAAAATATTATCTAAAGAAAAAAAAGTATATAAATCAGACACTTATCTAACACTAAGTATCTAGCTACTTTTTTTTCTCCAGCTTCACTAGCTCTGATCGTTCTTGGAGAAGAAGCATGGTAAAGAAACTCCAAGGATCTCGTGCTTAAAAAATAACACATTGGTAAGTGTGGTGATCGTGCGCTGAACTGGTTTAGTGCCAGACTTCTTTGTCATTTGGATGCTTTTTCCACCCGTTAAAATCTCGAGTTACGAGTACATAATACGAAAACGCAGCAGCAGGTGGATCCATCCAGCACGCATCCCACCGCGCCCATTACTGCGACGACTGGAGAATGGTCACGATCCTCAGAATTGAGGGACCGATCCAGAAGAAGAATAATACGAAAACGTGTTTTTGTCGAAAGCCTACTTGAGTTCGATCTTGAGTAGATGACTATTAATGCAAACCTAAATCAGTGGGTTATTTAAAATATAATAGGTAGGTGGGCAGAACTTTTTATTAATCAGTTTGTTGCCCTGTGCGATAGCGTGGAACTAGGTGACGAACAGTCTGAAGCAATAAACATACATACCTAGTTAGTAATTATAAGCCGTGCCAATAGAGAAACGATATGAAAATGGCGGCGGGTACCTATGGTAAGGTCTGAAAAAGAGGTTACGAAAATACGATTTCGGTTCATACCTAAAACTTTCTTACATTTTTGGTTAGGAAATATTGTTTTACGATGCTTTCTTTATTGTTTAGGTAATTGTTCTACGTTGGGTTTGTTTGTGATTAAACAACAATCTTTATAAAAATAAGATCAAAAATATTAAAACGTAGTAAATAATACAAACTTCAACAAATAACAACACTTAACGTAAACTACAATATTGAAATAACTCGACTAACATTTAAAAAATCAATAAGAGGCGAACGTATTTTGGCGTGTTTTATTAACCAAGCGTAGGTGACTAATCAGGACTGCCTAAAATGACTTTGCTAACGTTACGTGTGAGTATAGACGGAGATATGATTAAAGCGAGAGGGCGCGAGAGTGGCCGCCATTTATATTGCATTCGTAGAAAATCCAATCCTGGAATCCAAACCTTAGGTCTTAAAAATAGTTAAGCCTCGCGTTGAGAAATCGCAGGAGCGTTTTTTGCTAAAAACGCATCCAAAAAAAAGATATGATTTTTTTTTACTGGCGGCGCTAGTTGTGAGGGTTTCACTACGCCTTGCCGAAACACGTTTCACCTAGTTACACTTCACCTATGACGTCTCATCTAACCTACGGTAGAACTAACGTTCGATTCATCTAATGTTTGTTTTAACTATAACCATTTGTTCGAAGCTACACTTCACCTAATTACGATTCAACTAAACACAATTCATCGAAGTATCATTTGTTCGATGTTCACCTAATAATAACTAGTGGTTCGCCCCGAACTATGAACTCGCGAGTGAACTGTTGCTAACACCATTTGCGCAGGCGCGGGCGCGCATTGCATATAAACTTTACAACCCCATATCTCAGCAACCCCTCGACCGATTTGGCTCATGTTCGAACTTAAAAATTCTTTTGATTTCATTTACCCGCCTACCAAATTTCATAACGATCCGACCAATTTACTCAAGTTATCGTCGAACGAACATACATACATACATACCTACATACAAACATACAAACGCCGGATTGTTCTAGTCGACTCGGAGAACTTCGCTCGCTTCGCTCGCTCGTTCAATTACTCTATACGTGCAGTACAACTAAACACCATTCATCGAAGCACTATTACGTCGATTGTTATTAGACAGTTTCGCAGCAGCAAGTCCAACCCAACGACACGACACCTCATCTATTCAAATCGGTTCGAAGGTGGAACATAGGAACGGAAATACATACGTACGTATGTACATGATGGTGAAAAACATAACCCTCCTTTGGGCAGTCGGTTTAAAATTGAAACATGTTACACTAGTGGTTCGCCCCGAACTACGAACTCGCCATGAAAACGCGATGCAGGCGGAACGCGACGCTGGCGGAAAGCGATGGGGCCGCCAACATTCGATCAAATGACATATAGATAAAACAACATTAGACTAAATAATTCCTAGATGAAATAAGCTCTCGGACTAATGACATTCGGTGAAATGAACCAAAGGTGTAATGTCATTCGGTTAAATGAAGTCTAGTTCACTGCACAGCACTTCCACTGCACTTTCAAACATTGTGGATGATATTTTGACGGCCTCCGATCGAGGAAATGGCACACTATTGGTTCTATTAGATTACACGCGGGCATTTGACTGCGTTAACGTTAACCTCCTCTTATCTATTTTGGGAAATATTGGTTTCTCGGACTCTACATGTCTTTGGTTTAGGTCATACTTCTCCAATCGCAGCCAAATTGTAAAGTGTCTAAACGACCAGGGATCAACCTCTAAATCGGAACCGCTTGCCGTGAACCGTGGCGTTGTGCAAGGATCCATTCTCGGGCCGACTTTGTTCTCGGTCTATACAGCTAGCATTGGCACTTCAATCCAGCACACAGGATATCATCTATATGCTGACGACACACAAATATATGTACACACGCCCGTCACTCTACCCAACCTGACTGATTCCATAGATAAGCTCAATCTAGACCTAGAAGCCATAGCACAATGGTCTGTTCAGCGCGGCTTGATCCTCAATCCAAGCAAAAGCGTTGCTCTTGTTTGCGGCACGGGGCACCAGGTACGAACTCTGAAGGCAATGGACCCTAACATTAAGGTTAACGGCGCAACTGTGCCTATACATGAAAGCGTCCGCAACCTGGGCCTTGTGATGGATGGGAGTCTGCGATTTGAGTGTCATGTGCAGCAGAAAGTGGGTAAGTGCTTTGGTTCCCTCAAAACATTGTATAAAATAAGACAATTTCTTCCCACCGACATTCGATATCAACTGTGTAATAGTCTGGTCTTATCGCAATTAAACTACTGCGACACGGTTTACGGTCCCTGTATTTACAAAAAGACTGCCTGTGCAATCCAGCGTGTTCAAAATGCATGCATGCGCTACTGTTATCCCATTCCAAAAAGAGACCACATAACTCCCTATCTTGTATCCAAGGGAATCCTAAACATGGAAAACAGTAGAGCATTAAAGTTTGGATGCTTCTTGTTCAACTTAGTAAAAACACGCACACCAAAATACTTGCATGACAAATTAAAATGGTCGCCTAGAGCACGAAGAGCATTGTTACTCACACCCAAACACTCTCTCAGCCAAACCAAGGGTTGCTTCAAGATTGCCGCATCCAAATGTTGGAATGTTTTACCACCACCTATACGAACCGCTCCAACTCTACCAACATTTAGGATTAAGTATCATAAATGGCTTTTATCTAAGCAATCCTTGGCTTCCGGTATCTTTCCCGTTCAATAATTTATTACTAAGTTAATCACCTTCAGTGCTAAGCAGAGTCTACTTGATTGTTATTGTTGTCTGTTGTTTGTTTCTGGCACATTGTTATTTTTATTACTATGTAGTGTAACTAGTGTAAGCATTGATCTCGCTGCGGTATAATTTTGAAAATGTTAAAATGCCAAAAATAAAGTATTATAATTGTGATCTTTAGTGCCAGCAATTATACCTAGGTATATTTTAGGTTAGTTAGTTAGGTATATTTTAGGTTAGTTCAGGCTATGTCCGAAAACCGGCAACTGATTGCACCTACGGATGCACATTAGTTACAAGCCGAGACATAATGCCTTTTTGTTTCCACTTAAAATATTACTGTATTTGTGAGTACTATGTTCGTGTTTAGTATAAGTGAAAATGTAAATTTTATTTGTGGAAATGAATAAACATCTTCTATTCTATTCTATTCTATTCTAGTTTAAGTGACATTGGATGATACGTCATAGGTGAAGTGTAACAAGGCGAAATGTAATTCGGCAAGATGTAGTGAACCCAGTTGTGGGTTGAGACGTATGGCGTCCTAATATAGACAAGTGGAGCGAATAACAAATTAAAATAAATGGGCAAAAATATTTCGTGGACGAACGATGAGGCGGGAAAATGCATCTGTCTGTCAAATATTAAAAAGCCCGCGGGTAAAAAAAAGGTTCGGAAATTTTTAAGGAAAAAGAAAAAGTCGCATTACCGAACACTTTGCCTTTATCAAAATGGAAAATACTTGAGTACGGTAACACATCGCCGTTTAGTAACAAAATACTCAATGTTTTGACTGTAGTTTGTTATCAAACAATTAATTGATTGTTAAGAAATAGACGAAATTAGAGAATCAGTTAGGTTGACAAAGTATCGGAATATAAATAGAATAGAAGGAATGCCTATCTATCAGATTGATTCACGGGTTTATAATATGATAGCTCCCCATATAATTATACCCCTAACAATACCATACATACAACATCTACATACCTATAATAGGATCTACGCCCAGGTAAAAATTGTAGAGCAAAATTGTCATAAGTATGTTTTGCAGAATAACAAAAGATAACAGTGAATAAAAATAATACTTAATACTTTGATAATTTGCCATTAAACTTGAACTAGAGCAGTGAACTATGGACACAGATTAACAAAAAACAATTCTAGTAAAGTAAAAAAAAAACCTTACATAAATGACTGAAATTTAAAGGTATTTTAAAAAAAACCTGTGTGATACGAGTGCTTTCTTCTTTTTGGCCGTAAATTTTCAACACAAGACTATTCTTAGATATTGTTTTAAGTAGAAATCGTATGACAATTAGACACCAGATATATTTAAGTCTACAAGAATTTATTAATCGAATAAGCACCAGTTCATGGATTACACATTAGCTACATGTGTATTGGTTATCCTCTCCATAATGTGAATACATTTTCACATTAACAGCCCTCGAAAATGAACCTAAATAATTGAGTATCATATTACATCTGATAGTTTGATCCTAATTCATTTCGTAGAGGCATAACATAAAAAGAACCCCTTTTAGTTGATTAAATAGCCAAAGCATTTTACATTATTGTTTATTTTGTGTGTGGCATGCAGCAAATATCAAAGTGTGAAGGGCAGGCTATCAATCCACTCTGCCACCTCCGCATCGGCCTCCGTTGATCTTTTGGATCCCTCCCTCTATGGACCACTGCGCGTATTTATTTACAATCAAGTACATTACAGTATTTATTTACAACAAAGAAAAGATTCAATAACTTCAATACCTGTTTTGGAATTCAGTGGAATAAATTGACTCCATAGTCCATAGGGCCTACTATCGGCTTTGCTAGGTGTTATTTAATTAACGACATCTAAACTGATTTTAGTTTTTTAATTATCTGAAGCCAAAAAAAAAAGGAAACTTGTACGAGTAGCTATTTTGAGTGTTAGGATTTTGACATACGACTTTTAGATACATTCGACGTACCCTACACTGCTATGGGATCGGAACTTGGAACCCAAATGCAGTAACTCACTAATTGAAATGCAGATTAGGCTTATTCAAAATTGCCTAGGCTAGGCATGTTAGTGGTCTGTTTGCAATTTATTACCGCGACTCGACATTGTTGATTAAATACTTGGCATTCCTATTCATAACTAATTTTGCGCTAATCACAATTTGTTCGTTTATTCAAATTAGTATGCCTTAAAAAGTTAACTACAAGTTGAACATTTTGATATTTGATAAATAGTAGATTGCTCTGCTATTTATCAAATAATTAATCGGGATTACCTACTTGCCTATTTCAAGAAATAAGACATTATTAAAGCTACATTTATCCGCGACTTCATTCGCAAACACAATTATTTTTTGGTATTTTTTTACATTTTGTTATGCTATTCGGGACTGAAACAAAACAAAAATCATAAAAATTGGTCCTTCGTCCGTGATATAAATGGTGTAACTTCCTTCCTGTTATACAGGCTGGCCAGCCCCGGATCTAGGATTTATCGGAGGGGGGCCAAAATCTTGACATTGGCGCCCCTCCCCAGAATTTGAGACTAATCAATCAAAAAAGTTAAAACCGTTGTAAAAAAATAACCATTTTGTTAACCTTTAATGGAAATATTTTATATAAATAACACAAATAGAGAAATAGACAGACAAAATACTTTGTAAAATTGAAAGGGTATAGACGCCCGAAAATTCACATATTTCTTGTAAGGAAATAAATGAAGGCTGATAACTTGTTGCTGTGAATTCGAAAGCTTTATTTTATGTTCGATCTGAATTTTTGTTACGGCATTATGTTAATAATCTTGTATTTTTTTTAAAGAGCGTGAGCAGCGCGTCCGACAATTCTCCAACTACAATTTTATAGTACCCTAAAATTCAAGTCTTTTTTCTTAAATAAAAGCAAAACAAAATAAGATTTGAGCCCCTTAGCCCCCACCCTGAATCGGTTACTGCTCCCCTTTTCAGACTATCACTGTCCGAAAATTTGCTTATCAAATTGGTCCGAGTAAAAAACGGCGCCCGAAAAATTACAGATTCAGATTCAAGCCATCATGGCTTGAATTTGCTGCTTTTTGACTTTGCCCCCCCTAAATCCTGGGCTGATTTTGGCGCCCCCTGAAACTGCTTGGATCATTTCATGCTAGCTAGGTTACTTAGCTATTCTCATGACTTTCATTCGTCAATTTTTTTTTTTGTTTTTGTGACAAAAATTAATAGACAAGTTTTTAACCACTTTTTGTTTTTTTCTGAAGCACTAACCCGTGCTAGGGAATATTTTAAACATTTATAATAAGTTGAAAAAATTCACTCGGGACAGGACTTGAACCCGCAACCTCTCGCATACCGATGTTTAAGACAAGTTTTTACCCGACTACGCGAAGCAAAAAGGAGGGTTATGATTTTAGCAGCGTATGTATGTATGTATGTATGTATGTATGTATGTATGTATGTATGTATGTTTGTGTGTTCATCTGTTCCCTCGCAGAGCCTAAACTACTCGACCGATTTCAACAAATGAGGTGTCGTTGGATTCGTCTTAATCACCCAGGTAACATAGGATAGTTTTATTTTGAAAAAAACCAAGATGGCGGCTGTGCTGCGCCCTAAAGTGGTGGACCTAAAAATAAAAATTATCGGATACCATCGTCATGGGTATCAAATGAAAGGACTTTAAAAGACCTTTTCAAAAATGTATAACACATGTAGCGTCAACATAACAAATAGAACAAAAAATTCCAAAATGTGTTTTTTTTCTTGGTTCTATTTTAGGTGATCATCCAAAATAAAGAACTAAAAAGCTCAAAAAAAAATAGAAGTTAAAAACTATCGCCATCGGTTTATCAAATACGAATGTGGTGTCCTCCGACTACGATTAATTATCTAAGTCTATTTTAAGGATAAGAAGGTCTTGTTTTAAGCCTTTTAGTAGTCGGGTTTTAGTTTTTAACTTCTATTTTTTTACCCGACTACGCGAAGCAAAAAGGAGGGTTATGATTTTAGCAGCGTATGTATGTATGTATGTATGTATGTATGTATGTATGTATGTATGTATGTATGTATGTATGTATGTATGTATGTATGTATGTATGTATGTATGTATGTATGTATGTTTGTGTGTTCATCTGTTCCCTCGCAGAGCCTAAACTACTCGGCCGATTTCAACAAATGAGGTGTCGTTGGATTTGTCTTAATCACCCAGGTAACATAGGATACTTTAATTTTGAAAAAAAACCAAGATGGCGGCTGTGCTGCGCCCTAAAGTGGTGGACCTAAAAATAAAAATTATCGGATACCATCGTCATGGGTATCAAATGAAAGGGCTTTAAAAGACCTTTTCAAAAATGTATAACATATGTAGCGTCAACATAAAAATAGAACAAAAAATTCAAAAATGTGTTTTTTTTGCCCTTCTTGGTTCTATTCTGGGTGATCGTCCAAAATGACTTACTAAAAAGTTCGAAAAAAAAAATAGAAGTTAAAAACTAAAACCCGACTACTAAAAGGCTCAAAACAAGAGCTGTTCATCCTTAAAATAGACTCATAGATAATTAATCGTAGTCGGAGGACACCACATTGGCATTTGATAAACCGATGGCCTCCGACTACGATTAATTATCTATGAGTCTATTTTAAGGATGAACAGGTCTTGTTTTGAGCCTTTTAGTAGTCGGGTTTTAGTTTTTAACTTCTATTTTTTCACAAACTATACCACAGGTTTTACCTTCTTACGAGTAGGAAGCTGGGCACCCTTGCCTAAGTAACTTTAAGGTCTTTGTACAATTTTATCATGAAATAAATTACTATTAGGTACTATGTCGAACGGTGCGGTAGAGCGGTGGTGGCCAAGTGGGTAGAACAATGGACTCGGAAGCGAGAGACCCAGGTTTGAATCCCTGTGCGGGCATGTACCTATGACTTTAATTTATTTCAAAGTTATGTATATTTGTGAACTTTTAGTAGCAACACCACTCGATGACCGTGAAGGAAAACATCGTGAGGAAACCTGAGCGTATGAGGCATTATACCCTCAACGCAAAAATCGCCAACCCGCATTGAGCACGCGTGGTGATTAAGCTCGAACTCTCTCTCTGAGAGAAGGCCTTTGCCCAGCTAGTGGGACATGTACAATTTTACAGGCTACATCTTACTATGTCGAACGTGAGAATCTGAATAACGTCGTCGGTCTGCAGCTTTCTGTGTGGCATTGGGACAACTTTTTTCATCAGAACACTTGGCCTGGGAGGTCGAGCCGATGGAATCCAACACAAACGGGCGGCGTGCTGGATGCCTCTCGACGAAATTAAAAAAGTTACCGTGCTCGTCACCTACCTACTGTACAACTTGTGACATTTTTAGGTAGGTGAATATTTCGTGCCGTGTGGTAGAGACGAGAAGTATTTTTTACTTTTATCAGCAAATAATGTTGGGCTTAATCCGTGACAAATATTCAGAATACGTTTTTTCGAAGAGAAGGTCTAGATAAACGAAAGATAATATTGCAAGTGGAAAGCTATGGGCTCTGCCTACCCCTCTGGGATACAGGCGAGAGTTTATGTACATTATGTATGTGTACTAATGGTTCTGTGATCTGTTGACCTCGCGAGTCTGTCAAGTCTGCGAAACGTTAAGTGGGGGCAGTGTCGAGCCGCTCTGAGCTTCGCCAGACGCGGGACTCGTGTCATTTCTATAGAAGCATATTCGGCTGTTTTTTACTATTTTCGTAGTGCGTGAGCTATTAAAAAACCACGACACACTTTTTATTGTAATTATAACAGCTTAGTCACGCTTTTTCCTTAACTTTTTACGACCAATATGTTCCGTGTTTGTAGTACACCTGTTTTTTCTAAATAATAAACGACATCAATAAGTTTCCACATAAAAATGACTGACTGAATATACTACAGGGTGCAATCGAATTCGTTAGCAGAACTTTTAGTAGGCTGCACTTTAAGAGCGGGGGGGTAAAGCTAAGTGAACGCACTTCAAATTAAAAATTCGCAATGTTTGAGATTGTTTGTCGAATTCACTAAAATACTATAGATTCTAGGCTATATACTTGATCAGCATGTGGGACGAATACCTAATTGCTAAAAATTGACTCGATAGAAAAAAATCACGAAGTTACCTCTAGTTTTTCGATTTTTTGCTTTTTTCAATGCCTAAAATAATGATATTGCAACCAGACCACCTTGAATTAAATAATACAGTGATTAACACGTCAGTAGGGGGGAGAACATTTTTTGGTGTCATACAGATATTTATTTAAATTAAATATCAAAGAAATGGCGCAGGCGTCAAGTTATTCTAGACAGATTTTGTGTATGCCCTCTCCGTCGCACGCGCTTTTTGACCTATTCTTTGTTTCGTTGTTCGCTGATCGCCTCAGTCACGAGCGCTCTGTTGAGACGAGTGGTCTATGCCTGCCGGCGCTCCGTCCGCGACCCGTAATTAATCTTAATATTTGAAACAAAGTCGTGTTAGTTACACCATTTATAACTCGAGAACGGGTGGACCGATTTTTATGATTTTAGTTTTGTTGGATTTCTCTCTGCCCCGAATAGCAGAATAACTATTAAAACAACGGAA
The DNA here is from genome assembly GCA_949319315.1 of Zelleria hepariella. NCBI lineage: Eukaryota > Metazoa > Arthropoda > Insecta > Lepidoptera > Yponomeutidae > Zelleria > Zelleria hepariella. Next base: position 12,679,751 of record OX439392.1, on the reverse strand, counting down.
AAACTCACGAGAAAAAAACTAAGTCTGCGCGGACTAAGTCGCGGGCAAAAGCTAGTTATTTATATTGTTTTTCTTGTAAAAATATCGTTAGCTGTTTAGACTTATTAATTAAGTTTTAGTAATAAATAAACCTAAATTTAAGATATATTTATAGTGTCGTATTATTATTGCGTAATAAAGAGACTGTGGCCCGGTTTCTGAGTTGAGAATTTTGCTAAGCAAATGGGTAAGTATCGTCCTGTCTCTGCAGATTTCTCAGAAAAGAGCGTGACAGAGCGATACGTAAAGTATGTGCTTATTAAAATTCTCAACTCAGAAACCGGGCCTGTTTGTTTTACGCCAAAATGGGAAATAAAAATAACAAACGACTCAAGTGTTCGTTTAGCAATAAGCGACCTATAAACTTCACAACCCACTGATAGTTTTTCATTACAGTCACAATTCAAAGATAACAATAAAAAAATATTCTTTTATTACCATTTGAAGATTATTCGGATTGTGGTGCAAAGTCACCCCGCTAGGTGCAAAGCTGGGTGCAAAGACGAGACTATTCCATTTTCCCCCACTAGAGTTCCCCCACTGGTGGGAAAAAATGGAATTGCACAAAAAATATTCCATTTTTCCCCACTGGCCACCCCACTGAGTGGCTGGTGGGGAAATTGGAATTTTTATTCAATTTTCCCCCACCAGATATTTATAGACAAGACATTGGCGAGGCCAACTCATTACAATGATGCAGTCACTGTAGCCTAGCCTAATTTTATAATTAATCGGCATAAATAAAACTAATTTGTTAACTTTACCTACTAATTTGTTTATTTGTATTTAAAAATATACAGGGTGGCCCAAACATAGACGTCAAGCGAGAAAATCTAGATAGCTGACACCGAGGGCTACCCGAATCACCCCCATGTATGTTCAGCCATTTTTTGTCGTTTAGAAGTTATGAGGCTTTTAAGGTTTTTTTGAAATAAATTACCTAGCATTCGATTTTATTTTTTAACTTTTATTTCTTTCGTCTTTTCAGCATTTTTTTTTATTCTTTAGAGTCTCAGATAAATTATCTATCACCAAAAAAATAATGATCAGCTATGGACTTTTAGAAGATACCGGAACTTTGATCCAAAGTCCAAAAATGTTGTTTTCAAGAAAACATCACTGAAATTGTTAGTATGGGGAAAAAAATAAGTAGAGGTCTGAAGGACTTTTTATTGATTTCAAAAACTTTCTCAAAGCCTCATTCTTTAGAATAATACAAAAAACCTGTCACTTTATGGGACTAAAAGTCCAAGTTCCAGTAATTTGCGATCAAAGTCGAAAAACTGGAGTTGGAAGAAATTTTATTTCAATCGATTTTCATTTATTTTCGTCGATTCGGACAAAAAACATTGCGGATCGGCTTAAAATCATCTGTCGGTAGGATCTGCATTAGAAATTCACGAGGTCTATTATATGGGTCTGTTAGGGTAGTGTGAGTTAAAATTTGCAACTTCGAAAAACTTGTGGAAACTGAGAAAATCGAGTAAAACATCGAAATTTTGGGACTATTTTCACTATTTGCTCTCTAGGGCCAAAATTATGATTTTTTTGCAAACGATGTTTTTTACACACATAAACTGTATTAAATTACCTACAATTTGAGCCTAATTTCAGCTCTATTGACACCATAGAAGACAAGCTATGGCTCTTCGAAAATGACATAATTTCCCCAAACATTGAAATTTTCAAGTTTTACGAGTTGATTTCGTAAAATATTGGAAAAACCTCTTATCCTACGAAGAAAAGTTACTGAAAATACCTTGTAGAAGATTTAATAAGCTTTTATTAAAGCCCAAAACCAAGTCTGTGAGACTAACAGTTCACTCACAATCTCAAAAAAACGAAAAGACGGTAAAATGGGTTACAGAGGCAAAAGACTCAATGTATACAGGGTTATTGGAAATTAGACCGGGATCTTATAAAGGGCATTAGGGGAGGTCATTTGCAACAATATTTACCCCAAAAGTAATATAACCTCTCCGTCCATAGCAAAAAGACTTGTAGATCGTACTTCTTTCTTTTGTCGTTGTTGTGTGTGGATTTGGATTGTGAGTGAACTGTTAGTCTCACAGACTTACATTTGGGCTAAATAAATGTATTACAAAATATTTTCAGTAACCTTTCATAGAGCAAGTGGTTTTGCCAATATTTCGTGAAATCAGTGAGTAAAACGTGAAAATTTCAATTGTCGAGAATAATTGGTCGTCTTTGACGTATCATAGCTTAGCTCCTATGGGGTCAATAGAGCTGCAATTAGATTCAAATTGTAGATAATTTAATACAGTTAGAAAACATCTTTTGCAAAAAATGCATAATTTTGGCCCAGCAGAGCAAATAGTGAAAATAGTCCCAAAATATCGAAGTTTTTCTCGATTTTCTCAATTTCTACAAGTTTTTCGAAGTTGAAAATTTGAATTCAAACTACTCTAACAGACCCATATAACATACCAAAAATGCAGAACTACATCCCGGTCTAATTTCTAAGAACCAAGTATACATTGAATCTTTTGCCTCTGTAACCCATTTTACCTTCTTTTCGTTTTTTTGAGATTGTGAGTGAACTGTTAGTCTCACAGAGTTGGTTTTGGGCTGTAATAAAAGCTTATTATATCTTCCAAAAGGTATTTTCAGTAACTTTTCTTCGTTGGATAAGTAGTTTTTCCAATATTTTACGAAATCAGCTCGTATAACTTGAAAATTTCAATGTTTGGGGATATTAGGTCATTTTCTAAGAGCCATAGCTTGTCTTCTATGGTGTCAATAGAGCTGAAATTAGGCTCAAATTGTAGGTAATTTAATACAGTTTATGTGTTTAAAAAACATTGTTCGCAAAAAATGCATAGTTTTGGCCCTAGTTAAAAAAAGTCCCAAAATTTCGATGTTTTTCTCGATTTTGTCAGTTTCCACAAGTTTTTCTTAGTTGTAAATTTTTACTCACACTACCCTAACAGACCCATATGACATATCAAAAATGCAGAACTACATCACGCTTTGTGAATTTAGCCTCTTTTTTTGTCTTTATCCGGCGGCCAAGTACATTTTTTTTAATACAAATAAACAAATTAGTAAAGTTAACAAATTAGTTTTATTTATGCCGATTAATTATAAAATTAGGCTAGGCTACAGTGACTGCATCATTGTAATGAGTCAGCTTCGCCAATAATAATCTTATCTATAAATAGCTGGTGGGGGAAAAAGGAATAAAAAATCCATTTTCCCCCACCAGCCACTCAGTGGGGTGGCCAGCGGGGGAAAATGTATTTTTTTATGCGATTCCTTTTTCCACCACCAGTGGGGGAACTCTGGTGGGGAAAAATGGAATGGTCCCAAAGACGGACTGGGGTCTTACCGGTACACGATAATAATTCATGGTCTACACAGTATGTACATTGTATATAGGGTATATATAATAATATTATTTAGGTATTCCTCGTTGATATTTTTCCAATGCTTTTATTCCTGAATTTTTTTTTATTCCTGAAACATTTTATAAGGTACGTTCATAGTCATATTATACGCTGTTTTTCATGGTTTTAATGCTGAAGGGTTTTTTGTACTGGTCATTATAAATAACTTTTGTTCTGACATTTAGGTATTTAGGAAAAAAGCTAGTTTGTAATAGAGAAGACTTTTAATTTTCGCTTATTTCGGAAAAAGTGGTCTAGAATTACCAGTACAACAAAAATGTATCTTCCCCTTCGTGCTCTAAAATCACAAAAGTTCTAAATGTGCCAGTATAGTGAAGAGTATTATTTAACAGTTTTTTTGCGTAAGTATACCTACTATGCGCGCGCAAGCATCGTGACATCGAGCTATTTACGCGAGCGAGACGCGCCGACCCGCTTTCTGTGAGGGGGTGGTTTGCGAGACGCGCGGGTGAAATCGTAAATTTTGCTGGCTTTACTCGCACTCTTAAATGCAGCGAAAAAAATATCAGCTATTTCATGCATAATTATTATTATAATAAGGTAGACTTAGTATTGCACCAAATGTATGGAACAGCTGATCCTTTTTTGCTCCATTTTTTTTGCCACCTAGAACAAGTAGTTATGTAGTTGGGACATTTAGGTTTTAGTGAAATGGTACCCAATAATAGGCCTCGCCTATGTTGTTTGAAAAGCCATTGTTTATAACGTTTATAAATGTGTGCTGAAAATGATGAATGATGATGATGATGATAACGTTTTAACCGAAACTATCCTTTGCTAATTGAAATTAAATTAATATTGGACTTTGTTTGAAAATTTATCAAAAACTTGAAGAATCCGACACTTAAAAGTAACCTAATAGGTATTAAAAATTTCCATTACAGAGCTTTTTCTTGAATACCTTCAAATATCTAACTGTTCAAAGCAATATTTGAAATTAAATGGTGTATCCCGTTACAATCCTTTTGTTGGCGTTTAATTTCAATTTATACTTTATATTAGCTTTTACCCCTTCTTCGCTCATACGTAGAGTTCGGTAAGAGATGGTAGAAAAAAAACCTCTTGGTAATGTCTACATTGTTAGAATCAGAATCAGGATCAAGATTCAAAATGTTTTATTCAATATGCCATAGATAAATTATTTACATTGAACGTCAAAATATTATCTGAAGTAAAAAAAAGTATATAAATCAGATACTTATTACTATCGTTCTTGGTTACATTGTTCATTCATTACAATTTGTGCCATATTTAGGAGAAATGTTCATTTTATGCCAAATTATTACCAAATATTAAACTTCTTGGTATAACGATTTGAAAAATCCATGCGATTCAGAATGAGAACCTAAAAAATAATAAATGACACGTCAGCCTACAAAAATAGTCTTAGGGTGGTATTGATAGTCGTCTGAGATCACCTTGAGCTCAATCTCAAGTAGGGGAACTCAGAAAAGTCAAATGCTAATCATCAAACTTGAGTATCTATCAGCATATTACTAGACACTATCTTGAGATTGATATTGACATTAGCCAAGGCTTGACATTAGCATTTGACTTTTCTGAGATCACCTACTTGATTTCGATCTTGAGTCGACGACTCAATTACCCACTCACCCTAAATTAAGGCTGGAAGATAGTAGTTTGGCGGGAAATTCAAAATTTTCACAGTTTTTTACATTTTGTAGCTAAACTGAGCTATTTTTGTTCAGAGATTTTTCGTTCGCGAGCATAAAACCGTATTCTTTTCATTATTGTAAACAACAGAACAACAATAATTCAGCCGATTATGTGTTCTGGTCTACGACAAGTTTTTTGGGCAGTACCACTGCTTCGACCAGAACACATAATCAGTATCTATTAAACCCTTAATTATTTTAATAGATACTGATTTGTATCACTTTACAAATAAACCGTCACACACATTTTCTTGCCATCATTATACCTATTGTATTCACAAACGGCTTTACAGCCTCATTTTAAAAGGATGTTTCCCTCAATTAGATTTGTATGTTTTCATTCTGTTTATTTTCATTATTGATAGATTTTGAAAACCATACTTTATTACAAGCTCTTCTATTTATCGTATGGGATAATGCCAGGGTTAAAAAATAAGAAATAAAAAAAAACAAATTTTACATTCTTCGATTTAATTAAGTCCAATAAAAATCTATCCTTCAAAGTAATTTTCAGTACTTTGACTGTACTCAGAGGAAAATGTAAATCATACCTACCTATCCTAACACTTATTTTTAGAAACGATTTAACTACTTATTTTAAATAAGTCTAGGCCTGTGGGTAGAGTTTAGAATTCACCAGCTGCTTGTTTTAGTTAGTTTAATTGAAAATTAATTAAGCAAGCTTACGAGTACCTTTGCCATTTTTTTTTTTTCGGCTGGCAACCCCAGCCCGAACAGCTGTTAGCTCCGTGAAATAATTTAAGTTTTTAGATAAATCATAGTTTTAATTAGTGTTTATTATCTTAGACTATTAAAGAATAACGTGTTATCACTGTGTACATTAAAATACACAAAAATAATAGTGTAAAATAAGCTACGGAGGCAAAATCGGAGAACGGCCAACTGAACTGTCAAATTTCGAACAGCAACGGAATATATTTGGCGAGTATTGTTGTTTTTTCCAACATTGCACCTAGTTTTACATAAAACTTACCTATTCACTTACTGTACAATACCTCTCATACGTGAGATACGTCCCACACACGCACTCAGGCACCGTTTTGGCTCTTTTTAGCTTGACAATAGGTGGAAGCAAAGTTGACGACAAAACTTCAGCCTCAGACAGCAAAAACTCACACTTTACAGCCTTCCACACGTACACACCACTTGCTACTTGCAAATAGCATCTTGCACGGTCAGACACTGACACCGATTCCCGGTATTTTTCAGCATGATGACTCGCAGCAGGACCGTACGAGATTCTGAAATGAGGCTGAAGGCGACTCTGCTCGAGCTTAAGGCAAGCAAGGAACTATGCGACAAGCTGCTGCAAGAGAGGGAAGAAAGTGAAGTGGAAATACAAAAACAAAACCAGAAGACTTCACTTCTTAAAGAAGAACTAAGCGTGATGGACATCCAGTGCCAAGATCTCAGTGCTCAGCGAGACGAACTACAACTTCAAATCGACTCATACAACAAGTGCCACAGTGTTCACGACATGGCCCTGCACAGAATTCACTCTCTCGAACACCAGCTTGCCGAGGCACACGGGCAGTTGCAACATATCAGTGAACAAAATGTACAAAGAGAAAGTATGAACACTCTTTCATTGTACAATGAGATCATGGGTGATAACGCTAGCATACCAATTGTGGACCTAACATCTGCCAGCGAGAAGTCGTATACTACCACTATGAATAGTGCCACTAAGTTCAAGAAGTATATAAAAACTAGTAAGTACATTCATAAGGTACAAAAACTTGTGAAGAAAAATAGGAAGAGCCTTAACAATGTTCCTGTCCACCGGCAGAGAATACAGCTTGCTACACAAGTAGCCGAGTGTCAGAAGGAGCTGTATACTACCAAAGTGGACTACGAACTGCAAATCGCAGAGTTAAAAGCGCAAGTAGAGTACTTTCAACTACAACTACTAGATATAACATGTAAGTACTCAAATGTACAAATAGAATATAACAACTGCATCACATCAGTGAACGGGTTGATCGCACTAAGTAAAGACAACTTGCAACTGGTTGAGTCCAACATAAATCAGAACAATGATGACACCGAGGACCGATCAATACTGTCGTCCCTGCCACCACCGAGCGACCAGTCTGGAAGTCCGGCCTCTCTACAGCTGGACTCCGTCGAGACACAAAGCGTTGAGCTGTGTGGACGATCTCGCCGCCGCAGCCGCCGCCGTCGCCTCCGTCGTCGCCGTGAACCATGCAGTGTTCCAGAGACACCGGCCCCTGTACAGCTGGATCCGGTATACCTGCCTGACACAGAGACAAGCGAACTGCCTACAACACCGAGTGCGACAAAGGGACACAGCACAAGATCTCCCCCTGTCAGGACTCTGGAGAAACAAGAAGAAACCTGCTTTGAAGATGCTAAATTTAAGACATTTATTTACTCAGATCAGTTAGGGGTAGGTTTAGGCAGTACATTAAAAAATAATTTAAACCAGCAGGTAGAGAATGTCTGTATGCCTAACGCCACATACATGCACTTAGTAAACTGCATGCTAAGTAAAAAATATGACCAGAACTGTACAATAGTGTTTTTAATGGGGAACAGCGCAGGCGTCAAGAAAGATGATTTAATAAATTATTTTAACTCAATAATAGCTCTTCAAGTAAAGAAAATCATCATCTGCGCTTTTCCCTATTCTAGGACACTATCTGATGAACAAAATTACAGGGTGCATGAGTTAAACACCCTTATGTTTAATTTGACCTTTGGTCATCGTGACCAAGTACATTTATTTGATACGAATAAGTTTATTCGCAACTTTGTATTGACTAGGGATACTATGTATGTACCTCTTTCTTCAAAGAAACAGCTTGCCACTTTGTTGGCATTCAATATTTATGACCCCATTATTGTTAATACAATAAAACAGGGAACTGTAATAAATAGGGTAGCTTACTCAGAGATTGCAAAAAAACCTCGTAGTTGTAATGTAGGTAGGGTAAATTTAGCTGCTAATTTAAACTGTCAGCGCCGACTACAGAGGAGCCCCCCGTAAGAAAACTGGTTGTAGGGAACCAAAATCTACAGGGGGGTTTTTCTGTTAAGTTACTTGAAATTGAGCTGTTCCTGCAGACATTTAATTTAGATGTACTTTGCATCACAGAGCACTGGCTACTAGAGCCTCAAATGAATTTAGCTATACATAACTATCAAATAGCCAGTTGTTTCAATAGAAACTTTGCAGTACACGGGGGATCCTTACTTTTAATAAAAAATGGCCTTAAATACAAAGAACGCAAGGACATTTGCAAACTTTCTGTTGAAATGGTGGTGGAACTTTCGTGTGTTGAACTGGACAAACATATTATTATAGGCGTATATAGACGAGGCAAAGGCGATTTCAGTACATTTCAAGATGTAATGGAGGATGTGTTAAAAATGGCCTCCAGTTGTAATAAAAAAATTGTGGTCTGTGGTGACTTTAATATAGACTTGCTCGTAGATTGTACTCTGCTTTCTAAACTATCAATATTCCTTAAGTCATTTAATTTAACTAATGTTTTTTTGGAGCCAAGTAGAATTACAGAAACCACGGCCACTTGCTTAGATAATTTTTTCTGCGATTGTGATTATTTAGACTCCTTGCCTTCCTTTGGCGCTACAACCCTTTGTGGGTCTTGGCCTCCTCCACAGTAGATCTCCATTTGTCTCTGGCCCTTGCCTCTTTTCGCCAGTTGGTGTATTTGCCCATCTTCCTGAGGTCTTCTTCTATGCAGTCAATCCAACGTTTTTTGGGCCTGCCTCTTGGTCTCTTCTGCTGTGGTTTCCATTTGCTCATTACCTTTGCGGCTCTGGTGTCTGGCATTCTCTCCAGGTGACCGGCCCATCTAAGACGCTGCGACTTACAGAACCTGACGATGGTTTCTCGCTCCATAAGCGCATCCAGCTCATGGTTCATTCGAGAGCGATATGTGCCATCTGGTTCTCTCACAGGACCAAAGATTTTCCTCAACACTTTGCGCTCGAAGATGGAAAGTTTTTGTTCGTCTCTCTGTGTTAGTGCCCAGGTTTCACAGGCGTAAGTCACAACTGGTCTTATAATGCTGCGATAGATGGCGAGCTTGGATCTTCTGCTGAGCAGTTTCGAGCCCAGTAGCTTACTACACGAGTAGAAGCACCGGTTTCCTGCTAGTATCCTGGCCTTAATCTCCTCGTCAGTTTTGTTCTGGGCGGTCAAGGTGGATCCCAGATACTTGAAACTGCCAACTCCCTCGATGGTGCTGGCACCAATCAAAACATTTTGCAGTGGTTCTGGACACCGTGTTGTAGATTATTTAGACTCATTAACTGTAAATTGTTTGAAATCGGACCATAGTGGTCAAATTGTTTACTTTCCAATAGATTCAAAAAAACCTGAGCAAACCATTATTTGTAGGCCCATAACCATCAAAAAGTTAGATGCTTTTAAACTAGACCTACAATGTAATTTGCCTAGTCCGAATAGTTTACAAATTGCAAATAATCACTACAGAGACTTTTTCAAAGTCGTTTCAGATAGCTTTGACAAAGTGTTTAAGCTGAAAAAATTTGTCACAGGTAATAAATCAGGATTTAGTGAGTGGGCAACAAAGGGCATTCGAAATAGCAGGAATACACTTTATTCACTATATGAGAAGAAAACTTATACGTACGATCCCCGTTTTCTAGAATATGTTAAAAAATATCAAAAAATATTTAGGGCCGTCTGCCACAAAGCTAAATGTGCACACATAAAGGATACTATAGACAAATCAGCAAATAAATCTAAAACAATTTGGACTATTATAAATAGGGAAACGGGTAAAACTAAAACAGGCGAGCGCGAATTTTCACTAAATATCAACAATGAGGTAATAACATCAAATGAGGATATAGCCACGGCATTCGAAAAGTTTTTTACAAATATTCCATTAGAAACAACAGTTCATTTAGACTCATCGCCGGATCTTGCAGCTGATATATTAAAAGCAAATGTCCTACCTTGTGATCATCAATTCTCATTTTCTCATATAAATGCGCACATAGTAGTAAAAACATTTAAATTGTTGAACTTAAAAAAAACTGAAGACTTATGGGGTTTGTCAGTAAAAATTATCAGCTCAGTAATACGTGTGTTAGCACCACACTTAGCTAGTATTTTCAACAAGTGTATAGATGAAGGTCTGTTTCCGGACCTCATGAAATATAGTAGGCTTGTACCATTATTTAAAAATGGCGATAGGCAAGATCCTTCAAATTTTAGACCAGTGTCAGTCCTACCAGTATTAAGTAAAATATTTGAGAAAGTCGTGCTAGCTCAGCTACTATCATACTTCGATAAACACAAACTTCTCCACGACCAACAGTTTGGTTTTACTAAAGGACGCTCAACGACGGATGCGGGAGTGATGTTAGTTAGGCACATTTATAGCGCATGGGGGGATAGGAAAGATGCTATAGGCGTATTTTGTGACCTTTCAAAGGCATTTGACTGTGTAGACCATGAAACACTTCTCATAAAATTAAAATACTACGGGGTAAAGGGGAAAGGCTTAAAACTAATGAGATCATACTTGGAAGGGAGGGTTCAAAAAGCTGACATAAATCGTACACAGTCTGCGGGTTCCCAGGTGAAGATAGGAGTTCCGCAAGGATCCATCTTAGGACCGTTTCTATTCCTTGTTTACATTAATGATTTGCCACATATGGTGAAAAACATGTCTGAGATAGTATTATTTGCTGATGACACGTCACTTATTTTTAAAATAAGAAGACAAGAAGATGACCTAAGTGATGCAAATACTGCTCTCTCACGTGTATTAGATTGGTTCACAGCCAATAATTTACTGTTAAATTCTAAAAAAACAAAATGTATAAAGTTTACCCTACCGAATGTGATACAGGTAGAAAACAATATTATACTAGGAAAAGATAAATTAGAGCTAGTAGAAGAAACTGTATTTCTAGGCATCACTATTGATGCAAAGCTTCAATGGGGCCCGCATATTGTAAAATTATCTCATAGGCTCAGTTCTGCAGCTTATGCTGTAAAAAGAATCAGGGAATTCGGAAGGCAAAGTTTTTTGTTCGAAAGTCCGTTATTGGCTTAATCTTATCTTTAGACAATATTGAGAAACTAATTTCAATATTTTTTATTTTGGTCCAGTAGTTTTGTTTTTATGCGCTAAAATGTTTTGTTCCTATGACCGCCAACAGTATGCAGACCGTCGCGTGACGTCATAAAACCGTATCTTTGAAACGTTGTAAAATCCAAACTACTGAACCAAAATAAAAAATATTGAAATAAGTTTCTCAATATTGTCTAAAGATAAGATTAAGCCAATAACGGACTTTCGAACAAAAAACTTTTCGTACCGAATTGACTGACATCGCAACTGCTAGGCTTGTCTACTTTAGTTACTTCCATAGTATTATGTCATATGGCTTACTACTATGGGGTCGGGCAGCAGATATTGAGAGCATCTTCATCTTGCAGAAGAGAGCCATCCGATTTATCTATAGACTAGGTAGTAGAGTGTCGTTAAGAGAACTTTTCAAAGAAATTGACATCCTGACAGTTGCAAGTCAATATATCTACGCCAACATTGTTTATGCTAAAAAACATATTGCAGAATTCGATACATTAGGTAGCCATCATAATATAAATACTAGGAATAAGCACAAGCCTACAATTCCAACTCTTAGGCTTAAGAAGGCTAGGAGCTCATTTCTCGGCAACTGTATACGCTTCTATAATAAGATCCCAACAGATATCCTAAGTTTACCAGAGGCCCGATTCAAAAAATGTGTAAGGCACACGTTGTGCCAAAAGGCCTATTACAGAATAGATGATTATCTAAATGACAAAGAAGTCTGGCACTAAACCAGTTCAGCGCACGATCACCACACTTACCAATGTGTTATTTTTTAAGTTCCTACCTGCATTACAAATGTATTATTTTTTAAGCACGAGATCCTTGGAGTTTCTTTACCATGCTTCTTCTCCAAGAACGATCAGAGCTAGTGAAGCTGGAGAGAAAAAAAAGTAGCTAGATACTTAGTATTAGATAGTAATAAGTATCTGATTTATATACCTTTTTTTTACTTTAGATAATATTTTGACGTTCAATGTAAATAATTTATTTATGGAATATTGAATAAAAAAAAATTGATTCTGATTGATTCTGATTCTGATTTTAATGTGGTGCAAGCATAAAAATATCTCGGAGATTAATTTTCAGTTATTGTTATTTTTTTGATTTAGGTATCTTTTGTTAGTATCTAATTCGGCACTCTATGCATTTAAAGCATAATTAATGGGGTGCAAGCATTAAATATCACAGAGATAAATTTTCAGTTATTGATTCATAATATCTCCATAACAATGGGGCGTGGAGACCGTATACCATGTAGGCTGAAATTAAAGCTTAGTAAATTGGCCAAAACTTTGTTACAATGCGACTAGCAATTGTCATAAATTTATGTACATTCCGCAATCCAGCTACGGACCTGAGGATTTTCCCGCAGCCTGTTTTTACACTACCTGTTCTGCATAAAATAAAAAGGGAGGTTGGAATAAAAATGGAAATCTCTTAAATAAAAATGGAAGTGTATATACTTTGCGGCTATGTCGTGGCCGTTGAGTGTTGACTGAATAAGTGGCGTATTTTGAACCTCTGAAAGCGAAAAGATACAGACTCACGTACGATGTATTTATCCGTGCGTACGTAAGTCTGTAGCAGCATTGTACTTCTCAAACCGATAGTTTGTTTTCAATTACGATTATTTTAAGATTATATTAATGAAAATTTGTGTTAAAAGTATAGAATTTATGTATCGCGATGATTTATTTATACCTACTTTTGGGGAGAATATTTTCTATGCGACACATTTTATATCTCTCCTAAAAAAAAAAAAAGATAAAATACCTATTGAATGTATAAAAAAAATTGCAGCAACATACATTTTGGTCATTAAAATAATGCAAGAAGTAATTCATTTACCTACTGAACGAAATCGCAATTCGACCCGTTTCGAACCAAAATTATGTGTGTATATAGCGAATCATTAAAAGTTAATAATGAAAGAAATATTGAAAAAACCCTCTCCAAATGATTATGTGTTTACCCTAAATACTTAGACTTCTCTAGCTATCAACTTAGTCAAAGTTTCTAGTGTAAGTAGGTTATATGGCAGTTCCAACAGTGGCTGACATGATTCCCACGAACGAAACCCCGATTTGGCTCCGAGCCATAATGTTAGACTTAACAACACAAAAATTGTTGAAGGACAGAAAGTCAGAGCTCCATTTGGGCTTCATTTCCATTTATGGAAATGCAGGTGCACGATTTTCCCATACAAACGTAGTTCCGGTTTAATTTCTAAACTATAGGCTGGATTTTGCTGAAACTTGGTTTATATGAGTAGATGACCAATACGGAGGTTTGCAAATAGTTTTTATAATAAAAAAAAAATAGCTTGAAAGAAATTAGAGCGATGCGTTTTTCGCGCCGAAAAAGGAGTTATTTTCAGCTGTTATTTACTTACATTATTACACTGCCTATTGGAGTCTAACTACCTTGGGAACATCAATAATGTATGTACTTGTCAGAAAAAAAGAATTTTGAAAATAGTGTTTCACGCGCTTGGCCATCGCCGAGTTCCCACGGTCCTACAGGGGACTCGCATGACAACAGTAAAATTAAACAATCTGCGTTTAAAAACATCCCGGGTATGACATAGGTACCCGACCTCACTCACGCCGTCAACAAATATACGAGTATATAGGTAATTGAACGAGCGAGCGAAGCGAGAGAAAAAACACAAAAGAGCGTGACAGAACGATATTTAAGTATTTGCTTAGTGAAATTCTCAATTCAGAAACCGGGCCAAAATCAATCTGCGTCTAACTGCCGGTTTCTGAATTGAGAATTTCACTAACCAAATGCATCGTACTGTCTCTGAAGATGTCACACAAGAGAATGTGACAGAACGATACTAAAGCATTTGGTTAGTGAAATTCTCAATTCAGAAACCGGGCCTATGTAGTCTATGGATGGCGTAGCAAACTCTGACTTTTCATAGCATCTAGCAACTGAAAGGTAACGAGGCTTGCACAATACGCGTCCGGCTACATAAAGAGCAATTACTGTGACGGACATTATTTTCCTTCCAGTGTAGTTGCGCGTTGAGCTTTTTCACTGGAAAGAAATATATTTTTGGCGACTTTTATTTGGGTTGTAAATATGAATTTATGCGAATGGGCACATAAAGTGGACAAATGGGAAATACGTGCTGGATGCATTTTTGGCTCACATAGAAAATGGCTGGATGCAGAGTGACTAACGGACTTTCTCGTAACGATAGCCTTTCTTTTTTTCGGTAATCCTATCTTAGGAAGGATACAAAACTTTACCCCATTTTCACCAAGACCATTTAGGACCATTAAGGAACTTCATATAAACTTGCTTTTTAGGGTCTCGTACCCGAAGGGTGCCAAACGGGACACTCTACTCTGCCATCGCTGTGTGTCTGTCCGTCTGTCTGTCCTAACTTTAAAGGTTTATCTTTGGAACCCTAATAGATAGACAGTTGTTTTCACACATGGCGGAAAAATATTAAAAAAATAATTATTAATAATAGTCCCTTTAAGACAAACGATTTTTTATACAATTTGTTCTATCGCAAACAGGATAAAATATTAAACAATAATATATAAAATAAAATAAAATATAGGTAATTAAAAAACGGTCAAGCACGAGTCAACTTGGCCGGTTTTTATTAATGGTAACTGTAGGTATAACAGTAGATACCCTCGAACCTCGAGCATTCGACAACGCGTCAACAAACATAAAACATTTCCAAAATTGAATTTTGCTCGAGTAAACTAAATGGATTATGGCGTTTATCGCAGCAGTCAAACGACAATGGCAAATCCTGGACCGATTGTAATCAATTTCCACTTGTAGCAAAGTAAATAAACAGTCGCGGGAGAAGATAGAGAACTGTCACACTGGATGGATAAATTCAAGTGCATAGAAGGCCCGATCTTTAACTCTAGGGTACCTATCTCAACTAGTGATTCGGCAAGCGAGACAAGACAAGACGATTTCGATATCGAGCCTGTCTTGAACACATCAAGACTTTTGCTTGGTCTCGATCTTGAAAGGCGAGCGAAATACTGACATCTTGATTTCGAGATTCTCGATTGTGTCATGAGTCATGTTATCCATATCAATCAAAAACGGCCGGCCAAAAAGGTTTATACCTATAATCTCTGACATGTCAAAATATTATAGCCGTCAGAATTCTACTGAATAAAAAATCAGTTTGGAAATAAATAGAGTGCGCGCCACGACTCAAGACTTACGGGAACTCGGGGAACTACGCCTATTACGCCTAACACTGGAAACATTTTGTGCGTTGCGCTAGCGCCACCTCTATCGGACTTCAGTGGTGGCGCGGACTCTATTTCGAGATTCTCGCACGATCTCGCTTGAATCAAACGATTGAGACAATTTCTTGGTCTTGTCTCGATCGTTTGATTCGAGCGAGACAAGACAAAGAAACAAAACACAAATTCGATAAAGGTTGGCCAAGATCCTTGAAAGTCTCGTCTTGAACCGAATCAGTAATCTCAACTTCAGGGTGCAATCGAATTCGATAGCGGAACTTGTTTTTTGCTGGAAAATTGCTCTTATTGAACGAGCGAGCGAAGCGAGCAAAGTTCTCCGAGTCCACTGGAACAATCCGGCGTTTGTATGTATGTATGTATATGTATGTATGTATGTTTGTATGTATGACTGTTCGTTCAACGATAACTTGAGTAAATTTGGTCGGATCGTTATTAAATTTGGTAGGCGGGTAAATGAAATTAAAATAATTTTCAAGTTCAAACATGAGCCAAATCGGTCGAGGGGTTGCCGACATATGGGGTAGTTAAGTTTATATGGGGTCGCGGGTTCACAGTTCGGGGCGCACCACTAGTTAAAGAATACAAGGGTGGGTCGACATGACTAGGTAGATACCCCATTTTTGTCTATTCTTACTACTTACATAATGAAATCCGTTATTGGCTCCATTAATAATTTACATAAGAAGCATTGTAAGTACTGTATTGCTGTGGATTTTTGTTAATAAATAAAAAAAAAAAAAAAAAAATGACTCGAGTGGTTGGGAGCAGCCGAGATCGAAATGACATGAGATTTTTCCTTCGAGATTTATCGAATGCGAGACTCCCAAGAATTAGCCCCCTGCTGATACTGCCTTTTTTGCCGTCAGATTCAACAAGACGGCCATCATCATCGTACTTCCGTCAATTCTAAGATCTCCGAGTTCGAGGCCAAACGAAGAGCTGCTCTTGATGCCAGACGTGATGAACTAAGATGTAGACCCCCAGCGGCCATACAGTAAAACTATTCTTATGGAATGTTAACGGGTAGCCAGTGCAACCGCACTTTTACAGCCAAGATAGGCTACATAAGTCATATGAGGGCACATGACCGACGCCTTTTCCAGCCGCAAAAGTCGCCGTGACTGAATCCGGTCGGATGGAATCATCATGTCATCACTTCCGTCATTTCAGTTCTTTTGTTTCTTCAAATTCTGCCCCCAGGCTGTGTCGGCGTGAAATGAATGTGTTCGAAATTCAATTTGGAATTACATTACGTCATCTCGAGGGGAGGACGGATCCGAAACGAAACGGTTTTGGGCGAATATGCGCCTCCGTTGCCTCTGAATAGAAAGTGAAGAAAAGGTGGGTAGGTACAGTCGGCCACACGCTAGGATACCCCTTTTTGTACGATTGGCACCCTTATCCCGCTCGTGGTAAGAGCTACCATGGGGTATCCTAGACTATGGCCGACCGACCGTACATAATGTGGTTATTTATGCTATTGGTCCCGTTTGATTCACTGTGCAACTTGATTCGCTGCTTGATTGGGTTATTTGAGTTGTAGAGGTTATAAAAAACCAGCAAAGCGTTCGAATAAAGATAGATAGATCAAACGAAACAAATTAAAGCTTCACTGGTCTGAAAGTAATGTTAAAATTAATGTGACTCTTTTATTATACACTAGCTTTTCGCCCGCGACTTCGTCCGCGAAGACTTATAAGAAGTTGCCTGGGTACATCTTTCACCATTATCAAATTAGCATGAATAGAGTCATGGGTGTGTATTTTTGAAGCTATCTCTATTCCAAAAGTCATCCAAATCCGTCGTGCAGTTTCAGCGTGGAAGTGTATGTGATTGTGTATATTTTGATTCCATGTTTGGTGGTTGATGTTATAAAATATAAAAATTATTGTTTTTCTTTAAATTTTACGAAAGTTTTTCTTTAAATTGTACGAAACGAACTCTAACACCAGGGGTGGCCACTGCCTCATACGATTACCTGCTGAGACCCAGCTCCATCAGCCTCGGTTGGGATCGGGAGTACCTGTTTGTTTGTTGCCGCTGTTGTTTATTTGTTATTTTTTCTGATCACTTGTGTCGGTCGGCGTTTAGTTTCGGGTTAAATTGTTGCCACATATTTTTAAGAATGTTAGAGAAGCTCTATTAAAACGTTTGGGTACCTATTTTTAATTATTTTTAACTCTTTATTTTTAACGTCTATTCTAAGCTCGAACTTATACGATTAAGTAAGATGTTGTGTGACTATTTAATTTGTTCTACTGTTTTAAATATCCTAATCCTATTACTATTCGGTGATGTTTAGCTTTTCTTTTTTGTACTTATATGTGCGCTAATTTCTAGTACCTATATTTTATGTTTATAAAATTCTAAATTTTTAATTTAAAAGTCTGTTTTTATGCCTCTTTTTATACGTAAAATTCTCGTTAACCTATTCTAAGTCTAGTTTTAAGTTTATCACGGTCTGCACAGAATAACAGCGCTGTTAGGTTTTAAAACCAAACAGCACATGCTGAGCGCAGTCCGTTTGCCAGGTTACTTATTCTAAAACTATTCATATAACTACTTTAAAAATCATCTAAATGTTCAACCCTATGTACCCATACACCTAACTTGGCAATAAATGTTTTTTTCACTTTCACTTTCACTGTATGTGTGTGACCAAATTGGTAAAGATCAAATGAATCCAACAAAAAAAAACATACTTTGAACCTTTTTGGCCGTTTTAGGTTTATCATTATTATTGTTTTCTTCATGCTTAGTAGATTTCCTATAAAACGCAACTGTAGTTAAATGTTCATTGAATAGTTGTAGCTTTAATGGTTCCGGCATTGTTATTGATACTAAATCAGGAAAACTCTTAAAATGTTTCCACCCTTTTTGATGCTGAAACATGTGTTTAATTATTATTTCTGATTTAATACACGACTACTTAGTTTAAAATTAATCTGAATCCAATAAAATGATAATTTCATACAAATTTTGAACCCCGTTTTGGCCGTTTTAGAGTTAACATTATTACTTTTTTCTTCATGGTTGGTAGTTTTGCTATAAAACGCAACTGTAGTTTTTCAAAGTTGTAACTTGAATGAGTTGGGCCCAGCATTGCTACTACATCAGGGAAAAATATTCAACGTTTCCACCCATATTAACCCTTCATTCGCTGAAATGAGAAAAATGCTGAAACATGTGTTTGATTATTTCTGATTTAGCATACGAATACTTAGTTTCAAGTAAATCGGACAAAAAAAAAAATTTTCATACAAACTTTGAACCCCGGTTTGGGCATTTGAAGGGTTAAAATTATATTCTTTTTTTCATGGTAGGTAGTTTTGCTACAAAACACTACTGCAGTTTCAATTTCATAGTTGTAGCTTTAATGGTTTAAGCCTGGCATTGATACTACATCAGGAAAAATCTTCAAACTTTTCTACCCCTCTTAACCCTTTTATGGACAGAAATTTGAAATACGCTGAAACACGTGTTTAATGGTTTCTTATTCAATATACAAATACTAAGTTTCAAGTAAATCGGACCAAAAAAATTATTTATTTCATACAAACTTTGAACCCCGGTTTGGGCATTTGAAGGGTTAAAATTATATTTTTTTCTTGATGGTGGGTAGTAATGCTATACAATGCAACTGCACATTCAATTTGAAAGTTGTAGCTTCAATGGTTTGGGCCCAGCATTGCTACTACATCAGGAAAAAAACTTCAACGTTTCCACCCATTTTAACCCTTCATTGGCTGAAATGAGAAAAACGCTGAAACAGGTGTTTATTTTTTTCTGATTTAGTATACTAATACTTAATTTCAAGTAAATCGGACCAAAACAAATTTTATTTCATACAAACTTTGAACCCTGGTTTGGGCATTTGAAGGGTTAAAATTATATTTTTTTCTTCATGGTAGGTAGTTTTGCCACAAAACTCTACTGCAGTTTCAATTTCATAATTGTAGCTTTAATGGTTTAGGCCTGGCATTGATACTAAATCAGGAAAAATCTTCAAACTTTTCTACCCCTTTTGACCCTTTAGTGGGCAGAATTTTGAAAAACGCTGAAACACGTGTTTAATTGTTTCTTATTTAATATACAAATACTAAGTTTCAAGTTAATCGGACCAAAAAAAAAAATTATTTCATACAAACTTTGAACCCCGGTTTGGGCATTTGAAGGGTTAAAATTATATTTTTTTCTTGATGGTGGGTAGTAATGCTATAAAATGCAACTGCACATTCAATTTCAAAGTTGTAGCTTCAATGGTTTGGGCCCAGCATTGCTACTACATCAGGAGAAAAACTTCAACGTTTCCACCCATTTTAACCCTTCATTGGCTGAAATGAGAAAAACGCTGAAACACGTGTTTGATTTTTTCTGATTTAGTATACTAATACTTAATTTCAAGTAAATCGGACCAAAAAAAATTTTTATTTCATACAAACTTTGAACCCTGGTTTGGGCATTTGAAGGGTTAAAATTATATTTTTTTCTTCATGGTATGTAGTTTTGCCACAAAACACTACTGCAGTTTCAATTTCATAGTTGTAGCTTCAATGGTTTAGGCCTGGCATTGATACTAAATCAGGAAAAATCTTCAAACTTTTCTACCCCTTTTAACCCTTTAGTGGGCAGAATTTTGAAAAACGCTGAAACACGTGTTTAATTGTTTCTTATTAAATTTACAAATACTAAGTTTCAAGTAAATCGGACCAAAAAAAATTTTAATTTCATACAAACTTTGAACCCCGGTTTGGGCATTTGACGGGTTAAAATTATATTTTTTTCTTCATGGTGGGTAGTTTTGCTACAAAACGCTACTGCAGTTTCAATTTCATAGTTGTAGCTTAAATGGTTTGGGCCCGACGTTGACACTACATCACGAAAAATATTCATACATTTCAACCTCGTTTAACCCTTAAACGGCTAAAATTAGAAAAAAGCTAAAACAGGTGTTAAATTATTTTTGATTTAATATACGAATTCTTAGTTGCAAGTAAATCCGGACAAAATTTTTTTTTTTTTCATACACACTTTGGACCCCATTTTTACCGCCTTAAGGGTTAAAATTGAAGTAAATCTGTCTTAACCCGTAGCGTGTCTACAAATTATAACTATTGTCAAATTTTCACTGTTGTGGCATTAGCGGTTTTGTTCCAGCATTGATCGTAACTGGTGAAAAAAATCGAAAAACTTTGGCACCCATTTTAACCCTTAAGAACATAGAAATGAGAAAAAATCTGAAATAGGTGTCAAGTCATTTTAAAAAAAAAGTACAAAAAATTAAGATTTAAGAACAAAAGACCAAAAAATTTTTTTTTCCCATACACACTTTCAGCCCTATTTTGACCCACTTAAGGGTTAAATAAAAAAAAATCGCTTCTTAAATGAACCCTCCACCATGTAACGCAACTTTTGTCCAAATTTCATACTTATAGGTTCAGCCGTTTGGGCTGTAGCGTGATGAGTCAGTCAACCTAAGCCTTTTATATATATAGATTGGTGCTTCTCAAATGTTCAACAGTACCTAGCCATGTTGGCATCTCCACTAGACGGATGAAGCGACCACTCGGTCACTGCAGTGCCTATTAAACAAAGTTTTCATTGCAAACAAGGTAGCGCTGCTACACTCCATCATGCCTTCGACCAATGTCATGCCTTATAATGTTCTCTAGTTTGCTAATAGAACATTCAATAGAACCGAAAGATAGCGGAACAAAAACCCGTTTTTCGTCCGATCCGTCAATTTAGGCATTATTAGTAGCATTTTTTCTTATTCACTGCTTATTCAATGAATAAAAATCTCATTCATTCGAGAATGGGATGGAGCCTTGTCGAAGTCAATAGAAACATTTTTTATTTTATTTTGACAAGGTTGCTTCGACGCGAGTTTGCTTACCGCGCGCGTCTCAGTTCCAAAAGGTCGCATCCCATTCTCATCCTACGTGAATTATAAGGCTGTATTATCCGTACGCTTTCTTTTTTTGCAATTAATTATAAGCAGATCAAAAAGTCGGTGGACTAAGGCGGCACGGAATGGTGGCCTAGAATGGGTCAACGGTCGGTGGGTAGACCGAAAGCTCGATGGGTCGATGGATGACATTGTCAAAACAGCGGGAGGACAATGGACGAGATTGGCATTAGACCGAGGGGGTTGGCGTGAAAAGGAAGAGGCCTATGCCCAGCAGTGGGCTTTATTTATGGGCTGGATAGATAGATAGATAGATCAAAAAGTTAGCATGAAATAAAAAAAAGATTATCCCTAGGGGCACCAACACGTTTTCTTTTAAGCCGAAGTCTCTACAAAACCTCTCTTTTTTACCTACCTTGCTTTATGTGGACCTCCATTGTTCACCGGGAGGCTTCCCGGGTCATCGTTTTGTTAGCGAGCGCCCTCCCACGCTCTTGACCTTAATCTGGGCCCTTAGCCTGTAACGCAATGGCGGGTCAATGGCGTCCCGGCAGAAGGACAAAACCGGGCTCTCCTCGTTTTTCTCCTACAACCAGAGAACTAATCCTCTAGAATTAGAATCAAAATATTCTTTGCTGTACTACAAAAAACACTAAAAGGACACACAGCGTTAGCAAATCGTAATTGAAGTCGTCACCTGACAGCCCATTTTGGCACCATTGTGTTACAGGCTAAGGGCCCTGAACACCCGCCGTGCGAGTAGCGAGGACTGGAGGAGGCAGCAAAACGCTCGTGGGAGGTCTCAAGTGTGTAAACCAGTTTTGTTCGCTAGGATCAAAGTTAAAAACGCTATTTTCGTGCCAGGTCCTTGAAAAAAAATATAAAAGCTTGTTTTTCGAAGAAAACATCTTAGGGCCGGTTTCTGAATTAAGAATTTTACTAAATAAATACTTAAGTATCGTTCTGTCACGTTCTTTTGTGAGAAAACTGCAGAGACGGAACGATACTTAAGTGCTTGCTTAGCGAATTTCTCAATTCAGAAATCGGTTAGTCACTTGTTTTCAGTTGATGTTTTGTATTAATTTTATCAAACCGTAAATGATTTTTTTCTGGGTTTTATTTGGCTCTATAATTTGCAGGATTTCCTAGATCAGCTTATTAAATTAGGTACAGTCAGCCACACGGTCAGCCACACGCTAGGTTTGTTCGATTGACGCCCTTATGCCGCGCGCGGTAAGAAC
This sequence comes from Zelleria hepariella, assembly GCA_949319315.1. Taxonomy (NCBI): domain Eukaryota; kingdom Metazoa; phylum Arthropoda; class Insecta; order Lepidoptera; family Yponomeutidae; genus Zelleria; species Zelleria hepariella. The sequence goes on along the minus strand of OX439392.1, from coordinate 12,657,051 downwards.
TACCATGGGGTATCCTAGACTGTGGCGAACCGTACATATAGTGTTTTTTCCCCAAGTTTGGGTGCATGTGGGGAAATAATATTGTTTATACAATTTATCCCTAAACAAAATACCACAGATGTCAATTGAATAAAAACGCAAATTCTTTGACAACGTCTCGAATGTAATTTGCATACATAAAGCGTTGATAGAGCTGCGTTTTAGTCTACTGCCTACCTATCTCCTTTTGTGTGATTAAATCTAGGCCTTTGCATCTACGTAATGAGATGATAAAAACAGCTTTTAGTGGCACCTAGTACACTCACACTACAGGGTGCACTGTAAGTCAATAGCTACTGATCAATACAAACAACTTGTACTAGGTGGCGAAAAAAATGGAGTGAAAAAAATATCAGCTGTTCCATACAAAAGGTCGCTCAGTACTGCACCAAATGTATGAAACAGCTGATATTTTTTTCGCTCCATTTTTGTCGCCACCTAGTACAAGTTGTTTGTATTGATCAGTAAACATCCTACTTAAAGTTTCGCTATCGACTTACAGTGCACCCTGTAGATGGGTGAATTGAGCGCCCTGTGTGCTTACCTATTCTGTAAAAAAAGTCCCTACAGTTGCTAGTCCTCAAAACTTTTGCGGGAAAGTAGCTCGTATCAAAATAAAATTAAATTGTCAAAAAAAAACTGAGGCCTTTGCATCGATGTAATGGGATGATTTATACAGCATCCAGTGGCACCTTCACTCACACTAGATGGGTGAAGAGACCACTCGGCGCTGCGGTAATTGGGACATAATACCTTGAATAATAAATTATTATCCGTCGAAATAACGGTTTTTATCAATTTAAATAAACTACAGTCTTAGGTAAGTAGTACATACCCGCACCGGGATTCGAACCTGGGGTCTGAGACTGTAACGCAATGGAGTCTCGATAGGCTCCCAGTTGTTTCTCCCATTACGATTGACTATCCCCTCAGTAGTGGCGAGGCCGCAGCGAGCTTCCGCATCAATTTTGCCATGTTGTGGATAACCCCACCGAGCTCTCATTTTCCCCGCTCATATTTCGTCAAAAAAGCATAAACAAACCTCCCTTTGTCTCTTTTTGACCTATTTAAATGTATTGCCGATGAAACGAGACAGCTAGCAAGGTTCCAAGCTTTGATTCACAGTGGCAAACATCGGATAAATCGTCAGTTGCAAATCCGTGTTGCGTAATGGCGGTCGTCAAAATTTTATCGCCCGTGTTTCAAGTTTTGAGGTGAAAAAGTGCTTAAAAGGGGTGTAAATGTAAGTTAAATCTGTTTTTTACTTCATAATCTTCCTAATTATATGCAGTTTGGGTGCTTATTTAATGATTTTCATCACAAAATCATTGTTTAAAAACTACCCCTTTTTGGGAAAAAAATACACCGAAAGAGCTTCCAACATTTTGTATGGCAAGTTACATAGTGACACCGCCGCCATTTTAAAAAAATCACGTTTTCTCAGCTTGTAACTAAACCTAGCTTATTAGACTGAGGAACAAAATATAAAACGAAAACATTCTTAGGAAAAATGTCTAAAACGATATCGTTATGAAGATATTAGAGTATTAAGATCCGCTTTTCTATGGAGATTGAAGTTTTCAGTCCGACATTTTCCTATGGGGTCGGAGATTTTGATTTTAAATAAAATCTTCCAGCTTAGGACGAAACATATCTTAATAGACGGAGAAAAATAAAATAAGACGAAATCATTCTTAGGAAAAATGTCTGAAACGATATACTTACGGAGATTTAGTGGTTTCAAAATTCAGTTTTGCCTAGAGCAAAACTACAGACCGCCATGTTGATAATAGAAAAGTCTTGGAACACAAAATCTCAACGAAAAAAAATAACGACGACAACACATATTGAAGGTAAAGCATGTGTGCATAGGCCCGTAGCAGCGAATAAAGCTACAATATGTATTTGGTTTAGATTATTAAAAGGCCAGGGATTTTTTTTTTTTTTTAAGTTTGTCCCTGCACGGGCGGGATAGCCGAAGGTCATCAGACCAAAAAGGCCAGTGATGAAAATTGCCCCAACTGACAGAAAAAAAATAAGGCCCTTGCATCTACGTAATGAGATGATTTATACATCTTGTGACTTGCGACTTGCGGCTTAAGACTTAGGACGTAAGACCAAGGGCCTAGGACCTAGGACCTAGGACATAAGACCTACGACCTAGGACTTTGGACTTAGGACTTAGGACTTAGGATCTAGGACCTAGGACCTGGTACTTGCGACTTAGAACTTAGGACTAGGACCCAGGACCTAGGGCCTAGGACCTAGGACTTAGAACTTATGATCTAGGACCTAGGATCTAGGACTTAGGACCTAGGACCTAGGACTTAGAACTTAGGATCTAGGCATAAGACTTAGGACCTATGACTTAGGACCTAGGACCTAGGACTTAGGACCTAGGATATAAAATAAAGATAAGATAAAGATAAAGATAAAGATAAAGATAAAGATAAAGATAAAGATTAAGATTAAGATTAAGATTAAGATTAAGATTAATATTAAGATAAGGATAATATAGGAACTAGGACCTAGGACCTAGCACCTAGCACCTAGGACCCAGGACCTAGCACCTATGACCTAGGACCTACACCTATGACCTAGGCCTTGAGCTGCGCTACGCTGCGCTCTGTCGGCCATCAAAAGCGCGCCAGAAACACACCCATTACAGATCGCGGCAGTAATGTACTATTAATGATTGTAAGAAAACATGAAACTTGAGAAAAATGCGACCCTAAGAAATAAAACCTACGCACATTTTGGAAACTCTTTTGTTTTACACTAAAGCCGCGTTTTCACAGTCAAATAACAATAAAACGAAGAGTACAATTTACTATAAGACGAGATTGACGAGCACCGTCCAAGAGAGCCGGGGCTTCTGATTGGTCGGTTCTTCTGATATTTTGTCTATGGGCGCAAAAACATCAACTAGGACGGAGCTCTAATCGTCAAAATTGCCTTGGATGGAAATTAAATAAAAGGCCGGCAGATCAGAAGCCTTGTCTTACTTGGACGGTACTCTCGTTATAAGTAATTTTACTGTGAAAACGCGGCTTTAATATTAAATTGTTGATCTATTTTACATGCGCAAAGAGTTTTTTTACAACCAAGTTGTTTTATGCTCAAACAAATGTTTAAACCATTATATTTCCCAAAGTATATCACTTTCGTATTTTTTACTAAGAATAGTTAATTTTTATAATTGCTTTCTCTGTCGATTGAGACATGTTTTAACGTTAGCCGAAAATATGCGATTTTTTTAAAATGGCGGACATTTGACTATACCATTAAGGTTGGATGGCTTTTCAAAAAAACATTTTTTTTGTTTTTTTGAGAAAAACTTGAAAACAAAAGTGCATGTTTATTAGTAGTAAATTTTATCTAGAAATGAGTTTTGTCTCCGTCAAGGCTGTAATTTAGTCAAAAAAGAAGAAAACGCACTTTTAGTGTAGACGGGGAGAACGGGAAGGGCATGTTGTGGCGAAACCGCCGCGAGCTTTCCACTACGCGCCATTTTGTTTTTTTCTTATCGCCACTCTCTGTTCTTTTAATGTTTTTCTAGTACAGCAAAGAATATTCTGATTCTAAATTCTACAGGATTAACCACTTTTAGTCTCCAGGATTAGTTCGCTGGTTGTAGGAGAACGAGGAAAACCCTGTTTTGTCCTTCTAAACCCATGGATTTGCTCTAACACGTAGGTATGCTAAGCTTGCTGGTTCACGATAGCTATTGTGTGTCCAACGTTTTACCCGATTCCACCGCCCGGTTTACCGTTACGTAGGTACACGGTAATTAACTTTTCACGTAAAATGTAAAGAGAAGTTTTAATTAGGCCGGGAAGGTTAGAAGACGAAAATGTAAAAAAAACTGAACGTGTTTGCAGAGCAAAGTGACGTAACAGTACCCTTACGAAAAAAAAACTAAGGCAAGGGAGACAAAGACAAAACCTTTGCGTTGGTAATTAAAGTTTTTTAAGGCAAGAAAAATACAAGATTCATTGTAACATCGCGTAGAGAACCTTAAGGCGCTGGGCATAGTGAATTAGACCGCGCGCAAAGAAAAACTATTCACTATGCACCGCGCCTTAAAAGCACAGTCAATAACATTACAGGTACGAGTACACGATGCCTTTTAGCAACCTGATGATTTTTTTTTGTTTTTGTTTATTCATAAAAAACATGACTTATTTTTATCCAAGTGTACTGACTCTTTTATGTCAAGAGGGGGCTCTTACGTTCATTGTGTTGGATCACATTTTTTATGAAAAGAGAAAGTATCTCCTTGTCTTCAATGGAGGCATTCAATCAAAGCAGTTTCCTTTAGCTACTGACGCCATCTTGATTCCCAATTGTTACCTTCATTATACTCCGTGGAATTTTAGTGGTTTTAAAGCCGAAGGTATTTTGTAGCACTGGTGATTCTGAGCCAAATTACGAAATTTCATTCCAAAAGGCGCGAAAAAAAAAACACTTCTCCATGCAAATGGTGTCGATTTGCGATAGCCGTTTGTATTGGGAAGTGTTTTTTTTTTTCGCTCGTTTTGAAGTAAAATTTTGGAATTTGGCTCAGAATCACGAGTGCAACTAAATACCTTCGGCTTTAAAACCACTAAAATTCCACGGTGTATTATTCTAGTTCTAGTTTTAAGCTCTTCGCGCATAGGCTCATTGGTTCTCATCGAAGGTCCAAGGAATTCGTAGCAATCGCCGCGAAAACCACATTTCGAAGGCTCTACTACGATCTACGACTCAATACATTATCGTTCTAATAAAATTCACACAAGATAAAAATTCACTATAAGTACACATACACATGATGGTATGGGTTTGTGGATAAAGTTTTTCACGGACTCCAAAAGCTACGTGAATCAGAAGGCTCTTCAATATTTTTATATACTTATTACACTTTATTGCACAAAATAAAAAGTAAAATAACAAAGGTGAGAAATTACACTATACTTATTTCGATAGAAACTTCCGGCCAGCCAAATAAATTGTGAAATATTGTTTTGACGGCGGGAGACGGCCAATAAAGTAGGTAGTGAACAAACAACACATAAATGACTACAGTATTATGGTAATGGTAATGGTAAAACGGGCTGTTTTCCGCAACTCGACGTCTCTACTTGCGCCTATTTTGCGTCAGGTGGGATTTTTCATCCTTGCCAACCCAGCTCTTCCAAGAAGTCCAGCAGTCCACGGATGTTCTGGAGCACTTCGGGGAGCGACCCCGGCGAACCGAGGTGGGTAGCCCGGTATTTTGCCAGCTCCCTGCATTCCAGCAGGACATGAGCGGCTGTTTCGTCTGTCTCCATGCAGGCTCTGCACAGAGGACTGTCGGTGACACCTATTAAAAATAGTTGTCTGTTAAAAGGACCGTGACCGGTTATTACTCCTGTCACCGTTCGCAGCTGGTTTCTTGTTAGCCTAAGAAGCTTCCTGGTCAGACGAGGGTTTGCCACTGGCAATGCCTCTCTGGCCTGTCTGCAATCAGAGGTGTTAGCCCAGCTGGAGTGTTGTAATCCGCGTGTGCGGAGTCGTATCTGTGTGCGTAGCCAGGCGTAGGGCATGGGTACAATGGGCTCTGGGCCCACGGCAACTATGTCCGACCCCTGTCTCGCTAGCACATCCGCGGCATCGTTGCCGCGTGAGTTGCTGTGACCTTTGATCCATTGGAGGGTAATGCTAGAGTGTTTACATACCTCTGTCAGTCTACAATGGCAGTCGTAGATAAGGCCCGAAGTGATGGTATGACTATTGAGGGCCTGTAGTGTCGCCATGCTGTCCGAGAGGATACGGATGGGGTACTCCTTCACCTCTCGTTCAGCAATCGCAGTAGCTGCTAGTATGATGCCCATAACTTCGGCCTGGAAAACAGTGTTATGGGCGCCTAGCGGCTTCGATATATTGATATTCAGGTCTTCCGAAAATACTCCGGATCCAGTGCCAGACGCAGTTTTTGAACCGTCTGTGAAGACTCTAAGTTCTCTGGGGTTGAGACTCTCAAAGTCCTCCTCGTACAGTTGTATTTTATACTTCTTATCGAAGGAGAATTGAGGGGGGATCCTATCACATATAGCTTCAAAGAGCGGGAGGTCCTCAGTTACCCCACTGAGTACCTCCGTGTGTGGGATCCGAACATACCTCAGAAGGTTGAGCTTTTTCAGGCGCACAGCTGAGCAGGCTGCCTCCTGTCTGATGTAGAGAGGGAGCGACGGCAAGTGAAGCATCGTCTCCAAAGCTGCGGTTGGAGCCGTCCTCATGCAGCCCGTGACAGCGGCGCAAGCTAGCCTCTGAAGTTGTTGTAGCTTTTTGCTTGCGGACGCTAATTCGGATCTTGGCCACCAAACTAGCGCCGCATAGCAAATCATGGGTCGTATCACTGCCGTGTAGAGCCACAGAACTATTTTGGGGGTGAGACCCCACTTCTTACCAATCATTCTGCGGCACTGCCAGAAAGCAATGGTGCATTTTTGCAGCTTGTGCTGTATGTGTTCACTCCAGTTTAACTTACTGTCCAGTATCACCCCAAGATACTTAACTTTAGTAGCGAGTTGGAGTTTTGTATTAAAGAGCTTAGGTAGTTGGTACCTTCCTAATGATCTCTTGTTTGTGAACATTACCAGTTCCGTTTTTGCCGGGTTCACTGATAAGTCGTTGTCGGCACACCATCGTTCTACTATTCGCAGTGCTGAGCGCGTGACCTCACAAACGGTGTTGGTGTTGGACTACAGTATTATTGATAACATACAAATATATGCTAATATACACCCGAATACTTACATGAAAGAAAAACCTAGACATAGAAAAACCTTAAATTTTTTTGAAATTGTTTTAAAATTTTGTTAATTATATTCTCAAGTAACCTCACAGTCTACGAGTAGTTTAAGACGCAATACGTCTCACAACTCGCGCCGCCAATGAAAAAAAAAAAATCTTTTTTTTGATGCGTTTTTAGCAAAAAACGCTCCTGCGATTTCTCAACGCGCGGCTTAACTATTTTTAGGACCTAAGGTTTGGATTCCAGGATTGCATTCTTAAGTTCTAGGATCTGGAATCCAAACCTTGAGTCCTAAAAATAGTTAAGCCGCGCGTTGAGAAATCGCAGGAGCGTTTTTTGCTAAAAACGCATCCAAAAAAAAGATATGATTTTTTTTCATTGGCGGCGCTAGTTGTGCGACGTATTTCATCTTAAGTAGGTAGCTGTCTACAAGAGCTAGACGGTAAGTAAACGTCAACTTCGTGCTTTACGGTAATAAGACCTGAGTGCACTGAAAAATGTAATAGAGGTGTAACACGGAACACTTTTGTTGTAAACTTTTAACCCTAACTCGGCGGGCCTTGAATGCGTGTCTCCTAAAGGCTGGTTTACACTTCGCTATTCAGACTTTAATAAAAAAACGGCCAAAGGCGAGGGTTCCGTACCAGTATCTATAAAAAACGGCAAAAATAATGTTTGTGGTTTTTAAAGTAGTAATTTTAATATAAATTTTATGGTATTTTAATGATTTATTTTAAAAGTGAATAATATAACTAAATATTCTGTGAATATTTCAAGCGTCTACCTGTTGTCGTTATCAATATCGAGCCAAAACGAGCGTAAAAATCACGTTGGTTGTATGGAAGCCCATTGAAATATTTATTTTATTATGTATTTTAGTATTTGTTGTTATAGCGGCAACAAAATATATCATAATAATAATTCAATTGTATAGCGCAATAGTGTTTATCACTGTAATGTATACAATTTAAATTAATAAATAATAATAATCTTTTATTCTGCGAAAAATTTTACTGCCACGGTGCCATAATATACAGCCTGGTGACAGACGGACAGACAGACGGACGGACAGCAGAGTCTTAGTAATAGGGTCGTTTACCCTTTGGGTACGGAACCCTAAAAATCGAACTTTCAACTGCGACCGGCCAAGAAAATATTTTCTCAGACTCAGAGAAGTCTATACTCTATCAGTCTACAAACTCCCCAGCCTTGTACGATAAAATAAGTCGAATGGTCACCAGCTCTCCAACTATTAGGAAAAGGTACGATTTTAAACAACAGTTTATCTTACTCTAGGTCTTTGCAGCTGCTAATCAACAAAATCCCCAATATTATCTGCAGAGGTCACAAAGGTTGCGAGTAATCTTCAAATTGGTTGAACTTTTCGAACGGATTCAGTAAAATTTCCGCTCGCACAAATAATAACAACTCTCGAAGCAAAATAAATAATTTGTTTCTAGATAAGGCACGCGGGTCAAAAGTTCCATTTATGATAAGTGTCAGAATTACCTACCTATACCGTCCTAGTCTCTCATTCTTGTCATTTATGCCTTTTCACATAGCCTGTCATCCGTGGCAAGCAATAAAAATACACTAACAAATCGTTTAAATCGGTTCAGCCGTTCAGATATAGGTCCATAAAATTCTTATTTAATTTTCTAAAAACCCTCTAAATCGTATCTTGAAACTCTTTTCATCAACAATCAAAGAGCTTTATGCCTTTTCACATAGCCTTGTCATTTATGCCTTTTCACATGGCCTGTCATCCGTGGCAAGCAATAAAAATACACTAACAAATTGTTTGAATCGGTTCAGCCGTTTGTTCAGATTATACAAACATAAAATTCTTATTCAATTTCATAAAAAACCCTCGAAATCGTATCAACAATCAAAGAGCTTTGGGCAATAAAGAACTCATTATCTAATGAACGCTCCTTCTTTTACCCAAAGAAGCTAGTAAGTAAGTAATAACGAAAAAAAAACTCATCTCTCGCTTTTAAAACACCCTTTTAAAAATCTTGACGATCAAAGAAACGGGTAATAAGCTGCACAGAATTGCTTGATTTAAAAATTTTAAGAAAATAACCTACAAAATAGCAAAGCGAGCTCGGCGAGCTGATATTGCATTTTAGGAAAAAAATTGCTCTACAAGCGAGTGAACGTTCGGGTTCATTGAGATGCATGAATAAAACATACGACAAATTCCATTATGAAAGACTAGCTTTTTGTTAAAGTTATTGTGTGTTCGTAGGTTGCTACAGACTTTTAATTTTACGGTTTTATGCCAAAATGGGACCTTTCGGGATGGAACCGTAAAATAAAAAAATGCTCCGCTATCTGTCCGTTCGTCTGTCCATCTGTCCTACCTTTCAAAAGCCAGTTGACGTTGTTGTGCCCACTTTGGTATAATGTTTTTTTTTTAAGTTTTTAATTAAAGCCATCCAAACATAAAATTTGCTAGTTTTCCTGTTTCAATTTTTTTAATGGGATCTTCTTCGTAGGGACTATGTGGGCGTAATTTTTTTTCCTCTTTTTCCTTTTGATGATAAGCCGAGAAAACAAAAAGATAGCGAAGTCCGTACATTTCTTTGTAATTCAATTCTCATCTATAAAGGAGGTCACAAGTTCAGAAGACTGCAGGGTCTCGAGCAAATAGTTTTTACTTTTTGCCCATCTTTACAGAACAAATATTTCAGACCTATCTTGATAAAAAAAAAATGTACTTCGTTTTTAACCTTGTCAAAAGAAACTTCGCGATAAAATTTCGAAGGTTCTATATCTAATCCAAGCAATGGGGACAAAAAAGAGGCTTTGCTTTACTAAAGGTGGAATAGAAAATGTTTTGATTGGTATTGCTTAGGTATGGGCTAGCCATGAATTAGCGAGGTCAAATTGGGGTTGTATATTTTATCTTTCTATCGCTTGTAACTTTTTATCTATGCTAAGTACAGAATAGACATAAATGCAAAAAAGGATTTAAATTTTGTTATCTTTATACTTCCTATAGACATGGTTCTCGTAAAGTCAACGGTTGAAGCATTATATAAAAAAATACAAATTTTGGCCCCTTTAATCCAAGATGGCGGCTAACGCTCTCACTTCTCGAGGTCGAGAACTTAAATTTTTCATGAGTAGCCCATACCTAAGCAATATCAATCAAAACATTTTCTACTCCACCTTTTGTAGGGCACAAATCCCCGTTACTTGGGCTAATCCATTCATGTGACGCAAAAAGCAAGCTTCAAGTGGCGTTTCTTGGTCCTTGGTTCTTGGTTTTTTTTTTTTTCAGCTTTAAATATAATAGGTATACAATGTAGTATAATGAAAGGGGTGTATTGAAGCAAGCCGTCCTTTCTGAGAATTTTATATTTTGTACTAAAGGATCTACAACAAAGGGACAGGGAAGGAAAATTTGTCCGTAATCTTCGTTGACGACGGCTGTTTGATTCTCCACGACGTCTTCCTGCTTCACGCCATAAGCAGTGTTAATTAATAAAATTGTTACGCTCAGTGGAAAGTAAATTAAGAAAACGAACAGGTCATCGCATTGAAGTGGATGAGCAACTTTTACCCACTTGGCTAATTATCTGTAATATTATTTCTGTTGTGCAATAAAGAGTTCTCAAATATAAGTGTTAACTTTTTTTATAGGTTGATAGCACCCGGTGACCACAACCTAAATATGTTTTTATCTCTATTCCGTTCCGTTGATTATTAAATTAATAAAATGTGAACGCTGTGGCGGGAGAAAAGTATTTTTTAAACATTGTTTTCATTGACTTTCACAATGTTTTAACAACTCAAAGCTATGTAAATGCATACGCACACACAAACATATTTTTAAATTTGGGCTAATACAAAAAACAAAAACATCATGAACATTTTAAAGGAGGTTACAAAATATAAATTGCTTTTTCCAACTTTTTTACAGAATATTTATCGTGTTAACCAGTAGGTTACACCCTGTAAAAAGAGTTAGGATGTTTTGTAACACGTAATAACACGTTGTATATCAGCTATATATCTATCTACCTACGGACCTGTAGAATAGCGCTAAAAAAATAACGGAAATGTAAGGCAGTAGGTATGCAAATGATTATTCCCGGTTTGAACGAGTCTTCAGGTAAATAAAACGGCCATTATGACTGCGGAGGCGCCGCGATGGCCGTAAAATTGTTTATGCTTCCCTGAGGTAAGGCTGGGTTAGAAAGACAGCGCAAGAATGTTGGAAGATTTATTTTTGCGCCGACTGCAACCAGATAATAAATAATAATAATAATAATAAAATTCTTTAAACATTTATAATAAGTTGAAAAAATTCACTCGGGACAGGACTTGACCCGCAACCTCTCGCATACCGTGCAGGCGCTCTACCAATTGAGCCACCGAGTCAAGTAACTGTCGATGCGAATTTCTTCAACTAGTCTCCGTCTACTGGACGGGGGGCGCCATCTGGTGCACGAATCAGCACGGGTTAGTGCTTTAGAAAAAACTAAAAGTAATAAAAATCTTTATTCAGGAAAGTGGATGACAATTAGTAACTGAATACAGTCAGCCCAATCAATAATTCAAATAGAAAAATAATAGGCTTAGGGAACTATATGAAGGTGTCTGCTGCCATAGCTAGGCTATGAAATAGCCTATAATAATGGCTCGCAGGCCCGAGGTGAGATTGAAACAGGAGTGGTGAAAAGGTGATAAAATATTGTAAGTACTTATGAAATATTTACTAGTCTAACATGCTGTGTATTTGTATGTATGAGTGAGGGTGTGTGTGTGTGTGTGTGAGTGTGTGTGTGTGTGTGTGTGTGTGTTGTGTGTGAGTGTGTGAGGGATAGTGTCTGTGTATGTGAGTGTGTGTGTGGGGGTGTGAGGGTGAGTGTGAGTGTGTGTAAGTCAAGTATGTTTATTAGTATAAAAGCTAGTATCAAAATAATGGTTACCATATTATCTAATAAGGCCTTACGTAAGGAGGTCATTTAAACAGAGCGTCTATTAGAACCTTTATTTACACTGGATAAATTAAGTGCCTGGGAAATGTTTAAGGGTTAACGAAAGTGGCGTCGCGGAAAAGCCCAAATTTAGGTACAGTTGGCCACACGCTAGAATACCCCTTTTTGTTTGATTGGCACCCTTATGCCGCGTGCGGTAAGAGCTGCCATGGGGTATCTGTGACTGTGTCCGACCGTACACAGTTTTTTCAATTTTGTGGCTAAACTGCCCAAGTAACATTTCATTTGGGCCTAGGTTGTAAAAATTGCCTCTAGGTTTTAGAAGGGTTGTACAAAGGTTAATGATTTGCTAGTTGGTTAAATTTAGTATTTGAGAATGATTACTAAGTCCTAAAACTAATAGTTTATTGTTAAAACCTTGAAGTTGCTGACAAGAGTTAACGTTAACGTTATTAAGACTTGTGTTTCAAGAGCTTACAGCCTCAGGATCTTATAGTTGTCGTAAGCTACTGATAAGGTTCTGGAAAGGCTGTCATTTAACTTATGTGTGATCTAAAGGTTAAATTTTTTACCTTGATATTACCATAAGGTTTTGAAAAGTTGAAATTGCTTATAAGTAGTTTCTAAAACCTACCTACAACTTTGAGGTTAGATCAGAGTTGTCTAGGCAAACAAATTAGGACTGTGTGGTGAAAAACAAAACCAATAAGCTGTTGTTTTGCGCTGAAGGCATGATTCAATTCCTACAGGAATATTTTAAAGCTTGAGAGGCATCCTCAAAACCCGACAGTTGTCTCCGCGACTTCAAAGAATAGGTATACATTGTAAGCATTACGCGTCTTGAAAAATGAACCGACACAGGGTGATACAAAAAAAGGAGTGGAAATTTTAAGCGTAAAGTGCGTAAAAATGTTATGAATGATTATAATACAACGGTAAGTTTTATTATTTTTATTATTTACTAGTTGTAAACTTCTGTTCTCTGTAAACTTCGTATCAGTTCGATTTCGCTATTTATTTTTTTGTACTTTTCAGCTGTTCCTTTAAATCGATGAAGCCATTTTTTTTCATTTAGTGACACTAATGGAAAGCTGGGTATTCAAGATAATAAGTACACATTAAATTAATATGTATTTTTTTTATGAAATAGATGTTTTGGTGAAGGTTTTTTTGGAAAGTATTAAAACATTTTTCACACTAAAAAAAATACAAATACCAATTTTTACAGAATGTATGTGTAATAATGGAGGATACGACAACAAAATAATAATAATGAAAAATAAGGGAGGACCATATACCACAAACATGTTTTTATACTTTTAGAATACCACCCTTAGGCCCGGTTTCTGAATTGAGAATTTCACTAACCAAATGCTTAGGTATCGTTCTGTCACTGCAGATGTCACACAAGAGAATGTGACAGAACGATACTTAAGCATTTGCTTAGTGAAATTCTCAATTCAGAAACCGGGCCTTAGGGTGGTATTCATGAACGATACTTAAACTGAGATCCAAATTGAACTCAGTTTAAAATTAGTTTAAAGTGAGCTCAATTTTGAACTTACTTTAAACTGAGTTCTAAATTGATATTATTATTATTCGAATCGAATCGAATCCAACGGAATCTAATCGAATCGAATCGAATCGAATGTAATCGAATCGAATCGAATCGAATGTAATCGAATCGAATCGAATCGAATGTAATCGAATCGAATCGAATCGAATCGAAACGGATAGAATCGAATCGAATCAGATATTGCTAGATTCATACTGATTCAAGTATCAAAATTTTAACTGCTCATATCTCCGAAACTGCTAATGCTAGACCCATGTTTATGGTACTCTAAAAAAAGGACTTGACGAGCTTTATCTGATGAAAGCAACAAAAATAATAAAAAGTTATTAAAAATTTATAAAAAATAAGTATCAAAACTTTAACTGCCTATAACTCCTAAACGGCTAATGCTAGACCCATGTTTATGGTACTCTGAAAAAAGGGCATGACGAGCTCTACCTGATAAAAGAAAAAAATAAAAATAAAAAAGAAGTATCAAAACTTTAACTACCCATATCTCCTAAACGGCTAATGCTAGACCCATTTTTATGGTACTCAAAAAAAGGGTTCGACGAGCTCTACCTGATGAAAGCAACAAAAATAATAAAATGTTATTAACTAGTGGTTCGCCCCGAACTTTGAACTCGCGACCCCATATCTCAGCAACCCCTCGACCGATTTGGCTCATGTTTGAACTTAAAAATTCTCTTTACCTTATTTACCTGCCCACCTGACGATCCGACTAAATTTACTCAAGTTATCGTCGAACGAACATTCATACATACATACATACATCGATTGAATTGGATTTGATTTGATTTGATATTGATTTAATTCGATTCTATGCGACTCGAATCGAATCAATTTAAATTAAATTACTAATTTGGGTCTAGCATTGGCCGTTTAGGAGATACTATCTCAGTAACCCCTCGACCGATTTGCCTCATTTACCCGCCTACCAAATTTCATGACGATCCGACTACATTTACTCAAGTTATCGTCGAACGAACATTCATACATACATACATACAAACGCCGGATTGTTCCAGTAGACTCGGAGAACTTCGCTCGCTCGTTCAAATATGGGCAGTTAAAGTTTTGATACTTCTTTTTTATTGAACGAGCGAGCGAAGCGAGCGAAGTTCTCCGAGTCTACTGGAACAATCCGGCGTTTGCATGTTTGTATGTATGTATGTATGTTTGTATGTATGTTCGTTCGACGATAACTTGAGTAAATTCGGTCGGATCATTATGAAATTTGGTAGGCGGGTAAATGAAATTAAAAGAATTTTTAAGTTCGAACATGAGCCAAATCGGTCGAGGGGATGCCGAGGGTTGTTAAGTTTATATGGGGTCGCGAGTTCACAGTTCGGGGCGAACTACTAGTTATTTTTGTTTCTTTCATCAGGTAGAGCTCGTCGAGCCCCTTTTTTAGAGTACTATGAACATGGGTCTAGCGTTAGCCGTTTAGGAGATATGGGCAGTTAAAGTTTTGATACATCTTTTTATTATTTTTGTTGCGTTCATCAGGTAGAGCTCGTTGAACCCTTTTTTTGAGTACCATAAACATGGGTCTAGCATTAGCCGTTTCGGAGATATAGGCAGTTAAAGTTTTGATACTTGAATCAGTACACACGACAGCACGTCGACCCTTACACGCTAGCACTTTGCTCGGTTACGTTACGGGCGATTTTACAACAACTGACGTGTTGTCGTGTGTACTATGAATCTAGCAATAGCCGATTCGATTCGATTCGATTCGTTTCGTTTCGATTCGATTCGATTCGATTCGACTCGTTTTGTTTCGTTTCGTTTCGATTCAATTCGATTCAATTCGATTCGATTTGATTCGATTCGATTCGAATAATAATAATATCAATTTTGAACTCAGTAATACCAGTTGGTTAAAGTAACTTCAAAATTGATCTCACTAAACTAAATATAAACAGAGATCAATTTTGAACTCAGTTTAAAGTTAGTTCAAAATTGATCTCACTTTATACTAAGTTTAAACAGAGTTCAATTTTGATCTCAGTTCATGACCATCCTTAGAGCAGCCTGTAGCTGTTTGTTGAACGAAGGTCAAACGCATGTCCCCCTACAACCAAAACTTAAAAGCAACAAATTTAGCTCAGTGGTGGTTTTCGCAACTGGTAAGTCTTGGACAACTCCTGGTAATAACCTTGAAGCGTTGAAAACAGCCTTGTCGTTTGAGGTAGCTCCGCGAGATTACCTTCAGCTCTTATTTTGGAAAATCTTAAGAGCTCTTAGCTGTTACAGTTCTGAAAAGGAAAAACATAATACTTTCAAGTAATTTCCTAACGTCAGCCATATTTAATATTAAAAAATGAAAAAAAAAACGAAACAAAACCAAAATTTTAATTAAATAAAGCGTAATCAAATACCATGTGCTACACGATTTATAATATATATTTTTCATATGAATAGTAGTTTGATTTCTGATGTGACTTACCACCGATCACCAATTTATTTTATTTTATTTTATTAAAAAATATCCGAAATGTTTAACTTATGAAAGGCCCGTCTTGTATACAGCACTATTATCGTAAAGTTTCACGATGAAGTGCCAATCGCACTATATTTTGATTATTTCCTGACTTTACCAAGCTACTTATTATTATTATAAACACTTTGCTTATCTAGCCATTTTGAAAGATGGCCGAACGAAAAAGGAATGACGCCATTGTAAATAAGTATTTGAATCTGTGTAAAAAATCTTAAACAGAAGCTATTTAAAACTTGTAAGTCCTGGAAAGGTATTTATTCATATCCATCAAAAAGGTTCTAAGTTGTCATAGAGTTACATCCAAGACTAATTTAGAACTTATAAGTTGTCTTGCAAGGTTATAATAACGTTAAATTAAGGTTGTGAAGGTTATATTTAGGTTCTATGCAAGTATTGGAAAGGTTCTGGATTTGAGCTATAGGTTGTGCTGTAGCTCTCAGAAAGGTTCTAAAACCGGGGCCCTTTTGGCACTCAGAAGGTAATTACAAGGTTAATATAACTTTATTGAGAGTTATAAGACTTACGAGCAGATTTCCATACAAAGGTTCTAGAACCTGTTCAAAACCTTTCTACAACCTAAAATGTTACTTGGGTGAGATATTTTTGTTCATCAAATAAAATTGTATTCGTTTTATTGTCCTAAACACAGAACTACAATAATAATAATTAAGTTGATTTGTATTTGTGCACGAAAAACCATTATTAGGTTTCTCCGGGTTCTGGCAGAATACCAGCGCTATGGGAATGGGATTATATCTGTCCCATAGCATATGCTAAGCCAGAACCCATTTATTGGCCATTGCCCGCAGTTTTGTTAGTAAATTTAGGTGATGGGTAGCAAATAAGTAGTGTTCGGTAATGCGACCTCACTGCATTGCCGCGTACTGGCCACTTTTTATTTTCCATCAAAATTTCTGAACGTTTTTCTTTTGTTTTTTTATACCCCGCGCTCTTTTCGAATATTTTGACAGATGCATTTTTCTCGCCCCATTTTTCGCCCACAAATATTTTTGCCCTCTTATTTTAATTTGTTTTCGCTCCATCTCTCTGTATTTATTGATATTTGACCCACTATCGCCCATTTCGTATTGTTATTATTGTAATCTGTGTATTTGTGTTAATTTCCCCGCCCAATCTCACTCACTACCATCATTATCGTTCAACCCTGTGCCTCACTGTTTTGATCCCGCATACAACTATTTTCTACGCGTTCGCCGTGCCTGCTTTTCGGTGAGTGTTGCATTGCTGAACATATTAGCTAGTTCCCCTCGTTACTTTGCATTCGCCGGAAGAAGCCGCGGGGCCCGTACAGAAGGAGCAAACCACAATTCGCCCGCCTTCAATCGCAGCCGCTCGGTCACCCCGATCGAGTGGCTGCGCACCCTCTTGTGTTCGAGGGTGGACACAATAGCGAACAAGTAGTAAGTAAGTTTCTCAACTGTGTGCCTAAACCTAATATTGTAAACTGTGTGCTCTGGGCCATTAATAAATATACTATACTACTATACTACTAGTACACCAAAAAAAACTAGATATAGGTATAGGTACCAGGTACTTACTGCACAAAAAGGCAGCATTCAATAACCTAAAGTACCTAATATGTTCTACCTAGTTCTCATACGTATCATTATATTAAATATTATGTGCTTTATAAAACCTACTTATAAAAAAATAAGAAACTGGGGCGACCCAATTTATGTTCTACGATTTCTTGACCTTTTTTTGACCATTTTCCCGGTTATTGAAAATTGTGATCCTCATTAGATAAAGTACAAGAACAAAGGCGAAATCCTCGATATCCTAATTTAATCACTTTGGTCGGTATTTTCATTTCGACCCTCGATTCTTTTTTCACAGCATAATTGAAAAATAGTTGGAACTAGGAATATAATTTTAAGCTAGCCACGCAAGGCACTCTTCCAATTTGCATTTTAACCACTTTTGTGCGGCGCTAGGAACGGTCTATAGTCCGAATAGACTAAAATAAATAAAATACTTTTTGTTTTTTCTAAAGCACTAACCCGTGTTAGGGAATAATTTAAACATTTATAATAAGTTGAAAAAATTCACTCGGGACAGGACTTGAACCCGCAACCTCTCGCATACCGTGCAGGCGCTCTACCAATTGACATCAAATTCCCATCGACAGTTACTTGACTCGGTAGCTCAATTGGTAGAGCGCCTGCACGGTATGCGAGAGGTTGCGGGTTCAAGTCCTGTCCCGAGTGAATTTTTTCAACTTATTATAAATGTTTAAAATATATAAAATAAATAGACGAAGTATAGCAGAGGCATTTTTTTTCTTACCTCCTTAGTACACAGAATAAAGGGTGATTTTAATTTCTGCTTATGAGATAAAATTAAATGACTAAATGCGCCAATTTCTCAGACCACTTGCCAAGGGTACTGTCATAATTATGTTTTTTTTTCAAGATGGAGTGTCAAAGTTAGCAAAAATATTTTTTCAAACTAAGACTCCATCAAACTTTATTTTTTTAGTCAACTGAAGACTGAAGGTGTTAACTGTTTGATTTATCAATGCCATTAGATAGCACGATTATTAAGGATCATATGAAAAAAAAAATGCACGGCCAAATAAGAAAATATCGGCCAAATTAGCGACCACAGTACCTCAATATGTGGTCTAGGGTGACCATTTTCAAAATTTTTAAAGGAATGCACCAGGATTGTTTTTATTATTTTTCTGTCCCGTTACGTCTTATCGTTGAGTTTTGGGACACCTTGTATAGATTTATGAAACTGGCAGCGGAGCGCGCTTGATCGTCAGGTGTGAACTCGGCTACTAAACTGCGGATTCCTTCACGATGTAATTAGGACACTGCCGTAATCCCACTAAAAACTGGGCCCTTAGCATGTAACACAATGGTGCCAAAATGGGCTCCTGGTTGACGGTTTCAATTACGATTTATTAATGCTGTCGGTCCAGTGTCAGTCCTTTTAATGTGTTTGTAGTACAGCAAAGAATATTAAGAGTCTAATTCGTTTTGTCCTTCTACCTGGGATGCCATTGATACGCCATTGTGTTACAGGCTAAGGCCCCTGGATGTCAAAAATATATCCCTAATAATCGTTAGCCAGTATTCTTGCTCGATCGCGCCTTTGCACGATCACTTAAACATTAAACAATCGCAACGTGGGAAATGTTACCTTATTTCTATGGGCTCAGGACCTAAATGTACATGTACAGTGAGGGAAGAGTCCCATAATATCAGGAATATTGGGCTGTTAGCTGCCATTATCTTACGCCGCAGGTATTTAATAAATACCATTCAGCAGTATTATGACCTCGAACGTGTCTCTACATATGAGACAAATTGGTTCCATTCCATTCGGATACTGATAGAATTGATGTGATTTTCATTCATGGCATATCTATCTACCTATCTATCTTCTTAAATTTATAAAATGTTAACGCTGTGGCCGGAGAAAAGTATGTTTTATAGATTGTTTTCATTGACTTTCAAACTGTTTTAACAACTCAAAGCTATGCAAATGCACCTACATACACAAACATATTTTTAAATTTTAACTTATACCACAAACAATAAGTTATAAGAAACTTTCAATTTCTAGGTAATAAAATAATAAAAAAAATATTTTAACTTTTTTTACAGAATTGACATTTTGTTGACCAGTAGGTTATACCCTGTAAGAAGGAGTTAATAATTATGTTTTGTAACACGTTGTACTGACTAAGTTTAGGTAGGTAAACGATTTTAAGTTTATGTTACGAAGACGTATTATAGATATTTCTACTAATAGGTAGGTAAACATTGCTAATGTGAGTTTCAAAGTGTGTGGTGTACTCATAATTTACTATGTGGTTAGGGTATAAATGAGTTTCTAATGTCGAGAAATTAAGGGCTATTACAGGCAGCTTATGGATGGCTGAACTTACTGCTAAGTGGTATTTAAGACATTTAGGCCCGGTTTCTGAGTTGAGAAATTCACTAAGCAAATGGGTAAGTATCGTTCTGTCACACTCTTTTGTGAGAAATCTGCTGAGACAGGACGATACTTACCCATTTGCTTAGTGAATTTCTCAACTCGGAAACCGGGCCTTAAAGTATGTGATAATTGAAACTACTAGCTGATATCTAGGGGCCTATGAGTCTGTAATGCAATGGTGTCTCGATAGGCTCCCAGTAGGCTTCAATTACGATTTATGGATACTGTCTGTCTTTTAAATGTTTTTCTAGTACCGCAAATAATATTCTGATTCTAATAAATTCTAGAGGATAATTTGCTGGTTGTTGGTTTTGTCCTTCTACTTGGAAGCTATCGACGCGCCATTGCGTTACACTTACACTTATGTATCTATGTAAATATGCTGCTCATGCTACCCTGACAGCACTGTATTTGCGTTGTATTTACGAGTTTTTTTTTTACCATCACTATGTATAACCGGTACGTCCTTACCTCCTACCATATAGCCTACCTAGTCTACCCAGTTCACAGGAAAAACAATACGTGCCAACTAAGCGAACTAAGCCACACATACACAGTTAATATAATTTGACCTTATTTTGGGTTGTTTAATAATGTAAATTCTCGTCTAAAAGTGACTCAAACGTAGGTACCAAAAATATAACCATAAACTGTTATAGTGCGTTTCTCTCTGCAAACGAGTGCCTGGATACAGATACAGATGAAACAATAGTCATCATGGTACAGCAAAACAGGGTACACTCTTTCTAAAGTGACATCCTCCCGTAGCACATCGATTTTCTTCATTTTTCACTAGTTTTAATGCTTACTCTAAGCTTTAGCAGGCTGTCTACTGATCAATACAAACAACTTGGGCGAAAAAAATATCAGCTGTTCCATACAAAAGGTCGACTCAGTACTGCGCCAAAAGTATGAAATAGCTGAAATTTTAGCCGCTCAATTTTATTCGCCACCTAGTACAAGTTGTTTGTATTGATCAGTAGACAGCATATCGAATTAGAGTGCGCGAATCGAACAGAGCTAAAAACCGCGCGCGCGACTTTTTGTGATATTATTTTGTTTGTAATTTTTACGCACCAATCACCATTTATATCTATTTATATTGACTATTGACTTAGTAGGTACATATAGAAATTTATATGTACCTACTAAGTCAATATCTTTTTGTTTTTATAAAGCACTAATCCGTGCTAAATCTTTAAATTTAAATTAAGCCAGATAACTCGACCAACCGCACATAAACCTTACAGGTTTCAGCGGTTGGCATGTAATTTATAATTTTAAGTACTTTATATGCAAAAAAAAAAAAAAAAAAAATCAACGTCTCCCAAGGCCGCCACTCGCACAGCAATTTGCGATTTTTCGTATTACTCTTATATCAAGAGCTGTTTTGTCAATGAATTTAAATTATAGGGGTATGAATATAATGGCACGGATTTGGGTCATGCTCGCATTTGCGACTCAAAGTTGCGCTACAAAAAAAGGCACGCGCCACGAAGATAATTTATGCTACGGGGGTAGGATTAAACACTAACTTTGAAGATTGCAGAGAAGACTTCCTATAATCCGCGCGGGATGAGAATGGGATGCGACCTTTGACCGATGAGACGCGCGCGGTAAGCAAACTCGCGTCGAAGGAACCTTGTTAAAGTAAAATAAAGTATATTTTCGATTCACTTAGACAAGGTTCTATCCCATTCTCATCACGCGCGGATGAAACCTACGACCAATGTGTATATTATCACATTCATGCCGTGCAGCTCCGCGCACGCATGGGGCGAAGTCGGTTTTGTATAGAAAACCAAAGAAAACCGACGCACTGGGCGGTGTATAAACACTTTTCGCAGAAAGCAGTAAGCAAATTTTTGCTGTCAAACCAGAACCACAGACTAGGGATGATTAGTTTTCGATTGCTCCGCGTCGAGAAAACTATCAATGGCATAGATACTTAATAAAAAAATCTATTCGCGCTTATAATCTTCCAAAACCGGATGTTTTGATAGAAAATAGATGATTTACGGTGAATTTTCTTTTTGGAAATATTGGATCTACCTGTCTAACAACAGATTGGGAAAGATAAACTTAGCAGACTTATAATTGACGACTGGTTTCAGTTTCCATTCGGATAGGTACCTAATCACGAAGGAGAGACGACGCTCGCAACGCCGAAGGCAGCCTCCACGTATTTCTAACCATGACCATTTACACCAAACTTACAAAAAACATGACCATTAACCATAATTACTAGACCAAACTTACAAAATATGACAATTAAAGTTGTACAAAAAGCTGGAAATAGGGACAACGTATTGTCAAGTCAAAGCAAATTAAGGGTAGACGATAGCAAGGTGGCGGGAAATTCAAAATTTTCACAGTTTTCTGGTCAAGTTTTTTGGGCAATACCACTGCTTCGTAGACCAGAACACATAATCGGCTGAATTATTGTTGTTCTGTTGTTTACAATAATGAAAAGAATACGGTTTTATTCTCGCGAACGAAAAATCGCTGAACAAAAATAGTTCAGTTTAGCTACAAAATGTAAAAATCTGTGAAAATTTTGAATTTCCCGCCACCTTGCTATCGTCCACCCTTAAATGCATTGGTTCAGTTAGATAATTTAATGTTGACTCCTCGTATGAGCTCACGATACACGCAAGATAAAATCGTCTCTTTTAGCCACCATTTACTCTGTATCTTTGAATCGTTTTCCGGAAAGCTTTCGAAGCGTTTCTTTCACAATGTCGCCTTTTGTGATGTCATTGCTGACGTTATGGAGTGCTCTGTTATGTTTAGTAAGACACAGTTTTAAAAACTACCAGCCCTTAGTTCATAAGAACTTAAGTAAAATGTTCGTTAAACTTTATTTCACAAAAAATCTTAAAAGATACCAGAGATGTGAGAAATTATGGAGGTACAAGGATGGACTTATTTCTATTGAAATTGAAAGTTAAATTCAGAGCGGGAAAGGGCAAAGAAAGCACCGGCAAATACACATAACTCTTGCATCAATGTATTATGATTCAGCGGCATTTCCTATCGTATATCGTTCGTCACCCAAAAATTGAGATAAATGATTTGAAAACTTTCCCTGAATCTACACTCTCACACACACACCCTAGGTAAGGATTGTATTTGCGCCTCCAGCGTATGTGAAAGTAGGTACTTATTTGGTCGATCTTATAATCCAAAATTCTAAAAGATCAGGTGAACTCGTGTACATGCTTTTAGGCCTTACCAATTTGCATAACACTAAGGGTGGCATTAATAGTCGTCATCTCAAGATCGAGCTCAAGTAGGTGAACTCAGAAAACAAAATCACCGACTTGAGACCTTGGCTAATGTCAATTTCAAGCTCAAGCTAGTGTCCATTAATATGCTGACAGCTACTAAAGATTCACATTAGCCAAGGCTTGAAATTAGCATTTTTGTTTTCTGAGATCACCTACTTGAGCTCAAGCTTAAGATGACGACTATTAATGACACCCTAAGAAAGCAAAAAAAAAAGATGGTATAAATTGGTCGTTAGAATGTGGATACACGTAACGAAAGGGAAAATTTCACCCACTCCTCCGATAGAGATAATCAGAAAAAGGAACTTCCTCAAGAAACCTGGGTCCAAAAAACCGCCGGAATCCACATTAACATTATAGAAAGACAAGCCAACCGGCACACATGAATAGTTAACCCTAAGTTAAGTGCGGTGAAGTTTGCGTGTCGGACGCAGGCTTTCACTTAACCCTGCTGGTACGGGTCGTCTAGGCCGTGACTTGTGGGAAGCAATAAGCGGGCGGCAAAGCGAAAGGTGGTTCCTATCAGCTTTATTGGAAACATGGTTTGTCCAATAATTTTCTCTCTACTGATATAACAGAATAGCACATAGCACTTGGCTTAGGCCCGTGCAATTTATTAAAAACTTTAAAAAAATAGAGATTAAACAATAGTAAAAACTACCAATAACAACTGAAATCTAATTACCTACTAAACTACTAACACTAACAAAACTAATATAAACTATGGAAACAAATTCAAATTACAAGATATACAACTTGCTTACTCTAGCTTTTGGTCTCCGCAACCAAAAGACGCCATCAACCCATTGATACTTGGGATGTCCAACTGGTACTTGATACTTATGGGAAACAAAATTAAATTAGATTAGAAAAAGGTTTGTCAAAATTACCAGTTTTTGGCACCACGTATAGTTTACAATTTCAATTATTTTATTCTTAGAATAAAATCCTGCAGCTATCAGTTGCCCTTGCAGCCCTAATCACCCTGCAGTAAAATTACGTGTTGTAACTCCTCCTGCTTGCATCGGTATCCTCATCACTGAGGGTCGTGGTCATTCGATCGGAGCAATCCTTGTCGCACGATGCGACGCCAGTTGTTCCTGTCTGCGGCTATATGTATGGCATCGTATACCGTGGTGTTGAGTGTGGAGCGGACTTGGTCGGTCCACCGTTTCGGGAATCTGCCTCTTGGTCGTTTTCCGTCGATTTTGCCAGTGAATATCAGTTTTTCTAAGTTGTCGCTGTCTTTCCTGGCAAAGTGACCAAAGTATTCGAGGATCCTACGTGTGCAGATGGTGGAGAGTCGCGTTTTTATCTTAAGCTCATCCAACATTGACACGTTGGTGCGGTGTGCTGTCCAATGTATGTCCAGCATCTTCCTCCAGCACCACTTCTCAAAGGCGTTTATGCGTTCGTGGTCAGCCTTTTTTAGTGTCCATGTCTCTGCGCCATATAAGAATATGGAGAACACCAGGGTTCTGACGAGGCTACTCTTGGTATTAGTGGAGATGCTCCTGTCCTTTCATATCCTGTCCAGCTGTGCCATGGCCGCCTTTGCCATCCCAATTCTTCTGCGCACCTCAGGTTCGCAAGAGCCGTTGTTGCTAATATTGGAGCCCAGGTATAAAAAGTTGTCAGTAGTATCCAGATTGAGTGTGCCAATGAGCTCCATTTTGCTGGAACGGTCCACGATTATAATTTATAATTTTGGTTTTGGATCTGTTTATTGAGAGACCCAGTTCTTCGCTAATATGTTCCATTCTGTCCAAAAAGGATCTCATCTCTGTTTCGCTTGATGCAAATAGGGTGGTGTCATCAGCGTATCGCAGGTTTGATATTTTGCGTCCGTCAATTGTAAATACGTGTTGTAACTAAATATAAACAAATATTTTGTTTGGTCGGCACATTGAGCATCACAAGTAAAATTTCTCATTTTGTCGCTAAGCTTATCGCTGCTGCTAGCTTCTATCTACACCACATCTGCCTCTCAAACTTCACGTGGCCCAATGTCAATTTCATCCCGGCTTAAGAGACTCAGGAGGAGTGAAATCCCGTCTAAGTACAAAATATGTAGGACGTAGGCACCTTTTTCTAATCAGGTTGTGTTGTGTCCTATTTCTGGGTCCATTAGGACCTGGTATACAGTTTTGTTGTAGTCACACGTAACGTAACCGAGTAAAGTGCCGGCGTGTAAATGTCGAACTGTTGTATTTCTAGGAAGGTTTTCTGGGGTTGCCAGAACTAGCTTCTTTATAGGTATTAATTTGCAAAAGATGCGCTGACCCGATCGAAATCGTGATATACCTTTTGTGTAAGAATGTTTTTTTTTTTTTAATGGAGAGCAATTTAATAGACAAATCGAGTTTTAGACGTGAAATGACCAGAAAAATATTGGGCGCTTGTTTTTATCGTTTTTCAACTAAAACCGAACTCAAAAATAAACCTAGGCCCGGTTTCTGAGTTGAGAATTTTGCTAAGCAATCATAAAATGGGTAAGTATCGTCCTGTCTCTGCAGATTTCTCACAAAAGAGCGTGACAGAGCGATACGTAAGTATTTGCTTAGTAAAATTCGCAACTCAGAAACCGGGCCATAATGTGTCAAACTTGAGCGTAACATGTGCACAAAATATCGGGCATTTTCCTACCGTCTGAAATTATACTACGCACCACTATACAGTACACTAAAAAGTCTATGAAAAGCTTTTGCAGATGGGCACCCATTCAGCAATCCATTGACAACGTGTCAAACTGTCACGAACGATTTTCCGGATCCCCCAATCCGATCCGCACAGGGGCCATTGGTGTAAATTAGACTGGTTACCATTGGATCCAATAGTTTGATAACCAAAACTATAAATTTATCGTTCCAACACGTATAATAGCACTACTAATACTCAGAACCATCTTCTCTCATAGAAAATAGAGACGTTAAAAAAAAGAGGATGAGGTTTTTTTTTTCTAACGTGCTACTGAAAAGCAGATGTTGCATGAAGTTGCAGATGTAGAGGCTACAGACATGTCGCAACCATATTGGTATTTAAAGCCAACATAAAAATGCAGGTCTACAAATACTGATTAAAGTAGCAAATAATATCCCAATCGATTAACAACAACTTCAGTCATTTGGGAATAAAATCAATTTGGCAAGCAAGTTGTTTCATCCAAGGCATATCAAGGTTTTTCTTGGAAAATAATTATTTTTGCAAAAGGGATCTAAATAGGAGTTCTAACTGAAACGACTCGGGCCGCAAATTGACGACCGTTGTTCAAAAACATAATGGCAGCAATTTTTTAAAGTCACTCCGGGATGATGCAAAGTGATCGCGGTTGAATCTAGCTGTTATTGATCACAAGGGCTAGAACCAAGAAATAGGTAAATAAGGTAGAAGAGAATTTAAAGCTTCAACTTAAAAAAATTGGCTAAAGTACCGTTCTTCTATCGATACGCTACGAAGAATTAAATCACAACCTACAAGGTGTTACAAAAGTACCTAACTCTTTTTACAGGGTAATAGCACCCGGTGATAGGGATCACAACCTAATTTATTTTTTTGCTCTATGACGTTCCGTTAATTTTTAAATAAATAAAATGTGAACGATGTGGCGGGAGAAAAGTATTTTTTAAATATTGTTTTCATTGACTTTCACAATGTTTTAACAACTCAAAGCTATGTAAATACACCTACACGCACAAACATATTTTTAAATTTGAGCTAACAACAAAAACAAAAAAGTCATGAAGCCTTTTCAATTTTGAGGCATTAAAATAAAAAAAAAATATCAACTTTTTTTACAGATTTGACATCCTGTTGACCAGTAGGTTACACCCTGTAAAAAGAGTTAGGTACTTTTGTAACACCTTGTATAATAAGCTAATCACACTTTAAATCACACACACCGCACAACTAAACTGCGGGTTTCCTTACCATGTTTTCCTTCACAGTTAGCGAGGGAATTTGTAATTTTGTGGGAGTTATAGGATGGTAGGTAATCCTATGAGGTAGTGGCCACCCCTGGTGTCAGAGTTTTTAGGCCACCCAATGTCTCTGACATGGCTTAACGATTGTTATCAATCAACAACAACCGGGACCAACGGTTTAACGTGCCTTCCGAAGCACGGAAGCGCTCAGATATTATTGCCACTAGCGGTCACCCATCCATGGACAGTCC
Source organism: Zelleria hepariella (assembly GCA_949319315.1). Taxonomy (NCBI): domain Eukaryota; kingdom Metazoa; phylum Arthropoda; class Insecta; order Lepidoptera; family Yponomeutidae; genus Zelleria; species Zelleria hepariella. The sequence goes on along the minus strand of OX439392.1, from coordinate 12,629,770 downwards.
GCGGCCGTTGTTGCTTAACTTTGCCAATCGATTAAGAACGGCTAGTAGAACTAGGCTGTGAGCGCTTATAGGAGTTATAGGATGCCAGACCGCGACGCGACTTTTATCTACGCTGGGCCGCGAGATACTCCTTATGTCTACGTAAAGTAATTTTAGTGTCATGTCTTTTCGCAAAACGTACATTTAAGGCGCGGTGCATAGTGAATTAGCCCGCGCGCAAAGAAAAATGTATAAAATCGATTCCTGTCAAATACACTAAACATATCGAAAACAGTAGAATTAGGTGAGAGCTATCTAAAACAACCAGTTTCATGTTGATTGCAAGATATTTTCGCTGAAAAAAAGTGCGCTGCCTATTTTTTTTCAGCGAAAATATCTTCAAAACGTTTATGAATGTCAACACGAAACTGGCTGTTTGAATCGATTTTGTGCATTTAGCTTTGCGCGCGGGCTATTCACTATGCACTTGTAACTTGCTTTTCCCTTCAAAATATTTTCAGTTGTGGAGAGTAGCCAAGTCAAAGTATTTTCACGCCGCGAAAGAAGTCGCGTTGCACATCACAGACGGCTGGTCTATTCGACACAACCTAGCAAGGCGTTTTAATGACACACAGGTGCTAAGACGACACCCAGTCGCTCGGAAATAGAGCCATTAGCATAAACGCGGTCTTCGCTATTCGTGGTGGCTGCGCGCACCGCATTCGAGTGGGCGGCGAGGGCTCTCAAGACAAGAATAGAAAGTTGTGGAAGGTTCACTTTACCCCTATAGATACGCCTACAGTTAGGCTCCTACGACTCTATGTTCGGCTAGTACTCTATGTACCCCTACATATACCTACAGTTGGCTCCTACGACTCTATGTACGCCTTAGTACTCTATGTACTCCTACATAATATTATGCCAACAGGTTAGACTCCTACGACTATATGTACGTCTATGTACGATCGGCCACAGTCATAGATATCCCATGGCAGCACTTACCGCGCACGGCATAAGGGCGCCAATCGAAAAAAAAGGGGTAACCTAGCGTGTGGCTGACTGTACCTTACTCTTACTCAAACATAATACTCTCAAAATCGCCGCAGAGGCCATTCCGCAGATGCACGCATGGTGATAAAGCTCAAAATCTGAGGCTTTTGTCCAGCTGTGGGACATGTACACCTCTCACTACAAGCTAAAAACTAAGGCCTTTGCATCTACGTAATGAGATGATTTATACAGCGTCAAGTGGCACCGTCACTCACACTAGATGGGTGAAGAGACCACTCGGCGCTGCAGTGCCTGGGACATTGTTTTAGATGGAGTAGGCTTGCCCAGCACCGATACCATCCTGACAGCTTAGTCGGCCTAGCCCACAGGAAAGACAAGTCAATACGTGTGGACCCAACTAAGCCGCCGGTGGTGGTCTAGTGGGTGGAACAGTGGACTCTGAAGCAAGAGGTACCCGGTTCGATTCCCAGTGCGGGCATGCATCTATGACTTTGTTTAATTTCAAAGTTACGTACATTTGTGAATTTGTAGTAGCAATACCACTCGCTAACGGTGAAGGAAAAACATCGTGAGCAAACCCGCGGCACTACAAGCTAGGATCTCCCTTTTTTTACATCGATCGCATCTCAGGAAAGCAGCCCGGACCTTCCGTAACCTCTTACAACTCCTCGGGCCCTCCAGCCGTCAAGCTTGTCTTGGTTAATTGTTCACGGCTGATTGCGGCGCCCAATCACGCCGTGTAGATTAACACGACACGGGATTTCCTTGTACCTTTTCCTGGGTCCTAAATTGGCTGTTCGTTCACTCAAGTTCATTCACCGGTGAACTTGACCATGAAATGTAAGAAGTAGCGGCCGTATACGACCGATACTGGTTTGAATAGTCTTAAATGAAATTCAAACCAAACTGCCGTTTTCTGATTTGAGAAATTCGCTAAGCAAGCACTAAAATATCGTTCTGCCTCTGCGGATTTCTCACGAAACCACGTGACAGAACGATAGTTAAGTATTTACTTAGTAACATTCTCAATTCTGAAACCGGGCCATAGCGGTGGAAAATGGGTGATGCACAAAGCACTAGGTGACCTACCGTAGGTATCTAAGGGTGGTATTCTAGAACGCTACTTAAACTGAGTTCAAACTAGAACGCTACTTAAACTCTGTTTAAACTCAGTTCAAACTAGAACGCTCCTTGAACTCTGTTTAAACTCAGTTTAAGTAGAGTTTAGTAGTGTCGACTGTCGATAAAACAGTGCATGTTTTGATTTGGATATCCCTCCCTTCATATCAAAACATGCACCGTTTTATCGACAATCTGAACTCTGTTTAAACTGAGTTTAACTAGCGTTCTAGAATACCACCCTAAAAGTGTTATGTGCCTGTATGCAGGTGTGTTACTAAAGATATTTTTTGGCAGGTATTTTTCTACGGCAAAATTGGCATTTGAGCAACCGAGGATTGGCGGGTGGTTACTAAACTAACCGACTATCTGCCGGTTCTGATTTGAGAAATTCGCTAAGCAAGTACTGAAACATCGTTCTGCCTCTGCGGATTTCTCACAAAAGAACGTGGCAGAACGATAGTTAAGTATTTACTTAGTAAAATTCTCAATTCAGAAACCGGACCTATTATAATTATTTTGTAGTCCTACCTACCACATTCTTACATACAAGAGAAATTCTTTCCCAAATGGCTAAATAATTCACCACTTGAATTCAATATAAATAGACGCAAACAAACAAACACACGATGAATCAGTAATCAAGTGCAAGCAATCTGAGAAAATAGGTTCCTCCACACAGTAATCTGTGAAAACGTGCGCAGAATATTTTACCTGCTCGGGAGCGTGTTAAGTAGGTACCTACGGTGTATTTCAATTCAGTAGTTTGCTTGGTAGTTATACACATTTAATACTGACTTCAATAATACCCTAAAGATTTATTATCTATCTTCTATCTATCTATATATATAAAAATGAATCGCCGTGCATTAGTCTCGCTAAAACTAAGAAACGGCTTGACCGATTTGCATATTTACTGTTTTGTTTAGTTCACCATACTTCAGGGTAGGTTTATAAGCAAAGAAATATGGGAAAAGATAAAGGATGAGCTGAAAACCGCAAGAAATAAAAATTGGTCATTTTGTATTGGAATCGCCATTTTTGACGCGGAGAGTCAAACTATTTCAGGTGATACGAAGTTCACCGGGTCAGCTATAAGAAGATAAAAAAGGTCGCTCGAGACAGGACTTGAACCCACGACGTCAGAGAAATCGTGCCGGCGCCCTAAGAAATTGAGTTACCGAGCCAAGTACTCAATAATTTTGATGCGAATTTAGAACCATCTATGTAGGTAGGTAATCGTATGAGGTAGTGGCCACCCCTGGTGTCAGAGTTTTTAGGCCACCTAAAGGGTCTCTGACATCTATGTGAGAACTTTACACTTTCCTCAACAGTAAATGCTTTAGACAAAACAAAACAGTGGCACAATATTCAATTTCAAAATGCTCAAAATCTCGTGGGTCCAAAAAGTCCGCAATACCACCGTGCTCCAGAGGATGAGAAAAAACGTTGAAGTAATGAAGACCATCAAAAAACGCAAATTTGAGTAGGTATTTTGGCCATATAATCCGCAATAAATATGGACTCCTTCAACTAATCATCCAAGGGAAGATACCAGGCAGAAGGAGACCTGGAAGACCCAAGATATCATGGCTTGAGAACTTACGCCATTGGTACCAACAATCCACGAGCTCCTTGTTCCGTTTGGCAGCCTCAAAGGAAGAAATAGCCAAGATGATTGCCAACCTCCGATAGGAGTCGGCACTACAAGAAGAAGAAGAATATTCAATTTAAGTGTCGCACAGCTAATAGAGTTTAAAGTGCCGACTCAGTACTGTGTCAGGATCTGAAAGACATCACGGGTCCGGCCTTTGTGGGCTGGGTGGGACCCTCTCACCCTCTCACATGTAAAGTGGGACAATTATGATGATAATTCGGTACGCAAAGTTTTTTGTTCGAAAGTCCGTTATTGGCTTAATCTTATCTTTAGACAATATTGAGAAACTAATTTTAATATTTTTTATTTTGGTTCAGTAGTTTTGATTTTACAACGTTCCAAAGATACGGTTTTATGACCTTCACGCGACGATCTGCATACTGTTGGCGGTCATAGGAACAAAACATTTTAGCGCATAAAAACAAAACTACTGGAACAAAATAAAAAATATTTAAATTCGTTTCTCAATATTGTCTAAAGATAAGTTTAAGCCAATAACGGACTTTCGAACAAAAAACTTTGCGTACCGAATTGTCCCACTTTACATGTTTTGACTCTACCGGCGGCGTCGATACATAACTTTTGCATATTATGATAGAACGACACTCAACTAGTTCAAGAGCTTTTTCTAAAAAACGTACGTGAACACCACTCCCAGCCTGGCCATCCAAAGAGGAAACGTCGCCAGCGTTCTGGGCTCACTGCCGCGGGACAGCGACCTGGGGCAGGTCTTTTCCTTGTAAATATTATTTTTAGTTTAGTTTCTTTTAATTTTAATTTTAGTTAGGCTATTATTATAAATATATATATAAATAAGCTATTATTTTAATTATTATTTTAGTTCGCATATTTATAGTTTGTATTTAATTGTGTTCTAATAAAGTTTGTTAAACTTAAAAAAAAAACATAACAATATTCAAATATAGCGTAAAACTTGCTATTCGAGACATAGACCCTGGGCCCTTAGCCTGTAACGCAATGGCGGGTCAATGGCGTCCCGGCAGAAGGACAAAACCGGGCTCTCCTCGTTTTTCTCCTACAACCAGAGAACTAATCCTCTAGAATTAGAATCAAAATATTCTTTGCTGTACTACAAAAACATTAAAAGGACAGACAGCGTTAGCAAATCGTAATTGAAGTCGTCACCTGACAGCCCATTTTGGCACCATTGTGTTACAGGCTAAGGGCCCTGATTATTTACTAACAAGCTACGAGTATAAGCGTAAGTTATTGACAGAAGTTTCTTTTCTAACTAACGTGCCATTTTTAGGTTCTGGTTTTGGAACGTTTCCCTCTATTGCGAATTTTATCTGTGGTGTTCCGATCGTGGCGTGGGGTGCATGTTGGTGTGTGTTGATGAGTCTGTGACTTTGACGGCTGACAGCTCCACTATTCTGTGCACACGGCTCACCACAGAGTTCGCCATATTATCAGTGTGGAGTGTGTGTTGCATTGTAATCAAATGAAAACATTTTATGCATGGAACCTAATAAAGATATTGAGGAGTGGTTGTTAAAATATGCTTTAGAATTCAATTATAGTCTGTCTTTTTTGGTCCTTGTTTAATTTCATTCTTAGCCTGCGGGGGTAGCATGACTTTTATCGAGGCGGATTTATCCAACAAAATGGCGGTTTATCAGCATTTTTGACGTCTAAAGTGGGGTATAAATCGTCGAGAGCGATATATAACCCACTATAGACGTCAAAAATGCTGATAAACCGCCATTTTGTTGGATAAATCCGCCTCGATAAAAGTCATGCTACGGGGACAGAGCTCCATACAATCGTGAAACAACACCTTATAAGCATATTCGTATGTTTCTCTCAGTGGGACCGTGATTTGGAACGGACTATAAGTACGTATACTTTGTGAACTCTCTACAAATAGACTTGTGATAAATATTTAACTGAGAGTCCTCTGTCAAAAGATCCCTTCTTGGGACGCGAACGGAATTGCTCATTTAGACGCAAAAAGGTTAGCAAAAATGTTGCTTATAAATGGCACCTAAATGGCAGACCAGGCACCCCCAGTCTGCCCGTGACCACGGCCGCTGCAATGCAGCCGAAACGTCGGGATAATAAAGGTGATTCATTCACCTACTAAACTTATAATCCGTGCGGGATCAGAATGGAATAATACCTTTTGGAACTGAGACGCTCGCGGTCCTGTAGCGTCAGCATTTCGGCAAACTCTAGTTGTCTATGGCAAACTCACGTCGAAACTTGCTTGTGTTTTCTGTGCGCGTGGGTGTCTGCTCGAGTTTTATCACGTTTTATTAAATGAATGCAATAACATTGAATCCTTTTAGATTACAACCATTAAACATTTTTGTGTATTTCCAATTTCATAACCCTATGATAGAACGTAGGACTAAATTTTTTTTTACTGACGCTATTCGAGAACTGTCATTTTCGATTCAGTTCCAAAAGGTATTATCCCATTCTGTTTCCGCACGGATTATACCGCGATTCGACCAGTTTCGAATCAAAAATTATGTGTGAATATCGAGAATCATTAAACATGACTGATGCTTGGGATGTTTAGGAGCTACGATGCCGCAGACAGACAAACAAATACTCATTAATTTTAATAAGAGCTATTTTCCCGCAAATAAACCGTTTTTTGACGGTTGATGCGTCAGTGGAATTTTTGGAAAATAATTGAGGACCATAGGAACAAAAGAGGACAAATCCACTTTTGACAAAGTTCGTATTTTGTTTTTGAATTGCACTGAAAAGGCTGGCAAACAAGCAATAAATGGTCATAATTATCCCCTTTGTTTTCTTATATCAAAGAAGCTTCTTCGATCACAAAGCGTCAAATCTATTGATATTCTTGCTTTATTTTTTTTCAAAATTTTATACCTAACATTTTGTATAAGTGGAATTATACCCTTTTGTTCCTACGAGTATGTTTAAACTTGCAACCTTATGTTGAGTTTAGTCATATTGTGTTACCCAATGTAATCGTCATTTCATTCACGCAAGTTTGAGTCTGAAACAACAGCATCTGTTGGGACATCAAAAAGGTCGAAACCTCAGAAGACGAACGCAGAAAGGTTTACGAAAGTTTTTGACATGCGGGTGCCATAGGGGCTAACATGAGGTATGTTACTCTAAGAAAATGGTTAGCTAAAGAGGATGTTTCCATTGCTCTTTGGCTGCCAAGGTTGCAAATTAGTATGGCGGAGAAACCCAGATCTGTCTCTGGGACCTTGGAAAAAGGGCTTCCTTTAAAAGAGGGAACCATTTACGGTGTTTTGTTTTTAGGGACAGATCTCATAACTCTACCATCAACTCGCCTATGCTACTCTCCATCAAAACAGCCTAGCGGGCGCGTACCGTTAAAATATATCACGTAGTTACTAGGTATCATCAATTACATTTTATTGCTAGAAGCACCTCCAAGTACAATATCCAGAGTCCCAGACAACAATATGTGACGCTAACAATGGAAGAACACGGACCGAGTCACGCACAATCTTTCTGCTCACGAAAGGGAGCCAAGTTTCGGACAATTATAAGTTAGCCGAAGTTAATAACAATCATTACAGTAGACAAGTTCGAATTGACTGGGGCCTTACTAGGAGTCGTCACCACTTCGTGTAAGGTTCATTCAGGAGGGCCCGGCCGGTTTGCCCTGGCATTTCAAACACTTTTTACTTTTTTTTTAAGTTGGGTTTAATGGCAATCAGCTACTTTTTACTTACTATAATTAAGGCTTTAATAGGCGCTAACTAGCGCCACCAATGATAAAAAATCATGGCTTTTTTTTAACTCCCTTTTTGAAAAAAATAAACGGCAGAGTTTTATATACAGGGTGTTAAAAGACCGCCAACAGACCCGAAAGCTACGCATACTAGACACCAAAAGGAAGTACTTTTTCGATAAATTATTGCTGGGAAATGATTTTGGTTTTTTAGGTTATAATTTTGCAAAATATTTTATCACTCAATGGACGTGTAACGCACAGAAGTCATATTGCGCAAACGTAGGTAAAATTTTATGTTACTTAAGCTTGAAGTGCCGATGTTTAGAATACATTGCGGGTTGCAATGTTAACGTCGTTTTTTGTAACAAATATTCATAATTTTAATATGGCTTCTAGGGAAGATATGTTAAGAACTAGATACTGAATACATTTCTGCAAAAAAAAAGTTTTGAAAAGTCCGACTTTGAACCTCATTATCTCGGAAACCGTTGATTTCCCAGGCATAGTTCCTTGGACAAAAATGTTCCTTATGATGAGGACAATACGTGGTTTCCCGCTTTGTTGGCGGTCTTTTAACACCCTGTATACTAGTGGTTCGCCCCGAACTGTGAACTCGCGTCACCCACCATATCTCAGCGACACCATATCTCAGCAACACCTCGACCGATTTGGCTCATGTTCGAACTTAAAAATTCTCTTGACCTCATTTACCTGCCTACCAAATTTCATCACGATCCGACTAAATGTACTCAAGTTATCGTCGAACGAACATTCATACATACATACATACATACATACATACATACATACAAACGCCGGATTGTTCCAGTAGACTCGGAGAACTTCGCTCGCTTCGCTCGCTCGTTCAATTACTAATAGCAATTTTTAGAACCTACAACCTGCAATCTAGGAACAACAACCTACGCTACAATTTCGTTTATGCCAAAAACGGCAGTTTCTGCCAAAAGTGAAAGTGAAGTGAAATTCCTGGGTCTCGGCTCTGGGCTGATGGTTCTGAAAATTGCTATTAGTAATATAGAAAACTCTGCCGTTTAACTTTTTCAAAAAGGGGGTTAAAAAAAAGCCAAGCACGGCGCCTTAAGTTTTATTTGGAATACTATTTGATACCTAATTGAAGACAAATCCAGTAGAGAGTTATAAAATACCCGCTGCATAGTTTAATATCTATGAAAATAACATGAAATAAATTTTAGAAGCCCCTCATTCACTCTAATTAAGTAGTGAAGGTATCTCTCAATCACATTTTGTGAGAAAAGCTCACCAAAGAAAATCCCCATAACCACTTAGGTAATAATGTACCGTAACTACTTACTTACATATCCTCCCCCCACTTTTTTCCAGTCGAAAAAATCCAACGCCAGAGCTGAATCTAAGAGAGCGACAGATAAATCAGGACCTAGGGCTAATTTTATGGAACCAATAGGTTTCAGACCCAATCAATTGGGGGCTGGAAGTTTGGTGGATTTCGTCTAAGTGATATTTATTGTTGGTCATTCGTCTCGATGCTGTTTCTTTCGAGAATTCGCGGAGATGTTGAAGACACCTCATTTTTTCATTGCATTTTCTAAGGAAAGTGATTGTAATCTGACTCGAAGGACCAAATTAAGCACGATAGCAGAGTCTTGAGACACCATTAAATGTTTTATAGGTTTTATAGATTTATAGGTATCTTTAGCGGTATGAGGTCTGAGTGTGGAACGGGACCAGGCGTCATCGAGGCAGCGCTGCGGCGAACAGAGTGGAGGCGCAGTCAAGTTCTTTCTTGGCACGTATTTTGTATCAAAATAATCAGAAAATTGGTAGCGACACTTCAGTCATAGAAGGTGAAGTAAGTTTACTTGCCGCTGGCGCCCGCTAGCCGATGGCGTAGGGCTCCGACGGAAAGAAAGAACAACCTTTGGGGCTTCCTCTTTTTAAAAAAAAATGCGTGTTCGACATTCACAGAATTGGCCCCCAGATCCTTTGAAAGATAAGTTATCGAGACAAATGGCCAGCAATAATTATTTAAAAAACTGGACAAAATAAATGTTGGGGGCAACGACCACTTGGACGCTGCAGTACCTTGGACATTGTTTTTAGATGGAGTAGGTCTACCTATCAGCCAGTCAGATGTCCTGACAGCTTAGTCGGCCTAGTCCACAGGAAAGACAAGTCAATACGTGTGGAGCAAACTAAGCTTACGATGTTTTCCCTCACATCATGCTTGTGTGTCCAAGAATATACCCACTGGGTTTCAGCTTTGGAAGTACCTATAGATAACGCCCTTTTAAAACAAAATAAAATTTAAATAGGGCAGTTAGGAAGGCAGCGCTTTTCTATACGTTCAAACTTGCAGTATAAAAGGCCGTTTTTCCCCTACAATTTCAAAACTAAATCGAGAAACTTCCACCTCACACAGTCAGGATCTGTAGATTTTTTTCATCATCTTATTTTCATAATCTGACGTGAACCAACCTTTTCTTTCGCCAACACAAAAATAACATTGAATAGCCTCTATCCCTATAAAGCAACAGATTGACTGATGGGTAAAAAACTCACTAGGTTAACAAAACAGAACTCTGACAAAGAGAAATCACCAACCCAAAGGGAGGGAAATAATGTCTAAAAAAGGAACAAATGAGAATAATGATGAAATACTGCTGGTCTCGATAATTTTGTGGAGATTGTTCCAACGTTGTTTTGTGTTTTGATAGGAGGTATTGGCTGATTGTTTCTTTGTGATTTTTTGCAGTATCACAGAATACTCGTACATAATAGTACAGGCAGTATGAAAATGAATAATACCGCGCGACTAGCGATAAAAAGCAATAAAAAAATATTTTTATTAAAAACATTGTTAAATTACTTGTTGATGCTTCAACTACCTTCAAGGTAGGTAATGCCAACGCCACCCGTCCAATGCTTTTCATTTATATACTGTATCTTTTCTAGAGACTTTCGATCTTCCAGAAATCCGCCGAAAGAAGTATGTTGTTGTTGAAACTAAGAGACAGAGTAAGAAGCCAGTAAATACGAGACAAAACGAAAGTAATCGACGCTTGATTGATTTTGATAAAACATAATCTATGAACACTTGCTAGAAAACCTGCTTTCAATTAAAAAAAACCGCATCCAAATCGGTTAAGAGCTACGTACGTTGACATAGACACACAAGCACACGCACATAGCGGTCAAACTTATAACACCCCTCTTTTTGGGTCGGGGGTTAAAAAGTAGCTTTTATTTCGGCCGAAATTGACTGCAGCCCACTTTGAGAAATAACTTTATTTTAAAAACTCATTTTAACTATTTACCGTATTGAAAGGCAGACGTAATTACTGGCCGGCAAGAAGCCTTTGCACCCCGTAATGACTTATTTATTTATGAGCCAACCCGCCAAATTGAAGAAGAGAAGGTTCGCTTTGGGTCGGCTCTAAATATTAACACTTACAGTAATCCGTTAGGTATTTATCTGATAGAACACCCGTGAACCTGGACTACCGGAGAACAACAAAATATTATGGTTTGTACGGATATACTTGAATTTTTCCTCCGCGGTTTTTCTCTACCTAATCGTCTATCTATCTATGCAGCAAAAGGCCTGTTCCTTTTTAAACCAACTGCCTCGGTCGTATGCCAAATTAAAACCAATTGCCAATTGCCAAATTAAAATAAGAAAAACTATCGGATGGTGAAAACTGCATCAAAATCCGTTGCGTAGTTTAGGAGAAGTTAGAGATAAACAGACAGATGCGGAAAGCGACCTTATATTAAACTGAGAGGATAATTTATGTGCTGGGCAAGCATACTCCATCTAAAAACATGTCCCAGGCACAGCAGTAGTCATTTCTCCCATCTAATGCGAAATGCAACCTGGCGAGGAGGAAAGATGGACCGGTGGACAAGGGCAGTGACGAAGTGGCGGCCGAGAACTGCTCCTGTATTATCTACCTATAAAATATCCACCGTAAAAATAACGTTTTTTAAATGTCAAAATAAAGATTGTTCATTTCAATAAGGGCTATTTTCGAGTGTTTTGACGCTCGGAGGTTGAGTGGAATTTTTAGATAATAGAGGCGCTGGACGGCGATCAGTGGGAAGACCAGCACCCGGTCGGACGACATCGTCATTATGTCGGAGGGTTCATGTATGCGGATGGCTAGGGACCGTGAGAGATAGCGCTAGGGGAAAAGGTATATACCTATTACCCAACAATGGGCAGAGATGGGCTGATGATGATGGTGAATCTGAAATGAGGTGCCACCAGATTTTATCACTATGGAAAGGATGAGGATTTGCCTTCTGTACGTTCATATAATCATTGCCGATGCCTCCGTTTAATATCTGAATTCCGCTATTAAAAGCCCATTTGCGCCCACTTCGAATACCTTCTGAATACAACCTATAGATATAAAATAGTACTGAGTAGCTACCACGAGTGCGAAAAAGCTATGCCGGACATCTGCCGGACGTCTGTCATGTATCCTAATACTACTGGGTGTTAAAAGACCGCCAACAAAGCGGGAAACCACATATTGTCCTCATCATAAGGAACATTTTTGCTAAAGGAACTATGCCTGGGAAATCAACAGTTTCCGAGATAATGAGGTTCAAAGTCGGACTTTTCAAAACTTTTTTTTTGCAGAAATGTATTTAGTATCTACCTAGTTCTTAACATACCTTCTCAAGAGGCCATATCAAAATTATGAATATTTCTTAGAAAAAACGACGTTAAAATTGCAACCCGCAATGAATTCTAAACATCGGCACTTCAAGCTTAAGTAACATAAACTTATACATACGCTTGCGCAATATGACTTCTGTGCGTTACACGGCCATTGCATGTTAAAATAATTTTCAAAATTATAACCTAAAAAACCAAAATCATTTCCCGGCAATAATTTATCGAAAAAGTACTTTGTTTTGGTGTCTAGAATGCGTGGCTTTCGGGTATGTTGGAGGTCTTTTAACACCCTGTATAGTAGTAAGGTTGTTTATCCAACTTATCACTTTCAGTGACAGTGACAGTAAGCACTCGTGGTACAGATCCAGATACAGGACGGCAAAATACAACCATCTTCCAAATATTCTACCTTTGTAACTAAGTATCTAGTGAAGACTAGTTTACGCGGGCGCTTTGCATAAACTATACAACCTCATATCTCGGCAACCCCTCGACCGATTTGACTCATGTTCAAACTTAAAAATTCTTTTAATTTCGTTTATCCGCCTACCTTTTATGACGATCCGACTAAATTTACTCAAGTTATCGTCGAACGAACATTCATACATATATACATACATATAAACATACAAACGCCGGATTATTCCAGTAGACTCGGAGAACTTCGCTCGCTTCGCTCGATTAACAGCTTGCTGTAAATTCATTTCTTTTGATATGTGCAATAATGATATTTTAATTTTAATATTTGAATGTGTCCACCTACGCTCGTCAACATTGGCTTTTGCGACCATTACAGACGATTAACTGCACATTAGTTGGAGCTATACTTTTAAAGTGGCTATACCTTTTTCCATATCGAAAACATATGCGCCAAGCGGCTAGTAAACCGAATTCAAAAATGTATCTTCGCTGTTCATACAAATGATCCCATTTATCAAATATACTGCGGAAACTTAAAGCTTGCTTTAACTAGTTGGATACAGGACACGTACCCAGTCACAGATACAATCTGGAACCAGCGTTTACTAGAATAGTTGGCTATTTATCTTGTTAGCGAGCGGTAGATTGGCATTCGTGCCGCGGCGAGGCCCCCCCGTATTACTTTAGAGGCCTGTCTAGCGCGACTCGATCAAGGAAAACATAGTAGATGAAGGCTAGTGATGTTCCACATTTTGACGATTTTCCCTTTCGAAGTCACGGTGTTTTCCATTACTTTTCTTCTTCTTTTTTCAGAGCGGTCATGGTCCATATGTACCTAGTACTTATCAGGGGCTGATGTTGCGCGCCTTACGATGCCACGCCATTTATCTCGATCAGAGGTGCCCGGGTGCATTCACAGTGTTTTCCCCACAGTGGTCTTGGTTTGGTCAGTCCATCGCATCGGTGTTGGTTAGAGAGATTTTACTTTATCTTTTTAGAACTAGATTAAAAAAAATGGATCTAAAGAGAAAGTAAAATCTCGTTGGATCCATTATGGATCTAGCCACTGGATCCATAGGGAGCTAAGGTTTTCCCCGATTTCTAGCGAGCATACAAACATACATACATACAGACATACAAACGCTGGATTGTTCCAGTAGACTTGAAGAAATTCTCTCGCTCGTTCAATAAGTCTGTATTCTTCGAAATAAAATCGCCTTTTTGATATCTTTGAGGAAACAGTCGAGGGTTTTATCCATCCCAGTGGGCTCTTAACCTTTCATAAGCCCATCCCTAGCCAAGAGCCAGGATCGGATGGTCGGTCAAACGAAATGAAAATAATCTTTATTTACACTGCAGCAAGTGGGTAAATAAGTTGTGCCAACATCCATTATTCTTTTTGTGTTTTGGCTAGATATGATATGAAAAAGAATTTATTTTATAGGTATAAAAGGCTTTTCAATGGGTTATTTGACACAAATTTTTAAATGTATGAATAGTCCTAGTCGTCAGCGACATACTAGGATAACCCATGGTAGTTTTTGTTTGTTTTAAAGCACTAACCCGGGGGTCTACCGGCTAAAACGAAGCCGATTACCATTGGTGAAAACCGAAGTTCGATTTATGAAAAATTTACTGGGTGGCAGTAAAATGAACTGGGTGGCAGTACATTTTTTTTTTAAACCGAACTTCGATTTTTGCCAATGGTAATCGGCTTCGTCTTAGCTGGTTGACCCCCCGTACTAGCTATCATGAATAAGAAGAACAATAGATAAACTAGTGGTTCTACCCGAACTCTGAACTCGTGAGTGTAACTTTTTGCTAACACCATTCGCGTAGGCGGGATTGCATATAAACTTTACAACCCCATACCTAACAACTTCTCGACTGATTTGGCTCATATTTGAACTCAGTATTTTTTTTTTATTTCATTTACCCGCCTAGGTACCAAATTTTATTTTGATACGAGCAAATTTTCTCAAGTTATATACTCGGAGAACTTCTATCGCTTCGCTCGCTCGTTCAACTATAAACAAAATATTAAGTAAAACAATACATTAAATTTATCAATGGAATCCCGCGACATTCCTGGCTCCGCACATATTTACTTTTATCTTTCCTCTGGATACAGAGAAAAAAGAGGAGCTATTCCAAAAATCTTATTTTTTTTCTGACAAGTACAATACATTATTGATGTTCCCAAGGTTGTTAGACTCCAATAGACAGTGGAATAATGTAAGTAAATAACAGCTGAAAGTAACCCCTTTTCGGCGCGAAAAACGCATCGCTCTAATTTCTTTTTGCAAACCTCCGTATTGGTCATCTACTGATATAAACCAAGTTTCAGCAAAAACCAGCCTGTAGTTTAGAAATTAAACCTGAACTACGTTTGTATGGAAAAATGGTGATCTAGCGCCCTCTTAAGGTTCCAAGCCTACTCTATCTAACTAGTGGTTCCCCTCTGAACAATGAACTCGCGAGTCGCGACCGTATAGCTCGGCAACCCCTCGACCGATTTGGCTCATGTTCGAAATTAAAAATTATTTTAATTTCATTTACTCGCCTACCAAATTCCATAACGATCCGACCAAATTTACTCAAGTTATCGACGAACGCACATTACATACATACCTACATACAAACGCCAGATTGTTCCAGTAGACTCGGAGAACTTCTCTCGCTTCGCTCACTCGTTCAATCATGTCCCAGGAACTGCAAAGGGTCACTTCACCTTAAGTGCCACGGGATGCTGTGTAAATCATGCACAATGAATGTAAAGCAAAGGCTTAAGTTGCCTTGGAGCGTGTTCGAGAGGCTTTTCTGCAACACTGCAACTACCTTGTCTCCTCAGGCGTGCGGGTTTGAAAAGACTTTAATAATAGGTTTACTAACCACCGATTTCGGAATTGATAATTTTACTAAGAAAATACTCAAAAAGCGTTTTGTCTTTGTCTGCAGAACAAAAAAATCTCAATGCTCAATAATTTAAATAATATTCGAAAGTCGGCGGTATTTGCCGAATTCATACAAATATAATTATAATAATATATACTATTCATCCCCCAAGCTCGGAAAGTATACTGTTATAGTATCATAACGATGAGGCAAAAGTAATTTTTGTGCGCTTCGAAATGAACGCATCGCTCGATGGTATATAAAAAGAAACAAAGGAACTCACTTGACTCATCTGTCACTTGCAAAGAAGGAAACTTAATTCACTAACCTTTATACCAAGTTGTTTTTTTTTTTTTTTGGTGTATCTATAATCATTTGCTCGCTCTGTGAGATGAAAAGTTGTGTGTTTCGCACGAATGCAATATTATAATTGCTTATCGTTCTTCTGAATGCAAGCACTCGCTGCAAACAATATTTTTGCATCCTCGCATAACAATTAACTATTTTTTCAACGTATACTTTCGTAAAATATCTAAAAGTATGTAATGTTTGAACGAGGTTGAAACTAGTCCCGAAATTGATACAATTGAGTGAAACCGTTAAATCAATAATACTTCTTTGAGGACCGTTATAAGTCTGAATTTATAGGTGCGGGGTTGCGGAGGGCTTATAGCAAAACTAGAAAATATATTTTATAAATAAGAGCCTAAGGCTGTAAACATAAGCGTGCAATTTATTATTCTTCATTTTATTCCCGCAGCACGATAAGCGAGAATATAAATCGAAATAAATGGTTTTACAAACTGGCCGAGATTATTGTTTAGTCGTCTTTGGTACGTATACCATTGCTTCGTTTTGTATTCAAACTGACACAAGGTAACAATTGGGACGTTTGTGATGTGGCAGATAAATTACATTAAAAAAATATGCATTATCCTGTTCAAATGCTATTAGGATACGACCTTTTGGAGTTGCGTTACGCGAAAGTGATGACTTCTAGGGTCAGAAAAATAGACAGATGAATAAAATCGAACCTGGTCATTTTGAAAAAAATAAACTTATGGGTTTTTTGTAGTATATTGATAGTGTAGGTTTTAAGGAGTAAATGTTGCAAAGAAACGTTGTATCTAAAACGAATAAAAAGTATTGTGTTTAATGATTTCATGAAAATTTTGCAGTTTTTTTTTGTTTGTTCCAAGCCAGGTATTTAGAAAATGTACTATTTTACCTTAAATACCCGATATTTAGTAAATCCACATCACCATATCAACGAAAAAACGAAAAAAACTTACTGTCGATTTCGGATAAATACTCAGTAGAAACAGGAATTTATTAGTATTTACTCACCTTTGATTAGTACTTACTCACCTCTGAGTAAATACCCATCTTTAGTCATGCGCTTTCCCGACACCGTTGCTAACAGTACTGATAGGCATCACTTGACGTCATACACCGCTCCATTACAAAAGGTCCTATCCTAATAGCATTTGAACCAGATAATAGGTCCTATCCTAATGCATTTGAACCAGATAATAGGTTAGATTTTGTCTCCACAAAATTAAATGCAATCGTTTGACAAGATATCCTTAAGTTAAAGTAAATATTTATTTTTTACAATACATAGTCGCATAATTTTAAAAGCCTGTACTTTACGTATACATACTTTTATGTGTTGGCACGTGCTTGGCACCAAGACAAGCATTGCATCCATAATAAACCCGCTGAGCTCGTAATATAAAATGTTTCACCCTTAACTTTATCTACATCGGCTGTTTTATATTCTGAAACTTGTATCTAGGTGATTTATTCCGAATCTTATTAAGCGTAAGGCCTACACCCAATACCGAATTAAAGGGGCCACCAGAGACTTGGTGTAAAATATTGAATATTGAGCAACAAAAATTCAATATAAAAGTTCAAATTGAAAAGTGCCAGTTGTTGCTTAGTATTCTGACACGATCTTTGAAGTTTGCTTCAGTGATTATTAACTTTCACTTATCACAAAAATAATTTCAAAAAACAATATGACCCAAACACATTAACATTTATCTTAAACTGAAATCTGAAACTGAATCGCCATTTTTGACTCTCCGCGTCAAAAATGGCGATTCCAATACAAAATGACCAATTTTTATTTCTTCCGTTTTTCAGCTAATCCTTTAACTTTTGCCATATTTCTTTGCTTTTAAACCTACCCTGAACTATGGTGAACTAAAAAAAACAGTAAATATGCAAATCGGTCAAGCCATTTCTTAGTTTTAGCGAGACTAATGCACGGCGATTCATTTTTATATATATAGATTATAGTTTCTACTACGTTTTCAAAGCATAACTATCCGTAACATAACATTTTTTTAATACAATCATCGACAAAATATGTCTGATACAACTGCAATTAAAAAAAAATGCAAATGTACCGGTACCTATGGAGCCGGGAAGTATATTTTTGGAGTTTCAACTACCCTTAATACCTAAGTCAGTTTTATATTAGTGTCGTTGTTTTTATTTATGATCGGGATAAGATTTAGTTCTTCCCTTTTGCTACAAAAACAGCAATATCTATTCAGGCAAGGAATATTATTTCCATACTTTAGAAGTTATAGACTTTTATACCTCAGTAATAAAAATCCTTTCACATATTAAAATATCGCAATTTTATGCAAGTTTGTGCTTAAAAAAGCAATTAAAATGGCAAAAAACAAATACCACACCGGTGATCGGTGTCAGATGTTTGCTATCCCACAACTGACTACTCGAAAAGTATTATTCATTACACGAACGTGAAAGGAAATAGCAAACACTGGAGACTTAAGGTTCGGTATAAGGCTAACTAGCACCACCAATGTTGAAAAAATCATATGTCCCTTCAGAAGAAGTTTCTGACAAAATCCTAAGATGAGCTCATGCACCATGCTTTTCTAGATTTTTAAGTACCCAGTGGGTACGTACCAAACTCAATTTCTAGTCTTAAGCTAAAAAATTAGGCGGTTATCGAAATTTTTTTAGCTTAAAAGTAAATTTCGAAGAGGGTACCTACACTTAAAAATCTAGAAAAGCATCGCGCATAGGCTCATCTTAGGATTTTTTCAGAAACTTCCTCTAAAGGAAGATATGTTTTTTTTAACATTGGTGGCGCTAGTTAGCCTTATACCGAGCCTTAAAAACTCACTAAACAATGCTCGTTCAGGTGCTATATCTACTCAACGAAGTAATTTCTATAGCGACGGGTTGCTACGGCGTAGACCCGTCGTAGAGCCAGTCGCAGGTTGCCCCTACGGCAGACGCACGCTACGAACTGTGCTACGCGCTACGAAGGTTCTACGAGATCTCCAATACGAACTTTGCAATTCATAGTACACTTGTTTAGTTTGGTAAAAGTGATTGCCGATTTTACTGATTTTCTTTCGTCTTTTGAGTGAGTACAGTTCAAGCTTTTCGAGGAAAAACCTACTAAATACTAGTTAGTAATAAACTATTTTAGTAATAAAGTGAAGTTTTGATTTGTTTCTGAAATGACAATGAGAACTTAGAAGGAAGAAGAAAAACTTGTTTGAGTAAGTACCAACTTATTGAATATTTCTTATTTAATTTAAAGTGTTAATTCACTTAGGATAAGAGGATTTTTAATATCTTTTTTAGATTATTTAATTATGTAGGGTCGAAATGTTTTAAGATACTTTGGTAATAAAAAGTTCAAAAAAAAAAAAAACCAGCCAAGAGCAAGTCTTAGCCACCCTTAGCAAAGGGTTTCGTAGGCGTTACTAATAATATAGTCTACATGCGAGAATCCAGGATTATTTCAGTTGAAACTGTACAATCTTTTACCGACACCAACCTAGCTTAACAATTTAATATTATACTTTCTAGAAGATTTAAATAAAAAGAAATAAAGACAGATGGATAGAAATGGGGAACTTAACGTAGGTCCTTGTTCACTACGGACCCCCAAACTGAACCTTCTAAAAACACTTGACAAATAAAATTATTCGCTAGTTTCTAAAGCAAGGAAACTTGCCAAAGACTAATGACGAATAAATTCTAGCAAAACACAAGTTACAACAAATTATTTTCTTGGCAAGGAATCCCATGTTGTCTATTTACACTTGTATTACTTGTAAAGTGTGACATACACATAAATCCAGAGTGCTTATTCTGTGAAAAAAATCCACATAGTTGCTAGTCCTCAAAACCGGTTTATTTGCTGGAAAATATAAATAAACAATCTTTTTTTTTTCGACAAAGTATGCGTTTTATTTGTTGGAAAATCATCATCATCATCATCAATTCCTATTATCCCTAATCAGGGACATAGGGCTCTTAAAACAGTTTTCCAATCTGGCCGATTTTGCGCTTTCATTTCAAGCTCGGATATGCTCGTATATTCTCGTACTATAAAATAGTTATTTGTTAAACAAGAATGCAAAATTATTGTTTGCGGCGAGTGCTGTATTGAATACTGAGCTACCGAAGGATTCTAAAATTGAGCCACGAGCGTAGCGAGTGGTTCAAAAAAAAAACCTGAGCGTAGCAGTATTCAGAAGCACGAGACGCAAATAATATTGCGTTCGTGCGAAACACAAAACTTTTCAACTCACAGAAGCGAGAAAATGATTTTGTCAGCTATGCGAGAAAAAAAATAGACATAGGTCCTACACTACAAAGAGGTTAGTGAAATGAGTTTCCTTCTTCTTTGCTTCTTCACAAAGGAGTCGGTGTCGTTGCCTAGCAACGGGTCGTTGATGAATAAATCGTGTCTTCTTGAAGTGTAATAAAATCAACAACCCGTTGCTAGGCAACGCTACCAGTTATAGGAGTTCCTTAGATTTATTTTTAATAGGGCGTCGAGTTGAAATTTCGAAGCGCACAAAAATGCAGATAGTTTAAATTCGGCTTTTATACGATCGTAAGTTACTAGTAACAGCAAGCTTTCCGAGCGTGGGAGATGAAAAATATTTTAATTTATATTTTCCCGCAAATAAACTGGTTTGAGGACTAGCCACTGTGCATTTTTTTAAACAATAAGCTGGTCAAATAGTTTCCTGCATGTCACATGATACCACTGCCGGCAATTTAAGGCCCAGATGATGACGATGTCATTCTTTTATCCCTTAACAGGGACATAGGGCTCGAAGAAGAGATCTCCATTTTTCGCGGTCTTGCGCGGCAGTCTCTAGCTCCTTCCAGCCGAGTCCAGTTGATGCAGCCTCTTTCTCAACTGAGCGCCTCCAGGTAGTGCGGGGGCGTCCCGGCCGTCTCTTGCCAGTAGCTTGCCACGTCAGTCCTTGTTTGGACAGGTGACTGTCTGGTCTCCGCAACGCATGTCCGATCCATCGCCATTTTCTTATTTTTCTAAGGCCCAGATATATAGGCAGAACTAGCACATTTTCTAAGGCCCAGATATATAGGCAGAACTAGCACATTTTCTAAGGCCCAGATATATAGGCAGAACTAGCACATTTTCTTAGGCCCAGATATATAGGCAGAACTAGCACATTTTCTAAGGCCCAGATATATAGGCAGAACTAGCACATTTTCTAAGGCCCAGATATATAGGCAGAACTAGCACATTTTCTAAGGCCCAGATATATAGGCAGAACTAGCACATTTTCTAAGGCCCAGATATATAGGCAGAACTAGCACATTTTCTAAGGCCCAGATATATAGGCAGAACTAGCACAGCCAATAGAAAAAAAATATTTATTACCTATTTTTGGATGCGTTTTTTGCTAAAAACGAAGCATTAGGTTGTCAACTACTAGTTGGCGCTAGTTGTGCCTATAGATTCACCTTAACTTTTAACCTCTCATAATTGTCGTTTTTGATGAATGTCTTCAAGAGCACTTTTCTTTGTCTAGGATGTCTCCTAGACAAAGAAAAGTGCTCTTTGATTTTATTTCTTAAAAAAATTCAGAAACTATTAAAAATAGGTATTGATGAAAACAAAATGAGCTGATGGTAGTCTTATCACGCAAAAACCTCAAATAATAGTAAAGAATTACCTATTCTTACACTGAAATCTTCCGTGCACATTTTCTACTTTGTAAACTGTTTCCCTAACTTTATTTCTGTTGGGATAGCCGACTACTTTCTGTTCTGTTAATGGACTACTGTTTATAGTAACAGATTAATTCAAGACTGTGTTCTACTAACCTTGTATATAACTAATTTGACCTACCTAGTAGATCAAACATTGCGATAACCAACCTGAAAAAACTACCGCTACAAGGAGCCGTCCTTCGAATAAAACCCGCCGACACCAAAACTGTCCATTTTTTGCGGCGGCGAAATTTATTCGTAGGTTCTAGGATCTAGAATCTAAACCTTAGGTCCTAAAAGTAGTTAAGCCTAGGGATTATCATTTAATGTATCGTTTTTAGCAAAAATCGCATCCAAAAAGATTTTTTTAATTTTCATTGGCGGCGTTATTTTTCTTTCCGAATAAGTAAACCAGAAATCGGAACTTTTAGCGTATTGAGTCCCCTCTGCATTAACGATTCCAGTAATATTTATTACACATTTCCTTATGTGTGCTTGCGTCATTTGGCAGCCCATTATGGTAATGATTATTTTGTTCACCCGTGAGACGTTGCCTTGTTGCCATAGCAGAATACAGTACCAAGTGGTTTATTGGTTGCTTACAAATATTATTTGACGACAACAATTGTATATTTTCCCGCAAATAAATCGGTTTTGAGGACTAGAAACTGTGCGGATTTTTTTACAGAATAAGCACACTGGGCTGCTCCATATAGACCCAGGCACTGCAGCATCCGAAAGGTCACTTTACCGATCTAGTGTGAGTGAAGGTGCTAACGGGAGGAAGCAGCATAAAATTAAATTCACCCATCACATTTCACCACAGTGTTGCACAGAGAATGAGGAAGAAAGTAGAGATCCTGAAGACCATCCAAAAGAGGAAGCTAGAGTACTTCGGCCACATAATTAGAAATAATAACAACAAATACAGCCTCCTTCAACTGATCATACAAGGCAAGATACCAGGCAAAAGGAGACCTGGTAGACCCAGGATATCATGGATCCAAAATCTGCGCGAATGGTTCGGGCAGAGCACCGGCTCATTGTTTCGTTTGGCGGCTTCGAAGGACGAGATAGCCAAACTGATCGCCAACCTCCGATAGGAGACGGCACGCAAAGAAGAAGAAGATCACATTTCAAGATCTGGCCGAGTGTAGCTTAGATGAGAGCTACAATATTGTATTGTGCTGACCAAAAATACTCTACTCCAGCTAAAAACATTGTACTGGGAGTCCGAGTGGACAAATCTAGCGCGAGTGAAGGTAGCCTTATTTGGCTTTAAAAATAACACTAGTAATTGGCCCCAAACTGTGAACTCGCGACACTATATCTCGGTAACCCCTCGACCGATTTGGCTCATGTTCGATCTTAAAAATGTAGTTTACCCGCCTTCCAATTACGATCCGACCAAAACTCAAGTTATCGTCGCACGAACATTCATACATACAAAGGTACATACATACAAACAAATGAGATGATTTATACAGCGTCTAGTGGCACCTTCACTCACAATAGATGGGTGAAGAGACCACTTGGCACTGCAGGCACTGCTGACATTGTTTTAGATCAAGTAGGTTTGCCTAGCACTTATACTATCCTGACAGCTTAGTCGGCCTACTCCATAGGAAAGATAAGTCAATACCTACGTGTGGAGCCAACTAACACACAAACAAACATATGTATACAGGGTGTTAAAAGACCGCCAACAAAGCGGGAAACCACGCATTGTCCTCATCATACTGAACATTTTTGCCCAAGGAACTTCCGAGATAATGAGGCTCAAAGTCGGACTTTTCAAACTTTTTTTATTGCAGAAATTTACTCAGTATCGAGTGCTTAACATTTCTTCTCAAGAAGCCATATCAAAATTTTGAATATTTCTTGCATAAAACGACGTTCAAATTGCAACCCGCAATGTATTCTAAACATCGGTACTTCGAGCGTAAGTAACACAACTTTATGTCAACGCTTGTGCAATATGACTTCTCTGCGTTACACTTCCATCGCGTGATAAAATATTTTCCAAAATTATAACCTAAAAAGCCAAAATCATTTCCCGACAATAATTTATCGAAAAAGTACTTTGTTTTGGTGTCTAGTATGCGTACCTTTCGGGTCTGTCGGCGGTCTTTTAACACCCTGTATGCATATACAAGCGCCTGATGTTCCAGAAGTAGCTATCCGAGATATTCTCCCTCTTCACTCGCTCGTTCAATAGCAAACAACACGCAAATGCATCTAAGTTGCTTCGTAATAGACTTCGCTCTCCTGTACGGTGCTCAAAGCAACCGTATCTATTTTGCTTCGTAATAGTGCTGTACGTTTGCATAATTGGTTTATTTAGTCAAGTCAACGTTGGAGTTGAAAGCGAGTTTGAAGATGCCCCGTTTGCGTTTGCTGGCTTCGTAACGAGGACATGAGTAAGTAAGTTGTGGTGGGTTCGTGTCGCCTCTATAGACAGGAGTTTAATTAATTAACATACAGTTCGAAATGGGTAAAGCTGAGGGTATTATGAGAAAGCAAGAAACAATGACGCAGCGCAAAGCAAAGCACTTCGATGTTTTTTTGTAAAAACAAAAGATCGTTGCGAATCCCTTTTTTTTTTGTAACGCATCGACAGTTACTTTGGCTTGGTTGCTTGCACGTGTGATAAAGGGGATTAATCAGGAGCACTAAATGATACGCGCAGCTATTCAATCGGAACTGGTTTATTAGACAGATGTAGGTAGGTACAATATTATTAGAGAATAACGACTACCTACCTATTCATACATTACATTCTCCCACAGTAATTCCAAAATAGGTACCAGAATATAAACAGCATGCTACATGCATAATCAATAAAGAACATGAGTAGGTAGATATAGCCTACTTTACTTGATAAAGAAAGGAACCTTTTAACAATTTATTAATTATAATAATTTACAATTTAGTACCTACATACTTATTACTTTAGATATAACCTTCAGTTATACTAAATATAAATCCTAAATAGCTAATCAAAATCAAGCCCAAAGCATCGCAGGACTGGCAGGGAATGACGGATACGCTGTTATCCGAAACGTTATTTACTTATAATATAACGGCATGTTATTAGAAATATAATAAATTTATTATGCGTGCGGCGCGATGCAGCCGCCGGCAGGGACTTGCCCCGGCTCGGCTCGGCAACGCCTCCATCACCAACAGCGGCGTTGTTGTTTGAGCCAGAGCCATTTATATCCATTTATTTAGCCATTTATTTGACTGTATCCATATCCGCATCCCGCCCGGGCCACCACACTAAGGGTGGTATTCTAGAACGCTACTTAAACTCAGTTCAAACTAGAACGCTACTTAAGCTCTGTTTAAACTCAGTTCAAACTAGAACGCTCCTTGAACTCTGTTTAAACTCAGTTTAAGTAGAGTTTAGTAGTGTCGACTGTCGATAAAACAGTGCATGTTTTGATTTGAATATCCCTCCCTTCATATCAAAACATGCACTGTTTTATCGACAGTCTGAACTCTGTTTAAACTGAGTTTAAGTAGCGTTCTAGAATACCACCCTTAGCCTAGCGCCAGCCTTAGTACGCACCACTCCGTGCGCCGTGTGCAGCGCACGCAGCTCTGCCGGGACTAGCTCGCGCGCGCCGTCTAGCACGAAGCCGTGCTCCATCGACAGCGCCGCGCGCCCTCGCCAGAATGCTGTGAGTTCCGGGTCAGAGCAATACTCACACACCGCTGTCCTCGGCTTCACCATGACAGGGTCTCTCCGCACGCTCTCAGCTATGTCCCCGTGGTTCACCATGGCAGCGGCAGCTTCCTCCATAAAGCTTATAAACTCGCAGGACTCCTTATCACACACCCTTTCACAAATCACCGGTAGTAGTGTCGATAAACAGTCAGCCACACCGATTTCCCCCGACATATTATACTCGTACCCTGATAAAATCACCGCCCGGTGAAATTCTTGTACCGCGAAGAGAATGGCGAGACCGTCACGACAAATCTGCGCGTAGTACCCCTCCGCACGTGTGCGCGCGCGCGGCGCGTGCAGGACGGGACGCTCGTCGCCGCTCGCCGAGCGCGGTACCATCGCCGCGCAGTATGGGGACGCCTCACTATAAACTCGCAGCTTTAGTTCCGTATTATAATGTGCTAAGCACTCTTCGACCTCTTCAAACGCCTTCTCGCACTCCTTTTTTTGACAATTATGTAACGCCGTACTTAAATTAGGCCGACCTAAAAACGCTCGCAGCCGCGGCACCTCCGTAGGTATCCGCGCACTCAATATGCCATCGATCCTATTTGCCTCAGTGTACAAACCGGTTGCGTCGATGACGTAGCCTAGGTGAGATACAGACTCAGCTGATCGTTTTATTACTGGAAGTACTGGAACTAACGATATTCCCCTATCACTGGTTTCGACCGGTGAAATGATACTTCTTGCTACTATGCGATCAAGCTCCGCCTCCTTCCGGTCACTAAACACATACGGCCGCGTTCTACCGTGTACCGGAACCACGTCCGGTTTTACGTTTAACTTACTTATGCCTCGCTTGAATTTGCCTATGCCTGGCGTAAAACCCAATTGAAAAGCGCTTTTCAACTCATTGAGCGCCTCCGCCGGGTGCGGGACCCCGCAGCCCGCGCCCCCCGCGGCGACGTCGCCCGCGCGCCGCGCCACTACGGTCATCACCTCCGCTTGTTTACACTCGATACCTAGCGCCGTCATCCACCGCCTACCTAGTATTGCTGGGCTATTGTTTTGACTCACCACGATAACATCGAGATTATCGACAGATTGTGATTTATAGTTGACTGTACATTGCATTGTGCCCAGAGGCAACACACACTGATCGTTATACATTCGTAATTTTACATTTGTTGGATGGATTTTTGCCCCTGAAAAACACTTTTTGTACAGTTTACACGGAATAACGCTCACCCCAGCTCCACTGTCCAATTGCATCAATATCTCGACTCCATTTACACTCACGCGGCGGCTCCATGGATGATCTGACGCTGTATCATCATCGACGACGTACACCGGAACATCATCGAACTCACTGTCATCACTTTGATCACCGTAACGACCTTGGTCAACCTCAGTACACTGCACTAAGTTCACGTTCCGACGCTGCTTGCACACCTTCGCTATGTGCCCCTTCCCGCCGCAGACGTAGCACTCTGCGTTGGCAAAACTGCACCTGCCAGACTGGTGGGCGCGCGCGCACCCCGAACAAGTCTGGTGGTGGGTAGACGGCGCGGGCGGCGACCAGCGCTGGCCGCGGCGCCGCGCGCTCGCTGTGGCGCGCCCTCCGCTGGGCGCCGCCGTGGGCTCACCGTACACCGCGTGCACGGCCTCGGCCGTGGGCTCGCCGCGCACCGCGTGCTCGGCCTGCTGCAGCCCTGAGTCGCTGGCGCGCGAGTCCCGATCCGCAGCCTCCAACGACAGCGCCAGCTCTGTCGCTCGAGCGAAAGTCAGCTGCTCCTCCACTAATAGACGAAACCTTATCGCGTCCCTGCGTAGCCCGTAGACGAGTTGGTCGCGCAGGTTCTCCTCCAAGTATGCAGTACTCGTAAAGTTGCACGGCTTCGCGAGCTGTCTGAGCCTCGCCACGTACTCGCTGAGTGATTGACCTGCCTCTTGTTTGCACGCTCGAAAACAAATGCGCTCTGCTATTTCAGACCTCTTTGGTGATAGGTGTTTTTGGACCCGCAACACTATTTCACTGAACGCGACACTTTCCGGCTTCTCCGGGTAACACAAGTCGATGATCAGCTCCAAAACTTCAGATCCGACTAGCGCAAGTAGGTACTTACTGCGCAGTTCTGGTTTCACTTCATTAATGTCCAACCAAGCGGTAAACTGACTTATGTACGTGTTCCATTTCCCCGTCCGAGGGTCGAACTCCTTGAAATTAAGAGTTTTAGTCGCCATCCTAGTCGCCAATATGTGATAAAGGGGATTAATCAGGAGCACTAAATGATACGCGCAGCTATTCAATCGGAACTGGTTTATTAGACAGATGTAGGTAGGTACAATATTATTAGAGAATAACGACTACCTACCTATTCATACATTACAGCACGGTATGCAAAAGGTTGTGAGTTCAAATCATATCCCGAGCAATTTTTTATTTTCAACCTTATAATTTATCTAATAATTATTATTGCAGTTGTTATAAATTAAAAATAACGTAAGAGATAAAAAAAAAATACATAGGTACAAATAATAAAGCGAGATTATAATTATAAAAAATATTTAAATGTTTCCCTAGAATGGGTTAGGGTAGATGCATTTTTTTAATTTAAAAGCAGGTTTTCTAGCGAGTGTTCTTAGATATTATTGTTTTATCAAAATCGGTGGAGCCGTTTATTTGATTTGCTAATTTGAAGCTGAAATGTCGGGGGCAATTTATTTTTCGATTTTAGTAAATTGGTCTTTAAAGGCGTACAAATAATGATAGGACTTGATTTATGGCATTATGCTTTTCACTTTACTAGCTTTACTTTACTTTGAAGCACCACAGAAACCCTCAGCTTAGGCAGAGGACTCATTTCCTGAACACAAAGTTGAGAAGGCAAGATCGATGATGTTTGTACACACGACAACACGTCAGAGTATTCAATTTTGTTGCAAAGTCGCCCGTAACGTAACCGAGCCTCTGCTCGGTTCTCTGCTGCTAGCGTGTAAGGGTGGTCTTCTAGAACGCTACTTAAACTCAGTTTAAACAGAGTTCAGACTGTCGATAAAACAGTGCTTGTTTTGATATGAAGGGAGAGATATTCAAATCAAAACATGCACTGTTTTATCGACAGTCGACACTACTAAACTCTGCTTAAACTGAGTTTAAACAGAGTTCAAGGAGCGTTCTAGTTTGAACTGAGTTTAAACAGAGTTTAAGTAGCGTTCTAGTTTGAACTGAGTTTAAGTGGCGTTCTAGAATACCACCCTGGTAGGTAGGTAATCGTATGAGGTAGTGGCCACCCCTGGTGTCAGAGTTTTTAGGCCACCCAAAGGGTGTCTGACATGGCTTAACGATTGTTATTAATGAACAACAACCGGGACCAACGGTTTAACGTGCCTTCCGAAGAACGGAAGCGCTCAGATATTAATACCACCCTAAGAGTCTACGTGCTGTGGTGGTACGTAGAAAGTCGAGTGGGCGGTGTGAAACATTACGGTTGGATTATGAAATGTCAGGTGCCTGTTAGTGAGGTGTTCGCAATGGTTATTGGATATTTTTTTCTCTACCCTTTTGATGCTCAGGGGGCTAATCCTCGGGAATCTCGCATTCGACAAATCTCGAAGGAATATCTCATGTAATCTTAGATGAAAACAAAAAAGGGAAGATACGGCACATTCTTACTAGCAGCCGTGAAAAAATGGGCTCGAACGAACTCATGCACATACACTCACACAGCTTTAACTCATTCAGATCACATTTACAATTATGTGAATAAGCGATACGCTAAACCAACAAGCCCGAGCGAGACAAGAACAGTGTCCAACCGGTCAGTGTCCAACCGGCGACTGAATGAAAGTGAGTCCATGGACTCAGTTTTGCAGGACCACGCGTAATGGGTGAGTGCCGTATCTTCCCTTTTTTGTTTTCATCTAAGCATGTAATTCATGTAATTTCTATCTTGACTGCTCCCGATCACTCGAGATATGTCGAGCGAAAAATGCGAGATGTTTATCTCGCAGAAATATCGTGCCCTGTGTCGAGGATGACTTCGTGAGAATAGGAGATGTGACATTAGCCGCAAAATTAGATTTTTCCATCGATCCTGGTGCCCAGCCCAGTGCATAGAACGTTTTGCACACAGGCGTGAGGTCCCATGTTCTAATCCCGTTTCGGGTATTAGTTTTTTTTCTCATACAATTTTGTGAACTTGTAGTAGCAATGCCACTGGCTATCGGTGAAGGAAAAAACCTTGAGGAAACCTGTGGCTCGGGCATAATACGCTCAACGCGAAAATCATCAATCCGAAGTGGGCACCCGTAGAGTTCTCTCTCTGAGAGAAGGCGTTTGGCCAGCTAGTTGGTTAAGTACAATTTTATTGTACAGAACATCATCATACTTGTTTAAATCTAAAATTGTATTTTTTTTTTTTACTTAGCCTCGGTGTTAGTGTCCCACTGCTGGGCAAAGGCCTCCCCCACTTCAGTCCAGACTTTGTATTGAAAATTGTATTAAACGGAAAAAAAAATCCCAAAACAGAGCGGTGGCAAAAGTTTCAGTTGCTTATCACAAAGTTTCCTTCCACTAATGTAACTTTCCTCGAGAATGAAAGCATAAAACTGTCACTGAGTTGAGTGATCGTCATATGCAAATTGTTTTGTAGTGTCCCGCCCGCCCGAATGATCCGTTTGAAATTCCAGCTCTAACTTGAGAAGAATGCTTGTCGTGTCGAGTGGAAATCTCTCCAAACTTTAGCAATATGCTATTAAGGGTGGACGATAGCAACGTGGCGGAAAATTCAAAATTTTCACAGTTTTTTACATTTTGCAGCTAAACTAAAACATTCGCGGCAATAAAACAGTATTATTTTCATTATTGTAAACAACAGAACAACAATAATTCAGCCGATTATGTGTTCTGGTCTACGAAGCAGTGGCACTGCCCAAAAAACTTGTCGTAGACCAGAACACGTAATCGGCTGAATTATTGTTGTTCTGTTGTTTACAATAATGAAGAGAATACTATGTTATTGCCGCGAACGAAAAATCGCTGAAGAAAAATAGCTCAGTTTAGCTACAAAATGTAAAAAACTGTGAAAATTTTGAATTTCTTAGCCTTAAAGTGGTTCATAAAGACCTCCATGTAAGCTCTCGGTGAATAAACGCGCTCAGCTGCAAAATTTCTGGAATGCACTGACATTTCTGGAATGTCCATGGCGCATGCTGAAAATCAGCGCCGTCCGGTGTCTTGTCACCGGACGGCACACAGCTGAGCATGAGTCCATTTGCCTTACTAAAGCTTAGCTCTAAGTACGAGTATTACCTACCTTACTATATAGATAACTCGGAATTTTTGTTACTTACAAAATTTTTATTTTATGTGTTCTCGGCAAAAGTTTTTTTCACTTTCACTTTCACTTTCATTATAATATTTTTTCTAAATTTCTATCCACCATTAGAGCCATATTGATTTTTTGGTGACGACATATTAAGGCCCGGTTTCTGAATTGAGAATTTTACTAAGCAAATACTTAACTTTCGCTCTGTCACGCTCTATTGTGAGAAATCTACAGAGACACAACGATACATAGGCCCGGTTTCCGAATTGAGAATTTTGCTAAGCAAATACTTAACTATCGTTCTGTCACGCTCTTTTGTGAGAAATCTGCAGAGACAGGACGATACTTACCCATTTGCTTAGCGAATTTCTCAATTCAGAAACCGGCAGTTACCCATTTGCTTAGTGAATTTCTCAACTCAGAAACCGGGCTTATCTATCTATGACACTCGCAGCAACAATAAGAATCTGACAACACCTCATTTGTTCAAATCGGTTCGCTAGCGGGCTGCAGGTGGTAATATAGGAAAGGACATACCCACCCACATACTACATACGTACAATACGTACATACAAGAGGGTGAAAAATATGGTCCTTCTTTTGGGCAGCCGGGAAAATATAAAAATAATAAACTTTTTATAGCGAGACTGCTAACGATTGTAATTTTCGTAAACCATATGGACACTTTTTCCTAAAAGAAATTAAGTAAGTAAGCAAGAAACATTCGCTCCTCGAATTAATTTAAAAGGTACCTAACAAATGCTAACAAATTATATTCCCGGATAATGACGTTTTCATTTCTGACATAAAGCGTGAATTCACAGGAGTGTTCTCATTAAGGTTCTGTGCAAAACGTCCGGCTTCTATTTATGAAATAGAAACAAGAAAATCGTGAAGTCGAGAGTGTTTCTAGAAACATGGACATTTCCTCCAACTTTGACACTTGCTAAAAAATTTAAGCGCTTTTTACAAGAACAACCTTTGTCCCCAGAGTAAATTCGACGCTTTTTGGCCAAAACAATTGTCCTACAAGCAAAGCTTGTTGGTTTTTGTAAAATTGCCGAAACTTTCCGATGGAATAACTGTGGACATGGGAAGTTTTTGTAAAAACTGATTAGTGGGGCTAATGCAGCTTGTTGAACAGTGTTGAAAACCGAAATTCGTAAAAATGTTACATTGGCTATTCTTGTAAAAAGCGGTTCAATTGTTCAGTGCAGTGAGTTTCCGTGGAAGTTCGATAAATACCTCATTTCCTCATTACTTTTAGCATAGTAGAGAACATAAGTGAGGGTAGGACATAATCGTATTCCCCATTTTCCTCTCTTAAAACTGGTCCGATTTCGATTTTTGTTTCATCACTGATATCACTAGTGGTTCGCCCCGAACTTCGAACTCGCGACCTCATATCTCAGCAACCCTTCGACCGATTTGGCTCATGTTTGAACTTAAAAATTCTCTTTGCCTCATTTACCCTCCTACCAAATTTCATTAAATTTACTCAAGTTATCGTCGAACGAACATTCATACATACATACATACATACAAACAAACGTCGGATTGTTCCAGTAGACTCGGAGAACTTCGCTCGCTTCGCTCGCTCGTTCAACAAGACTAGTGGTTCGCCCCGAACTATGAACTCGCGACCCCATATCTCAGCAACCCCTCGACGAATTTGGCTCATGTTCGAACTTAAAAATTCTCTCTAGATCATTTACCCGCCTACCAAATTTCATGACGATCCGACTAAATTTACTCAAGTTATCGTCGAACGAACATTCATACATACATACAAACATACATACATACATACATACATACAAACATACAAACGCCGGATTATTCAAGTAGATTCGGAGAACTTCGCTCGCTTCGCTCGCTCGTTCAAATACTTTATGGCTTTTTTCTTTATTTAAGTTGTTAAATTAGTTAACGTCTTTTGTCGCTACTTTTCAATACGCATTTTTGATATTTTTGGAAGAAATCCTAGCTCCTATTAACAATAATTTATCGAACAAATCTAAACGGTCCAACACGCAAAGGCATGAAAATTTGGGCATATCCCAGAGACAGACTTATACTAGCATACCAAAAATGTATGCTCTAGTGCCATTATCTAGGGAGGAAATCGGGGACTACGTTTTTTATGGAGAAAACATTAAGGGTGGTATTCTAGAACGCTACTTAAACTCAGTTTAAACCGAGTTCAGACTGTCGATAAAGCAGTGCATGTTTTGATATGAAGGGAGGGATATTCAAATCAAAACATGCACGTTTTATCGACAGTCGACACTACTAAACTCTACTTAAACTTAGTTTAAACAGAATTCAAGGAGCTTTTTAATTGATCTGAGTTTAAACAGAGTTCAGACTGTCGATAAAGCAGTGCATGTTTTGATATGAAGGGAGGGATATTCAAAACAAAACATGCACTGTTTTATCGACAGTCGACACTACTAAACTCTACTTAAACTGAGTTTAAACAGAGTTCAAGGAGCTTTCTTGTTTGAACTGAGTTTAAACAGAGTTTAAGTAGCGTTCTTGTTTGAACTGAGTTTAAGTAGCGTTCTAGAATACCACCCTATGTTACTGTCATTTTAGAGTTTTGTAGTTTAGATGTTCAAAAATATTTTAATTACGAAGGTACAGCTTTTCGTCTTCCTATTATGCCTTACTACTAATGGAGGTTAGCCGTCAGATTTCATACTCCCCGCTCTAACTCAAAGCTCAAATTCAAACTCAAAACACAACTCAAACTAAAATATTTTTATTCAGTATTCAATATAAATAAATTACATGCGCAGCCTATTGGGTGTCCGCAGGATCGACCGTGTCCGAAACACCACCTTGCGCTCAAAAACGCGCATAGCCGACGTAGGTGCTCAGACGGCAAAACTTAAATGGAACTGGGCCGGACATGTCCGCCGCATGCAACCGGATAGGTGGGCAAAACTCGCCACCGAGTGGATACCATGTGGCGGTCGCCGCAGCCGAGGTCGCCCAAAAAGACGATTACCTATCTAGCTACTTTTTTTTTGTCCAGCTTCAAAAGCTCTTGGGCTAGTGAAACAGTTCTTTGACGTTGGCTACATTCGTCCATTATCTTGTGTTTCTGAGTCACGATTACAGGTTCGTTTAGGGAACTGAAAAGATGTTCTTTAAAAAGAAAATACTCCGTGTTTGCGCCTCGTACCTCGGAGGTACCTAGGTGTCGCCTAACAAAGCCCACGACACTTAGTTAATTGGGACTTGTAAGGACTGAACTAAAACGGAAAGCAGGAATAAAAGACAATTTCTTATTGAGATATTAAATAATTTATGAAGGTACGGACTTTCAATTTAGTCTCAAGTTTATCACAGTTTCTTTTCGTTTTATTTCCTTCTCTAGGTACAGTTAGTAGTTTTGTTTATTATTATCTCATTTGCATAAACGTGGTATTGATATTAAAATTTAAAAAGACCTTTCATCTTGAGATTAATGTATGTCCCTATTGGGAATATCTGCTCAGTTGGAACATAATTCATATTTTTTCTCATGGTAACCCATGTTACTAAGCGAGAGACGTGCAAAAAACTTACCTAACAGTTTAGCTGAGTAATTTTCTCAAACGAAGAAGACCCACAACTACTTACTTCTGGAGTTATTTTCGTCCTCGTTGCAATGTTAATGAGACAATCAATCATTCTACTTCGTCGCGGGAGCAAAATATAAAATGTATAGAAGGCCAGTTTGAGGGACCTTTTACCCCGACCTTGTACATCAACTTCTGCACTGTATGGTCATACATTTCATATACTTTTATCATTTTTCTTTTATCCACGTGAATGAAGTTATGGGCACTAGCTATAAGCGATAAATTGCTAGCTTTTCTCCTGACTGACGCGTCAATGGCGGGGGAAAAATAGAGCTGCAATTGGGAAGGCAAAGTTTTTTGTTCGAAAGTCCGTTATTGGCTTAATCTTATCTTTAGACAATATTGAGAAACTAATTTCAATATTTTTTATTTTGGTTCAGTTGTTTGGATTTTACAACGTTTCAAAGATTCGGTTTTATGACCTTCACGCGACGTTCTGCATACTGTTGGCGGTCATAGGAACAAAACATTTTAGCGCATAAAAACTAAACTACTGGACCAAAATAAAAAATATTTAAATTAGTTTCTTAATATTGTCTAAAGATAAGTTTAAGCCAATAACGGACTTTCGAACAAAAAACTTTGCCTACCCAATTACTGTTAATCTTAGAAGCGCTCACAGCCTAGTTGTACTAGCCGTTCTTAATCGATTGGCAAAGTTAAGCAACAACGGCCGCGGTCAGTCCATGGATGGGTGACCGCTAGTGGCAATATTATCTGAGCGCTTCCGTGCTTCGGAAGGCACGTTAAACCGTTGGTCCAGGTTGTTGTTGATTAATAACAATCGTTAAGCCATTTCAGAGACCCTTTGGGCGGCCTAAAAACTCTGACACCAGGGGTGGCCACTACCTCATACGATTACCTACCCTAGCGCGGACGAAGTCGCGGGCAAAAGCTAGTAGTCAAATATGTTTATTTCCGCGATCTGTCATTACATCCTCTCCTATTCCTATTTGTTAAAATTAAGAAAAAAAATTGCGCCTTCACCAAGGTTGTAGAACAAACGTCAACTTCTAAATGAAAATCACATTTAGTGTTATAAGAATAGCTATTTAAAAATTGCCCTGTATATCCCAGGCCCTGCAGCGTCCAATGGTCACTTCACCCACCTTGTGTGAGGGGAGGTACAGTTGGCCACACGCTAGGATACCCCTTTTTGTTCGATTGGCGCCCTTATGCCGCGCGCGGTAAGAGATGCCATGGGATTTCTGTGACTGCGGCCGACCGTACCTACCTTGTGGGAGGTATCCAATCCCATCACGAGTCAACCTACGAAACCGGTTTATTTGTGGGAAAATAGCCCTTATTGGGCTGATGATTGAAGCGGTGGGGGTCTAGTGGGTAGAACAATGGACTCTGAAGCGAAAGGTCCTAGGTTCGATTCCCGGTGCGGTCATGTATCTATGACTTTGTTTAATTAAAAAATTACGTACCTTTGTGAATTTGTAGTAGTAATACCACTCGCTGACGGTGAAGGAAAACATCGTGAGGAAACCTGAGCGTGTGAGGCATTATACCCTCAACGCAAAAATCGCCAACCCGCATTGAGCACGCGTGGTGATTAAGCTCGTACTCTCTCTCTGAGAATAGGCCTTTGCCCAGCTAGTGGGACATGTACAAATGTACAGGCTACATCTTACTTCCTTTTTTTTTTTTTGGCTGATGTAAACGTTTCTTTGCAAGGATCGGAGCTTTTGGACTTTTCGTTCTATACCAAAGATTTATCGGGGCGTTTTATTGAATGGGAAAACTCGAGACAATCCAAATTATGCCCACCTTTTAGTCGAACGGAAAATTGGGAGGGCCCGTTTGTCAGCGTCTCAACTTTTATAGGAGTCAAGTTTTGTGTTTTATGGTGATTTATAGCCTTTAATGTCTTTCGGAGAGG
This sequence comes from Zelleria hepariella, assembly GCA_949319315.1. Classification (NCBI taxonomy): domain Eukaryota; kingdom Metazoa; phylum Arthropoda; class Insecta; order Lepidoptera; family Yponomeutidae; genus Zelleria; species Zelleria hepariella. The sequence continues at coordinate 12,593,728 of OX439392.1, read as the reverse complement.
TTTTCGAGCTTACCGAGTCGAGGACGTTTGATTTTTAAGCCCCGAACAAAAAAGAGGGGTGGTATAAAGTTTGACAGCTATGTGTGTACTTGTCTGTCTGTGATGGTGTATGTCTGTGTGTCTGTTTGTGGCATCGCAGCTGGCGACATCCACACATAGCGGTCAAACTTATATACAGGTTGTCCCACGGCTATGCCACATGGAGGAAAAGTACCTTGAATATTGTAGATGGAACATTTTACTGAAAGAAGACATTATTTGAATTTAAAAAACAATTTAAACTGCATTCATAGATATCTAAATAATTACATGGTTGAACCGGGAATCGAACCCGTCACATGAAAAATTTATTACCCTGTAGTTTTATCATACCGATCGAAAGGCTTCATCATAAGGATTATTTTTTGCTAAATAACAGTGTCAGAAATAAAAGGAAGACCATGAATTTTAACATTTTTAATACTACATTCATCAATTTATCAATGAAAATCAAATGAAAATCACAGTATGAAAATGAAACACATTTTTGTATTATTTCTTTATAATGAGCCAGCCGCATTGCGATGGACAAAATTTTACGCGTCTTCCGGCTCAGGATACGGCTCGATTTGTTGCATACTACCAGGTAAATGTTAAAATTCATGGTCTTCCTTTTATATCTGACACTATGTTATTTAGCAAAAAATTATCCTTATCATGAAGCCTTTCGATCGGTATGATAAAACTACAGGGTCATTATTTTTCTCATGTAACGGGTTCGATTCCCGGTTCAAACATGTAATTATTTCAATATCTATGAATTCAGTTTTTTCTTTTTTATTAAAATAATGTCTTCTTTCAGTAAAATGTTCCATCTACAATATTTAAGGTACTTTCCCTCCATGTGGCATAGCCGTGGGACGCCCTGTATAACGCCCCTCATGTTGGTCGGGGGTTAGGTAATAATAACACAAGATTCTGCCTGACGCGGTTGGGCGATATAACTAGTGGATAGTGCTAGTAAAGTTGTATAGAACTTGGAACCCGATAAGGTCTTTACCAACGTCGATCTTTTAACATTTGCATAGCATTGAGTAGTTTCCGATAAAATTGTATTAAGCTCGGCAACTTGATATTGAGTTTATAATCTCTATCCATGTTGTTAGAAAGAGCTGTGGGTCCTAGGAAGAAATATAAAAACAGTTCGCTGTTTCATGATATAAATATTCTTATAACTTGCCACATAAAATCAATAAGGTACAACTAAAGCAGCGGCCGGCGTGGCGGAAAAGCCAATTTTTTACAGTTTTTTTCTTCAGTTTTGAAGTTATACCGAGCTATTTTTGTTCAGAGATTTTTATTTCAATACATCAACATGATTTTTTTTTCTTTTTGGACTAACATAAAATTAAAATACAAATTATTATATGCGTAGGTGCATAAGCATGGTTTTAATTTGATAAAACATTGTGAAAAGCAATGAAAACAATATTTCAAAAAGTACTTTTCTCTCGCAATCTTATTTAGATTTTAATCATTTCAAAATTATCGGAACACCTTAGAGAGAAAAAAAAAATATCTTTTAAAAAAAGTAAGTAATGTAATTGTTTATTTGGCACCATCTTATTCGTATAAAACTAAGTAGGTAGGTAGGTACATAATATTAAAATCCAAATGATTGTGATTCCTATTACCGGGTGCTATTACCCTGTAAAAAGAGTTAGGACCTTTTGTAACACGTTGTAAACTGCTCAGTCTTTCAAAATAGTCCCTAGACTTTTATCGTGGAAGGTAATGCAATCCCGAGCCACTTCATCTACATAGGGAACCTCATTTCGCACCGCGGCTGATCACTTGCGCTGGGAGGCCAGGAAATTATAGGCACAGGAGTTTGTTGGAATAGGTGATTATTTTTGCATGGTGATACACGAATACGATTAACCCGCTTACTTGGGGACTTTGTATAGAAAGCGCCCCGTGCGCGCGGCCGAGCGCCATACATTTTACAGGACGTGCGGTGGGCGCGCGGCCGAGCGCCGTACATTTTACAGGACGCGCGGTGGGCGCGCGGCCGAGCGCCATACATTTTACAGGGTGCGCGGCGGGCGCGCGGCCGAACGCCATACATTTTACAGGGCGCGCGGCTGAGCACCATACATTTTACAGCGCATGTGGCCGAGCGCCCTACATTTAACAGTGCGAGCGCCGAGTACGCCTCCCGGGCGCGCGCCCTGGATTATTTGTGTATCAAGTCGCTAAAGCCGCGCACAGACTACGTGCAACGTAACATGTAATGTAACATGGAATTCAATATTTTTCATACATTTTTCGCGCGCAGTGCGCTCGCGAACATATTAATATCTATGGAAAATGTTGCATTGCATGTTGCATTACATGTTACGTTGCACCTAGTCTGTACGCGGCTTTACAGCTGTTTTCGTGTTATAATGTATTTTTAATTGCATGAACAAAACTTAGGCATTTGCATCTGAGTAATCAGATGAATTATACATATCTACAGGGTCCAGCGACACCTTCACTCACACTATATGGGTGAAGTGACCACTCGGACGCTGCAGTGCCTGGGACGTGGTCTTTCCTGTGGTCGACTAAGCTGTCAGGATGGTATAGGTGATGGGTAAGCTTACTCCATATAAAACAATGACCCAGGCACTTCACCCGTCTCCATGAACAAATTTATGAGTAAAATTATGTGCTATACAGGGTGAAAAGACCGCCAACAAAGTGGGAAACCACGTATGGTCCTCATCGTAAGGAACATTTTTGCCCAAGGAACTATGCCTGGGAAATCAACAGTTTCCGAGATAATAAGGTTCAAAGTCGGACATTTCAAAACTTTTTTTTTTGCAGAAATGTATTCAGTATTTAGTTCATAACATACCTTCTTAAGAAGCCATATCAAAATTATGAATATTTCTTACAAAATACGAAGTTAAAATTACAACCCGCAATGTATTCTAAACATCGGCACTTCAAGCTTAAGTAACATAAACTTATACCTACCCTTACGCAATATGACTTATGTGCGTTACACGTCCATTGCGTGATGAAATATTTTTCAAAATTATAACCTATAAAACAAAAATTATTTCCCAGCAATAATTTATCGAAAAAGTACTTTGTTTTGGTGTCTAGTATGCGTGGCTTTCGGGTCTGTTGGCGGTCTTTTAACACCCTGTAGAGGTGATGATGATGATGTTCACCTCATCGTGATCCGATGACGGCGACCTCAGGACTTGTAGGGGGACTTCTACGGCGATGGCTGCGAATGTGGCTCGAGAAACTCAACTTATTTGAGAAAATCTGGTTACAACGATCACAGTAGAGTTCACCGCGAGCGTTGTACGTGTGTTTAAGTAAGTGGGCTTCGGGCGAGTCTTGCGCAGTTGTCGGTCGGAGTCGAGGGTCTCCAGCCGGGTCTCTAAGGGTGGTATTCTAGAACGCTACTTATACTCAGTTCAAACTACAGGGTGCACTCTAAGTCGATAGCGGAACTTTAAGTAGGCTGTCTACTGATCACTACAAACAACTTGTACTAGGCGGCGAAAGAAATGGAGCGAAAAAAATATCAGCTGTTCCATACAAACGGTCGACTCCGTACTGCGCCAAATGTATGAAACAGCTGATATTATTTTCGCTCCATTTTTTTCGCCGCCTAGTATAAGTTGTTTGTAGTGATCAGTAGACAGCCTACTTAAAGTTCCGCTATCGACTTAGAGTGCACCCTGTAGAACGCTACTTAAACTCTTTTTAAACTCAGTTCAAACTAGAACGCTACTTAAACTCTGTTTAAACTCAGTTCAAACTAGAAAGTTCCTTGAACTCTGTTTAAACGCAGTTTAAGTAGAGTTTAGTAGTGTCGACTGTCGATAAAACAGTGCATGTTTTGATTTGAATATCCCTCCTTTCATATCAAAACATGCACTGCTTTATCGACAGTCTGAACTCCGTTTAAACTGAGTTTAAGTAGCGTTCTAGAATAACACCCTTAGAACTAAGCTACTTTTTTTGTATCATAGAGCGCCACTCCTTTGTGGCCTAGTGGAACAATGGACTCGATGTACTGATGATGACTTTAATTTATTTCAAAGTTATGTACAATTGTTAATTTGTAGTAGCCATACTCGCTAACGGTAGGTAAAGGAAAAACATCATGAGGAAATCTTAGAAAATCGCCAACCCGGATTGAGCACGCGCGGTGATTAAGCTCGAACTCTCTCTCTCTGTGCCCTGCTAGTAGGACATGTACAATTGTACAGTTAGGGACCTTTGGTTTCTTTGGAAACAAACAAAAACCTTCCAAATAGGACTCAACCTGGAAGTAATATTTCGGACCACTTCTAAGGCGTTGAAGCGTCTCCTATTCGTATTACATCGATCGGAGACTAGACCATTTCAGTCAATCGGAAAACTGTTTATTCATTCAGAGGCAAATAAAAGTACCTACCTAGTGCCTCGCCTTGGAATAACTGAAGGTTTTCCATTAAAAATGCATTGCACATGACAGGAAAGGCTGAAATGGCGCGGACATTTTCTCCATTCCTCAATAAATTGCTGCGATCTATTGTATTTCCATTTAAATATTATATTTACATTGTTAGTTCCACGCTTGGTAAAGTAAACAAAGAGCGATTCTCTAGCAGAAAGTAGTATTATTAATATTATTACGGTCTCTATTTTACTTTACTTTTACAATGAGATGTCGCGGACGGAAAAGTATTGCACAGTTTTACTTACAACGTATAAGAAAGTACGTCGTTGGAAGAAAAGTAGGAACCCTAAATATGGAAGATGGCTGAAACGATTTTACTGAGATTTCTGGAAATAAAGATTCCTTGTTTAACTCTTAGGCTGTTCAAGGTCACGAGAACAATAAATTATTTTGTCTCATTGAGACTCCATATAATGCTTTATTAGCAAAGAGTCTCGGGGACTAATTCTCGGAAATCTTGCATTCGACACATTTCGAAGGAAAAATCTCATGCCATTTCGATCTCGAGTTCTCGACTGCTCCCGACCACTCGAGTTGCGTCGAGCAAAAAAGGCAAACATCTCGCAGAAATCTCGTGCCTTATGTCGAGGATGACTTCGTGAGAATTTATAGGAGATGGCACATTTGCGGCAAATAGAGATTTTTTTCTTCGAGATGTGTCAAATGCGAGATTCCCGAGAATTTGCCCCTCGTGCCAGTTGTCCGCTTAAAAAAAACCTAGGGGTCAAATTACAATTCTTGTATTACTTACTAGCACATCTATGATTTTGTTTACCTGGATGGGATCTACAGGGTGTTAAAAGACCACCAACAGACCCGAAATACTAGACACCAAAACAAAGTACTTTCTCGATAAATTATTGCTGCGAAATGATTATGGTTTTTTAGGTTATAATTTTGAAAAATATTTTATCACGTAATGGACGTGTAACGCACAGAAGTCATATTGCGCAAGCGTAGGTATAAGTTCATGTTACTTAAGCTTGAATAGCCGATGTTTAGAATACATTGCGGGTTGCAATTTTAACGTAATTTTTTGTAAGAAATATTCATAATTTTGATATGGCTTCTTGAGAAGGTATGTTAAGAACTAGATACTGAATACATATCTGCAAAAAAAAAAGTTTTAAAAAGGCCGACTTTGAACCTTATTATCTCGGAAACCGTTGATTTCCCAGGCATAGTTCCATGGGCAAAAATGTTTATTATGATAAGGACAACAGGTGGTTTCCCGCTTTCTTGGCGGTCTTTTAACACCCTGTATATCTAAGTTGAAAGGCCCTTCTAGAGGTATTGTATTGTATTCTTATTGTATTTTTATACTCAGTCAAATAATAAAGTAAGTATAAATAAAACCCAGTATCCAGGCATATTATTTTCATCAAAGTAACATCACATCAGAAAAGCTTTTGTTCTCGACTAAATTAAAAACAGAGACAATTACTGCCATCGAGTTCAATGTAACTTGAGTTAGAGGTAAAAAAAAAACATTTCTTTGAAAACAATCTTCTCATTGTGATCTGAAAACAATTGCACACTTTTGAATACCTATCGTAAGAACAAAAACGAAACAAAAGATAATATACTAGTGAATCTAGTGATATTGGAAAAAATGCTATTTATAATAATTAACATTTCAAAGAAAATGTTTTTTGCATGAGCACTTATTTTATTTTCTGCATTGTAGCAACTGACGTTACTACTCATTTACAGGGCTTAGATAGTGAGTGGAATTCGGTACGCAAAGTTTTTTGTTCCAAAGTCCGTTATTGGCTTAAACTTATCTTTAGACAATATTGAGAAACTAATTTAAATATTTTTTATTTTGTTCCAGTAGTTTTGTTTTTATGCTCTAAAATGTTGTGTTCCTATGACCGCCAACAGAATGCAGACCGTCGCGTGACGTCATAAAACCGTATCTTTGAAACGTTGTAAAATCCAAACTACTGAACCAAAATAAAAAATATTGAAATTAGTTTCTCAATATTGTCTAAAGATAAGATTAAGCCAATAACGGACTTTCGAACAAAAAACTTTGCGTACCGAATTGTAGGGTGGTTACAATTCCACTCACTATCTGATTGTATTGGAAATTTTATAAATCTCTTATCAGCGAAAACATTTAGGATGGACTTCAAATCTACCGTTGTCCCGCGTAACGAGAGGGCGAGTGTTTTGAAGTTCATCCTAAATGTTTTCTTTAATGACACGGGCGGGTTGTTTCTATCTATCTCGTGTTTTTTTTTTGTCATCATCAAATTTAATTTAATCAAAATTGCTAATTGCTTATTGCTAATTGCTAAATTTATTTCAACTACCTAGGTACCTAGTTTTAAAACTGAAACTTACCGGCACCCATTATGTTACTTTTTCCTCTCTACTCTCTACTCTGAGAGAAGGATTAGTACTGCCCCCAGGTAAGTACCTAGTAAGACATTATTAAGCAACACCTTAAGTACTTACTTTCTTACCGTTTAAAATACCCAACCATTGAACGCACGAATGAAGTCAGCTCGAGTGTAAAACCGGTGTTCGTACTTTTTTCTGCGTCTCGAGGCAATTTATCCACAAACTGAGGGAAGCTCGCCAGAGATGGGGCAATTTAACGCTGCCTACAGAGCCGCTAATAGAATTTGAACAACAGCCAGCGGTAACCATGGCGACGGCTGGAAGCGACATGCCAAGGTCCCCACCAGTAAATTACAGTAAGGGCGGTTGTCCACCGCACCGTTCCGACACGACACGACACGATTTTACCGGCACATAACGTTAATACATTTACCAAGTTCCCTTGTCCACCGGGCCGACTGGACACGACACAATATCCGAGCCCTGCTGTCATCCGGCCGAGTAAATCGGCGCGACAGCAATCAATATTCTAAATACAAAATATCAGATTCTTCGATAATGTATATCGTCTTTATTTACCCGTTGGGTTCAGTTTAGCGTGCGAAAGTTATGCTACCGCGCGCACCGCATTCTCGCCCATAGCCGCTTGTGATAAGAGTTACGACGCACGATGGCTATAACAAGGCCTGTAAAAATATCGTGTCGGCGCGGTGGACACGATTTTAACATTGCCATTGCGGGGGATAAGCAGCCTAAGGGCGGTGGTCCACCGCACCGTCACGCCAACGTCAAGCGAGAACGATATTATGGGCGCATACTTTTTGTATGAGATGACGTGGTGGACAAGCGGCCATAGTAAATGTAGGTACCGCATACATCGGGGCGACGCCGCGCCGTCATCGCGCCGGCAAAATGACGTGACAAGACATGACGGTTCGGTGCGGTGGACAACCGGCCTAAGAATTGAGGGAGTGCTTAAAAATGTAATCTTATTTTCTCCTTCTGAGAAATATTTTCCTACGCCAGGCTCTCGTGGTGCGGGAATTGTACAGTTATTTAATTTTGTATCTGTATAGACGACTCAATGTCTGCATGAGCGATTCGGCCGATATAAATAACCTATTTCTCAAGGACCAAAATTAAAAGGCCCGGTTTCTGAGTTGAGAATTTTACTAAGCAAATAGGTACTTACGTATCGCTCTGTCACGCTCTTTTGTGAGAAATCTGCAGAGACAGGACGATACTTACCTACCCATTTGCTTACCGAATTTCTCAACTCAGAAACCGGCAGTTAGTCACTGATTTGATATGATATAACTACCGAACTATGCAAGGTGCACTCGAATTTTACATTTAATTGGACATTTAATTTTAATAGATGTTTACAAACTTCATAATGTAGCATTCCATTTGACACAAGTACCTACAACATGAAATCCATTTACTCAATACCACCTCTTCAACTTTTATTTACGCTTACGTTTTGTTAGCGTGTGTGATTCTATTCTATTCTAAAGGCTCGATCATGATCACAATCACGATAACTTTGAAAGGTAAGTAATAATGAATGTTGTAGTTAGATAATTTAGCCCCAGACAAGCTCACGTTTCCAATATACACTTAGGGTGGTATTCTAGAACGCTACTTAAACTCAGTTTAAACAGAGTTCAGACTGTCGATAAAGCAGTGCATGTTTTGATATGAAGGGAGGGATATCAAATCAAAACATGCACTGTTTTATCGACAGTCGACAATACTAAACTCTTCTTAAACTGAGTTTAAACCCTTAGGGTGGTATTCTAGAACGCTACTTAAACTCAGATCAAACTAGAACGCTACTTAAACTCTGTTTAAACTCAGTTCAAACTAGAACGCTCCTTGAACTCTGTTTAAACTCAGTTTAAGTAGAGTAGAGTTTAGTAGTGTCGACTGTCGGTAAAACAGTGCATGTTTTGATTTAAGTATCCCTCCCTCCATATCAAAACATGCGCTGTTTTATCGACAGTCTGAATTCTGTTTAAACTGAGTTTAAGTAGCGTTCTAGAATACCACCCTTAGTCAGTCGATGGTGATGTATGATCATAGGCACATTTAGTACCAAAAGCCTCTTTTCTTCAAACATGTTATAAGTTCTACTCATAAATCATCCGTCAGTCAATATTCTCGATAACATCTGGGTAAAGCCATTATAACACATAATAATATGTCGTTCTCATGAAAATTGTTTTTTTTTTTTTTCGATTATAGTCAGATAGGTACGAACGAGCCTAGAGATGGCCTGCAAATCGTGAAAATATGTAGTAACAGAAGACATTATGGTCATCCCTAAGTACAATAAAAGCAGTAGTTTGACACATAACGTACCTACATTCATTATCACTGAAGATTCGCACTGGGATTCGAACCTGGTACACACGACGTAGACACTTACACTCGTGCACACTATTCACTTGCGTTACGGGCGACTTTGCAAGGAAAGTGTAAGCTTCTACGTGCTGTCGTGTGTACCCCACTGGGCTAGTTACTACCACATCACACGTACACGAAAACTAAACAAACCGTAAATATGGTTTGAACCGTCTAAATACCCGACTTTCGTCCCTAAGGCTTGTCTTCAGTCTACGACACGTCAACCTCAGCTTCCGACCTCTCTAACGAGGGCGCATAATTTCATTTTGGGGACAATTAGTAACGTCATAAAGCCCGGGGAATTGTACAACTAACAGAGTAGTTTCTCTAGGCGTTTTAGGAAAAGTTTCACACCTACACGCTTACTCTAACGTACTTTGTGTACCTAGCTAAGATCTTTGCATCTACGCAATGAGATAATTTAAATACAGCATCAAGTGGCATCTTCACTCACTATTTTTTTTTCTTTTGGTCGCAATTTATTTTATCATGTTCTGTCGTTCGTGTCGGATGCGTAAATTCAATGACAAAATCAATAAAAAGCCTCAAAAATACATTACAAGTACATACTTAGAATTAAAAACCACAAAGAATCCCATTTTATTTGCGTTGAAACCTTTTGTTTGCCACATGAGTAGACGTAACTTCTTCTTTAATCTCTAGCTGTCGAGTGTTAGGTAGGGCTACAAAATAAATCTACTGTCTAATCTTTTCCGTAGGCACACACGACAGCACGTCCACCCTTACACGGTAGCACCCTACTCGGTTACCTTACGGACGACTTTACAATTTTGCTGTCCACATTTCCACGCCCTGGGTCTAGCGATGGCAATAATCGAGTAAATTTAATAATCGAGTACTCACCTCTCGAGTGGTTTCAATAATCGAGTGATTCTGGTGAGTGAATCACTCGAGTGGTTGGATGAGCGTTCAGTTTGATTAAAAAAACTTTTATAAGCAAATAAAATCAGCGAATCACTCGAGTGGTTTGATGACAAAGGTACTACCTACACATATTCACACGCGTCAGTTTACACTTTACTTTACATAAATTTACAGTTTTACACACACGTTTTATTTCAACGAGTAAAATAATCTCTGAAACTCATGAAGGTAATTGCACGAGCGAGCGCAAATGAACGAAATGAATGTAAACTCTCGAGTTGCAAGAAAGTTACCTACCCACTCGAGTTGCTCGATTAATCTAGACAGCGAGCGTTGAATCGGAAGGTGTGAGTGGGCGAGCAAAAATCGCTCGAGCAAAAATCACTCGAGATAACTATCGAGTAAACAACAAATCCGTAACTCGAGTTATCCGAGTTATTCAAATAATCGAGTAACTCGAGTAGTTTCACTCGATTATTGCCATCGCTACCTGGGTCTCTATTCCAGTATAATCCACGCGTGATGAGAATGATGGGATGCGACCTTATGGAACCAAGACGCACGCGGTAAGCAAACTCGCGTTGAAGCTACCTTGTCAAAGTAAAATAAAGTAAATTTTCAGTTTACTTTGACAAGGTTCCACTTCCATCCCATTCTCAACGCGCTCGGATTATATATTTTTGCCCATCTCTGCTCTAGCTATAATATTATTATTTTTTAACATGAGTGCTTACTCGGTATATTTTACTATCCCCTCGGCCCCTGCGACACACGATACGGCGTTAATCCCTGATATTCCGTCTCTATATATTAAACAGGCCCCGCCGGAATCATATTCACACACAACGTATTTGAATATTTGATTTTAGTTCGCCGTATTTTAGTAAAAGTAAGATGTCGCTTCTCGGTTTGTGTATTTTCACTGAAAGGCTAGTTACCTTCTCTCAATGGTTTTCGCTCAGTCGACTTTTATTTTTTTGCCTTCTAAGGGATTTTTTTGCACTAAATAAAGTAATAGTACAGCAAGGACGTTAACGTAAACAATTACCCTGAATATTTAATATTTCAAGAGGGACTTTCACACCTTTTGACAAATAAAAACTAAATGCTTCTGAATGCGTAAAGTAAAGTAAAGTAAAGTATCATTTATTCATGCGTATGCAAAATGTTAGCTTGTTACGAGAGATCCCATGTCATTGGTCAAATATAATGTCGGTATTTCACTCGGCTAATTATTACGGGTGACTTTATATTTAAAAAAAATTGTATAGATAATATTAACATGCTGTTCATAAGATATTTTGGACGTTATTTAGATATTTATACCAACTGTGCCAAACTTTCCTACTCATGCTTTTATAAATACTTTTTACACACTATTACAAGTTCACTGAATTTCATATACTCTTTTTTTATATTATGCGTGGCGTGGGTTTTGAAGGTGAGAAGTAACAGACAGGTAGACATAATAATATTATAATATCCAAAAGAAAAGTACGAAAAAAGGCACTTTGAAAATAAAGGATAACCGACGTTTCACTTAGATTAGGTTGGTCTGAAATAAAAGTTTTATTATTATTATGTCGGTATCTTCACCAGTTTGATGTCACTATCATACAAAATGTATAGCAGTCTTTCCCAACGTGGGCGATAACGCCCCCTTGAGGGCGCTGCAGGCCTAAAGGGGGGCGGTAAGAGACCCAGAAAAAAAACGGGGCGTTGTGTAGGGCTTTGGGGTCGATTTATAATTTCATCTACCTAGCTAGGAAGACTCTTAGACACCGACTGAGCTCTCGACTCGATAATTTATTCTTAAAGTGGGCAGTAGACAAAAAAAGGTTGGGAACCCCTGATGTATAGAAACAACGTGAGTCGCGACGCAAAACACATAGAAGAGACGGGGCGCGAACAAAGCAAAACGTAGGTAACTAGGTATAACCCGTGCCTTTAAAGAAAACATTTAGGACGGAGTTAAAAACCTAGCGTTGTCTCGCTTTGACTGTATTAATTAGAGCGAGAGGGCGAGTGTTTTGAAGTTCATCCTAAATGTTTTCTTTAATGACACGGGTTCTAACGTCAAAGCAAAACATCAAGTCCTCGCCGCATCTTCGTCGCACGTCTCTTCTGAGTGGCTAACGTCTAAAGGGTGTTAGTATAAGCCTCAGGACCTATAAACATGTATCTGAAACGCAGCGCCTGAGTGGTCACTTCACCCATATAGGTACACACGACAGCACGTCGACCTTTACACGCTAGGACTCTACTCGGTTTCGTTACGGGCGACTTTACAACAAAAGTGTACACTCTGACATGCTGTCGTGTGTATCACCGAAAGCTGTATACAGGGTGTTTCAGAAACGTCCTACTAATATTTGGTTATGATCGCATTAGCCCTCAAACACACGTCGTAGTTATAAGACGGGTCACCAGCATAATGGAGCCATAAAGATGCAAATAAGGAGTATAGACATTATAAGGGCTAGAGAAAATGGACCCACACGTCTACTTAATATTTGGATTTACATAATAAAGTAAACCCAAGTAACGTTAATTCTGGATTATTCAAATTAGGCATTCTGCACCCTTGTAGTTTCACGACCACAAACTTAATTAAGGATTATAATATTTGGACTATCCTCTATTATATGAGATATGTTACGTAGGGTATCAAATTAAACGCAAACCACTATTCGTTTACCTTATTCATTATTCAACTAATTTCAACAATATTCATCTTGCCAGAACGTGAAGGATATTATTTTTGCTATCGCCAATTAAATCACTTTGAGGTGTCCTAATAAACAGCACTTACTCGCACTTACTTAGTACTCAAAATAGTAGATCCGTAAGTAACCTGCGAATAACATTACTGCGAGTAAGTGAGAGAACCAATCAAAATCAGAACGATTTCTCATCAAAATGATACTCCTACTCCTCATTTTGGTAGTCTGGTTAAACTTAATTGTGAGGTAGATATCAAAACCAATGGTACTCGCTGTGAAGAAAAACATCATAAGAAAACCCGCAGCCTAATTGGCTCCTCACATGTTGACATTCTATCTAACCTAGGCCGACTTGAGGACAGTAGGTAAACAGGTTATACTATCACGTCCAACAAGCGCTTACTGTATACCTCACAAATTAAATTAAATGGAAATTATTGCATTATCAATTTAAATTCAAATTAAATGGAAATGTTTACATTCTCAACAGCCAGTAGCCTCAATTTGCGTGGACGCTTACACTACAAACATTTTCGGCGACGTCCGAATTGGCCATCCCTTGTCCGATAAACATCCAAGTATCGTATCGCATGTATTCGTATAAACTTGCAAACAAACATTCCTAATAGATTCTTTTATGTTTGCGCAATCGATCCACCCGCCGCCGCATTAAAATGTAAAGCTATGTTTACACCCACTTGTTAGTTATGTTTTTTTTTCGCAAAAGCTCGACTGCGACTTTTTATTGCGTCTTCAACCTCCGATTATTCTTGTGTCAGCAACAATTTAAATAAATTTTATTAAAATAATTAAAATAGGTAAACATAGGGACATGGCAGAGGTACATATAAATTGAATGGCATAAACATATTTTTTCTAAAATTATTATCCAGGGAGGAAACAGGTCTCCATTTTTGTATTTTTTGTGTGGAGCAGCCGGCTACCCGCGTTCCATCTTAATAACTACAACTTTTTTTTAAATACCCCCGACATTTTCAGTCAGCAAAAATGTAAAAAAAATAGTAGCATCAAGGTATATTGGAGTAACCGCCACTTAGAACACCGCCTAAGTTGAGTTGTGTTGTGTTGTGTGTGTGTGATCCTAAACTCTATTAACATACCTATGCGTTAGTTAGCCCACTGGACAGTGCCAACGTCCACTCCAGTCCATTGTAGCAGGTGGCAGTTAGTGACTGGACGCGCGCAAAATCGGAAATTGAGTTTCAAACCGTGACGTGCTTTGATTTGACGTCAAAATTAATGTTTAAAATTTATGGGACCGCTTCTGCGTTTATAAAGGGTTGGGCGGACGAAGAGTAGAAGTAAGTTTCGCTAACTTTTCGTAACTAGTGGTTCGCCCCGAACTTTGAACTCGCGACCCCATATCTCAGCAACCCCTCGACCGATTTGGCTCATGTTCGACCTTAAAAATTATCTTAACCTTATTTACCTGCCTACCAAATTTCGTGAACATCCGACAAAATTTACTCAAGTTATCGTCGAACGAACATTCATACATACATACATACATACAAACTCCGGATTGTTCCAGTAGACACGGAGAACTTCGCTCGCTTCGCTCGCTCGTTCAAAAATAACGTTTCATTTTTGTTTCAGCAGAAGCGCTTGTCGACAGAGTTAAGCGTAGATAATCACATAACAATAGAAAGTTAGTGCAAAAATAGGGTAGGTATCTTGCGCGACCTCGTGCTACCAAATCCAAGAATTAATTAATTTCGGTTCGAAGTAGCCAATTAGAATGATGGGTGCAGTAGCTTCTTTTCGTTTTCCGGAGTCAATGAAAAAGTAACTTTTTTTTGCAAGAAACGGATTTTTAATAGCGTTTTTATTTACACTATTAAGAACTAGAGCCTAGATCCTGGATCCATTGATCCTTTGACGCAATAGGTAAAGAATGACAGGACCTTTTTGTAATACGCTGTTTTTGAAAATGTTATACATAGGTACTACTAGTGGTTCGCCCCGAACTATGAACTCGCGACCCCATATAAACTTAATAATAACGTCGACTTTGTACAAGAGTGGATTGGAATCCAAGAGTGCACCACCTTACATCAGATCAAAGTTGTCAAACGAAGTTGTAAAGCGACCTCTATTGTTGAGCATAAGCACTTTTTGGTTTATAATTTAGAACACTAGATGGATCTGATAAAAAAAAAATTGTCACGCCCTCTGTTAGGAAGTAGAATAACTTTATTTTTAAATAGGCGCTTTTTGTATTTTTTAATATTTTTGGATTTATTGGATTAAAATAGAGTTCTTGTTACGGATTATTTCGCGACCCGTAAAAGTTTATTTTTATTGTTTCCACTGAGTTTTACGTCCGATATCCACAATATTGTTTCCAAACAGAATTTGTATTTATAGTTCACTTTTGTTAGTTTTTATCACTGCTTTCACTGTTTACTGATTAGATTTACCTTTTTATCACTTTTAAAATCACTTTTTAGCACTATTTTAATGTTACTGAGAGGCAGCAGTGGCGCCCTCTCTCATCCCATATAAACTTAACTACCCCATATCTCGGCAACCCCTCGACCGATTTGGCTCGTGTTCGAACTTAAAAATTCTTTTAATTTCATTTATCTGCCTACCAAATTTCATGACGATCCGACAAAAAATTCTCAAGTTATCGTCGAACGAACATTCATACATACAAACATACAAACATACAAACATACAAACATACAAACATACAAACATACATACATACATACATACAAACGCCGGATTGTTCCAGTAGACTCGGAGAACTTCGCTCGCTTCGCTCGCTCGTTCAATTATATTTTGTAAATTAAGTTTTTTAATCTTAAAACTTGCTAATCGCATTATGTTCATTGTTCAGTATGACGCACGACGCACAGAGAAGTATTTTACCCCAAATCCTGGCCATAAATCAAGTTTCCCACTGTTAACTAATACAAAGGAGATGTTTTTGTCTAGAAAGGTAGATAAATTCCGCGTACAATGGCGGTCTTTTAACCTGCATACGGTCAACGGTCCTTGTGTAAGGTCAGTCGGAACTTAGCATTCGTTGGATACAGTTTACTCTGCTTTTGACTACGCGCTGTGTTTTCGACTTTTGATTGGTGATTTCTAAAGTTGAGAGTGTTTTGTGAAGAATAATCATCATGGATCCCAATGTACAAGGTATGTACTATATTGTAAGATAAATATCAATAAGATTGATAGCTCAATGGATTCAAACTTGAACTCTACATAAGACATAAAATTTACGTTGTGTTTTTTTCACAATTTTTACTTCATTAAAGTTTTTAAGTGGGTGCTACTAACAGAAACTGGACAAAACCTTTGTCATATGAAGCAGTAATGTCTCTAGTTATATGACCACTAAACAAAGTTTTCCCGAGTTTTCCACAGTAATTTAAAAAAATATATATATAGTAGTAGTTCCATGATAGTTAAAATATTGTTTTTTTTTGTTACAGTATCTGATGACTCGTACAGAAGCTTTTCTCGACGATATATGCATGATATCGTGAGAGGAAGTGCTCAGAAGTATTTTGATGACAAACTCAAAGAGCTAGAGGACAAATTGTTAGCTTTGTCAAAGTGCCCTCCAGAAAAAAATGATGAATTTCGTCAAGTCATGAAAAGCTTAATAATCGTCTACAAACGTTACTGGCAAGCATCTAAGGGAACTGATAAGAGGTTCTTGGTTGCTTGGAAGATGTTATAAACAGGCTGCTCCTTACTTCAGACCCCTTCCTCAGCAGCATTCGCTCAAGGTACAAAATGCAAAAGAAGAAGACAATTTCAGAAGATGCAATTAGATTTTTAATAACTCCAGCATCTGCAGAAGATGACAGCGACAGTGACGATTACTCTCATATATCGTAATCTATTCATTGTATTGTAATATTTATGTTTAAGGTGTTTAGTGACATCGTGATATTATAAAAACCCATCTATCATAAAAATGGTCTATTATTTAAGATTTTCAGGCCTCTGACTTAGCTTAACGATTGCCATCTCAACTATAGCAGCCGCCCGATAACAATAGCTTATCGTGCCTACATTATATACCTACCTACTCAATTTTTTTTTATTAAATTTTTAATTTTTGCTGTTTAGTTACTACATTATTGGTATGAAAAGTACTGATTTTGAGTAAATTTCAATGTTTTTACTAGCAATTTTATTATTGAACGAGCGAGCGAAGCGAGCGAAGTTCTCCGAGTCTACTAGAACAATCCGGCGTTTGTATGTTTGTATGTATGTTTGTATGTATGTTCGTTCAACGATAACTTGAGTAAATTTAGTCGGATCGTTATGAAATTTGGTAGGCGGGTAAATGAAATTAAAAGATTTTTTTCAGTTCAAACATGAGCCAAATCGGTTGAAGGGTTGCCGAGATATGGGGGTTTTAAGTTTATATGGGGTCGCGAGTTCACAGTTCGGGGCGAACCACTAGTTATTACTTATTTAGTACTTTCTTAATGATTTTATAGCAACTGGGTAAATATAATATTTTTGGCCACGTTTTGGGGTCCAATACCGCTTAGTGCGACGGCTGAAGCTCTTACACAAAATACATTTTGAAGTCAATTACCATAATCGAGAGATGCAAAAGTATCCAGTGAATTCTACCCGCCGATAATAATTTGACAAAAGGGAAAACACGCCCAATAATAGACAGAAAGATTGATACGCAGGGAAATTCAATTTGTACAATGTTTGAGGATGTCATCATGGAACCTATGAAAGCCGTTTTTCTGACACGCTCTGTAAAAACAACGTAAAAGGACCGTTTTTTTGTGAAGGATGTCAAAGCCGATTTTGTCATCATTCCGGACCTCAAAAGGAAAAACGGAACCATTAGAGTATAGGTCGTGCAAAGCTATCTTTGCAGTGGGGCATCCGAAATAGTAATTTCCGTACGTTGCTTTTGTATGTTTTCACCATATTTTCAATGTATTCCACAAAACAAAATTGTAACAGACAATAACTGACGCAACATGTACCACTGAAAAATGGTGAAAACATACAAAAGCAACGTACGGAAATTACTATTTCGGATGCTCCACTGCAAAGTTAGCCTTGCACGACTCTAGAATCACTTTGATGGCCGCCCGTCTGTCTGTCCGTCAAGACTTATTGTCGAAAAAACGGATTGTTTATTTCGATAAGAGCAATTTTCCTGCAATAAACACGTTTTGAGGACTAGCAACTGTGCAGATTATTTTTACAGAAGAAGCAAAACAGCGCTTCTATTATCTAAAAATTCCACTCAACCTCCGAGCGTCAAAACACTCGAAAATAGCCCCTATCGAAATGAACAACCTTTTTTTTGACATTTAAAAACGGTTATTTTTACGGTGGATATTTTAGATAATATAGGGGCAAGCCTTCCGTGTCTTTTCATTTTGTCTTTATACCGTCAACCGTCATTATCCTTTTCGTTATGTTGTTGATTGAGAAAATAAACTTGAAAAAGAAAGTCACTTGCTCAGAATATGTTTCGTATCTTTATTTGGCGGCTGATTTTCTATTTGCGCTGGGGGTTGCTGATGAAGTAAATAATATGTATTTGCCTATATTATGGGCCCAATAAATGTGACATGAGGATATTTTAGACAGACAGATACAATTGTAGCTTCAAAAAAGTTCGTTTGTCCACCGCACCGTCAGCGTTCAGTCAACGAAAACGAGATCACGGCACCCATACATTTACTTTGGACACTGTCTTGTCCACAAGCAAGCGCGTCAGGTTACGTCAACCCGTACAAAAATATCCAAAATAATCTCGCTCTAATCAGACCAGGAAATCGAAGACCTGATAGCGGGCCTTAGGGTAAAATAGATCTTAGAGACATAAGTGAAAGTGCTGGCTACCAGCCATATCTTGGTCTCTAGAACCAGACATACTCACCGAGAAGGGTTAAAAAAGGAATTTACTGTGACAGGTACATAAGTAGTTGGAGCTCAAGAATTTCATTTAATACAACCCAAAGAGTTTATAGACCCAGGGTTGATATTCTGAAAAGTGTTTGCAAAATATAGAAGACGAAAGTTAAAATACCTATAATTTTTCTTGTCTGCACAGGCACATAAAAAATCAGCTTCATTTCTTTTACTTGTGTTGCCTATACCTAAGGCAAAAGATTAAGAATAGAGGCGAGTTAGAAAAAGAAGAAAGTGGAGGTAGCCAGTGTTTGAAGACCTTTTTCGCTTAGCTCAAAGAGTTGATGGACAATCATATTGCATTTTTTTTTATTATATTTATTCATTTTTTTTATCTCTCATGCTCGGAAAGTACGCTGTTACTTTAAACATGTGATTGTAGAAAATCCTTTTTTAAACCACTTTGCATTTTTGTGCGCTTCTAAATTTGAACTCGACGCCCTAAAAAAAATATAAGAAACTCCTTCAACTTGTAGCGTTGCCTAGCAACGGGTTGTTGATTTTATGATACTTCAAGAAGACACGATAATTATGTAATCAACAACCCGTTGCTAGGCAACGCCACATACTCCTTTGTAAAGAAGCAAAGAAGAAGGAAACTCATTTCACTAACCTCTATGTAGGTACCTATGTCTATTATTGTGAGATGAAAAGTTTTGTGTTTCGCACGAATGCAATATTATTTGCGTCTCGTGCTTCTGAATACCCCGCTACGCTCAGGTTTCTTTTTTTGAACCACTCGCTACGCTCTTGGCTCAATTTTAGAAACCTTCGCTAGCTCGGAATTTAATACAAGCACTCGCCGTAAACAATAATTTTGCGTTCTTGCATAACAAATAACTATTATTATTTTAATAAACCAAAATTCGCCAAACTGCAACACAGTTTGTTGGCGAAGAATGCACTATTAATTTAATTTATATTCTTAACCTATAATACGTAAAATTATTTATTATGGTAATTCGAGATGTACGCCAAGAAAAAAATTATCCTTAAAAGGATTTACCTATTTAAATCACCTTGTTCAAACCCCCAGTTGAACCTTGTATGGAAATCTGTTAGTCTGGAACTTTTGATAATCTGAACAAACTTCGTTCGTTATTTTAATTTTTTGTTTTTTTTTTACTTTTTATTTACTTATGGCAACATACGGTCATAGGTTTTAAATAAGAGTGTCAATAATTATACATTTTATAGAGCAGTTTATAAGTGGCCTAAAGGGGTAATCCAGTACCATACAGATTTTTACATGCTACCGAAATATTATTATGAAGACATTGTCTTTGATAGTTTAGTACCCTCAATATTTGTATTTTCGAATTGAAAAGCTTAAATTATTATGTTTAATGTTTAATTGGACCGTACAATCTGGGCTGAGAGGAGGCCCTTGTCCTGCAGACTGCAGTGGGACACTACACCGTGGAATTTTAGTGGTTTTAAAGCCGAAGGTATTTAGTTGCACTCGTGATTCTGAGCCAGATTCCGAAATTTTACTTCAAACGAGCGAAAAAAAAAACACTTCCCAATACAAACGGCTATTGCCAATCGACACCATTTGTATGGAGAAGTGAATTTTTTTTTCGCGCGTTTTGGAATGAAATTTTGTAATTTGGCTCAGAATCACCAGTGCAACAAAATACCTTCGGCTTTAAAACCACAAAAATTCCACGGTGTATACATAGAGGCAACATTAAAAAGTTTGATTACCTATCAGAATGAAGGTCCAAAACGGAGAGGGCAAACTTCAATAAGTACCTACGACCGAACCGATAGATCTTTTTAAGGCCTCTTATTTGGGCCTGAGCCTGAATCCGGAATTCGGCCGGAATTTTAAGGGAAGAAAGAAATCACTGGAATTTTTGCGGAGTATTAAAAGCTGGCGATCGAAGGTCGTTATAAGGGCCTTTTCATGAATATTTGTAGTAATAATACATGTGAAAGATGTTGTAGAGTGTTTGCCCCGGAGTTCCGCGTTCCACGTTCAGAGTTCTCAGATCGGCTTTCCGAGAACATCGCGTTCTGACAGCTTCAGTGTGAACGGTTTCAAGAAACCCCATACATTAGAAAGAACACGGAACGTAGAACTCTGAACGCGGAACGCAGAACTCCGGGCGGTCGGTGTGTGCGGGCGCGTGTCTAATACTTGAGAAAAACATACGCATCGCACGAAGGTATAAAAGAGGTCATGAGTTCCAGTCCGAACTCTATCCAAATTGTTAGGTAGTTTGTTTTTGTTTCGGTGGGTCTAAATAAAAAAAGTGTAGTAAATATAACTATTTTTTCGCTTTCAACTTTTGCAATTTTTATGAGGCAAATCGGTCTATCGGGCCTGTAGTAAGCGTATTGAAACTATCTACTGACCACTGTAATGTTGTTAGCAAATGGACCGGCAAGTTTGTGTAGGTAGTAGAGTAGAATGCTATCTACACAGTTTTGTTCCACTTGAGACTGAGAACAGACTGTTGTTTTGCGAAAACTAGAACTGTAGATACTGAGTTTGTATGTCAGTCCATTTAGATGGCATTTAGACAGCACCGTTGCACGACTGTAATTCACCTACTTACAGACATTAGAAAAGCTAGATTCAACTAAAGTAGCGTGGCTGGAAATAAAAAAACGCAGTTTTTTTTTTTTTCATTTTTGTGGCTAGACTGAGCTGTTTTTGTTCAGCGATTTTTGTTTCACGACAATAAAACAGTATTATTTTCATGCTACCATTGATAATTTCACCTCTTTATGAGATTTGCTCAAAAACCTAGTTTTGGGGCAGTACTACTGCCCCAAAACTAAACTGCTTTTTCGAGCACAGCTAAATTTAGTTGCTCTAAAAACTAAGGAAAACAGTGAACATTAAATTTTCCGTCTTGCTACTTTAGTTAGTATTTTGTCTCTTTTCACGCAAGAAAGCACTTTTGCCACAAAAGAGTTGGTTGCCGTGCAGAAAAAAAAATTGCGCTCGTTGACGGGGCGTGGAAAGAAAACGCCGCGCCGCCTGGTGCAGAAACAGGGTTTTCCAACCTTCTGGCGCTATTGAGTAGCGCCAACTTGATTTATTTTAAATCTTCATACATGCCAGCCAGTTTTTTTTTCCTTCCAAGAAATTTATATCTCATTCTCACTACTTACTTAACTAAAGACCAACATAGGCTACTGAACGTTACCAACGTCAGACGACATATTATTTAAATCGACGGAGTATTCGTGGATGCATGCAGCAAGAACCCGAGGAGGAAGGCGCGAAGAGGAGGTGACAATGATGCGCAAATAAACGTTTTTAGAAATCTGGGGATCACGGGGACCCGCCCATGAAAAAGGTTGAGAAAGGCCGGTCCAAGTGCTTCCCTGCAATAGCCTCAATTCTTACGTGCATAACGGAGCACATTAGAGTTTATATCCCGCAGTATACGGTGGTTACCCATAAGCACCAGCCGTACGTAGCCAACTACACTTAACCTTTGTGGGTAACGGACCTCAACCGATGGGGTTGTAACCTCTTTTAGTTCGAGACTGCGTTGAGAAATTCCCTCGAAAATAATAAAAGTAGAACCCACTCATCACAAAACCCGGTGGAAATCCAAGGAAATACAATCTTTCAAGAGTTATCCTTGACAGCTATTACTGGGGCCCGTGATACAGGCACAGCCTAGTGCGGGAACCACCAGAAACACTTATAAAACCGAATCTGCTTAACACTAATACTAACACTGTAACCAGGGCCCTTAGCCTGTAACACAATGGTGCCAAAATGGGCTGTCAGGTGATGACTTCAATTACGATTTGCTAACGCTGTCTGTCCTTTTAATGTTTTTGTAGTACAGCAAAGAATATTTTGATTCTAATTCTAGAGCAGTGGTTCTTAACCTTTTTTGGACCACGGACCACTTTGATAATTTTTTTCTTAGTGCGGACCACCAGATCCAAGGTACATCGTGTTTCACATGAAATTGTTTCACCTGTGACCTAAAGTATAATGTATGTAAGTAAGTTGAATACAGGAAATTAATATGAGTCGGTTTTGGAACAATGGAACATACACGCGCCAATTCCCCAATTTTACTAAAATTATTATGGGGATTTAATTGGTAGGCGATAGCAATGCTTAAATTTCTATTATCAAAGTGTTATTACACTATCACAGAATATTTTAATGACAAACCATAAACTAAATATTATATACAATTTGATTCAATAATTGACATTAAATTAAATTTTATTCTTATTTCATTTAATTAATTACCATGTAAATATGTTCATAGTTCATAAGTTATCTGCATGCAATGTAAATAACTAAATTTGTACGCCTTTTGGCAAGACATAGAGGACATACTATTTTTTAACACCTATTCATAATTTATACCTATGTTTGACAAATAAATAATTCTGATTCTGATTCTGAATGCGCGCGCAGCCGAAAATTCACCGATTTTACCCTTTTTAAGCCGCAAGATGCGCAGATAATCTTCCGTCAATATTATCAAGATTTCATTTGTTTGTAAAAGCGCGCGCAGCGCGCCCGAAAATTTTACGATTTAACGCTTAAAAATCAAGTTTACCTTAGCACGTGTAGTAGGTGTGTGAAAAAGCGCGCGCAGCGCGCCCGAAAATTCACAGTTTTTTCCCTTTTTAATTATATGATGAAGATTTATTTTGCTATTATTTGAACAAAAGCACCCAGCGCGGCTGAAAATTAACTTATTTAAGTCTTACATTTCATAATGGAGAATTCCTTTGTTTTGAATAGAAGACACGCGCGTAGCGCAATTGAAAATTCACCGATTTTAACCTAAATATAGTCTACGTGCGGTTTGACATGGGCTAACGACATACTATGAGTAAGCACTGATTACTCGATTTTTAAGGGTTTTGATAATACAATTTATTATTTTTTGCGTATTGAACTGAAGACCGCAACTTTACATCGGAGCCTGCCGCAGGTTACGTATAGGCTATTTATTGTATTATCCTGTCAAAATCTGGCGCATTCTGTAATTCCTTGGCGCGATCTGCAGTCACGCGGATTTTTGGAGGTTAAAAATATTTTTCAACAGGGAGTAAGAGCGCGCGCCAGCGCGCACGAAAATTTCAGTTATTTTATTCATTGGGCACTTATGTCAATAAATTTTAATTTACAACTATCGCTATGTGCGCTGGACTGCAGGACCCTCCCGCGGACCACTAGAGAGGCCCTCGCGGACCACCAGTGGTCCGCGGACCATAGGTTAAGAACCACTGCTCTAAAAAGTAATGAAATCTAGACAAAGTCGTGCCAAGTCTAAGGTTCCTTACTGCGATTTCTTTATTATTATAGTTAATGTTGTGAGACTTGGCAGTTGAAGGGTACACAAGGGTACAAAACCAGGTGCTCCATGACACCATTGCACCAATCTGTCGCCAGAACCGCTTGTGTACCCTTCAACGGCCAAGTCTCACAACATTAACTATAATAATAAAGAAATCGCAGTAAGGAACCTTAGACTTGGCACGACTTTGTCTAGATTTCATTACTTTTTAGAGATAAACAAGTAGCTCCATCGAGACCTGGTTAGTTTTTTACAGAATGTTTTTGGTGGGATATACTTTTCTGTTATAACGGCGTACGAAAGACATTAGGTACCAGGTTAACTGAATGGACAAAGCTGCTTCAAGTATCCACGTGACACTTAAAAGCTAAGTTCTTTTTATCAAGAGGTACCCCGTCCACCACAATTTTTTTTTATTGGCGGCGCTAGTGTGCCTGACTCATCGCCTTAAGAGGATATACTCATAGTATAGGCACATTATAATTCCAATAAAAAATGAAACATGTTTTCTTTTTGGATGCAATTCAACTTTAGTTTTATAACTATTTTCAGGACCTAAAGACCTGTAACCTGTAAATGAATCGCGTTACCTCCAAAAGTGGCAGTTTTTTATTTAGGGATGTTTTTTCAATTATACATTTTATATTTTTTATAAAAGGAAGTGTGTTTATTTTCAACGCCATTTAATTGTGCTTAAACCATCATCCAAACTTATCCCATACTACGGCGATATTACTGTACATACGAGCGTCCGAAAATAGGGCTCAACTGACGTGACAAAGGCATGACATGAAGAGGCCTTCTTATACCGGTTGAAAAGGTCAATAGCCCATTAACCAGGTAACAAGGGGCTTTGTTGTTGAACCTTCATACGTTGCTTGGAGTGGACTAGACTTTGTTCCTGACATTGATTGTTTTGGTTGAAATTAGAAATAATTGCGCACGATAAAACGTTTTATCGTGCGGAAGCCGGAGCGTCTGAAGCTCCCTCAACCACAGAATACACAGAATACATACCTCAACGCATTAATAGTTAATCTGCGGTAAGCCGAGCTTGCGAAAGTTTATTCGTGATTCCGTTTTTCGACCTATCGTTCGTTTGAGCTTCCGTTTTTCGACCTATCGTTCATTCAAGCCAACGTGATCGAGATTTAGTTTTTCAAGCTTCAGAAGCGGACCCAGGACGAACTTTCTCTCCGAGAAAGATAGGGTTTAGAGAAAGTAAGATGTATTGCCTGATACCGTGTCTCACTGGCTGGCAACAAGTTAATAGGACATACGTAGCCATCTTCCTTTTTTCTTACAGAAAGTTTAGTACCGGCACATTCCACTTGGCAGCACTTTTATGTGTGTTATCTAACTAATAGGCATGAAGTTTTGATTCCAGTGAGGCTATTCACCACTGTATTGGCTCTGATCCTAATAACATTGCCTTTCTCGTGAAAAAAACTATTTGTCATTCCAACATTACACACAGACAGTAAAACCAACTTTCTCCCAACACAAATGTTCAAATGCAAGATACACACACATGTCATGACGAGGGTTCGTGTCCAGTTGTTTAACAAACGTTTATTTGATGTTTTTCCGTCGAGGGTAGTAATATAAGACCGCACTTGCCACCTGCCGCGTTCGTGGCTCAAATAAAGTATGAGTGAAACGGGACATCAGGTTTATAACTGGCAGGCGCGGTTTGGAGAATACTCAAGTGTCAAGATAATAATTTATAAAAAATCACTTCGGTGTCACTTCCGGATATAGATCAGTCAAGATCTAGTCACTTTTCCCGCTCCCCGTCTCGCTCTGGGTGAAACAGCTATAGAAAACAGTGTTTCACGCGCTTGGCCATCGCCGAGTTCTTACGGTACAGGGGTCTTCTTAAAGGGTCTGTAATAATACAGGGTGTTAAAAGACCGCCAACAGACCCGAAAGCCACGCATACTAGACACCAAAACAAAGTAATTTTTCGATAAATTATTGCTGGGAAATGATTTTGGTTTTTTAGGTTATAATTTTGAAAAATATTTTATCACGCAATGGACGTGTAATGTACAGAAGTCATATTGCACAAGCGTAGGTATAAGTTTAAGTTACTTAAGCTTGAAGTGCCGATGTTTAGAATACATTGCGGGTTGGAATTGTAACGTCGTTTTTTGTAAGAAATATTGATAATTTTGATATGGCTCTTTGAGAAGGTATGTTAAGAACTAGATACTGGATACATTTTTGTAAAAAAAAAGTTTTGAAAAGTCCGACTTTGAACCTCATTATCTCAGAAACCGTTGATTTCCCAGGCATAGTTCCTTGAGCAAAAATGTTTCTTATGGTGAGGACAATACGGGGTTTCCCGCTTTGTTGGCGGTCTTTTAACACCCAGTATATCTAATTTCATATTTTTCCAAATGCACAGTCATTTCAGCTTCAAACAAAAAGTTTAATAAGATCTGCTGCACGAAGATTTATGTTTCACAAACGTAGAGCAGCTTTCATTAGAAAGGTTCTCTGGCAATTTATGTTAGTTGCGTCGTACACTGACCGAACTGTGTGCGGACGGACGTAGTACAAAGAAAATGTCGCATTTTCTTTATTTAATAAGTCTAGTCCGAGAGAAATAGTCGGCTGTAATCTATGGCTCAGCTTGAAGATTGTTGTCAAAGGTATTCCTAGAAGATAGATTCAAGATAGACTCCATAAGGACGAGAAGTTTATGTTCTTCTTTTAGGCATGCATTCTATCTGTGTATCTTTTCAGTCACCAGCCGAGCTTTGAAGGGTCTTACTTCCCATTGTTAAAAACAACTTTTGAGTACTACGTTTTAAACCGACTTCAAAAAGGAGGAAGTACTCAATTCGGCCCGTATACATATTATTTTTGTGTGTTATCTCAGAACTTTTTTCTTCGTGAACTGCTTTTCATGATTCTTTTTTTGTTTGACACGGTATAGTTACATGTAGTGCTATAAAAAAATGTTTAAGATCTGATGAAGAACTTCAGAGATGGGGGACGAAACTCCTCAACGGACGGCAGCAAATCACTTGGAATAACTGTAGCTATTCACCAGTGAAGACGTTTTTTTAACATTGTAATTTTTAATTTTGTAATTTCTCGGTATCCGCTCTATTTCCGACGGGGTAAACGTCACTCTGCTAAGACCAACACGGGAAATAAATATTCCTCTGTTACGAGGGCAATGCCAATCAATCACCCTGTATGACCTGCCTAGAGTTCCCTTTGCGCCTTGTTACTCCCCTTTGTATCAGTATTTAGAATAAAAGGGCAGCCGCTGTTGGTCCCAAAGTTTGGGTGAAATTGCTTTGGTGGCCTAATACCGGCTATTGTGTGGTGTTCGTTTCTTTGTGTGTTACTTTATTTATGTGGTAAATGAAACAAGTACTTAGGATATAGTCGGGTCAAGCGGTGTTTATTCAGCTTTTTAATTTCCCAGCAATATGGCGGAATTTCACTTGAGGCTCTTGATTTTTTTAAATTCCTTACGCCAGCAAAATTGTTGATGACTTTAAAAGCCCGTGTGGCTTAGTTCAGACATTTAATAAACTTCAACTAAACGTGAAAATCATAAATATTTTCACCATTCGGTAACATATTTTGGGTAAAATGTTATGTAAAAGGGCTTAAAATGTCAAGGGAAATCTCGTAATGCCACAAGGAACACTCTATTTTATTAATTTTATTTATACGTATTTTTATGTAAATGTGCCTGTTTGTATGCCTAAGGTAAAATACCTTGCTTTATGTGGTGCATAGATACAGGGTTTCCTTTGGCCTTGACTTCTATTTTCTTCTTCTTCTTCTTTTGACGCCTCTGGACTACCTTGACGCCCACACAATTGATATAACTTCAATCCCATCAAAAGCAAATGGAAACTTCGAAGCATTGCTGTCGTGGTAAGAAATCCGGCCAAGTGCAAGTAGGACTCGGGTCCCTTTAGTCAACTTGTCGGTGTGGAGCCCTAAAAATCTACTTAACTCTGTTAACCGCACTCACAGTCTCACACCCATAAAAAGGATAGGCAGGAATGTATTTTTTTTTTATTTTACTGCTATTTTCTTGCTTGTAGTTTATATTTTGTAAAACTTTTTGGTAATACGTAATGCTTTTTTATTCTTAAACCTTTTTTTAAATTTATAATTTGACTTTTTGTGACTTTTATACCGGGCTATTTTAAAATATTTTATTGCCTGAAACACGTGAATTTCTAAATTCTAAATGTCATTTCAAATTTGTTCTACGACTTTTAGAAAAGCTTGTTACTTTTTATTTAAGAAACGTCTCTTATTCTTTAAAAGTGTGCATTTCTACCATTCTAACGCTGCCTGCGGCGCGCATTTGTGCCCCTCCACTCTCTATCACCTTTCTAGCCTCTCCTGCTCCTATTTTTTACTCACTGCGCCAAAAATAAATATAAAAAAACTGTCTGAAGCAAATACAACGTGTTACAAAACATCCTAACTCTTTTTACAGGGTGTAACGTACTGGTCAACATGATGTCAATTCTGTAAAAAAAAGTTGAAAAAAACAACTTTTATTTTATAACCTCAAAATTTAAGTAATTTCCCAACTTTTTTGTTTTTGGTATTAGCTCAAAATTAAAAATATGTTTGTGTGTGTAGGTGCATTTGCATAGCTTTGAGTTGTTAAAACATTGTGAAAGTCAATGAAACAATATTTAAAAAATACTTTTCTCCCGTCTTAGCGTGCACATTTTATTAATTTAAAAATCAACGGAACGTAATAGAGCAAACAAAATATTTAGGTTGTGATCCCCATCACCGGGTGCTATTACCCTGTAAAAAGAGTTAGGATCTTTGGTAACAACTTGTATGAAAAAAAAATATGAAAAATAAAAATTGCGCTTTCACCAAAGTCGTAGATCAAAAGGTGTTGGAAATCATATTTAGACGTTGGGGTGTTTGAGGAAAAAAGCTATTTAAAAATTGTTCTTTAGTTTGGTTTTGTCAAATTTTGAATTCATGTATAATATTGTAATTTTTCATGCAATTTAATTGGACTCTTGTATTTCTAAATAGATAAATAAATAAATGGTAAAAATATGATTTTATGTATTTTGAGGTAACATTTATACGAGCTTGCATTTTTCGAGCTATCGTTCATTCGAACTTGCGTTTTCGACCTATCGTTCATTTGAGCTTACGTGATTCGAGACTCCGTATTTCGAGCTTCGGGAGCGGACTCCGAGTTGAGATTATCCGATATTTGTGTCAATCGTTTCTGCATTGATATTAGTGTCAATCGTTATTGATATTAGTGTCAATCGTTATTGATATTTGTGTCAATCGTTTCTGCATTGATATTAGTGTCAATCGTTATTGATATTTATGTCAATCGTTTCAGCATTGATATTAGTGTCAATCGTTATTGATATTTGTGTCAATCGTTTCTGCATTGATATTAGTGTCAATCGTTATTGATATTTGTGTCAATCGTTTCTGCATTGATATTAGTGTCAATTGTTATTGATATTTGTGTCAATCGTTTCTGCATTGATATTAGTGTGAATCGTTATTGATATTTGTGTCATACGTTTCTGCATTGATATTAGTGTCAATCGTTATTGATATTTGTGTCAATCGTTTCTGCATTGATATTAGTGTCAATCGTTATTGATATTTGTGTCAATCGTTTCTGCTCATTGTAATCTATGTTTGTTCTTCTATCTGTTTCTTTCTCGTGGTTATGCAAGGTTCTTTATGGCGGGTAAGTAGGCTGTGTTATATTTGGACACAAAAGAGAAATCATAAAAGTTATTATGGTCATTGAAAGAATATGTAAATCTTTACAAAGTCTAAAATTAAATGTAACCCTGTGAAAGGTAATAAATGTATCGATTGGTAAGTAATATTCGGGTGCCCGATTCTGAAGGTTTACGTTGAGCCGATCTTCCCTTCACCAATATAACATCGAATATTAATATTCAATCTCGTCGCGGATCAAATTTCAACAAATCTATTATGCTCTTAATTGGATCTAGTTTTGAATTAATCAAAGTGGGCCACAGTTTGATTTCCGATTCTGTTTACTGCCCCCACCGAACTGTTATACATTAATAGTAGCTAGAAAGCCACTGACAAATTGATTGACATACTTACTGGGAGTTTCCCGGCTGCTTTTGAAGACTTTTTAAAAAATCTAAGTTTTGACACCGGTCTAAAAAAAAATGGATTTCGTGGTTTAGTCATCATTATACTCGTATTTAAGAATTATCCTCTTATCAGTTCAGCATTCTCAATTTTTTCATGGTTTAGTAGAGTTTAAAAAAGCAGCAAAGAAACTCTCAGTCTTGTACAAACGACGAGTACCTACCTATGTAAGCGGATTCTTAAGTAGCTCACCTGCTATGATTAATGTACTAGCTTTCGCCCGCGCCTTCGTCCGCGTGGACTACAAGGATATATGCTTTACTTTGCTCCTAAGTGTAAAAGCGTGATAATATGTAGCCTATGTGTTATTCTGATGTCTAAGCTATCTCTATTCCAAAATTCGTTCAAATCCGTTCAGCCGTTTCAGCGTGAAAGAGTAACAAACATCCATACTTACAAACTTTCGCGTTTATAATAGTGGTAGGATATCGCTATACATTTTACGGAATTCTCACGTAAGCGGGACCCCTCAGTATTAGGCTGTTGATCTGTGGTAGCACAGTGAGAGGATTTGAGGTTTCATCAATTTACTACGTATACAACGCGATCTTAGAAATTAATTTTCCCCGGTCGGGGTGGGTATGGGTTCGCTTCATGTTGATGAAAACGAGGTGTTATAAAAAGATCTACTACATAAAAAAGTTAAAATACCCCCGACATTTTAGTTTAATATTAGCATAACTTATAAGCGGCTGAATCGATTCTACTCTCGCTAAAACTAGCCTTTTTTGGTCAAACTGAGATTGATCCAACTCCGAAGACCAGAATTATAATAATACCGCCCACGGTGTCTAATTACAAAATGTCACCGCATAATTATTTTGTTCAACTTTCACCTTCCAAGTTGGAGCTGCGGTCGCATCAAGATTCAAGCGGGCGTCTTTCGCGGAAACCTTTGAAGCAAAGATAAATCCGAGGTATCTGCGAAAATTAACGCCTTGGCATTAATTATTATTAAGGGTAGACGATAGCAACGTGGCGGGAAATTCAAAATTTTCACAGTTTTTACATTTTGTAGCTAAACTGAGCTATTTTTGTTCAGTGATTTTTCGTTCGCGGAAATAACAAAGTATTCTTTTCACTATTGTAAACAACAGAACAACAATTAAATAATTCAGCCGATTATGTGTTCTGGTCTACGAAGTAGTGGCACTGCCCAAAAAACTTGTAGCTACAAAATGTAAAAAACTGTGAAATTTTTGAATTTCCCGCCACGTTGCTATCATCCCACCTTATGGAATTATGATCATTATGGTTCCGTATTTCTTTCGTCCGACCAATAAAAAAAGTAACCTCTTTTTGACCGAGCGAACGAAGTGAACAAGTGTCTCCGTTTCAGCTTGGGCAAAAATGCTTTCGTGTGTCCGGATGTGTGTTTTCCTCTAAAGGTCGCATTTCTCAACCGATTCTTGTTTTATTATTGCGATTATTGTGAAATTTTGTGAGCAGATTCGATAATTATTTATGTTTTTTTTAAGGTACCCTTGGTGTCAGAGTTTTCAGGCCGCCATAGCTTAACATGTTATTAACTAACAACAACTAGGACCAACCGATATTATTTACTTCAGCGGTCACATCATAAAAGAGTGACATTGCCAAGGTATTGCATTGACACAAATAATATTAATCTACTACAAATCAGTGCCCCCTCGGTGAACTCTTTTAAAAACAGCCTCGATAAACATTTAAAACGTGCACTAAAGTGTTATACACGCATCAGCTTTAAGCTGCCAGTGTATTAATTAATAATAATAAATGCAGACCCGTATTTATTTCCCATTTAATTCCTCGTCTACCAAATTCTTCCATAGCTGTGCGAGTCTACCAAGATTGTTCTGGGTCGAGTTTCCGTAAAATTGAGTGAGTTTGAAACCTCAACCAACTATAAAGAGGGTTTCGTATTTGCAACAACTTCGGGACGAATCCGAACTTTACTGAGAAACTATTATAAACTAGTTTTTGGCGTTGATCGTTTCGGTAGAAACTTTAGTTTTAAATAGGGATGCTATTACGAAAGTTTGATTTAAGTTTCAAGATTTGTCATTTGACAGTGGTGATCGTTAATAACCTGACCTTCACTGATGGAAGATATCTACTGGAAAAACTGCTGATGCATATGGAGTGAACTGTAGATATAAACAGTGGGTGTTGCAGAGGGGTGGTAGAGAGAAAGAGAGAAAGAGAGATCTGTATCTGTATCAGTGAATATGCAAATATGTACAACAAAAACAACGAGATGGCGAGGAGAAAAGATGGCCGGTGGACAAGGACAGTGACAGAGTGGATGCCGAAAACTGGACGGCGGTCGATAGGAAGACCAGCAGCCCGATGGTCGGACGATATCGACATTGCGGCGGAGGGTCCATGGATGCGGACGGCTAAGGACCGTGAGAGGTGGTGCGAGAGGAAAAAGGCCTATACCCAACAGTAGGCAGAGGTGGGCTGATGATGATGATGATGATGATGATGATGATAAAAAATTCTTATAGATGGAGCATTATTGCAGAAGAGCGCGGGCCATACGCAGTATAGGCAATCATCAAAATATGAAATATTGCTAAGAGAATAGTTATTTGTTATGCAAGAATGCAAAATTATTGTTTGCGGCGAGTGCTTGTATTGAAAACCGAGCTAGCGAAGGTTTCTAAAATTGAGCCACGAGCGTATCATTTCCTCGCTTCTGTGAGATGAAAAGTTTTGTGTTTCGCACGAATGCAATATTATTTGCGTCTCGTGCTTCTGAATACCTCGCTACGCTCAGGTTTCTTTTTTTGAACCACTCGCTACGCTCGTGGCTCAATTTTAGAAACCTTCGCTAGCTCGGTTTTCAATACAAACACTCGCCGCAAACAATAATTTTGCATTCTTGCATAACAAATAACTATTTATGTTGTCGATGGCTACACCGGGAGCTGTAAAGTAAAAGTAAAAAAGTAAAAAAGTAAAAAAGTGTTTAAAAAAGTGTTTATCAACTAAGAAGTTTAAACAGGGCACTTAGCCTGTAACGCAATGGCGGGTCAATGGCATCCCGGCAGAAGGACAAAACCGGGCTCCCCTCGTTTTTCTCCTACAACCAGAGAACTAATCCTCTAGAACAGTGGTTCTTAACCTATGGTCCGCGGACCACTGGTGGTCCGCGAGGGCCTCTCTAGTGGTCCGCGGGAGGGTCCTGCAGTCCAGCGCACATAGCGATAGTTGTAAATTAAAATTTATTGACATAAGTGCCCAATGAATAAAATAACTGAAATTTTCGTGCGCGCTGGCGCGCGCTCTTACTCCCTGTTGAAAAATATTTTTAACCTCCAAAAATCCGCGTGACTGCAGATCGCGCCAAGGAATTACAGAATGCGCCAGATTATGACAGGATAATACAATAAATAGCCTATACGTAACCTGCGGCAGGCTCCGATGTAAAGTTGCGGTCTTCAGTTCAATACGCAAAAAATAATAAATTGTATTATCAAAACCCTTAAAAATCGAGTAATCAGTGCTTACTCATAGTATGTCGTTAGCCCATGTCAAACCGCACGTAGACTATATTTAGGTTAAAATCGGTGAATTTTCAATTGCGCTACGCGCGTGTCTTCTATTCAAAACAAAGGAATTCTCCATTATGAAATGTAAGACTTAAATAAGTTAATTTTCAGCCGCGCTGGGTGCTTTTGTTCAAATAATAGCAAAATAAATCTTCATCATATAATTAAAAAGGGAAAAAACTGTGAATTTTCGGGCGCGCTGCGCGCGCTTTTTCACACACCTACTACACGTGCTAAGGTAAACTTGATTTTTAAGCGTTAAATCGTAAAATTTTCGGGCGCGCTGCGCGCGCTTTTACAAACAAATGAAATCTTGATAATATTGACGGAAGATTATCTGCGCATCTTGCGGCTTAAAAAGGGTAAAATCGGTGAATTTTCGGCTGCGCAGAGTCAGAATCAGAATCAGAATTATTTATTTGTCAAACATAGGTATAAATTATGAATAGGTGTTAAAAAATAGTATGTCCTCTATGTCTTGCCAAAAGGCGTACAAATTTAGTTATTTACATTGCATGCAGATAACTTATGAACTATGAACATATTTACATGGTAATTAATTAAATGAAATAAGAATAAAATTTAATTTAATGTCAATTATTGAATCAAATTGTATATAATATTTAGTTTATGGTTTGTCATTAAAATATTCTGTGATAGTGTAATAACACTTTGATAATAGAAATTTAAGCATTGCTATCGCCTACCAATTAAATCCCCATAATAATTTTAGTAAAATTGGGGAATTGGCGCGTGTATGTTCCATTGTTCCAAAACCGACTCATATTAATTTCCTGTATTCAACTTACTTACATACATTATACTTTAGGTCACAGGTGAAACAATTTCATGTGAAACACGATGTACCTTGGATCTGGTGGTCCGCACTAAGAAAAAAATTATCAAAGTGGTCCGTGGTCCAAAAAAGGTTAAGAACCACTGTTTTAGAGATAAACAAGTAGCTCCATCGAGACCTGGTTAGTTTTTTACAGAATGTTTTTGGTGGGATTTCAATTCTTTTTGTAGAAAAGAAACGTGGGCATATTGATTTATTTTATTAGATTTTCTGATTTGACACAGTTTTTAAATTTGTGAAATTATCGAGTAGAATAAAGTTAATCGGTCGACTATTTCTTCTTGTTAACTTGTAAGTACTAGTGGTTCGCCCCGAACTGTGAACTCGCGACCCTATATAAACTTAACAACCCCAAATCTCGGCAATCCCTCGACCGATTTGGCTCATGTTTGAACTTAAAAATTCTTTTAATTTTATTTACCCGCCTACCAAATTTCATAACGATCCGACCAAATTTACTAAAGTTATCGTCGAACGAACATTCATACATACAACCATACATACATACATACATACATACAAACATACAAACGCCGGATCGTTCCAGTAGACTCGGAGAACTTCGCTCGCTTCGCTCCCTCGTTCAACTAGTGGTTCGCCCCTGAAAATTTTTATGAACATTATGAATGTTCGTTCGACGATAACTTGAGTAAATTTAGTTGGATCGTTATGAAATTTAGTAGGCGGGTAAATGAAATTAAAAGAATTTTTAAGTTCGAACATGAGCCAAATCGGTCGAGGGGTTACCGAGATATGGGGTTTATATGGGGTCGCGAGTTCACAGTTCGGGGCGAACCACTAGTATAGTTTTCCTTTTATGTGGCCATTAAACCCTAACTCTGTACCAAATTTCAGCTCTCTGAGTTTATGGGAAGTACTAGTTCTATTTTGATGATCATGAGTGAGTGTGTGTCATAAATGCGAAACTTTGCTTTCGCTTAACTTCGAAACTAAATGACCTACAGACTTGAAATTTTGGATTTTGAGTATGTGATTATAGCTTACTAGATGACGAAAATTTCTTAATTCTATTCTTATACAGAGGTTCTCAAATAGGGGCCTGAAAATGCGGCGAAATGGTTCCAGTAAAGGATGGTACGGCAGTGTTTGCTTCGCGCTCGACCTGGCGGGGGCACTGCCGTGCCCCCAGATTTTAAGAGGGCGTTAGAGCACCATTTTCCCATACAAACGTAGTTCCGGTTTAATTTCTGAACTACTGGCTGGATTTTGCTGAAACTTGGTTTATATCAGTAGATGACCAAGACGGAGGTTTGCAAATAGTTTTTATAATAAAAAAAAATGCCGGAAAGAAATTAGAGCGATGCGTTTTTCGTGCCGAAAAAGGGGTTACTTTCAGATGTTATATACTTACATTATTAAACTGTCTATTGGAGTCTAACTACCTTGGGAACATCAATAATGTGTTGTACTTGTCAGAAAAAAAAATTGAAATACCTACCTAATAAAATGTAGAAATGGCAGCGGAACTACGAAACATTTTGGGAAAATAGATCTATTACATTACAACTACAACTAGATACTCGCGAAAGGACACGAACACACGTAGACTCATACAGCCGCATTGCCTCTCACTTTTCCCGCGCCCCGTCTCGCTCTGGGTCAAACAGCTATAGAAAACAGTGTTTCACGCGCTTGGCCGTCACTGAGTTCCCACGGTCCTGAATGGGCCTCTAAAGCGCATTACCTTCCTTGTAAGGTCTTTAATACTCTGGAAAATAACTTTTCCTTGATGCGATCGTAATAAACAATAAATTACACCAAATTTCATTATTCCCTTCACAGACCCATTTCCTCTGAAAATGTTTTGACAAAGACTTTCGCTGAGGTGCTTCTTTCCTCGAGATTTTCTTTTCACTGTATTTCAACGTCTCGTCTTTTGTTACAGATTTGAATAAGTCTCCCGCGGCAAAAAGGAAGAAAATGTTCGGGAGTCAACATCGCCGTCACGAGATCCTGCAAATTCACGGGCTCCCGAGGTAAGTTATGATGACACCACTAATATTATTACTCTTAGACGGAAACAGAATGAACAAATACAAATATTACGTTACTACAGTATGCGCGTCATATATCTCAAGACACCCTTTTTGTATTTCAGGATAATGCAATAAAAACGTGAAAAGGAATCAAACAACGGAGGCGCCAAGATGGCGAAGTGGGTGTCTTGCCTCCTAAATAAATGTAAACCGATGAAAGAGTCCTCAAAGAAGATCGGGTCCGTAAGAAACGCAACGTGAGTCCCGCGGACAATGTTCACGACAAAATGGGCCAGACATCAACGCAGCTCGAAACCAATGGCACATTGAACTTTACTTATAACTTCAGCGACGAGAGCAACGGATGCATCGTCGCCGATGACCCAAAGTACCCTAGCGGCTTAGGCATCACGCTCGCCGTTCCAGCATGGGAAGCTATCTGCACCGCCATCATCCTCACCCTAATTATCATCTCCACCATCGTTGGAAACATTCTAGTCATTCTAAGTGTTTTCACATACAAACCTCTGAGAATCGTCCAGAATTTCTTTATAGTTTCCCTTGCCGTCGCCGATCTGACCGTGGCTATATTAGTCCTGCCGTTGAACGTGGCCTATTCCATCTTAGGGCAATGGGTGTTTGGGATTTATGTGTGCAAAATGTGGTTGACCTGCGACATTATGTGTTGCACCTCCTCAATTTTAAACCTTTGTGCGATAGCTCTAGATAGATACTGGGCTATAACAGACCCGATAAATTACGCCCAGAAGAGGACTTTGGAAAGAGTTTTGTTTATGATTGGAGTAGTTTGGGTTTTGTCTCTTATTATAAGCTCACCACCGCTTTTAGGCTGGAACGATTGGCCCGAAGTATTTGAAACAGACACACCTTGCCGCCTCACCTCCCAACCAGGTTTCGTCATATTTTCTTCGTCTGGTTCGTTTTACATACCACTAGTGATAATGACCGTAGTATATTTTGAAATATATCTGGCTACTAAGAAAAGGCTCAGAGATAGAGCTAAAGCGACCAAAATTAGTACTATTTCGAGTGGTAAAAACAGATACAATCCTAAAGATAGAGACAACGACCAAGATTCAGTTAGTTCTGAAGCCAATCACAATGAACACCCAGGTGTTACTAAGCTGATCCATGAAAGTGACAAGAAAACCAAAAAATCGTCGCACAAAAAGGCCAAACGTAATTATTGGAGTAAAGAAGACAAGTCTCAAAGCAAATTAACAATTCCTATCCTATCTAATGAAAACTCAGTTACGGATGCTGCTGAGAATGAAAAGGATAGACATACATCATCTGAAAGCAACTCAAAGGAGACTCACGAAGATGAAGTAGCGTTACACCATGAGAAGGTAACAAGTTCAGTAAAGCACCACAAACCTCGTCCAAAGCCTCCTCAACAGAACACAGTCTATCAGTTCATTGAGGAGAAACAAAGAATTTCTTTAACGCGCGAACGCCGCGCCGCCAGGACACTTGGCATTATTATGGGAGTATTTGTAGTCTGCTGGCTCCCTTTCTTTGTCATCTACGTAGTTATCCCCTTTTGTGATAGCTGCTGTCTTTCTAACAAATTCATAAATTTTATAACCTGGTTGGGATATGTGAACTCTGCCCTGAATCCTTTAATTTACACGATTTTTAACATGGATTTCCGAAGAGCATTCAAAAAGTTACTCTGCATGAAAAGTCTGTAGGTAAGTTAAATATCTGTTAAATAATGTGCCAAGGTGTGTGTCGATTGCTTGTTTGTTTAAATGCCGCTAATTTGCTCAAATTAAATCAAAGACGCATCATATGTGATGATCTGTAAATAATCTAGTCATTGTGTGAATAACATGGATGTATTTCGGTCTAGTCGTACTAAAATTACTTTTTGTAATATTTACCTACGATAATATTGAAAATAATATAATTTTAAGTTTGCAATGATATCTCTCAAAACGAGTTAGTGACTAAAATAAAATGTAAATAGTAAAAGTTATAATTAATGTTAACGTGCAAAGCACGGTACATAAGTATGATTCTTTTGTAAATAAGTACAAACAATATCTGTCTATAAGATCTAAGTAAGTCATCTTTTTTTATCTTAGTAGGTACAATATCAACGAATTATTTTTTAACAATATTTTCTCTATCATGTAACATGAAGCTATTGTAAGAACTAAATATAGGTTATGTATATAATTTAATGAAGTATAAGTACTAAAACGTTTTTATGTACATAGCAAAAATACTACATTTGTAAACATATTATTATGAAAAATCAATGTGAAGTAGTCAAAGTAATAGACATACTTTCTCGATCAGAAATAACTTAATCAACTTAGATTAATACTCGTATCAACTTGATCTCAATCAAATACTCTAATAAAAAGTATCAAAAGAATTATGTATAATTTTCACATTATATCCCTTTAAAATAATTTGAGCCCTATTTTAAAAGGGATATTACATTTTGTATGACTCTTATTTTTGGAAAATAAACATTAATTAACTGTTAAGGAGGGTTAGTACTTAAACGTACCGCACAGTTTGTGTGGTTCATGACAGAAAATATTAGTATTATGACCATTAAATAATTACACAAGTTTTTGAAGAGTTGTATTACACCCCTTAGCAATTGATTTTGGCATATAATTGATAGCAAGCTAGAAAAAAATATCTAAATTTTCTAAAAAAACGCGTAAAACTGCTCTTAAAGTTTGTGTCGTTGACGAATCCACAGATAATTTTGGTACTTGAATATTTATCCTGTAAGTTATGAGTATATATAAAATAGTGTGAACCTTGTATTTTTGCAAAAAACAAAAGGTATTTGGAGCATTAATTCGTCAAACATAACCAAATTTTGCGTGCGATTTCTCCATACGAATTAGTATGGAGTACGGAATTGTTTTCACGCAAGCGTCGACCCCGTCTCGGAGTTCAGATCGCTGCGTGCCATCGAGGAGAGAGCACGTCGCTCGGCTCCACGAGGCCCCGATGTGT
Source organism: Zelleria hepariella (assembly GCA_949319315.1). Classification (NCBI taxonomy): domain Eukaryota; kingdom Metazoa; phylum Arthropoda; class Insecta; order Lepidoptera; family Yponomeutidae; genus Zelleria; species Zelleria hepariella. The sequence goes on along the minus strand of OX439392.1, from coordinate 12,554,046 downwards.
AGGAATATAGCTCGCACCACGAAAAAAGACCGATGAGTTAAAGCATTTTGGTTCTTAATACAATGAATTTAAGATTCCACCGAGAGACTTGATTGGTGGCGCGACCTCGCCCCACTGTAGTGTGGGGACAAATTGTATCAAAAGTGGACTAATAAATGAAGGACTGCCGGCACGTAGGTTTACATACTATGTAAGGTTCAACGTAAGCTGGTTTGCTTTCGCGCGGGATTCGATTTTCAAAAATGGAATGCTGTCGCTTGACTCAAGAGTTGCTTCGTGGTATAGTTATTGCAATGCGCGAAGGCGTGTTCATAAGTAAACGAAAAACTGCAGACTCGTAGGACTAACTGGTCCACGCGTTTTCGTGAACTACTACACATCAAAGTTGCAAACTGATTTTTCTACGCAAGTAAAGGAGGGTAATTAATGTCACGTAATGTTCTTCGCGTGTATGTATGGAAGTATTAATTACGAAGTATTTTTTTTATGACTGTGTCGAAAGAAAATAATCGGCAAGATTTAGGGCCGAAACGCGGTAGAACGTTTTTTTTTATTGAAAGAGCGAGCGAAGCGAGCGAAGTTCTCCGAGTCTACTGGAACAATCCGGCGTTTGTATGTTTGTATGTATGTATGTATGTATGTTTGTATGTATGTATGTATGAATGTTCGTTCGACGATAACTTGAGTTAATTTAGTCGGATCGGCATTGAATTTTGTAGACAGGTAAATGACCGGTGTGAAGTTAGCTGACAAAACTTGGCTGACAATATAATTATAATACTGCTAAATAAGATTGTATTTTTTTTAATGCATTTTTCAGGCCTTCTAAGTATCCTGAAAGCCTGTAACTGTTAAAAATATTGTTCGAACCGGAATCAAATAGTTTTTTTTTTTATATGACTGTTCTTAGTTCAACCTTTTTTAGGCGAACCGATCAAGATTCCAGGCTAGATTCGTTTTTTACCATTCTAGACGCTATCCTTTTCGTTAGCACATACTATAAGCTATCCAACAACACCAAAATCAAGCTTGTCCATTCAGAAGTACTCAAAAAAGTTATCTGACAAAAATAATTTCTCGATTTTACCAACTATTTTCAGTTTGGTCACAATTAATAGCCGCCAGAGGTTTTTACCACTCTAGACGCTACTTTTTTCTTTAGCACATACTATAAGCTATCCAACAACACCAAAATCAGGCTTGGATTTCATTCAGAAGTATCCAAAAAAGTTAGCTGACAAAAATAATTACACTATTTTTCCAAAACTATTTTCTGTTCTTTCAAAATTAAAAGCCACCAGAGTTTTTTACCACTCTAGACGCTATGGTTTCCTTTAGCAAATACTAAAAGCTATCCAACAACACCAAAATCAGACTTGGATTCCATTCAGAAGTACCCAAAAAAGTTAGCTGACAAATATAATTTTACGATTTTTCCAACTATTTTCAGTTTAGTCATAATTAAAAGCCGCCAGAGTTTTTAAAAAAGTTAGCTGACAAATATAATTTTACTATTTTTCCAATTATGTTCATTTTAGTCATAATTAAAAGCCGCCAGAGTTTATTGCCACTCTAGACGCTATGATTTCCTTTAGCACATACTATAAGCTATACAACAACACCAAAATCAGGCTTGGATTCCATTCAGAAGTACCCAAAAAATTTATTGTCAAAAATAATTTCACAATTTTACCAACTATTTTCAGTTTGGTCAAAATTAATAGCCGCCAGAGGTTTTTACCACTCTAGACGCTGCTGTTTTCTTTAGCACATACTATAAGCTATCCAACAACACCAAAATCAGGCTTGGATTTCATTCAGAAGTATCCAAAAAAGTTAGCTGACAAAAATAATTACACTATTTTTCCAAAACTATTTTCAGTTCTTTCAAAATTAAAAGCCACCAGAGGATTTTACCACTCCAGACGCTATGGTTTCCTTTAGCAAATACTAAAAGCTATCCAACAACACCAAAATCAGACTTGGATTTCATTCAGAAATACCCAAAAAAGTTAGCTGACAAATATAATTTTACGATTTTTCCAACTATTTTCAGTTTAGTCACAATTAAAAGCCGCCAGAGTTTATTGCCACTCTAGACGCTATGATTTCCTTTAGCACATACTATAAGCTATACAACAACACCAAAATCAGGCTTGGATTCCATTCAGAAGTAGGTACCCAAAAAATTTAATGTCAAAAGTAATTTCACAATTTTACCAACTATTTTCAGTTTGGTCAAAATTAAAAGCCGTTAGAATTTTTACAACTCTAGACACAATTCTGAATGGAATCCAAGCCTGATTTTGGTGTTGTTGGATAGCTTATAGTATGTGCTAAAAAAAAACCATAGCGTCTAGAATGGTAAAAAACTCTGGCGGCTTTTAATTTTGACCAAACTGAAAATAGTTGAAAAAACCGTGAAATTATTTTTGTCAGCTAATTTTTTTGAGTACTTCTGAATGGAATCCAAGCCTGAGTTTGGTGTTGTTGGGCAGATTGTAGTATGTGCTAAAGAAAATCATAGCGTCAAGAGTGGTAAAAAACTAATCTTGCCTGGAATCTTAATCGGTTTGCATAAAATTAAGATTGAACTGAGAACATATTTAAGAAAAACTATTTGATTCCGGCTCGAACTTGACCGTTTTGATCTGAGCAATAATTTTTTACAGTTACTGACTTTCAGGATACTTACAAGGCCTGAAAAATGCATTAAAACAATTACCATCTTAATTTAGCAGTATTATAATTATTATTGTCAGCCAAGTTTTGTCAGCTAACTTCACACCGGTAGGTAAATGAGGCAAAGAGAATTTTTAAGTGTGAACATGAGCCAAATCGATCGAGGGGTTGCTGAGATATGGGGTCGCGAGTTCATAGTTCGGGGCGAACAACTAGTTATTTTTGTTTCTTTCATCAGGTAGAGGTAGAGCTTAGACTTATCTAGCATTAGCCATTTAGGAGATATGGGCAGTTAAAGTTTTGATACTTGAATCGGGTAGATTTTGTCGAGTCCTTTTCTTAGGGTATGTAGGTACCATGAACGAACATGGGTTTAGCATTAGCCGTTTAGGAGATATGGGTTATTCATAGAATTGGTAACCGGAATACAGTGGCTACGTCTGGCACAGGATCGTGAGAGGTGGAGGTGGTTCATAATTCCCATAATTTCCAGAACGTGAAAAACATAACCCTCCTTTGGACAGTCGGGTAAACAACGTGCGCAAATGCTAGTTTGAAATAAAAAGTACATTTTCGATTCTTCAATTTTACATCACTATTCGCGCAGTCGACCGTGCAAGAGTGTGCGTGAGCGGTCGGCCGCGCGTCGATTGCTGTGTGCGTGCGAATTCGAGAAAGGTGCCGGCAAGACAGGGCCCTTAACGCTTCAACTAATTTTCCACCACCCAACCATCACAAGAAGATGTTCTATGTAATATCAGGTAAAACACTTATTTATCAGAGAAGTGGACATTTAGGATAGTAGACTCATAGAGAAGTGGACTATCAGGGAATGGATATTCCGGTAATAAGACATAAAAGGCCGAGAATGAAAAAATAAAAGTAGCGTGGCGTAAAATGCAAAATTTTAATTTTGTAGCTATTTTTTAGCAATTTGTGTTTCATGACAATAAAATAATTCAGCTGATTACTAGATTTGCTCAAATTTCTAGTTCTTTGGGCAGTAGGTATTGGATTGTCGAGCAGGAAAACTGATAAACTTAATAATTGTTGTTCTGTTCTGTTGTTTAGAATAATGAAAATAACACAATTTAACCGTCGTGAAACCAAAATTGCTGAACAAAATTACATGGAATTTTTTTAATAGCTTTATTCCTCAGACACCCCAACCTCTAAAATGTGATTTCCAATAACTTTTGTTCTAGATCTTTGGTGAAAACGCAAATATTTTTTTGTAAAATAAATTTTTTTTGCTCTTTCTTTCACTGAGCAGGGGAGGCTAGAAAGATGACAGAGAGTAGAAATTACACAAATTCAAACTTTTTAAGCATAAGAAACATTCAGTAATGGAAAAGATTTCAGTAATGGATGACAAAAGTCGTAAAAAAAAGTTGTTGGAAATCACATAGGTACTTATTAAAGTTCACGTGTAAGATAGATAGATAGAATATTCTTTATTGCACACCAAACGAATGACGTATTTCAGGAATATCTAAAGCTATTCAAAAATTTCCTTGTATCTCAGTTTAGCTCCAAAATGTTTAAAACGGTGAAAATTTGGGCTTTTCCGCCATGCTACTTTCTTTGAACCTTAAATTCATTCAAAAGAAGCCTAAGACTAGCTTCAGTCCTCGCGAAAACAAGACACCTCCTCACGTAACAATGAGTTTCCTTACAATATTTTCCTTTACACTTAGCGAGTGATATTACCTACTACAAATTCACATACTATGCTATACGCAAAGTTTCGCACAATCCCAAAACGCAACATTGCGACGGCAAAATATAATTGATGACCTGCGACGACACGAGGCTCGTGCAAAACGTATTCTGAAACATTTTGAAGAGCGAGCATTTTTGGACTAAATATTAATGTATTTATGACCACAACTCGATCACCTTTCGTTCGTCAACACTCAAAAAGCTGAAATACAGGGTGGATATTAAAATCGTCGTGGCTTAGCTTAACCGTCCAAAATTAAAGAAAAGCCAACATTTTTTATGGTGGTACAGCTTTTAATTTTTTCCATGGAGGATTTTTTTTTTTCTCAAAGCTCGCTTTTGTTTTTAACGCGAAAATATTATACAAGTCTGCTTATGTTCGCTGTCAAAAAGTTGGCAATAAGGATGGAATGAAAAAATGCTCCCTTCAACACGCTCACAATATTATCAGTCAACCGATGGTATTTCTAGATAAAAATAACCCGAGGGCCTACTCAATATTCAGGAAAGTTGAAATAGTAGATTGTTACCCAAGGGACTAAAACACAATTTTTAAGGCGAGAGTATTTCTTTGAATCCAGAGCGGAGCGAAGGATTCTATAGTAGAATCCCGAGCGTAGCGAGCGATTCTAAAGTAGAATCCTGAGCGCAGCAAGGGATTAAAAGTACACGAGCTTTGAAAAGTGTTGTTCCCGAGGTGAACACTCTACTTTTTATCATCCTCTATGAGAAAATAAGTGACTGGAACTTACGAATAATTAGCGTCGGCGTCCGATACAATGTTCTCTGGAGTTAATATTACTTATAAAACTTTAATTCTCACTACTTGAGGAATAAACACTTTTATTGTATGAAAGTAAGTAAAATCCAAATTAATTTTAGTACACAAATAAACAATTACGAACGAAGACGGAATGCATTTCTGACGTTTTTGTTTTTCTTCAAACATTTTTTTTTATTTGGCTCGCGCGTGGTTTATTTTTTCATACTGCCAGTTACTTGACCATACATTGTTCGTGATTTATCTCTTTCAAGGTTGTCTGAAAATCTTTTTGTCCCTCCGGGATTAAAAAGCTACTTTAGTCCCTGTTTGCGGGGAACGTGCTAGATCTTTTCGAATAGATGTGATAAAAATTAAATTTTTACTTGTTCAGATTTAGATTAAGTTGTAAAAAGCAAACCAAAAGGCAAAAATCAATTTTGATAGTTTTTTTAATATTGAAGGCAGATTGAAGGGGATGATATTGTACTCTAGACAACTGAAACTTTAGTATTTATTGGGTGTGGTAACACTATTAAAAATAAACTAGTCTGTCGAAACGTCTTGACTTATATTACGTTGTCGTTGCAAAGTTGCCCGTAACATAACGCGTGTAAGGGTCAACGTGCTGTTGCCTATGCCTACTTACCTAATTCAATTTATTGTTTAGGTCGGCATAGGTTTACCTTTGCATAAAGTTAAATCATCATTAAAAATAATAGAACGTGCGAGTGAGTGGGCTGTCAGCGGAAAGTTTGTTTTTTTTAATTCAGAGATAGGGAAATAGTCAAGTTTTTAATCTCAAACTCTGAGTAGGGGCCTAGCATCAAGGAAAAAAATCACCATAAACGAAAGCAAGTTCCTTACACGGAATTTTGTGTCGTATCTTTTATCACTTATAGCTTTCAGCGCGGCCCGAAGTTTCCATTGAAGTTTTTCTTCTTGGTCTCTGAAGCGGCGGTTTCTTCCATTTTTTTTTCCTTTCATGCCAATATTTTCAGTCCGCACAAAGTTTTGCAGCTATGTAGTGCGATAGTGAAGCGTAGCGTGTCAAGAACCTACAAATTCCTTTTTGGTGTTCTTTTCAATGTGGGATGTGATTTTACCGATAATTAATTATTTTTCAAACAGTATCTTACAGAGTTGGCTTCATGGTAATTTTTTTTTGCGTCGATATGTAGAATTTGCCTTCATGGTAATTTTTTTTTGCGTCGATATGTAGAATTTGCACCTAAACTCAAATTTTTTATTCGAGTCCACGGAATGACAGTTGCTACAAAGGCTTTATCTGTCAGTAGCATACTAGCAACTGTCATTCCGTGGACTCGAATTAAAAATTAGAGTTTAAAGATTGACAGGGCGAGGTTTTCACAGAAAATTTAGTGGTAAGCTCTCAATTGATTAACAACTTCATGTATCGTTAAGCCTCTTTGATTGATTTCCACGAATGCCATTCTAATTATCGTTGTGTTCGCATTTTCCTCATGATGGAGCTCATCAAAATCGATTCAGTCTGGCTCTGAAAACAACAAAATAGGGAGATACAGCAAAACTATATTTTCAATGCAACCTGAGGGTCAGTTTCTTGGAAACTTCAATTCTTGGAAATGTCGCGAAAAGTCGCATTCGAGATTTCCGGTAATCAGTTCGTTTATAAAATAACGACTGGGATAACCTGTACGCATAAAGAAATAATTTAGAATCAACTGTAAAACAACTGCCATTTCGCAAGACAATGCTAGTTATGAAGTTCATCCTAAATGTTTTATCTAGTGTTACGGGTTTTACAAGACTTCAAGATTTCATTGTCAGTACCAGTAAAAGTTCCCCCAAAATCAGACCGGACTAAAAGCTAAACACGTTATAGATTAATCACACAGCCAAGGAGCCTTCCATATCATCACAGTTTGTGATCTAACAGGAAACCCCTGCGGGGCACACCCTATTAGTTACAAATCACAGCCCTTCTCTGTTTTGGCCCAAGTTTCATCTGTGATTGATAAGGTGGGTTCCAAACTTGCTCCCAAGTGGATAGTACGAATGAGTTGTCACATATCGCCATAAATATTCGGCTATTTGAGGGTCAATGAAAGTAAAACTTAGGCGTCTACGTAATGAGATGATTTATACAGCGTCCCAGGCACTGCAGCGCCGAGTGGTCCTTCCACCCATCTAGTGTGAGTGAAGGTACTACTAGACGCTGCATAAATCATCTCATTACGTAGATGCAAAATGTATAAAGATACAGCGTCCAGTGGCACCTTCACTCACACTAGATGGATAAGGAGACCTCTCGACGCTGCAGTGCCTGGGAAATTGTTTTAGATGGAGTAGGCTTGCAGCTTGTTGGTATAGCGTTGCGTGAAATGCACAATTTTTTAAGTTTTTTTTTTCAGATTTGTACCTAAATTGAGATTTTTTTTCAACGATTTTTGTTTCACGACAGGAAAATAGTATTGCTTTCATTATTCTAAGCAACAAAATAACAACAACTCGGCTGATTATGAGATTTGCTCGAACTTCTAGTTTTTTGGGCAGTACCACTGTTTTGTCGACCAGAAAATCAAACCAGCTTAATTATTGTTGTGCTGCTGTTTAGAATAAGTAATGCTTATATTAATATTTTTTGCCGTGAAACAAGAATCGCTGAGCAAAAATATCTTAGTTTAGCTGAAAAATTGAAAAAACTGTTAAAAGGACTTTCCCACCACGCTACTTTCGTTGAACCTTAGACATTTCGTTTGGGACAGGACTTAAGGCTGAAAGAACTCAGCGTGGCGGGAAATTAAAAAAAATCACAGTTTTTTACATTTTGTTATTTTTGTTCAGCGATTTTTCGTTCGCGGCAATAACATAGTATTATTTTCATTATTGTAAACAACAGAACAACAATAATCCAGCCGATTATGTGTTCTGGTCTACGACAAGTTTTTTGGGCAGTGTCACTGCTTCGTAGACCAGCCCCTGTATTAGCTAAAATATCCACCGTAAAAATAACCGTTCTAAATGTCAAATAAAAGATTGTTAATTTCAATAAGGGCTATTTTCGAGTGTTTTTACGCTCGACGGTTGGGTGTTTTTTTTTACATAATAGAGGCGCTGAACCCATAACAATATTAGAATTGTTACTAATAACAATATTTCAACTTGAATACTTCGGTCGTGTTTAGTTCGGTGCTTGAATACGATTAAAATATATCTCAACAAGTGGAGGACAAGAAAATGTGCTAGTGTAGACGCTTTACACAAGTGTCAGGCAGCCATAATGAATGACTATGCTGGGTTAGCGGTTTGGTGATCACATGTCTAGATACATGTAACATAGGTATACAGAGTGTTGGTAAAAGGTCATACATACTTGAGAGGGTCGTTAAACTGAGTCCGCTACTGAAGCTCGAAAAACGAAATGTACTTTATAAAATCTTGATTGATTGATTTATTTATATAAATTAGGAAAGCCAATTGAATCCTTAGTAAGCATTACAATTTTAAACATACATAATAAGTTGAAAAAAATTACTCGGGGCAGGACTTGAACCCACAACCTCTTGCAACTCCTGACCCGAGTGAATTTTTTCAACTTATTATAATTGTTTAAAATATTCCCTAGCACGGGTTAAGTAGTGCGTGCTTTAGAAAAAACCAAAAGAAGCATTACAATTATTATAATAACTAGCTTTTCGTCCGCGACTTCGTCCGTGGTGACTAAGCTAAAAGGTTGCAGCTCTATTTTTCCCCCGTCAATTTAGACCCAATCGTCAAGCCGTTTAGTAGTTGATATACCGACAGCAGCGTCACCTACCGGGTCCAATTGTCCAGAAAACCATCGGAATACCCATATAAAATTTCAACCCAATCGGTTCAGCCGTTTAGAAGTTATGTGAAAAAGATAAGTACGGAAGGATAATTTTTACTACCCGTTGTCCTATTACCCGTTTTCCCGTAGAAATGAAGCATTTTCCCGCGGTAAAAAGTAGCCTATGTTCATCAGGGATAATGTCGGCTTCTAACGGTAATAGTTATTTGTTATGCAAGAATGCAAAATTATATTATGTGCTTGTATTGAAAATCGAGCTAGCGAAGGTTTCTAAAATTGAGCCACGAGCGTAGCGTAGCGAGGTATTCAGAAGCACGAAACGCAAATAATATTGCATTCGTGCGAAACACGAAACTTTTCATCTCACAGAAGCGAGGAAATGATTTTGTTAGCCAAGCGGGAAAAACTCTATAGACAACTACTTACAGGCAAAACAGGTGAGTCAAATAAGTTCCTTTTAAAAGCATATTTTATTGTAGATACGGCTGCCGCACTAAAGTTTGAGCGTCGTTGGTATTAAAACGATTCGTTTTATTAATAATTTCCTGAAGTTTATTTATCCAGACACAAAAATAATGTAAATAAAAGAATGTTTTTTTTTCCGGGTGCATTCTGAACTTTTACCATATAAATTAAAAATTTCTAGGAGATAAAAAATTAAATTAGTAATATCGTTTGAAAAAATGTATTTAACAAACCAAAATATAATTATCTATTTGATAAAACAGAAGCGAAGCATTTTTTTATTTACTGGTATTATAAAATAAATATGTGTACAAAACATTGAAAAGACTCTAGGAAGAAACCGAGTTTCTGAATGTTCTACCTTTTTAAAAGATGCTTATTCACCATTTACATTCACAGTTTTGTATAGAGAATGGGCACGAACAATCGCTTTCGCTGAAATACGCGTGTAAACGAACTATGAATGAGGTTTTATTTTCCGTCGGGATTTGGCATCTACTTAAACGGCCAGTGTTTTTTTATTTTTCAACACCATAGGGCGCGGGAAAGACTGTCCCTGCGTCGCGTTCAAATTTCGAAGCGCACGAAAATTCAGATAGTTTAAATCCGGCCTTTACACGATCGTAAGTTACTAGTAACAGCAAACTTTCCGAGCGTGGGAGATGAAAAATAATTTTTCAAATCGGTCCAGTAGTTTCGGAGCCTATTCAATACAAACAAACAAACAATCAAATCTTTCCTCTTTATAATATTATAGTGTAGATAGTGTAGAAGTGTAGATTTAGATAGTGTAGATGACTCATAATAATTTGGCTAAGAAAATTGACAATTTAAAACACATTGGTTTGAATAGTTTTGCATAACTTTAACCATTTAAATAGATTAATCTCGAATCACGTTGGCTTGAATGAATAGTAGGTCGAAAAACGGAATCCCAAATGAACGACAGATCGAAAACGCAAGCTCGAATGAACATCAGCTTGACAGACGCAAGCTCGAATGAACGTAAGCTTGACAATCGCAAGCTCAAAATGAAGTTTGCTGTAGCTCGACGAATGTTTGTGCCTCCGTCACATTATTTCAATCATCAATGTTAGCATTGTATAACAACAACATTCTGTACCACCCTGTATGAACTCCTTTCCTTGTACGGTCGACCACAGTCACAGATACCCCATGGCAGCTCTTACTGCGCGCGGCATAAGGGTCCCAATCGAACAAAAAGGGGTATCCTAGCGTGTGGCCGACCGTACCTATCGTTTCATGCATTTGTTTGAGAAGCTGTTAGACTCCACCGTTATGACGACAGAGTTTCACCTTGGATTGAAAGGGTGCACCGCGTATTGTTTGATCGAACAATTTGATTGAATAATGTAAGTAGGTACAACCTATAGTCTTGCTTCACAAAGCACGAGCGAACCCGCATTTCAGTAGGAAATGCTAAGTAGTAGTTGGGCTTACTATTTGCCGTTAGAATACGGGTTCCTTGTTAATTAAGGCCCGGTTTCTGAATTGATAATTTCACAAACCAAATGCTTAAATATCGTTCTGTCACATTCTTTTGAGTGACATCTTCAGAGACAGGACGATACTTAAGCATTTGGTTAGTGAAATTCTCAATTCAGAAATCGGAGGTCAGTCTCATGTTTTTGCCAATTGAGTACGATGACCTACTCTACACGACATTATTTCATCATCATCATCAGCCCACCGCTGCCCACTGCTGGGTATAGGCCTTTTTCCCCTCGCGCCATCTCTCGCGGTCCCTCGCCATCCGCATTATTAGGCAAGCTGCTATTGCTGGACTTCTGTGCTTATGCATAATTATGGCATATGGATCAAATATGATTGCTTCAGATAAATGACCACGACCTTTCATCATAATCATCATCATAGTAGGCCTTATCCGTCCATTGTGGACGGTTTATGCAGCGTAGTGTTTTTGGCACTTTTTACTGTGGCTGAATAAGCTAATTTGGGAACGGCACAGTTGGCCACACAGATCATACATAAATAATCCGTCGGGGGGATTTGGATCCTTAGTACGACCTTTAGTAGTCATTAAATTGATGCAAAGAGGATGAGTGCTTATCACCAAAACCTATGCTTGAAAACGGTGCACTCATCCTCTTGGTTGAGGGCACCGTTTTCAAGCGCTTATCTTTTTTACCAAATGAGGCCCCTTCAGGACCGTGGGAACTCAGTGACGGCCAAGCGCGTGAAACACTGTTTTCTATAGCTGTTTCACCCAGAGCGAGACGGGGCGTGGGAAAAGTGAGAGGCAATGCGGCTGTATGAGTCTACCTACGTGTGTTCGTGTCCTTTCGCGAGTATCTAGTTGTAGTTGTAATGTAATAGATATATTTTCCCAAAATTGTTCGTATTTCAGCTGCCATTTCCACATTTTATTAGGTATTTCAATTTTTTTTTTCTGTCAAGAACACATTATTGATGTTCCCAAGGTAGTTAGACTCCAATAGACAGTGTAATAATGTAAGTAAATAACAGCTGAATGTAACCCCTTTTTCAGCGCGAAAAACGCATCGCTCTAATTTCTTTCAGGCTATTTTTTTATTATAAAAACTATTTGTAAACCTCCATATTGGTCATCTACTGATATAAACCAAGTTTCAGCAAAATCCAGCCTGTAGTTTAGAAACAAACGTAGTTCCTGTAAACAGGAACTACGTTTGTTTGGGAAAATGGTGCTCTAACGCCCTCTTAAGAAATTAAATAATATTATGCTGATGCCTTGCACTACCCATTTGACAATACGAGAGGGATGGTTTTTTATATCGGTCCTTCTTATTTAGCTAGCTCTGTAATAAAGCGCTGCCCGTACCTAGATAGCTAACTAAATACAGGGTGCACTCTAAGTCGATAGCGAAACTTTAAGTAGGATGTCTACTGATCAATACAAACAACTTGTACTAGGTGGCGACAAAAATGGAGCGAAAAAAATATCAGCTGTTTCATACATTTGGCGCAGTACTGAGTCGACCTTTTGTATGGAACAGCTGATATTTTTTTCATTCCATTTTTTTCGCCACCTAGTACAAGTTGTTTGTATTGATCAGTAGACAGCCTACTTAAAGTTCCGCTATCGACTTAGAGTGCACCCTGTTTTAAGCCAGCGAAAAACCAAGCTCATCTCGAGTAGGGGCTAAATTAGTTTCGCTGGTGTTCGTAAAAAGCTAAATTGGTTTTGGTGATGTTGGTTTGTGGAAACCGAGCAACTTCACGTTTTTGTCCGGGTAAGTTGAATATTAATGGTATTCTCCAATAGTGCATGCTCGCAATTATCTTTATCTTGTGGCTCTCCATTATTCAACGTTGGCCGCTAGCTCTCTAAACGCCATTGTTCTGTTCTTACTTGGCCAAATGAAAAAAATAGAAGATATAAATTATCTAAGTGGTTGCTTTTGTTTGCGAAGGTAGGTGTTTGCGAATTGAAAACTGGGTATTGAATCTGTCAGATATCGTAAGTGATAGAGGACTTGAAATTTTATTATTATGAAAGGTCGAGTGTAAATGTATGAAGGATAAAATTTTATGAGGTGTGTGTCAACGATTGTGCACCTTGTTATAATTCATGCGGGATGAGAATGGGATGCGACCTTTTGGAACTGAGACGCGCGCGGTAAGCAAACTCGCGTCGATGTAACCTTGTCAAAGTAAAATACAGTATATTTTCGATTGACTTCGACAAGGTACCATCCCATTCTCATCGCGCGCGGACTATACAATACGATTCCCTATTCAGGCGATTTTTTTTTTCACTTTCGAAGATCAAAAATTGCAAAAAAAAATTGCTATTGTTCTGCGAAAACGCATTTTTTTTTTTGCTATTTTTGAGCTTTTTAAAGTATATTTTATATCATTTCATCACCGAACAAAAATTTCACCCATTCCACACCATGAAACATCCTAAGGCAAATTGAGATTTGGACAAACTGAAATTAAGTCATTACGAATTTCAGTCAATAAGGGACAAAGGCAAATTGAAATTCAGTCACAATGAAATCAGGGCGTTTTGAAATTCAGTCCTAACGGACCAGAGGATCCTCTTCAGTTTGTTTGTTTGTTTGATACACTTTATTGCACACAAAAATAAAAAACTTAAATAACATTATAGTGAGAAACCGTGTACAGTCAGCCACAGTCTCAGATACCCCTTTTTGTTCGATTGGCGCCCTTATGCCGCGCGCGATAAGAGCTGCCTTGGGGTATCTGAGATTGTGGCCGACCGTACAAGGGCGGACTTATTTCAATTGACTTATTTCTTTTTTTTTTTTTGTTTGGAAATATAAAGAGAAAAATACTGGCTCAAAAGTATTCGAACTCAAACGGCAACCTCTTTCCTCGCTAGAAAATGAAAAGGTCCTCGCCGACTCTCAGTAAAAATATCGAAGTGCAATTTATAAGCCACTGGATTTGGCGCTCACTCGCTCAAACAAATGGAGTTAACGTTTTGCTACCCCTAAATATATCAGATTTCTTTAATTTTGGTATCAATCATAATGAAGTTTTTCCACTGCACCGCAACGAAACCTTAAGGGCGCGTTTATACAACGTGTTACAAAACATCCTAACTCTTTATATAGGGTGTAACCTACCGCTCAACAGGATGAAAATTCTGTAAAAAAAAGTGAAAAAATAATTTTAATTTTGTAACTTTTTTGTTTTGAGTTGTTAAAACATTGTAAGTCAATGAAAATAATATTTCATTTAAAAATACTTTTTTCCACCATAGAGTTCACATCATTTTATTAATTTAAAAATCAACGGAACGTCATAGAGCCAAACAAATATTTACGCGAGGGGGCCCGCGTGGTTAGGGGATTATGAAGAATTTGAACGTTGCTACCTTTTAAACAAAGTTCACTCTTGCCATCACTGAATAGAGTCACCGCACAAACATTTTCGTATCGGCGAAGGGCTGCGGTGAAAAAAAAAAAACTAAGGCCTTTGCATCTACATAATGAGATGATTTATACAGCGTCCAGTGGCCCCTTCACTCACACTGATTGATTTTTGATTTGAAAATATCTTTATAAATGAATTTACAGTAAGCAATACAAAAAGATCTTATTCTAAGTGTTTGTCTAGTGTGCAGCATACAGTTACTCAGGCTGAGGCGCCTTTATGAACATTTACAGTGGGAAAATAATATTTAAGTTACATGGTTTTAGGTATACATACAGTTGAGGATATACATTATTTTCGTGTAGGTTTAGAGGAGAACCACACACTTATAACAATATTGTTTGTTGTTTTACGGTAGGTAATTAATACAACAACAACTTCACTCACACTAGATGGGTGAAGAGACCACTCGGCGCTGCAGTGCCTGGGACATTGTTTTTAGATGGAGTAGGTGGACAAAGGGCCTATAAATGTAGGTAGGTACCGCAGTTCGGGCTTTTACAGTATAAAAAATAAAGACACTATTTTAGTCACTGAGACTTCTACAATCGTATGGTCTGGAAAGGTTTAGGTATGTTCGATCTGCACGCCGAATCTAGTGGTAATAAGTACCCAAGGGAACTGTTAGGAAAGTTCCTAGGAAGGTACTACGTTTGGCAAGCCGATGGATTACTAAATACTTAGGGGTGGTTTCACCGTTTCTGTTCGGGACCCGCCATCAAGCTTGTGACTGTAGGTATTTCGCATGAAAAGATCCAGATTTTACCGCCCTCGGATCATACGAAGATCCATTAAGACGGAACGCGGGTAGCCGGCTGCTCCATACAAAAAATACAAAAAGGGAGACCTGTTTCCTCCCTGGATAATTATTTTAGAAAAAATATGATTAATTTATATTCATTCAATTTATATGTACCTCTGCCATGTTCATATGTTTTCCTTTTTTTATTATTTTAATTATTTTAATGTCATTGATTTTAATAAAATTTATTTAAATAATTAAAATAGCAAAAAAAGGAAAACATAGCGACATGGCAGAGGTAAATATAGATTGAATGGCATAAACATTTCCAAAACAATATTCCAGGGAGGGAACAGGTCTCCCCTTTTGTATGGAGTTGAGGTTACCCGCGTTCCCTATTAATGTCGATCCTGTTGGGCATACCTAGGCCTCTTCTTTGTAAAGAAAACTTACGTTATATCCCGAAAGAAAACCGGCCAAGTACAAGTCGGACTCGCGTACTGAAAGTTACGTACCGCCATACAATTAAAAAAATCCGGTTTTACGAACCCTCGTTGTATGAGTCTTACTCGCACTTGGCCGGTTTTATGTTGTAAACTTTCTATCATAGTAAAGTTTTGAATACAAGCTGGTAATAAAGAAAACAAGCTTTCGTTGCTGTGAGCTTTACTTACAGGAACTTACAGAAAATATATGTATAGTTAGGTAAAGACATGACCGATCCCATTTGCTATTCTCACTTTCAACAGCAGCAGCTGCTCCAAGCGTCCACGTATAATGGCGTCACTTCGCACACCGGACACAGCTACTTAAGGCTCGGTATAAGGCTAACTAGCGCCACCTATGTTAAAAAAATCATATCTTCCTTTAGACGAAGTTTCTGAAAAAATCCTAAGATGAGCCTATGCGCCATGCTTTTCTAGATTTTTAAGTGTAGATACCCCCTTCGAAATTTACTTTTAAGCTAAAAAATTTTCTATAACCGCAAAAAACGGCCGCTTTTGGCGGTTATCGAAAATTTTTTAGCTTAAGACTAGAAATTGAGTTGGGTGCCTACACTTAAAAATCTAGAAAAGCATGGCGCATGAGCTCATCTTAGGATTTTTTCAAAAACTTCTTCTGAAGGAAGATATGATTTTTTCAACATTGGTGGCGCTAGTTAGCCTTATACGGAGCCTTAACTGTGGACAGCGGCGCCCGTTGGAAGTGCCAAGCATTGGCAACGCAAATACAGATGTGCTATTCTGAAGGTTCAGGTTGTAGGAAAGTTTTTGAAATCAATCAAAAATCCTTCAGATCCCTACTTTTTTTTCTCCCCATACTAACTT
The DNA here is from genome assembly GCA_949319315.1 of Zelleria hepariella. Lineage (NCBI taxonomy): Eukaryota > Metazoa > Arthropoda > Insecta > Lepidoptera > Yponomeutidae > Zelleria > Zelleria hepariella. The sequence continues at coordinate 12,537,604 of OX439392.1, read as the reverse complement.
ATTCGATGATGTTTTCTCTAAAACAGCATTTTTGAACTTTGGATCAAAATTGCGGTATCTTTTACAAGTTTAAAGCTGATCATTATTTTTTTGGCGATAGACTAGTTATCTGAGACTCCAATAAAGAAACAAAATATTAAAAAAGTTTAATACAAAAAAAGTTAAAAAATAAAAACCAATGCTAGGTAATTCTTCCCAAAAAAATATTAAAAGCCTCATAGTTATGAGGCTTCTAAAAGTAAAAAAATCGCTGAACATACATGGGGGTGACTCGGGTACCCCTAGGGGTGTTCTATCTCTGGACTTTCGCTTGACACAATTTTTTGGGACACCCTGTATACGGCACACAAGTAATAATAGTAGAGTGAAAATGGTCAATACACACTAGCGCCACCACTGATAAACAAACATATATACTTTTTGGATGCGTTTTTTGCTAAAAACGGGCCGTAACAATTTTTAAGACCTAAAACTAAGGCTTAGAACCCAGATCAACCTACGAATAAATCCTGCATAAGAAAAAAACGGCCACTTTGACTTCACTACACATACACATTTTATTCATAGGTTTCAGGATTTATTTAAACCTTAGATCCTAAAATAGTTAAGCCTAGGGATTTTATTTTTTTATTTTCATTTGACGGTTTGGTTTTAGCAAAAAATGCATGCAAAAAGAAGTTTTTCTTTTCACTGGCTGCGCTTGTGTGCCTATTCCCTCATAGGCCTCGTCTTCACTAGGCGACTATTATTGCGCAGTAGATAGACACGTGAAGCGAGCGATCATTATTGCGTGGTAACAAAGTAGTCATGCGATTTTGTGCTAAGTTGTCAGACTCAGATGGCGAGGGACTAGCATGATGATACAGCATCCAGTGGATAGATAAAGTCACGCGTCAGGAGTTGCAGTACCGGTACCTACATGTTAAGATGGAGTAGGCTTGCGCAGCACCTATACCTACTATGATAGTATCCTCTTAGTATCTTATCTTATCTTATCGTGGGGGAGGGGGTGGGTCTAATTCATCTTCATACACGCGCTTTTCATCCCTTCACCGCTTTTCCCCCTTGAATTAGATGCACACCTATCCTGCTGATAAAACCCAGTCAGTGGGATGCGAAATGGCCTTGGGGGCTTTTTCGTACCCCTCAAGGTAAGTCTGAAGTGTTACCTGCACGCGGTCGTTCCTGCTATTGGTCGGATTCCCTCAGAAACTGACGTAACAGAAACACTCAGGCGCATTCCATAGCTTGCACGCTGCATCCCAACCCTCCTGCTTATCCCTCTTCCTTCGCAATCCGCTGCAGGGATGTGATGACCTGCGGCCCCTCCATTGGCAAAGGCAGCCGAAGGAGGGGTTCATTATCACACAAAACAACCACATCAGGCGATAGCCTTGGGATTCGGTCCCTAAGGAAAAGATGGAAGCAAGTTTAAACAGTAAACTACCCCAGGAGGGTACCGGCAACGCCGGAGAATCCCTCCCTAAGTCTAACTCAGGCTGCCCCTCGTATTCTGGGGGGGGCAAAAACTTGCAAGGAGACCTGCCCGCAAGGGTTCGAGGTCCGAGTAAAGATCTGCCCGTAAGGGTTCAGTGTCTAGAGGCTGGAAAAAGCAAGGCTGGTAACAGCAAAAGTAGGTCACTGTACCTTGGTAATCCCAAGGCCCTTGACCTAACGAAGGTACAGCATCTGGCGGGGCCTGGTGTCCCTGCTGTCGATCCGCTGAGCTGCGATGTGAACCGATTGGTCCAGGCACCTGCCTGCCTACAGGGGCGCGCCCAGCAACTGCGGGGAGAGAGTGGGGTCGCTCGGCACCGTCAGGTGCAAAAGTCGGTGCAGTCTGGTGACTCAGCAATCAAACCGCTGCGGTGCGATGCGAACCAACTGGTCCAGGCTCCTGTCTGCCTAACGGGGCGCGTCCATCAGCCGCGGGGAGAGAGCGAGGTTACTCGGCGCCGCCGTACTTGTACTGCCAGCGGGGCCACTAGAAGGAAGCGACAGGAGCTCCGGAAGCAACAGCAGGTGGAGGCGTCCTCGACCGATCGCCGGAACCTACCGAAGCGACCACGGGAGGTGAGTGACGAGGCCACCGACGCCGCGGGCGATTCCAAGAGGACCCGTCAGGGTTCCTTTAAGGACGCTTTAACCGCGGTGAAGCTGGCTATCGTCGCGGCCGAACATCCGGTCTCGGTCATCACGCCGGAGATGGAGAGCGCTGTCAGGTCGGACATTTTTGACCGCCTTGAGAGCGCTCCCGATCCCCTACCCGTGATTGACATCTGCGGTCTGTCGAGCGGCGCCCTCCATGTCCTGTGCCATGGGTCTCCTGCCGTTGAATGGCTTCTTTCCCTCACCGACTTGATCGTGGAGGGACTGACGCTAAAAGTGGTCCACGCAAAGGATCTGCCCAGGCCAGTTAAAATGGCCTGGAAATACAGATCAGTTAAGGCTGAGGCCCCAAGGGTGCTGCGCATGCTCCAGCGCCTAAACTCGACCCTTCACACCGAAGAGTGGCGCGTGGTGCACTCGGCGGTAGAAGAGGTCTACACCAGGCACATCGTCTACATGGACAAAGCGTCTGCCGATGTGATCAAGGCAGCTGGGTACTGCCTCTTTGCGGGTGTCTGCAAAAGCTTTTTCAAGCTCTTTGAGGCCTCCGATAAGAGTGAGAAGACTGCTGATGCTGATACCCGGAACGAGGTAGCCCAGCCGGCTGAGGCGGTGATGGCGAGGGAAGTGGTTCCGCCGGAGCCGAGCACGAGCCTGCTGGCATTACTGGCAGAGCCCCCATCTTCGCCGGCGTCATCCGTGGCGACATCTGAGGTCCTGGGTAACCTCCAGGAGCTCGACCTGGCCTCGTCCCCGCTGCCGATGGATGAGGGAATAATGGAAGGGAGCTGAACCATGCCCCTGCTACCACCTCCCAAGCCAAGCAATGGCCAGATTAAGGTTCGTGCAAATAAACCTTCATCACTGTAAGGCGGCGACGGCCATTCTGGCCCGCCAGCTCAAGTCAAATAAATTTGATATTGCCCTTATTCAGGAACCCTATCTCTACAGGGGAGCCATTAAGGGCCTCAATGGGACAGGTGGTCTTATCTTTTATCACTGTTCTACTAAGGATATGAGGACTTGCGTCTATGTCAGGAATGGCATAGACGCGATGCCCTTATGTCAATTATGTTCCAGGGATCTTACAACGATCAAGGTCCAAATGGGCAAGGCAGAGGAACGCAAAACAGTTATACTGGCCTCAGCGTACCTACCTTACCCCGACAAGGAACCCGTTTCATCACTACTGAAGGAACTGGTTAACTATGGCACTCGCGAAGGCGTCGATCTCATCATTGGCAGCGACGCGAATGCACACAATGTCGTTTGGGGCAGCACAGACACCAACGACCGAGGAGAAAAGCTTTTGGACTACGTGGTGAGTACAAACTTGCAAATTCTCAATAAAGGCAACAGGCCTACCTTCGTCGATTCGAAGAGGGCAGAAGTACTCGATATCACACTTGCCTCCAACAGAGCGAGCACACGTATCGATAACTGGCATGTGTCTAGTGAAATAACTTTATCTGATCACAGGTACATATGCTTTCAGTACAGAACAACCCACCCGGTAGAATCTGTATGCAGGCGGAATCCTAGGAACACTGACTGGAACTCTTTCGTGGGTGACCTCAAGGTAGAACTAGGAGACCCTAAAGGTATGCTAAATTCCATAGTAGATATCGAATTCGAAGCAGACAAAGTTGCCACCGCTCTTACAATAGCCTGGACTCAGAACTGTCCGGAGAAAAGAGTTATGGCAAAGAAGGAACCATGGTGGACTCCTGAACTAGCCAAGCTTCGACAGGAGACACGACAGGCCTTTAACGAGGCGAAAATCAAGAAGGACTTTAGCTCTTACTCAAGACTTCTGACCTTGTACAGCACGGCTGTACGCAAGGCTAAAAGAAAAGCATGGAGAGACCACTGTGAGGGTATTACATCAATCCCGGAAGGTATGAGACTCTCAAAGGCGATAGCAACAGTAAAGGCAAACCCACTGTCTACAATCAGGGACGGTAACGGTAAGCTCACTGAGTCTGGGAAGGACACTCTTAAGGTAATGTTTGAGACACACTTCCCAGGCTCCAGGTTGATCCACACGTCCGAAACTGACCCTATAAGCCAGGTGGAGCAATCTTTGCGAACCACTAAGGCTGACTGGGTTACAGCGAAGAAGATAGTGGATAAACGTAAGGTGGACTGGGCACTGAACAGCTTTCAGCCGTTCAAATCTCCAGGGCCAGACGGAGTATACCCAATACTTTTAAGGACAGGTGCCGCGATCTTGAATCCTCACCTCTGCAGGCTCTTCAGAGCGTGCTTAGCGTTTGGTTACATACCCAAGGCCTGGCGCCAGTCAAGGGTAGTCTACATGCCAAAAGCAGGCAGAACTGACTACGAGGAGGCCAAGTCATATCGGCCTATCAGTCTGTCATCATTCCTTCTCAAATCCTTAGAGAAAATGATTGACAAGCACATAAGGGAGGGACCGCTGAAAAGACACCCTCTGCATGGACTTCAGTGTGCCTACCAGCCAGGAAAGTCAACAGAGACTGCACTACATCACGTAGTCAGTCGAGCAGAGGCTGCCTTGGAAAACAAGGAGTTGTGCATCAGTGCGTTCCTCGACATAGAGGGAGCATTTGATCGTACGACCTTTGAATCTATAAAAATGGCAGCAACGGAGCATGGCATAGAACCTACTGTTTGCAAGTGGATAGACTGCATGCTCACAGGTAGATTAGTAACGTCTACGCTGCAGGGAGATACACTATGTGCGACTACTACCAAGGGCTGCCCACAGGGGGGTGTACTTTCGCCTATACTGTGGTGTCTGGTTGTGGACTCGCTCTTAGTGGAACTCAACAAAGGACCGTATCACACGGTAGGCTATGCAGACGATTTGGTAGTGCAGGTAAACGGTATGTTCCCCGGCACAGTATCAAGTCTTATGCAAAATGCGCTTGAAATTGTTCAGAGATGGTATACAGCCAACTGTCTCTCTATCAATCCGAGCAAAACGACTGTAATCACATTTACTAAGAAAAGGCACCTTTCAGCGCTGAAGAAACTCTCGCTGTTCGGTACAACACTGGAATGGTCCACGGAAGTGAAATATCTAGGGGTAACCTTGGATAAAGATCTGAACTGGGAATCGCACGTAGCCAAAACTATCTCAAAGGCTATTAAAGTTTTCAGTATGTGTCGTATGGCCTACGGAAAAACATGGGGGCTTAAGCCCAAGGTTCTCAAATGGATCTACCTTATGATGGTACGTCCCATACTCACGTATGGGAGCATTGTATGGTGGCCGAGAACAAAACTAGTTACTTGCAGGTCGGCGCTCACAAAAGTGCAGCGTATGGCCTGCATGGCAATATCAGGGGCGTTCAAATCTACGCCAACGGCAGCACTGGAGATACTTTTGGACCTCCAGCCGCTGCATATTGTTGTGGGGGTTGAAGCAAGGATGGCTCTCCATAGACTGACCATGGCCGGTCTGGGGAACCAATACAAGCTGAACACCAAACACACAAGGATGGATCTGGACGACCATTTGGACAGGTTGATGATGATGAGTTGTGACAAAGTCCTCCCCAAATTCATTTTCGACCGAAGATATGAAGTCCATCTTCCTACAAGAGAAGACTGGAAACAGGGACTGCCCCGACCCGAAGGTGGCAGCCTCGTTTGGTTCACCGATGGCTCAAAAATGTCGTCGGGAACTGGGGCAGGCATTTATTGCGATGGATTCGGGCTGAGCCAAAGCATGGGTCAGTTCCCGACGGTGTTTCAGACTGAAATCTACGCAATAAGTGCCTGCGCACAAGTGAATATAGATAGGAAAGTCACTGGCAAATCCATCTATATTCTAAGCGACAGCCAAGCCTCTCTCAAAGCCCTTATGGCCTGTAGGGTGGACTCCGGACTAGTCGAGGGCTGCGTCAGCGTGCTCAACAGGCTCGGCAGACGCAACAGACTCCATCTGGTGTGGGTGCCCGGACATGCAGGAATCCATGGTAATGAGAAGGCGGACGAGCTGGCGAGAATGGGGTCTGAACAAGATTTTATCGGGCCAGAACCCTTCATAGGCCTCTCAATAAGTACTATTAAAATGGCCCTAGCGGCAAATGCCAAACAGAAACACCTTTCTGAATGGTCTAGTGTGCCAGAACTGGCACATTCAAAGGCCTTCATTGGCACATCAGGTACAGGTTGGGTATCCAAAATCTGTAGATATAGTAGGTGTAAGGTCCGACTAATTGTTGGGGCATTTACGGGCCACTTTGGTACCAACAAACACCTACTCAATATGGGGCTGTCTAATGACTCCCACTGCAGGGCCTGTAAAGAGGCGCCAGAGTCCATGGAACACGTTCTGTGTGACTGCGATGCTCTAGCAAGTAAACGCATGAGTCTTCTCGGGGTAGCATATCCTAGACCGGAAGAATATAAGTTCCTCAACCTCGGTGACGTTCTAAAGCTTATGACCTCGGTCTTTGCACGTCCTGAGCAGGAATAAGGACGGGGGTGACACAAAAGATCCCACTGGGTCGAAGTGTCCCGGGCTCTCAGCCTGGCCCCATACTAATAAGATAAGATCCTCTTAGTAAGTCGACCTAGGCCATTGGACAATACAATGTCAATAGATGCGGTTTCTACGGGGTTTCTCATGGTGTTTTCCTTCACAGTAAAGTTAGCGAATGGATTGCTACTACAAGTTCACAAATGTAGGTACAAACGTACCTACTGACTTATTAGCAATGCCCAACTTCATGTTGTACAACTTATCGCGCAACAATCGTTGCCTAGTAAACATGCCGCCTAACACCGACTCAAAGGACCCCAATTATTAGAACTCTCAATCCGCACCTGGCACAGGAACCGTAAAATAAAATGGCAATCTGTAAAATGAGAGCAACCCGTCTCCCGGGCAGTGAAACGGCTCGGGGGCCAACAAATAATATCGCAGAAGTACCTTTGCCAGAAAGATACTACGAGGTCGACTGAATGCAGAAGAGGAAATATATAAGCCACGTTTTGGGTTACGAAATTATCGTTATTATTGAATTGAAGTAAAGAGAGGTAGAGAAAGACCACTGAGAAACTATTTCGACCAATTTAAAGAGCCAAATTCAGCTTGGACGTAGACACCACGGCTGCACATCACATCGCTAATCTGTGGCGGCCATAGATTAATTCACTTCACATCTTGCGAAAGCACACGTAGCTCGTATTTTTTCTAATTTGTGTTATCTTCTAATTAAACCTATTTTATACAGTCCGCTGCCTTCTATTATCTCTGACCTGTCCAGTTATGGATGGTTGAACGAGCTAGCGAAGCGAGAGAAGTTCTCAGAGTCCACTGGAACCTTCAATCAAGGATAAAATTAGATAGTACACACGACAGCACGTAGACGCTTACACACTAGCACTCTACTCGGTTACATTACGGGCGACTTTACAACACAGTACAGTCTGACGTGCTGTCGTGTGTACAATATAACTCTGAAATGTGTCTGGAAAATTAGATGCACAAATTCTCTATGGGTACCTATTTATTTGCTGTTGTCATTCGAATATTAGACGTATGGTCGAAATGATGTTTCGTATTTTTCTATTGCTGCTACCATTTCATTTTGTTTGTGTGGGGACAAGTTTTTATTGTTATTTTAGAATGCGGATTCTATGGGATTTAGTTCGGTGACTGGAACAATCCGGCGTCTGTATGTTTGTGTGTATGAATGTTTGTTCTACGATAACTTGAGTTTTTATCGATATTCATGTAGGCAGGTAAATTACATTTTTTAAAAATTTTGTTCGAACATGAGCCAAATCGGTCGAGGGGTTGCCGGGATATGGGGTTGTAAAGTTTATATGCAATGCGCGCCTGCGCGAATGGTGTGAGCAAAAAGTTACACTCGCGAGTTCACAGTTCGGCGCGAACCACTAGATAAATTAAGTGTCAAACCTGCACAAAATATAAAGCCGTATTTCTGTATTTAGCGTAGGATGTGGCAGCACAGGTGCTCTGGCTACAGGACCCATTCGGCTTATTTATGGGTCCAGCGTCGGTTGTTAACCAGCCTGGTGTTTTGGTGGCTTTAGTGATGATGACACCAATCCACAGATATGGAGTACCCATTTCATACAAGTGAACAGATTTAGAGGGCTATAGGGAACTAACTAGCGCCAGCGATAGCAATGACAAGCTGCGATACGTTGTCATGCAAAATGATAATTATGGAAGTAGGATTTTTTATAAACAAAAATTTGTTACTCGAATTAATTTTGGAACGGCTGATATTTTTTCCGAACCTTCGAAAGTTGGCCCCAAAGAAAAGTTACTTGCATTAATGTGTCAAGTTCCCCGTTTTGGGATGACACCCTGTATATCAATGTACATACCGCCAATGTACAATGTACTTTTACGCCCTTTTTTCACATTACAAGTTTTCTTTTTTTTCAATTTCATCGGGTGTTCGTAAACTGTAACCAAGGCATTTGAAAACACATTTTGTTTTTAGTGGGTAGTGTCGAGTCCCAGTGCTTTTATTTAAATTGCACAAGAAAGGTGAAGCTGCGCTTGGCAACACAGAGATGTTAGGCAAGTGAAAAACACTGTCGGAAGACTGCAGGTCCTTTTGCACCTGCACTTTGAAGGGGCTATGCCACTTCAATCCAAAATTGTAGAGCTACTTTTTTTTCATTCATTAAATCGTCTGTTATTTTTTCACAACCGTTAACACATGTCTTACCTGACTCGGGTGGCCTTGGTCCTTTTCTCATACTCGTACAATTAGATAAATAATATCCCTTTGCCTCCAAATCAGTTTTTGTAGAGTCGATGTAAAATTGCAGGTTTCAAGGGGAGTTTTTAAAATATTTATTTAGAAATAAATTAGGCCTTTGCGTCTACGTAACGAGATGATTTATACAGCGTCCAGTGGCACACACTCTAAATAAGTGAAGTGACCGGGGACATTGTTTGGATGGAGCTTGCCCAGCACCTATACCAGCTTAAAGTATCAGCTTAGTCGGTCTAGCCAACATTAAGACAAGCATTCTGTATCATAACATGCGGAAAAAACTAGGTAACGTGTTTTCTCGCGATTGCTACCACAAATTCACAAATGTACGTAACTTTGAAAATAATAAAGTCATAGGTGCAGTCATAGGTGCAGACACGCTAGGATACCCGTTTTTGTTCGATTGGTGCCCTTATGCTGCGCGCGGTAAGAGCTTACCAGCGGGTAGGTATCCTAAAGTCTAATTCTTTATTCAGGATAGTAAACTGACAGATGCTAACTGTCACTTTGCAAAATAATGTTGCCATATTTACAAAATGATGCATTCCACTCGTTGTGCGATTCAGCTCAGTCACAAAAAAAAAGCGAAATACGAAATTCCTCATGGTAGCCCATGCGTCAGGAATTCCGGACGGAAAAAAAAACGTTCGGAACGCAATATTTCCGCAGATCATTTAAAAAACTCAATTTTTAACGCATTTAACACTCCTCATAAAAAGTGGACCAAAACACACTTTCTCATTACTATTTAATAAGTTTTTAGTTAATTTCATATAATAAGCTTTTCATCAATGGGCCTATAAATCGATTATATCGATTACGCAATTCGATTCATGTCAATCTTTTTGTCACCACACTATTTAATTTTCACCAGAGACTGGTCACACCGTAAACGTCAGTGTACTATCTTGAATGAAGAATTAGACTTTAGACTGTGGCCGACCGTACATGCCCGGCACCGGGAATCGAACCTGGATCTCTCGCTTACTATGCTTTTTACAAGTTATAAGAGTGCTGTGGTTAGGTTATTTTATCATTCCAAGATGGTACCTATAAAAAATAGGATTTTTTAAGCCATTTTGGACTCAAGCAGCATCACCCCTTTATAAAGCAAGATGTTTGTCTTGTTATTTGTCACTGGCAGGAAAATGGTTGCCTGTTGCGAGTGTTGCGACTAGAAAACGAAAAGTTTTAAAGCACAAGCATAGCGTTTACGCTTTGAAGCAAGCTAAAACTTTGTAATGTGGTTTTTGAGGTTCCACACCCGAAGGATGCCAAAAGGGACCCTATTACTCTGCGTTCGCTGTCTGTCTGTCTGCCCGAGTGTCCCACCTTGACATAACTGTATCTCTGGAACCTTAATAGGCAGCCAGTTGAAATATTTAAAAAATATGTGTTGTACAGTCGTATAACAACAAATAATAAAAATAAGAGGTCCCGACAACGTTACGTGTTTTTATTCTTTTTTCTCTATCGTAAAAACGGTAATACATACAGGCGACCAACAGCGTTATTATAAGGCGTAATAAATTTAACGACAAATAATAAAACTACGACCAAGTGCGAGAAAAACTCACGCAGGGTCCGTATAACCCTTGTCATTAAAGAAAACATTTAGGACGGAGTTAAAAATCTAGCGTTGTCTCGCTTTGACTGTATTAATTAGAGCGAAAGGGCGAGTGTTTTGAAGTTCATCCTATTTTTTTCTTTAATGACACGGGTTATACAACCAGGGGGTCTACCGGCTAAAACGAAGCCGATTACCATTGGCGAAAATAGAAGTTCGATTTATGAAAAATTTACTGGGTGGCAGTAAAATGAACTGGGTGGCAGTGGGTACATTTTTAACACGCTTTTATTGAAATTGAAAATTGAAATTGAAAAATTATTTATTTCGGGCTAAAAAACAGTGTTGATAAGCTTGGCCTGTATGTATGTATGTATGTATGTATGTATGTAACGGAATCTTTGAGCATAATTTTTACCAACTTCCAGAAGTCTGATTAATTTGAAACTTTGCATACGTATCAAGGACCAATGACAATGCAATAATTTGATAACAGTTTCCCATTATACCCCTACAGTGCCATTATACAGGGTGGATTTTTGAGACGGGGCAGTAAGGGCAGGTACCTTAACCGTTATAGTTACAGGAAAACTTTCTTAGGAGACCTTCCATAACTTTTTGAGATATTATGAACTGCATTCACAGATTTTGGAAAAAATGTACGGTCAGCAAAAAAAATGCTAAAATACCAAATTTGTTTTTTATGCCAATCGCTTCTCTTTCGTGTAGGGATCAAGACTCTAAGGAGCCAACTGACGTTTGAGTACTAGAAATTTCAGAAATTTACAAAAAAATAATAAATCGAACTTAAAAATTAAAAATAAATAACAGTTTAAAAAAACTAAAAAAACACGCTTTTATAGCTAACCGAACTAAAAAGTATAAAATAATTTTTAATTACAAAGAGTTTAAAATTATAATAAAAAAGTTATTAACAGAATAATACAATACAGAGTAAAAAAGCGTGGGGTGCATCTCATAGATAGTTGCCAATAGAATGATTGTAACATTTAATATATCAAGCACCCCACGCTTTTTTACTCTGTATTGTATTATTCTGTTAATAACTTAAATTTTATTATAATTTGAAACTCTTTGTAATTAAAAATTATTTTATACTTTTTAGTTCGGTTAGCTATAAAAGCGTGTTTTTTTAGTTTTTTTAAACTGTTATTTATTATACATCGAACTTCGATTTTCGCCAATTGTAATCGGCTTCGTCTTAGCCAGTACGTGAGTCTAACTCTCTAATGGCAGGTTTTTAATCATATAACGTGGAGTCAAACTTACAAATTGCTCCTTGAAATTATAATTATTTGATTTCGCACATGATTGTACAATGCTAATGAGTTCGGTTGCAAGTTACACAGATAATTAATTTTCAATTATTTTCTCTCTTTGATGTGTCTTTGATATGTTTTGTACCGAACGTGCCCCGTCTTGAAAACCTTGGCTACGGATTGCGATGCAAATATCTAGCTTGAAACGTGTTATTCAAAATGTACACTTATTTCGCTAAGCTAGCTCACATTTTCACCCGTTCCTTGCAAAGGCTACCCCAAAGCATCAAGGCAAAGTTTGAAATATGGAGAAAAGTGGTATTAAATTGCTCTCCCCAGATGTCACATTAGAAAATACTTATCTAACTCTGTTGACGCTGTGATAGAAGGATTAAGTTTTATTTTTGCAGAAAAAGGATTTCCTAACGAGGACGCATTAGAAAAAGAACTACAGGGTGAAACTAAAGTCAGCGGAGCATCATACAGAAAAAGTTTACTCAATGGGGCCAAAAATAAATCTGCTGTTCTTTATGTTTTTGTACAGTACTGCCTCTATCTTGTGTATGTAACAGTAGAAAAAGCCCCTATTGTTGGTACTCGTTAGTACTTTTTATGGTTGATCAGCCCCGGATCTAGGATTTATCCGAGGGGGGGCAAAATCTTAACATTGGCGCCCCTCCTCAGAATTTGAGACTAATCGATCAAAAAAGTTAAGTTAACTTTTATTAAACCAACATGGCTGAAGAGTTCAACCGATTAAATTCATTGCCCAACAACTTATTTTGGAAGAGGAAAAGTGATAGAAGAAAACTGAACTCCATTTCTTCCAGTACGTAGGACCGAAAGAGCGCGCAAAGCGCGCCCGAAAATTCAGCGATTTATTATAAGGAAATAAATAACTTTTTGCTTTGCATTCGAAAGTTTTTTTTTGTTCATTCTGAAAGGGCATTATGTTTATCTTGTGTTTTTTTTTAATTGAGCACGCGAAGCGCGCCCGAAAAATGTTAAATATGAAACTTACTCAAAAACCCAACCCCTCAAGTACCCAAAAATTAAAAAGTATTTTCTTTAAAAGCAAAACAAAATAATATTTGAGCCCCCACCCTAAATCCGCTCCAGATCCCCTTTTCAGACCAAGTCTCCATGTCTCGATTATTGACCAGTACTATCAGTGTTTGAAAGTTCGAAACCATACTTATCAATATTGGTCCAAGTGATAAAAAGGCGCGCGTTAGCGCGCCCGAAAAATTACAGTTTCACCCTAAAATGATAGCTTGAATTTGCTGCTCCCTCTAGATCAGGGGCTGATTTTGGCGCCCCCTGAAATTGCCACCCGGGGCGGGTGCCCCGGTTTGCCCCCCTCTAGATCCGGGCCTGTGGGTGATGGATACGTAGGATTTACTATCACACTCTTATGATCAGAAAATAACAACAACATTCCATGAATAATATTTGTGTGACTGCGCCTTTAGTTAAGCAATAACTTACCCTTTGCGTATTTTTTTACAACATAAATCTTGCTTGTGTGGAAATACCTTTTAGGTAGGTCGCTCAAGAAACCGATACTATTTGGAATTATAATAAACCCTAACCTTGTCTGCTAAGGGCTTACGCAGACGACCAACTTATGCGTACACAGGCAACAAAATATACAACATGTTCAACAGGGCCTAAGTCTTTTTGCAGGGGGTGGTGCAGGTGACACCTACTGGTCAAAAGGATTACTTTTCTGTGTTTTTTCAAAGCAATTTTTCAAATACTTTTTTGTTTTTTTGTTTAGGTCAAATCCAAACACATGGTTATCTGCGTAGGTGCATAAATTTTCATAGTTTCAAAATGTTAAGGCATTGTGAAAATCAATGATAACATTATTAACGAAATACTTTTATTCATTCACAAATCAACGAAACGTCATAAAGCAGAAAAAATTATACAGGGTAATATCACCTGTGCTGTTACCCTGTAAAAAGAGTTGGAACCTTTTGTAACACGTTGTATACTTTTTTTTGTTTGTTAGCAGGTCGTAGAGGCGAGCGCACAAAAGAGGTTGGGGTCAAGGAGGCGTCCCGGCTAGTTGTTTTCGCGTTTTTGTTTTGTTTTTGTTGAGCTAGAGACGTTTTTCTGCAACTTTATAGTTTTAAAAGTTCGTTGATTTTTATCAGCCGAACTTTTGCTACCTAAAAGTTGCCCTAGTTCGGTCAACCGGACTAACAACCGGACTATTGCTTACAGAGGTTATTTTCGATCCCTCTCATTTTACATATTTTCCACAGTACCTAATCAAATGTCGGAAATGTGCCGGGCGTTATAAACCATGTAATAAAAAAAGATCTGAAAAAAAGTTGTAAGTAACTACACCGAATTTGTTTGTGGCATCAATCGTGGTAAGAATCCCATTTTCTTTAATTGAACGAGCGAGCGAAGTTCTCCAAGTCTACTTGAACAATCCGGCGTTTGTATGTATGTATGTTTGTATGTATGTTTGTATGTATGAATGTTCGTTCGACGATAACTTGAGTAAATTTGGTCGGATTGTCATGAAATTTGGTAGGCGGGTAAATGAAATTAGGAGAATTAACATGAGCAAAATCGGTCGAGGAGTTGTCGAGATATCGGGTTGTTAAGTTTATATGGGGTCGCGAGTTCACAGTTCGGGGCGAAACACTAGTTATTATGATTTACTTATTTGTTTTCATCATAGAGACCCACTTATGTCGAGCACGATGAGGGCTACCCGATCTCGGGTGAATATAAAATAGTATAATCGCACGTTGCTCAACTATTTCGGGGTCCCATCGCACGCCATTCTTGCCACTCTTGCATTAATCAGTGTGTGAACAAGGCCTAAAATTCTAAACCGCCTCTTAGTTTATTCTTTAAATTTAAACTCTACGGATCAACAATAACTCTAACGCGGACTTGCGTCAGTCAGGGTTAGCCAACTAACACTGACTTAATTTGATATTTCCATTAGAGGTGCGCGAAACGCTTCAGTGAAAAGAAAAGAATGATATAGTTCATTTCCTTCACTGAACTAGTTCACTCTTTTAGTTCACAGTTCATTCATAGTTCACAGCTCATTCATAGTTCATAGTTCATTCATAGTTCATTCACAGTTCATTCATAGTTCACAGTTCATTCATAGTTCACAGCTCATTCATAGTTCATAGCTCAGTAGTTCGTTCACGTATCTTTTGACTCACGGTAGTCCGCGAATGACAAAGGTGACAAAGGCGAGACACATCAGTTACAGAATTTTGGTCCTTAGTGTGGTAGATTTAAGAATGTTTCTTGAAGAATGAACTACGTGGACTAGAATGAATGTGATATATAAAGATTTACAGAATTTTGGTTCTTAACATGGTAGATTTAAGAATGTTTCTTGAAGAATGAACTACGTGGACTAGAGTGAATGTGATATGTAAAGATTGGTAGTGAATGAATGAATGAATGGTTTCATATAACGGATGCATTCAATCGAAGCATTCATTCGCGAACTACACACCTCTAATTTCCATACAATTGTTGACGTTAACTCAAAGCTTACGGGCTAACCCTGGTTGAGGCAAGTGGACCACATCTTGCTATGTTCGCCTGGCAAGTTCCGCATTAGGTTTACATCACTCGTGGGACTTAAACAAAACCTAGTTTGGGTTGTTCAATGTTCAGCGGACAAAGTGAACGTAACTTCGAGGCACTACAGGGTGCACTCTAAGTCGATAGCGGAACTTTACTTAAAAGTAGGCTGTCTACTGATCAATACAAACCATTTGTACGAGGTGGCGACAAAAATGGAGCAAAAAAAATATCTGCTGTTTCATACATTTGGCGCAGTACTGAGTCGACCTTTTGTATGGAACTGCTGATATTTTTTTCACTCCATTTTTCGCTCCATTTTACATAATTATTGTTGTTTAGAATAATGAAAAAAAATACAATTTTACTGTCGTGAAATCAAAATTGCTGAAAAAGTAATCTCAGTTTAGCAAAACAATTTATAAATAAACTGTAAAAAATTGGGCTTTCCCGCTACGCTACATTCGTTGAACCTTAAGGTGTGACGATAGCAGCGTGGCAGGAAATTCAAAATTTTCACAGGTTTTTTACATTTTGTAGCTAAACTGAGCTATTTTTGTTCAGCCATTTTTCGTTCGCGGCAATAACATAGTATTCTTATCATTATTGTAAATAACAGAAAAACATTAATTCAGCCGATTATGTGTTCTGGTCTTCAACGACTTTTTTGGGCAGTGCCACTGCTTCGTAGACCAGAACACATAAATGGCTGAATTATTGTTGTTGTGTTGTTTACAATAATGAAAAGAATACTTTGTTATTTCCGCGAACGAAAAATCGCTACACAAAAATAGCTCATTTTAACTACAAAATATAAAAAACTGTGAAAATTTTGAATTTCCCGCCACGCTGCTATCATCCCACCTTAAGATGGAGTAGGCTTGCCCAACTCCTAGGTTTACCTTCCTGAAAGACTATCGGCTTAACCCACTAGAGAGACAATTAAATAAGTGCGGAGCCAACTAATTCACGGGTTTCTTCACGACGCAATAGCATCGTAAACAGAGGGGCAGATCTGTCTCTCGCGTGTTATGTTCCTATTTCCCGACTGTGACACACTTAGCTGAAACCAACGGTACCCCAGAAAGAAATAGTCGTTTATCTCGAGAATAATCAAAGCCTGCCGCGATGTCGTGAAGCGGAAGAGCACAGACGGTAGAGACACGAAAGGATCCAAAGCGATTTCATCTGGAGCTATTTAAACGAGCTAGTACAGTCGGCCACATGCAAGGTTACCCGATTTTGTTCGATTCTTTTAAAATATATCATTTATACGTGTCACAAAAGGTCCTTACTCTTTTTGCATGGTGTAACCTACGGGTCAAAAGAATTTCTGTATAAAATTGTTGAAAAAAAGTTTTTTTTATAACTTCTAAATTTAAAAAAATACTTTTTTTTTTGCTTAATATCATACACACGGTTGTGTTTTAAGTTAGTTGATAAAAACTTTTTAAAATAAATGCAAACCATATTTTATAAATACTTTCTCCCACCGCCACCCTTAAATTTTAATAATCAATGGAACGTAATAGGGCAAAAAAAAATATCCATATCAACGGGTGTCATTACCCTGTAAAAGAGTTAAGACATTTTGTAACACCTTGTGCTAAAAAAAACTCGTCACTAAACCAGTACAACGGGGTCGTTTGGAATATCATCTTCCGAACCTCGAGCTCGATATTATTATACTCCAGCAACAAGTAAGGAATGTCTCTAGAAGTACTGAACGGACCTTCCACCTTCTTATATCGCAGTGGGTTCATAATTCCACCTTTACGAGGGGAATCCCGCACGCCCGCCCTTCGCAAACTTAATAATGGCGGCCACCGCAAGCGACTTCATTTGCGGCGAGCCTAAGGGGCCAGTCATAATGGCGACGCGTGATGTGAAACTATGAGTGCGGAATCTGTTTAGTGGGCTTTGTTGTTTGCCTCCAGTAGCCTGCACTTTTACTTGAGTTGAGGCTGTGTCTCTAGAATTAATTATGAGTGCGGGGATCCGTTTAGTGGGCTTTGTTGTTTGCCTCCAGTAGCCTGCACTTTTACTTGAGTTAAGGCTGTGTCTCTAGAATTAATTATGAGTGCGGGAATCCGTTTAGTGGTCTTTGCTGTTTGCCTCTAGTAGCCTGCACTTTTACTTGAGTTTAGGCTGTCTCTACAGGGTGCACTCTAAGTCGATAGCGGAACTTTAAGTAGGCTGTCTACTGATCAATACAAACATCTTGTACTAGGTGGCGAAAAAAATGGAGCGAAAAAAATATCAGCTGTTCCATACAAAAGGTCGACTCAGTACTGCGCCAAATGTATGAAGCAGCTGATAATTTTTTTCGCCATCTAGTACAAGTTGTTTGTATTTATCAGTAGACAGCCTACTTAAAGTTTCGCTATCAACATAGAGTGCACCCTGTAGAATTAATTACGATTGCGGGAATCCGTTTAGTGGTCTTTGTTGTTTGCCTCCAGTAGCCTGCACTTTTACTTGAGTTAAGGCTGTGTCTCTACAGGGTGCAATCTAAGTCGATAGTCGATAGTCTACTGATCAATACAAACAACTTGTACAAGGTGGCGACAAAAATGGAGCGAAAAAAATATCAGCTGTTTCATACATTTGGCGCAGTACTGAGTCGACCTTTTGTATGGAACACCAGATTTTTGTTCACTCCATTTTTATCGCCACCTAGTACAAGTTGTTTGTATTGATCAGTAGACAGCCTACTTAAAGTTCCGCTATCGACTTAGAGCGCACCCTGTATAATTAATTATGAGCGCAGGAATCCGTTTAGTGGTCTTTGCTGTTTGTCTCTAGTAGCCTGCACTTTTACTTGAGTTTAGGCTGTGTCTCTAGAATGAATAAATGAGTGCGGGAATCCGCTTAGTGGTCTTTTTTGTTTGCCTCCAGTAGCCTGCACTTTACTTGAGTTGAGGCTGTTTCTAAAGTAGAATCCTGAGCGCAGCAAGGGATTCAAAGTACTTGAGTTTAAAAAAAGTGTTGCTCTCGAGGTGAACACTTTACTTTTTAGCTCGAGCGAGCGCGGTTTATTTTTTTACATTGCCTGTTTCTTGTCCATACATTGTTCGTGATTAATCTCTTTCAATGTTGTCTGTGGTGTCTTCAGTTATTTGAACTTTTACTTACAATATCGACATTCCAAATTCAAATCACTTTTTGTCCCTCCGGGATTAAAAAGCTATTTCCCTGTTTGCGGAGAACGACCTAGGTCTTTTCTAATACAGGGTGCACTATAAGTCGATAGCGGAACTTTAAGTAGGCTGTCTACTGATCACTACAAACAACTTGTACTGGGTGGCGAAAAAAATGGAGCGACTTAGAGTGCACCCTGTAGATGTGATAAAAACTTATTTGGGGTGTATTTATTTAAAAGCTTAATGTAGGTATTTATTTTCTAATTTGTGCGATCGGATCCGAAAACAATTAGAATGTGCCCATCCAATAGCAATTTGTTAGGAGTTTTAAATAAAACCTAAGCCGGGCCACTTGGATCGTTTATCCGTCCCAGTGGAGAAAAATAAAGGGAATGAACTTGCCAAGTGCGATTTCAACTCACAAATAGAAGGAATTTCACTATCCTCCCCATAACTATTTATTTTTATATGCCTTTGCTAATGGTAAGGTACTGCAATGTCCGAGTGACCACTTCACCCAATGAGCCGTTTTCACGGCTCTCAAATTTCGCTTTTTCTGAAGATATTATTATTATAAATTCTCCGAGTCTACTGGAACAATCCGGCGTTTGTATGTTTGTATGTATGTATGTATGTATTTTTGTATGTATGTATATGTTACCGGCCAAACCCGATTTAAGGATAAACTAGTTTCGCCTAGGCCAAACCAGTTTATCCGAACGTCGTATGGATAAACCGGTATAGCCTAGGCCAAACTAGTTTATCCGAACGTCGTATGGATAAACCAGTTTAGCCTAGGCCAATCTAGTCTGGCCTAGCAAGAATATATAAGCTTCAGGATAAACTATTACGGCCTAGCCCGAACTGATATTGGCGAATGATTAGGTATGAATGTTACCATATCTCGTAAACTAAGAGGTTTAGCGCAAAAATAACGAAATTTTCGAACCCCTTAATATCTCCAGAACCAAGCCTTTTACTTCTCTACGTGTTCTAAAAACCGACATACAGGGTGTTAACCCACTTGTTACTAGCGGTACTATAAAGACCCAAACCGGAAGAATATTTTTTATTTTATTTTAAGTAGGTAAAATATTTTTTTATTATGCAATAATTATCGCCAATACCTGTCGGAAGTTATTTCTAGACAGATTTAGTGATTTTGTGTATATATCTGATACTTTGTGACGCTTCAATGGATAAACAAGGTATGTAATAACAAGATTTACCAGATTGGGATATATTTTCTACTCATAAACACACTATTATTACTCCATATAGTCTAATCGTAAAAAAAAATTTGGAAAAATATCTTATTGAGAGGTTACATTTTGACATTTACTTTTGCGGGTCTATAAAGACCCGCTAGTAATATCCACTACTGTTTGGAAACAAAGTAAAATGAACGATATTTGTTTTTGTTATGTCTCCAGACCACGAAATTGAAAGCAAAATTTAAATGAAATACTGGAAGAGTTACAGTATAATAAGGATGTGTCATTGCCCGACTTCATACCTATTTTACCACCTGAAAATTTCAACGCAGACGTCACAAACGACGATTCCGGGGAAGAAAAAGAAGTCGGCTTTCAAAATATATCTGGATTGCAACTAAGGGTGCAAGCGGTTGTTCAATAAAGTCTTATATAGTGAGGACGAGAGTTCAGACGAAGAGGAAGAAGGCTCAACTAGCGAAACTGAGACGGGTAGTTGTAGATGAAGATATCATATCCATACCCAGTACGTCTTCCTATCGGCAGCCCGGATCTCCCAAGGGAACAAAATTTGCAACATAGAGTCAGTGTTTTTTGGGAATAACCGAATGATAGGGTATTACAGAAATATTTATACATAGTTACACATCAATACAAGCATTTTTTACTATTCAGTCAACTCTGAAACAAAAAAAAACCTGCTGTTCCATACCTACTAAATTTCGATAACAGCTGATAATGACTTTTTGATTGACCTTTCTGTAGCACTCTATGTACTTAGTTTATCTTCTTACTTTGTATTTTTGGTCTAGTAAGTCATCATCACCATCATCATCATCATAAATATAAAATTCAAAGTCCTGACTGACTGTGATATCGACGCACAGCCTAAACCACTGGCCCTAGAGACATGAACATTTCAGGATGTCTTCTTTATAAAGAGTAAAAATATCCACTAAGAAAGGAATTTTCGAAATTCCAAAACTAAGTGGGTAAAACAGGCAACCAAAGTTCGTACAGGGAAATATATATTATTTATTTTTGTATAATTATTATTTTACCCTATTTATAAGCTATAAAATGCTAGCTTTTGACCTAACTGACATAGATAGCTGGGGGAAAATAGAGCTGCAACTTTTTATCTTAGTCACCGCGGACGAAGTCGCGAGCAAAAGCAAGTAAATCATAAACCAGTATTACTGAAAGTCTTATTATATTATTCTAACTCATATAAAACTCTTTCTTAGTCTACGTCAATCATAGCAGTTCATATTACTAGCGGGTCTTTAAAGACCCACCCATTTCCGGCTTTTCCGGCGCTCAAAACATTTTTTTCGTATTTTTTCTATTCTTTTTAACTGTACACGATCACAATACTCAAAATTGGTATTAATCTGTAAAACTTATTTTCCTCGTAACAAGTGGGTTAAACATACAGGGTATTCCTGAAAGTGTGACTGACAGTCGAAAAAATTTTAAAACAAAGGTTAGGTCAGTAGGTTTGGTTAGCGACACACTGACAAACCTCTTTTTGTTTACGAATGGTCCTTTAAACCGGACAAAACCGGACATACCGTAGACTTTTTGACTGTAGACTTTTTCAAATTCGGCCTCTGCGTTCAATTAACTGAACGCTAAATGCGTTCAGATAATTACGGCGGGTTTGTTAATTTTAAGAAAAAGTACTAGGCTAGCATAAATAAGTAGAATCTGTATTACCCCTACTTAAATAGGGCTAGACTAGTTCGGCCTAGGCTAAACTAGTCTAGCCCTATGCTCGTATGGAGAAACCAGTTTAGCCAAACTAGTCTAGTCTAGTCTATTTGAGTAGGAGTAATACAGATTCTACTTATTTATGCTAGCCTAGTACTTTTTCTTAAAATTAACAACCCCAACCTAATTATCTGAACAGTAGGGGACACACTTAGAGGCCGAATTTGAAAAAGTCTACATTCAAAGGTCTACGGTATGTCCGGTTTAAAGGACCATTCGTAAACAAAAAGAGGTATGTCAGTGTGTCGCCAACCAAACCTACTGACCTAACCTTTGTTTTAAATCTTTTTCGACTGTCTTTCACACTTTCAGGAATACCCTGTATGTTTAACACCCTGTATGTCGGTTTTTAGAACACGTATAGAAGTAAAAGGCTTGGTTCTGGGGATATTAAGGGGTTCGAAAATTTCGTTATTTTTGCGCTAAACCTCTTAGTTTACGAGATATTGTAACATTCATACCTAATCATTCGTCAATATCAGCTTGGGCTAGGCCATACTAGTTTATCCTGAAGCTTACATATTCTTGCTAGGCCAGACTAGATTGGCCTAGGCTAAAGTGGTTTATCCATACGACGTTCGGATAAACTAGTTTGGCCTAGGCTATACCGGTTTATCCATACGACGTTCGGATAAACTAGTTTGGCCTAGGCGAAACTAGTTTATCCTTAAATCGGGTTTGGCCGGTAACATATATAAGAATGTTCGTTCGACGATAACTTGAGTAAATGTAGTCGGATCGTCATGAAATTTGGTAGGCGGGTAAATGAGGCAAAGATATTTTTTTAATTCGAACATGTGCCAAATCGGTCGAGGGGTTGCTGAGATAGAGGGTCGCGAGTTCAAAGTTCGGGGCGAACCACTAGTTAATCTGTGTAAGCGAAATTTGACAGCCACTTCCCGGTTCTTGTATGGCCAAGCCTATATGAGCGCCATCTACCAAAGGAATTCAGCTTTTAACTGTCAGTTGAAAAAGGGCCATTAATGTGTTTGGTAGAGTGGCCAGCCAGAGTCGCTCGAATCGTTAAACTATTTTTTTTTTTCATACATACGGATGGCAGCCACGAGGGGCAGGAGAAGACGTGGACGCCCCGTTCACACATGGCAGCGTACAGTTGAAGGCGAGCTGCGAGCCGTTGGGCTGAGCTGGAGCGAAGCCAGAAGCGTTGCTGAGGACAGGAAGGCGTGGCGTGATCTTGTAAAGGCCCTTTGTACCTCTGGGGTACCATAGGACAACAACATACACACGGAAAAATTTAGTCGAATTGTTTGCTAAAGCGGTTAAAA
This sequence comes from Zelleria hepariella, assembly GCA_949319315.1. Taxonomy (NCBI): domain Eukaryota; kingdom Metazoa; phylum Arthropoda; class Insecta; order Lepidoptera; family Yponomeutidae; genus Zelleria; species Zelleria hepariella. The sequence continues at coordinate 12,514,901 of OX439392.1, read as the reverse complement.
GCAGCAGTATATTCTTGTAATATTCTACCAACAATGCAGGACACTCCAAGGGGTAGCGTGGCGTAGAAATGCCAAGTCTAAGCCCGATAATGTTAGCAGGGGCGTCAAATTGAATTGGACCCACGTTTAGATGGGTATTAACTTTCACGCTTTTTGTCGGTATTGTATATCCAGCGTTTGAGGTAATATCGAAATATGTGCTCCATACTGATATAATGGTTGCTACAACGCTGCTTGCCATATGAAATTAGGTAGACTAGTAAACTATTTCATTATTAAAGCATGGGAATATGAAAAAATCTGCTGAGTGGCAATTAGATAGGAAAAAGTATTTCCTATTTATTTAAATTTGGAGTCATTCCAAACCCTCATAAGTGCAAAGTCAAGACACAAAATACAACGTGTTACAAAAGGTACTAACTCTTTCTAATCTTTAATAAAAATAAAAAAAACTTATAGTTTTTTCTTTTAGTTTGAATTCAAACACAAGCTTGGTGTGCGTAGGAGCAATTGCATAGCTCTACGTTGTAAAAACACCGTAACAATCAATATAAAAAAACCCCCTTCTTCCACCAGAGCCCTAATTATTTTTTTAATTAAACGGAACTTCTTAGAGTAAAAACAAAATCTTCGGGAAGTATTGTTGTGTTAAGGCCCACAGGTATAAGAACAACAGATGAATGAAAAAAAATCATCTTCTTTTTGGGTAGGGCTTTTTGCTAAAACGAGCCGTTAAATGAATCCCTAGGCTTAACAATTTTTAGGACTTAAGTGGCCGTTTTTAGCGGCGGTGGGATTTATTTGTAGGTTTTAGGATCTGGAAACTAGACCTTAGATGATAATAATAGTTAAGCCTAGAGATTCCTAGGGATTAGCAAAAAACGCATCTAAAAAGAAGCTATGTTTTTTTTTCATTGGCGCTAGTTGTCTTTATACCTGCGCCTTAAATAAGTAGGTTCATAAGGGTAAACGGACCCCTAAAAAGTAAAACTCATCCGGCCTCGGTTTGGCTTCCAGCCAGTAAACATTTGTCTGAGGAAACGCTAATAGCCAACCTAAGGGGCGAAATAAAATATCACACTTTGTGTGTTTGCTTCCGTTCGTGTTAATAAGACCGTAATATCGAAGGCATTTTATGCTACGTTCTTGTTTGTGCTAATCAAAAGAAAACCAATCTAGCCTCTCTCAACACGGATAGACATAATAATAGAGAAAATATATGGCGGTGTTGTTTTGGCGCCCGTTATTGCGAGTGCGGCTGCGAGTGATAATTAAATTATTTTTGGGTATTTTTCAGTATAGTGTCCTGAGTCGGGTGACACTTTACAAAATAACACCTTGTATAGCGTAGCAACCCCTGATACTCTACCTGTCAATGCTACTCACTCACTACAATTCCGCTACGCCATCAAAAATGTAGGCCAGTCATTATCTACATCCTAGAATACTAGGTCCTCACCTCACAACATAAAAATATCGCCGATATGCGCGCGTATGTAATGTGGATATTGATATTTTGCACATATTGACTTATCTATTTTTACCATAGTTGAGTATAACATGTATACTACGATGTGTTATAAAGGTCCTAAACTCCTAACTCACAATTTGCATGGTGTAACTTACTAACGGTCAACAAGATGACATTTCTGTGGGGCAATTTTTAAATAGCTTTTATTGATGTTTCAGTGTTCTTCCGCTTCTTAATGTGATTTCCAACAACTTTTGTTCTACGACTTTGATGAAAGAAAAAAGTTGGGGTGTTTGAGGATAAAACGATTTAAAAAATTGCCCTGTGTAGATGAGTGTGTGCGTAGGTGCATTTTCTTAGTCTTCAGTTGATAAAACATTGTGGAAACAATAAAACCATATTTTTGAAATACTTTTCTCGCGTCTCACGGCGCTTACATTGTATTAATTTTAAAGTCAACAACGGAACAACACATAGCAAAAGTAATATTTAGGATGTGATCCCTATCACCGGCTGCTATTACCCTGTAAAAAGAGTTAGGACCTTTTGTAACACCTTGTATGATAGAAAGTTGCCTGGTTGGACCCGGCTAGTCAGTTGGACCCACGTTGGATCCGTTCCCAAGCACAACATCAGATGTGCGTTGAATTTCCCTTTAAATTGAGGAGTAATGATCATCCCTCCACCTATATGACTCATTAGACGACCCCTTCTAGTATTTTATGGTGACTTACCACACGCAAATGCTCATCCATCTATCATGTTGAGAGAATTAAATTATCTCGAGGCCCCAAAATTACTGCGGCACTATTTCACTTTAGGTCTTATCTTATTCGGATTTAATGACTCGTTTTTACATGCCCGGGTATAACGTATGATCGTGATCCATCATACCGCTAAGGCCAGTCGCACATTTGCGACAGGATAGGACAAATGGTTTGGTTTATACTCGGTGTTGTTAGCAAGGAACACTTTTCTCTTAAAGTTTGTTTGAGGCCACATCGGTACGTTTTTTTTTAAGCAATTTATATAAATATAAGTACCTCGTATGTTTTGTTTTTTTTGTTTTTAATCTGTATTAATAATTTAATATGATGATTTATTTTTAGGTGAATATAGTATACCAAAATGAGTCGACTTTATTCACCCAGGTTCTTTAGCCCGAGGTGAATAAAGTCTAATTTTTAGTAGACTTAATGCACCCAGGTGAATTACCCCAGGTGCATTAAGTGGAACAATCCCCGCTTTCAGAACTATTTTTTTAGTAGGTTGTCAAAAACTCCTTATTTCTCCCACGAACCTGAGTAGCTACCACGAGTGCGAAAAAGCTGTGCCGGACGTCTGCCGGACGTCTGTCATGTATCCTAATACTACCTATATAGTAGTAAGGTTGTTTATCCAACTTATCACTTTCAGTGACAGTAAGCACTCATGGTAGCTGCTTAGAGTAGCACGAACCAACTCAGGTCTACTGCCGCCCTTAAATTCTCGGGAGCGCCCTTATCAAGGAATCAACCCAACTGGAATGAATGAGCCCATTACACGATACCGTCTTAAACGTTGCCTGGTGCTTTATGGTGCTTCGATGTGTGAGACAGCTTGTTAACACTTTGGTTTACAACGCGTTTTTTTTTTAATGTCGGTCATCGGGCTTGTGTAGGCAATATTCTTCAAAATACTACAATGATTCTTAGTAACTTGTTACGACTAGATGGACAAAAAAAAACAATGTCCTAGGCACTGCAGCGCCAAGTGGTCTCTTAACCCATCTAGTGTGAGTGAAGGTACTACTGGACGCTGTTTAAATAATCTCATTACGTAGATGCAAAGGCCTTTATTTTTTTGTTACGACTAACCATTCAATGTTTTTTTCACTGATGAATAATATGTATTTATTCGAAAATGTCATAAATACAAAATATATAAAATGGCATAAAAACTTAAAATAGGTACCTAAAATGGTAACACTTTTTAATTTATTTATTAATATCAAAACAAAACAGACACAATTATGCTTCCCATGGCATTAAATTATGCTGCAAAAGTGCAACATACATATCGCATGCAATTATTTTTGGTAAAATGTATAGAAATGTTACATTTTGAACTTTATTACGACCAAACTGGAGGCTTCACTGTTTTAGTGCCATAGTATCAATAAAATATATTCTCGACGATATGCTTTAAAGTTTGGAAATGGCATTTTTCGTTGGCCGGCATTTTCGAACTTTGGGCCCAATTTGAATGGTCTCCTTTGTCGGTTTTTTTTTCAGACCATTTCAAACATAGAGGTTTATTACCGAAGTCATAAAAAAATTACCGCAACATCAGCGGTGTTTCATTATTATAAAACAATACGACTCTATGGGGAATATACTACGGAGTTGGGTTTTAGGTTGGAAAAAAAAAACATTATTGTTTAACAGCGGCTGTGTTGGCTCCGAACGTTTTGATATTGTATTTCCTGTGGGTGGTTGAATAGCTAGCTCATACACCCGACCGCAATCGCACGCATTTCGGCCTATTCTCATTGTACATCAGCTACCTATTACAATATTATACTACAGTCTTGTTATATCGAAGAAGAAGCAGTTTCATTTATAGTCAAGATATCCTGAGCCAATCTAGAGCTTGACAATCAACCAGTGGGCTAGCTAGGCCAACAAAGCTGAGAGCATTTAACCTACTCAGTTTAGCAAGCAAGTTTAGCCTACTCCACCTAAATATATCAATCCCAGGCACTGCAGAGTCTGAGTGGTCTTTTCATCCAAAAATCGGCCATTTTTTTAATGTTTTATATTTTGATATACCTACCCAGTACAACAAGACGAATCTAACGAGACCTAGCAAGCTAAAATCCATCAAGGCTACAGAGCGTGCCAAATAAATCCACACACAAAATCAAGATGTCATAAAAACAAGATCGAGACAAGATTTTCGCTCGCCTGTCAAGATCGAGACCAAGAAAAAGTCTTGAATTATGTTCAATCTATCAAGCACCAGCACAGATCGATGCTCAATTGTCTGAAGAAATCTCGATATCGAAAATTTCTTGTCTTGTCTTTTTACTTTACTTTACTTTACTTTTTACTTTACTTTACTTTACTGTCTCGCTTACCGAATCACTAATACATTTACATACATACCTATACTTACATACACTCAAAAATCATAACCCTCCGTCTGAGGCAGACGGGTAAAAAAAAGATAACCAGCCTAAGAAGACAAGAGCAGTGAATGAATCACGCTTGAACGAAGTTTATGTTAATTTAGCCAAAGAGACGCCTCACTTGGCACTTAGCACTAACTTAGTATTTGGAATTATTGGAGTAGAATCTACTACCTACCGACTTTGAAAGCTCACTGATGCGAGAAAGGAGCTAGCAATGTGTTGAATTCAACTTTGCAGAAAAAAGATAAGAACTTTAAAAAATAATGACGTAGATGTATTATAATTTTACAGACATTTTTTTTTTCATTGGCGGCGCTAGTGTAACTTTTCCATCACCTTCATTGTTTATTCCATACATTATCTCTCTTTCTCTTTCTCTCCGTGTCTCTGCAGATGGAAAAAGAAGAGAAGAAAAGAGCCTATAGGTCTTGACATCGAAGTCTGTGCTCGGAACTTGCACGTGCCAGAAAGCTGAGTCCTTTAGTTGACTAGCGGTTGATGCTTCGGCCGGCTAGCAGACACATTTCTCCGCCGGTTACCCCGGGGAGTCTGCCGCGCTGAGGGTTAACTGGGGAAGGCTGCTGTACCATGGGCAGGTAGAGACTGGCGAACCGCACATACCAATGTACCTGTCATACAAGTGGTTGCCGCGCCGATACTGCTGAGAAGTCACCATCAGAACCAGTAGCACGTTACGTCGGCTGTAATGAAACTGATGAAGTGAGAAACTGATATGCTTGAGACTGATGACTGAGGGTGCTCGAGAGCGAGAGAAGGTTGACAAGCTCTGTCAGGGGTCACCAATATAGGAGGAGCGGGTGATCGTACTCCTAGAATATAAAGGGAAATTTCCCGCCAAGCAGATCTTATGCTTGGGGACCGGCCGGGTCCAACTGAACAAAGTTGGACGTTCTATATATACTCAGCTACGAAAGATATTTTGCTGGCGCGATGCAGGATTTGTCGCGAATGATCGCGATTCATGTATTTTATCATAGTGAATGTGGGTAGAACGCACAGTTTTTATATAGCCGGCCGGCGGCGGGAGTCGGCGGCGCGGCGCGCGGCAGACACTTGCAAGCGAGCAACTGACCGAGTGTGTAGTGTTCAGTGGAGCTCAGGCTCATCTTCAGTTTAGGCCGGGGGCCAAGGTGTAACAGTGGAGCTCAGGCTCATCTTCAGTTTAGGCCGAGGGCCAAGGAATAACAGTGGAGCTCAGGCTCATCTTCAGTTTAGGCCGGGGGCCAAGGTATAACAGTGGAGCTCAGGCTCATCTTCAGTTTAGGCCGAGAGCCAAGGTATAAAAGGTAACAGTGGAGCTCAAGCTCAGAGGCCGTTTGGCCACGTTTACGCTCAGAGGCCGTTTGGCCAGTATAAACTCAGGACCTTTTGGTCACGCTCAATCTCAGAGGCCGTTTGGCCACGTTTACGCTCAGAGGCCGTTTGGCCAGTACAAGCTCAGGACCCTTTGGTCACGCTCAAGCTCAGAGGCCGTTTGGCCACGTTTACGCTCAGAGGCCGTTTGGCCACGTTTACGCTCAGTGGCCGTTTGGCCAGTACAAGCTCAGGACCCTTTGGTCACGCTCAAGCTCAGAGGCCGTTTGGCCACGTTTACGCTCAGAGGCCGTTTGGCCAGTACAAGCTCAGGACCTTTTGGTCACGCTCAAGCTCAGAGGCCGTTTGGCCACGTTTACGCTCAGAGGCCGTTTGGCCAGTACAAACTCAGGACCTTTTGGTCACGCTCAAGCTCAGAGGCCGTTTGGCCACGTTTACGCTCAGAGGCCGTTTGGCCAGTACAAACTCAGGACCTTTTGGTCACGCTCAAGCTCAGAGGCCGTTTGGCCACGTTTACGCTCAGAGGCCGTTTGGCCAGTACAAACTCAGGACCTTTTGGTCACGCTCAATCTCAGAGGCCTTTGGCCACGTTTACGCTCAGAGGCCGTTTGGCCAGTACAAGCTCAGGACCCTTTGGTCACGCTCAAGCTCAGAGGCCGTTTGGCCACGTTTACGCTCAGAGGCCATTTGGCCAGTACAAACTCAGGACCCTTTGGTCACGCTCAAGCTCAGAGGCCGTTTGGCCACGTTTACGCTCAGAGGCCGTTTGGCCAGTACAAGCTCAAGACCATTTGGTTACGCTCAAGCTCAGAGGCCGTTTGGCCACGTTTACGCTCAGTGGCCGTTTGGCCAGTACAAGCTCAGGACCCTTTGGTCACGCTCAAGCTCAGAGGCCGTTTGGCCACGTTTACGCTCAGAGGCCGTTGGCCAGTACAAGCTCAAGACCCTTTGGTCACGTTCACGCTCAGAGGCCGTTTGGTCATGCTCAAGCTCAGAGGCCGTTTGGCCAGTACAAGCTCAGGACCTTTTGGTCACGCTCAAGCTCAGAGGCCGTTTGGCCACGTTTACGCTCAGAGGCCGTTTAGCCAGTACAAACTCAGGACCTTTTGGTCACGCTCAAGCTCAGAGGCCGTTTGGCCACGTTTACGCTCAGAGGCCGTTTGGCCAGTACAAACTCAGGACCTTTTGGTCACGCTCAAGCTCAGAGGCCGTTTGGCCACGTTTACGCTCAGAGGCCGTTTGGCCAGTACAAACTCAGGACCTTTTGGTCACGCTCAATCTCAGAGGCCTTTGGCCACGTTTACGCTCAGAGGCCGTTTGGCCAGTACAAGCTCAGGACCCTTTGGTCACGCTCAAGCTCAGAGGCCGTTTGGCCACGTTTACGCTCAGAGGCCGTTTGGCCAGTACAAGCTCAAGACCATTTGGTTACGCTCAAGCTCAGAGGCCGTTTGGCCACGTTTACGCTCAGTGGCCGTTTGGCCAGTACAAGCTCAGGACCCTTTGGTCACGCTCAAGCTCAGAGGCCGTTTGGCCACGTTTACGCTCAGAGGCCGTTGGCCAGTACAAGCTCAAGACCCTTTGGTCACGTTCACGCTCAGAGGCCGTTTGGTCATGCTCAAGCTCAGAGGCCGTTTGGCCATATACAAGCTCAGGACCCTTTGGTCACGTTCATGCACAGAGACCGTTTGGTCGTGCTCACGCTCAGGGGCCGTTTCTTCATGCTCACGCTCAGAGGCCGTATGGCCATGTACACGCTCAGGACCCTTTGGTCACCTTCACGCTCAGAGGCCGTTTGGTCATGCTCACGCTCAGAGGCTGTTTGGCCATGTACACGCTCAGGACCCTTTGGTCACGTTCACGCTCAGAGGCCGTTTGGTCATGCTCACGCTCAGAGGCCGTTTGGCCATGTACACGCTCAGGACCCTTTGGTCACGCTCACGCTCAGACGCCGTTTGGTCATGCTCACGCTCAGAGGCCGTTTGGCCATGTACATGCTCAGGACCCTTTGGTCATGTTCACGCTCAGAGGCCGTTTGGTCATGCTCACGCTCAGAGGCCGTTTGGCCATGTACACGCTCAGGACCCTTTGGTCACGTTCACGCTCAGAGGCCATTTGGTCATGCTCAGACTAGACCGTTGGGTCATGCTCAGTGCTCAGTTTCTCAGGTACCTATCAGATTGCTCAGCTCAGTTGCGAGGCAAGGGGTCGCTATAAGGGGAGGTTGGAGGCGACAAGGAGACGTCTCAGCTCAGCTCAGTTAAAACATCTTTACGCGTATTGATATTCAGTTCAAATCGAAGTAAATAACATATCATGTCTCAGATCTAATGCATTCGCATAGTACCAATAATCTCAGGATTTCGTTTTTAAACTATACCTACTCAGTGGCTCAAGCAGAAGACGCATCAGAGATATCTACTAGTACTGTATCATATCGCCCATAGCTAAAGGTTGACGATACTCAGGCAAAGTGATGCAATGTGGCGACATGGTGGAGGAGCTGGGATCCTTCCTCATTAAAAAGAAATAATTTCCACATTATTTTTTCACATCATGTTTTTTCCAGTCTCAGTTTACCCAAACTTACAATAAAACAGAAGGCAAGCTCAGAGTATCACGACACATTGTCGTTAGAAACTATACAATGTATTGTTTGTTATAGTAATAATCTCAGTTCATGTTTAGGTTGACATAAGTATATGTAATTCATTGCTAATAATATTTACCCTGATATTTAAAGCGGTTCAATTTTAGCCAGAAGCACAAACTTCTGTCCTTTTATTCATTCCGTAGTTTGTATTTGAAGTCCAGACCGGCTTGACCTAAATTCAATATTACCCACCAAACAGAATAAATTAATGATGTGCAAAGGTGAACCTTATTTATTAGTCACTAAGAACTTGGTAAATCAATTGATGGATATTGGTCCTGAGTAGAAAAGGTGAAAATATCAACTTTGTGATAAATAGACAAAAGGAAATTGCTCGATAAAGGAAATTAATAATGATTCTTTCGAGATACTAATACAGATATACGGACGGATATACTGCATTATTTTTGTCATATTTTTTTTAATGACATATTTGACAATAGTCAAGTACCTTCACGCGCAGAACATCGAAGGGGGCGTGCAGGGTTACAGATTGATTATGTTTTTAGTATATTCGTGTCAGTGTGTCGAACGTCTAGTCTCAGTGCACGGACACTATTGACATGTTTTGAGTGACTTACCGTCCACAACAGCGTGGATTTTCTCACAGTGTTTTACCTACTTTTAAAAGTTTACATACCTAGGTGCTCAAACTCAGATTACATCTCAGACTCAAACTCAGATTCAAACTCAAATTCCATCTCAGACTCAAACTCAGATTCGAACTCAGATTCAAACTCAAATTCCATCTCAGACTCAAACTCAGATTCAAACTCAGACTCAAACTCAGATTCCAAAGACCAGTTTGAAACTCGGTCGGACATTACGCAGGTACGGTAAGGTAAGGTAAGGTCCCATGCCAACTCGATCGAACGACTACGACCAGGTTCCCGCATCAACCCGATCGAACGACCACCAGCTCAGACCGACGCGAGCATCAGCTCTAAGAGCAAAGGAGAAGATGCAAGAATGGACAGCGCAACTATTTTGAAGTACCTACATAGATCCTCCATTTGATTGATTAACTTATGAGATTATTATAATCAATATTACTTCTTGTGTTTTATTTATAACACATACAATATGCATAATTATATATTTTGTTGTTGTGGGGAGTGTCGCGAATGATCGCGATTCATGTATTTTATCATAGTGAATGTGGGTAGAACGCACAGTTTTTATATAGCCGGCCGGCGGCGGGAGTCGGCGGCGCGGCGCGCGGCAGACACTTGCAAGCGAGCAACTGACCGAGTGTGTAGTGTTCAGTGGAGCTCAGGCTCATCTTCAGTTTAGGCCGGGGGCCAAGGTGTAACAGTGGAGCTCAGGCTCATCTTCAGTTTAGGCCGAGGGCCAAGGAATAACAGTGGAGCTCAGGCTCATCTTCAGTTTAGGCCGGGGGCCAAGGTATAACAGTGGAGCTCAGGCTCATCTTCAGTTTAGGCCGAGAGCCAAGGTATAAAAGGTAACAGTGGAGCTCAAGCTCAGAGGCCGTTTGGCCACGTTTACGCTCAGAGGCCGTTTGGCCAGTATAAACTCAGGACCTTTTGGTCACGCTCAATCTCAGAGGCCGTTTGGCCACGTTTACGCTCAGAGGCCGTTTGGCCAGTACAAGCTCAGGACCCTTTGGTCACGCTCAAGCTCAGAGGCCGTTTGGCCACGTTTACGCTCAGAGGCCGTTTGGCCACGTTTACGCTCAGTGGCCGTTTGGCCAGTACAAGCTCAGGACCCTTTGGTCACGCTCAAGCTCAGAGGCCGTTTGGCCACGTTTACGCTCAGAGGCCGTTTGGCCAGTACAAGCTCAGGACCTTTTGGTCACGCTCAAGCTCAGAGGCCGTTTGGCCACGTTTACGCTCAGAGGCCGTTTGGCCAGTACAAACTCAGGACCTTTTGGTCACGCTCAAGCTCAGAGGCCGTTTGGCCACGTTTACGCTCAGAGGCCGTTTGGCCAGTACAAACTCAGGACCTTTTGGTCACGCTCAAGCTCAGAGGCCGTTTGGCCACGTTTACGCTCAGAGGCCGTTTGGCCAGTACAAACTCAGGACCTTTTGGTCACGCTCAATCTCAGAGGCCTTTGGCCACGTTTACGCTCAGAGGCCGTTTGGCCAGTACAAGCTCAGGACCCTTTGGTCACGCTCAAGCTCAGAGGCCGTTTGGCCACGTTTACGCTCAGAGGCCATTTGGCCAGTACAAACTCAGGACCCTTTGGTCACGCTCAAGCTCAGAGGCCGTTTGGCCACGTTTACGCTCAGAGGCCGTTTGGCCAGTACAAGCTCAAGACCATTTGGTTACGCTCAAGCTCAGAGGCCGTTTGGCCACGTTTACGCTCAGTGGCCGTTTGGCCAGTACAAGCTCAGGACCCTTTGGTCACGCTCAAGCTCAGAGGCCGTTTGGCCACGTTTACGCTCAGAGGCCGTTGGCCAGTACAAGCTCAAGACCCTTTGGTCACGTTCACGCTCAGAGGCCGTTTGGTCATGCTCAAGCTCAGAGGCCGTTTGGCCAGTACAAGCTCAGGACCTTTTGGTCACGCTCAAGCTCAGAGGCCGTTTGGCCACGTTTACGCTCAGAGGCCGTTTAGCCAGTACAAACTCAGGACCTTTTGGTCACGCTCAAGCTCAGAGGCCGTTTGGCCACGTTTACGCTCAGAGGCCGTTTGGCCAGTACAAACTCAGGACCTTTTGGTCACGCTCAAGCTCAGAGGCCGTTTGGCCACGTTTACGCTCAGAGGCCGTTTGGCCAGTACAAACTCAGGACCTTTTGGTCACGCTCAATCTCAGAGGCCTTTGGCCACGTTTACGCTCAGAGGCCGTTTGGCCAGTACAAGCTCAGGACCCTTTGGTCACGCTCAAGCTCAGAGGCCGTTTGGCCACGTTTACGCTCAGAGGCCGTTTGGCCAGTACAAGCTCAAGACCATTTGGTTACGCTCAAGCTCAGAGGCCGTTTGGCCACGTTTACGCTCAGTGGCCGTTTGGCCAGTACAAGCTCAGGACCCTTTGGTCACGCTCAAGCTCAGAGGCCGTTTGGCCACGTTTACGCTCAGAGGCCGTTGGCCAGTACAAGCTCAAGACCCTTTGGTCACGTTCACGCTCAGAGGCCGTTTGGTCATGCTCAAGCTCAGAGGCCGTTTGGCCATATACAAGCTCAGGACCCTTTGGTCACGTTCATGCACAGAGACCGTTTGGTCGTGCTCACGCTCAGGGGCCGTTTCTTCATGCTCACGCTCAGAGGCCGTATGGCCATGTACACGCTCAGGACCCTTTGGTCACCTTCACGCTCAGAGGCCGTTTGGTCATGCTCACGCTCAGAGGCTGTTTGGCCATGTACACGCTCAGGACCCTTTGGTCACGTTCACGCTCAGAGGCCGTTTGGTCATGCTCACGCTCAGAGGCCGTTTGGCCATGTACACGCTCAGGACCCTTTGGTCACGCTCACGCTCAGACGCCGTTTGGTCATGCTCACGCTCAGAGGCCGTTTGGCCATGTACATGCTCAGGACCCTTTGGTCATGTTCACGCTCAGAGGCCGTTTGGTCATGCTCACGCTCAGAGGCCGTTTGGCCATGTACACGCTCAGGACCCTTTGGTCACGTTCACGCTCAGAGGCCATTTGGTCATGCTCAGACTAGACCGTTGGGTCATGCTCAGTGCTCAGTTTCTCAGGTACCTATCAGATTGCTCAGCTCAGTTGCGAGGCAAGGGGTCGCTATAAGGGGAGGTTGGAGGCGACAAGGAGACGTCTCAGCTCAGCTCAGTTAAAACATCTTTACGCGTATTGATATTCAGTTCAAATCGAAGTAAATAACATATCATGTCTCAGATCTAATGCATTCGCATAGTACCAATAATCTCAGGATTTCGTTTTTAAACTATACCTACTCAGTGGCTCAAGCAGAAGACGCATCAGAGATATCTACTAGTACTGTATCATATCGCCCATAGCTAAAGGTTGACGATACTCAGGCAAAGTGATGCAATGTGGCGACAGGATTGTAGCGAGTAGCGATCTGACAGCTAGAGTATGTAGCAGTTTCCGGTGCGCCCGACAGGGGTCGCTACAGTATAATACTCAGTGAAAGCAACATTTAAATGCAATATCGCAATCTCCAATCCTCATTTACGGAATTAATCCGAACGATATTCGCGAAAAGCCATTTGGACGTAAATGAAACGAATGCCTCTCAATCATTAATCAACTGATGATTCTCACGGAGCGATGATTTCAGCTTCACTTTAATAAGAACAGCTAACTGATAGATATTGCTTCGGTAGGTTTTGTTTTTCATCATACGCTTTACTTTATAATACATTATGTAATTCTAATTATACAGGGTGGGAAAAAAGACGTGGTCGAAAGGAACTACCTACCTACCTAAAGTATTGATCCCGATTTCTTTCTGCGAGAAATGGTTCTACAAAAATAGAAGCAGAAAATCCAAATATTTGACATATTTTTGTTAATGTTTTAGCTAATCTTAGTTATTTTAGTTAAGCTATATTATATATTAATATATTAATATATTAACAACAGCACCTTATTATTTTATTAAGTCAGCCGGATTTGATTTCTCAAAAAAGTAGTTTTAAGGCCACTAGATTTTTGTGTGAATCGCCTAAGAGTATCAAAGCCTTCCACAACCAAGTTATCTGTTAGTATTATGAAAGTACAATTGGCCACACGCTAGGATACCCCTTTTTGTTCGATAGCCGCCCTTATACCGCTAGTATAAGGGCGGCCTGGACTGTGGCCGACCGTACCTACAAGGTAAGGAAATGGACATTTCCTTGAAGTGAAAGAGGTGTTGTCGCCGATCGCTTCACAGTTCCACCAATCGAAATGGCAATTCGTAATTTCAATAGAGTTCCAATAATTAAACTATCGATTTTTCTCAGAGAACAATGATATCATTGTTCTCTCCAATGTTACAGTAGCCTGGCTATGGTAGCCAACGGGCTAGACCGCCTTTACATTAACCAATGTATGAGCAAGACCACATCGGTTAATGTAAGTGTTCATGTAAATGACAATCGTGTAAAAGTCGAGTCATTGGAAACGTGTCAACCGAGTCAGCAGTAGCTCTTACTAGCACTTAGGTACACACGACAGCATGTAGACGCTCGTTTCTATGGAGAAAACACTAATCTATGATATCCTCTTGAGGCGTCCTTCCGGCTGTAGTCTATTCTGTTGTAGTAAATAGAAAACAAGACTTCCCTACTTTGAGCTCGTCTAAATAAAGTATTTTTGGGAAAAGGGAAAAAGATTTCCCATTTTCTTGAAGGTCTAAGTTCGAATGGACTTCGAGGATGGGAACCGGAAAACAATAATAAGCTACGGAGACTCAAAGTCATACAAAGTTAGGAGAAATCAGCACTCTGGTACCGCCAGCAACTAAAATAGCCCATATAAGGCGTATCACTGTGTAAGGGGTAACCCTCGCGTTACAAAACTAGGGCATTCGTTTCCGAACAACAATAAAACAAAGTACTAAACATTTTCTTTTTGGCGCTACTACGTTATGTTGAATTTTAAAATAATATTATAATAGTTCTAACATTCTGTAATCAATCTTTGGCACCAAAACCTCAATACCTACTATTGCAGCTGAGGCCCGGTTTCTGAGAATTTTGCTAAGCAAATGGGTAAGTATCGTCCTGTTTCTGCAGATTTCTCATAAAAGAGCGTGACAGAGCGATACGTAAGTATGTGCTTAGTAAAATTCTCAACTCAGAAACCGGGCCTTAGTAATCCATGTTTGGGGCCCAACTATTTGTTTGTAGAACTAACGTATCAAGGCAAAATGTGAAGGGTACATTCACACTACATTTGGGATTAGGGTTAATAACTTGGTACATTTGCATAGAAATTATGCACACGTACGGTTCTCAAGTGAGTCGTAAAGTAATTTAATAAGGCGTCCCTACTCACAGCTTTTTGGAGTTTACTATTGCAGGAGAGATGCTGGATCAATATTGGGTTTAAACAAAACTAGAAGACACGGAGACCAACGGATAAATCATTACTGCACTGTGCGCTCTAACCATTATTAAAATCACTGAAACTGTAATTGAAACGTGCAGTCTAAGTTATTGAACCTACTTAGAATTTGTAAAAAAATATAAGTATATTCAAGTTTAACGTGCAAATCCAAAATTCATTTGTTTGCCATTTTGTAAATAATTATGTTCCACTAGCTGCGCAAAGGCCTTCTCTCAGAGAAAGAGAGTTCGGGCAGAATCAACGGGCGTGCCATACTGCAGAATGGATGGGCGATTCAGGGTATAAACAACCATTGATTCGTGTATTTATTCTGTCGGAAAACAAGTATCGATGTACACTAGCCTTACCAGTAAGCCAGAACTCGTGCCTGAATATTCAGGCCTGGCGACCTCGATGTTTCAGCTGCCCAATCCCGAGAATGTACTTCCGCTCAACTAGGGATGCCAGCGCGTCTATCCGCTAAAGATCTACTTCCTCTACGCAATGGGCGGTTTTCCTACATTTTTCTTAGTTATTTAAATACTAGTGGTTCATAGCATCATGGTTCATAACTAGATAGTTACTTGACTCGGTAGCTCAATAAAATTGGTAGAGCGCCTGCACGGTATGCGAGAGGTTGCGGGTTCAAATCCTGTCCCGAGTGAATTTTTTCAACTTATTCTAAATGTAATTTTAATTTTATTTTAATTTAATTTTAATTTCATACAACGGTAAAGAAAAGCATGATAACGTTTAAGAAATACTCCATAGCGACCCGGGCCCCCACGACACAGGGTATCCTAGTGTGGGGACTGCTGGTAATTCTCACCTGTCATAAATTTCTTACTTATAAGTGTTATCTATAAGAACTTCAATGTACAGACCGTGTTCCTTTATTTAAATAAACATTTTTTTTACTTTACTTACTTTACTTTTACTAGATGAGGGTCAAAACTTATTGACTCTGTTCGGACGTCATTCTGGACGTCTGGTAACCCTATGCACAGCGACAAGCCTGTTCTATTGAGGCAATACTTCGGATAGTGAGTGCCTTTTCCGGAGAAATTGAGATTACTTCATTAATAAACATTGTTTTGTGTTTCTAGACTAATCTGAACACGACCCAGGGGGTCTACCGGCTAAGACGAAGCCGATTACCATTGGCGAAAATCGAAATTCGATTTTTGAAAAATGCGCTGCCACCCAGTTCATTTTACTGTCACCCAGTAAATGTTTCATAAATCGAACTTCGATTTTCGCCAATGGTAATCGGCTTCGTCATAGCCGGTAGACCCCCAGGTTAGAAAGACAAATTGTTGTGCTTTTGTCCGTCTGTTACTCGAAAAGAAAACACAACTTGATAGTAATGATGATGACCAAGATCTGAAATCAAGCACATATTGTGCCAATACCTATGAATGTATAGTACTACCAGCTTTGCCTGTTTCTTTGGACGTGTACGGAATATTTTAATTTTGTAAACAAGCTTCTATTTTATCTACTGGCTAATAAGAGAACTCATAAATGAGCGAAAGAAAAAAAGTTTATTATCAACGTTATTCCTAAATCAAAAAACATCAGTGCCTTTTTTACAAATGCACAACATCTCTGGACAGTAAGTACAATTTTAATTAAATGGACAATCGAAAGCAAGTCTAGTGTAATAATTAATTTAAAAAAAGAAAGTAAGATGTAGCCTGTACAATTGTACATGTCCCACTAGCTGGGCAAAGGCCTTCTCTCAGAGAGAGAATTCGAGCTTAATCACCACGCGTGCTCAATGCGGGTTGGCGATAATTAATTAAATAAATAATTAATTTAAAAAGGCATACTGTGCCTCGGAACGGCCATCGGTATTTTGCTTGCGCCGCGATAAATCAATCAGAGACGGATCAAAGGGTTTGACGGCCCAATTAATGGTTTTAAATACCAAAATAAAAATTATAAACACCCCCGATATTTTAGCTTCAAATAAGCAATTATCTCATATAATAGGCTTAACAGATTTTATAAAACACATCTAAAAACACTCGCTAAGAAACAATTTCAAAATTTAAAAAACGCATCTGTCTGTCCGTTTGCCCGTCCGTCCTTCCGTCTGTCTGTCTTTCTGTCTTTCTGTCTGTCTGTCTGTCTGGCTATCTATTTAACTGTCTATCTTGTAAATGGTAGGTTTGTAAATGGTTTCCCCCTTCCTTGTCACTATACTACGTCTTTTCTATTTGGTTCGCGCCTAACAACTGATTTATGGACGCCGTTTCCTTTCATGGAATGTTTTACGCCTCGGCCATTACTACTTGGTTCTCACTTTCAAACAGTTGTTTTGGGACAGCAGAACTGTTTCACATTTAAAGTTGGCTGGGTAGTAATGCGACATACAGTAAAAAAAAATACTGTATAATATGGAGGAAACAGCACAAGTATTTCAAACATCCAATGAGATACCAAACAACCAACAACTTTCGATCGCTGCAACCAATCCGTAGCATATATTTTTTCGCAAAGATCTTCAAACACTAGTTCTAGCACGCGGGCCATTTTGCCTACACTCTAACACTACTGAGGTGACAGTAAACAGTGGCTAAGGTGACTGTTGAGAGTAGGGCAAAATGGCCCGCGTGCTAAGCCGACTGATATATTAACTACGTCATAATTTATCTGATATCTGTGCTATACATGCAAAAAAAAAAACTGCAAGTGTGAAGGGATCGTTGGAAAATCAGCGCTATAGAGTTGACATTACTACAGCAAAATTAAATTCTGAAACAGTTCCATTGCCCGACCAATGTTTAGTTCTTATTCAGTATAGTGTATTTTTGTGTCTTATCGGGATTTGAAACTGAGACTACTCGATTGTGATGCAATAGTTCTACTCACTGGGCTACCAGAGGAGAGCAGAGCATAAAATAAGTCAAAGCGTCCGAGTGGGCGGAAAGATCTGAAATTCCGAATAATAATGTCTAATGAAATTCGACTCTAAGGAAGACCGAGTGATTTTTTGCGCAAAGTTAATTTAATCCTCGTTTCGTTTTTACAGGATTTCGTTACAGATATCGCCCGGCATCATCTCTTTTTAGGGTTTCGCGTGAAACTCGGATCTTTTGTTATGGATTTATTATGGAAAACCAACAGTAGTACCTACAATGGCATGTTAAGTATGCAGCCCTTCATGTTGTGTTAATTAATTGTACAACCAGCATCGTAATACACAGCATTATAAAGGGCAGTTTTAAAATAGACGTCAAATTTAAACATTTTTGCCCAAGGATTATTTGAAATAATAATATTTTGATTTCGAACCACAACCTAAATGGATTCAACTAAAGCGTCGGTAGTTGTTATTACGTAGCTAAAAACGGTAGTTGTTTTTTAAACAATGTCTTCCAGTGCCAATAAAATTATAATTTTCATAAAAAATTAGAGCTTGTTTGTGAAAATGGATTGTCGGCGAAAGTGACGGAAAAACTATCAAAGTTTCTAATGCATAACCCACCGTAGCGTTGTGGACAGATACAAAAATTGCTCGTATGGAGAGACCCTAAGCAGAGGCGTCGACTCGTTAAATTGGGGTCAAGCCAAAGCTCCAGTACTCGGAAAAATAACTTTACTTCAGGACAATTTACACCGTAACAAGTTGAGTGGCGAGTGAAGTAGTTGGACATTTTTTGACTGACGAGTAAGTCGTAAGTAGAGTCTAAACATCATCTATTACTTATTGTCTATTTCTTTCAACAAAACGAATATTATTTTAAACACCGAAATTTCATGAAATATAATACAGTAATTATTTCGTACAATTTCGGAAGTGCTAATTCGCAAGCTATTAAGGCGCGGTGCAACAGATTGCAAGATATTTTCGCTGAAAAAAAGTGCGCCGCCAATTTTTTTTTTCAGCGAAAATATCTTTAACACGTTTATGAATGTCCACACGAAACTGGCTGTGTTAGGTAGGTCTCACCTTATTCTAGTGTTTATGGCAACATTTTCGATTTGTTTAGTGTATTTGATACAGGAATCGATTGTGTGCATTTTTCTTTGCGCTGTTATTCACTACGCACGGCGCCTTAATCTACTGTACTAAGTATAAAGTAATTTCAGGCATATAAAAAGGTAAATTAATACAGACAGATATAATCTCAGTAAAACCAAAATCATTTTCAAAAAGTACTTTGTTTTGGTGTCTAGTACGCCTGCCTTTCGGGTCTGTCGGCGGTCTTTTAACAAACATACAATCTTCGTTAAGCTGCTGTTTTTTTTATGAATAGAAAACAAACTATTTAAAAATACATAAAATAACAATGATAACAAAATCACGTGACTGGTATTATAATAGTACTGGGGTCCACTGGGCAGGTGAGACATAACTTACTTGTCTTTCAGAAATCTCTCTACTGTACTTGATGAAGTGTAAATGGGTTTCGACTGTCATCTTCATGCGCCTCCAGTTGCTCGCCGGTCAGTAATCCACTCTGACTCTGTCGTCCATAGTTCCTATCGGCTTAGTGACTGTTTGGCAACGACCGATGGTAACTTCTTGATCACATAAAGGCGTGACACTGGGAACTGGTTTCAGAGTATTGGTGTCACTTTTTCTTTTTAAGAAAGATCAAACTGACAGTTTAGTTATGCACAGTATAACTGGCAGAGAACAGAAAAAAATCCAACTTTTTGAATCTGTGAATCAGATGAAAACTTTGTGTTTCATCTGATTGTTTTTCCCATTGACCGTACTAAAAAAACTAGCTTGTTGTGATTAGTGATGTACGCTTGGAAACATTGCCACTCCCGGCAATGTTTCCACTGGAAACATTGCCGGAAAGTTTCCGAAACTTTCCCAATGTTCCCATAAATTCCCAGTAGTTTTTTTGTTTATAATTCATGCTTATTCTTGAAATATCGCGTTCGTTAATCACGTGACAATGCATAAGCGTCTTTCCTTACAGTGTTGCCATATAGAAACTGCATAAAATGGGTATTTTCTTTAAAAATTCCATGAAATCCCTACTTATTGCCAATAAAAGTGAATTATTCATATGATTTACATATATTAGTGAAGTCAATCATGCTGATTCTTGAAATATCGCGTTCGTTAATCACGTGACAATTCATAAGCGTCTTTCCTTACAGTGTTGCCATATAGAAACTGCATAAAATCGGTATTTTCTTTAAAAATTCCATGAAATCCCTACTTATTGCAAATAAAAGTGAATTATTCATATGATTTACATATATTAGTGAATTCAATCTTCAATGAAACTCAGAGTTATTGTGTTTTTTTGTCTTCAACCATTGGCTACCGATGTTATGCTCCTTGACAATGGTCAACAGTGGGCTGAATTGATTGACTGATCGCGGGTTTCTATAATATTCCAAATTATTAATACTAGTAGTTCGCCCCGAACTGTAAACTCGGGATGTATAGGTACATTTCCCCAGGTAAGCCATGAAACTTGGTAGATGAATGAATTAGACGACGGGGTACTCTAAGAAAAAGGCTCGACGAGATCTACCCGATAAAAGTATCAAAACTTTAACTGTCCATATCTCCTAAACGGCTAATGCTAGACCAATGTTCATGGTACTCTAAGAAAAGGGCTCGACGAGATCTACCCGATAAAAGTATCAAAACTTTAAGTGCCCATATCTCCTAAACGGCTAATGCTAGACCCATGTTCATGGTACTCTAAGAAAAGGGCTTGACGAGATCTACCCAATAAAAGTATCAAAACTTTAACTGCCCATATCTCCTAAACGGCTAATGCTAGACCCATGTTCATGGTACTCTAAGAAAAGGGCTTGGCGAGATCTACCCGATAAAAGTATCAATGCTTTAAGTGCTCATATCTCCTAAACAGCTAATGCTAGACCCATGTTCATGGTACTCTAATAAAAGGGCGTGACGAGATGTACCCGATGAAAGTAGGTAGATCTCGTCGAGCCCTTTTATTAGAGTACCATGAACATGGGTCTAGCATTAGCTGTTTAGGAGATATGGGCACTTCAAGTTTTGATAATTTTATCGGGTAGATCTCGTCAAGTCCTTTTCTTAGAGTACCATGAACATGGGTCTAGCATTAGCCGTTTAGGAGATATGGGTAGTTAAAGTTTTGATACTTTTATCGGGTAGATCTCGTCGAGCCCTTTTCTCAGAGTACCATGAACATGGGTCTAGCATTAGCCGTTTAGGAGATATGGGCAGTTAAAGTTTTGATACTTTTATCGGGTAGATCTCGTCGAGCCCTTTTCTTAGAGTACCATGAACATGGGTCTAGCATTAGCGGTTTAGGAGATATGGGCAGTTAAAGTTTTGATACTTTTATCGGGTAGATCTCGTCGAGCCCTTTTCTCAGAGTACCATGAACATGGGTCTAGCATTAGCCGTTTAGGAGATATGGACAGTTACAGTTTTGATACTTTTATCGGGTAGATCTCATTGAGCGAGCATCATGATCACTGTCACTGATTTGATTAGCCTAATAAAGGAATCTCTAAGATTAATGAATAAGCTCTACTAAACTGTTAGTGAGAAGAGTTTAAACCATGTTTAAACTCCGACTGTGCGGGAAGAGTTTAAACTGTGTTATCAATGAGCGTTCTGTAATACCACCGTGAAACCCTCATTTCTTATAAACGACATAAAATGGTCAGCCACACATGCCACCCGTATAATTTTCGATTTATGAGGAAAAATAAAACATTTTTTTTTTCTTCTAAGTTCATGTTATGCATGTATGCTACGGAACCAACGCTGCGCGAATCCGACTCGACCTTGGCAGGTTAAGGTAGTGTGTGGTTGGTTAGGATTTTAAGTTTTAGCTGTTTAAATCTAGAATTTCGTACTTTGTGACATATCATAAAGGGAAACTGTAACCTTTTTAGTTGTTTAAAACGTTGCGGGCGACTGTTCCATTATCTTTATCATAAAATTCATCACAACACTATACAAGATCATCGATATTTGCATAAATAATGGTAAAGTTTACCAACAAATATCCCGAGAAAGATTGCTTGGAAACTTTGCCGGAAATAAACTGGAAACATTGCCAGGAACATTGCCGGGAACATTCCCAATGGGAAACATTGCCGGAAATAAACTGGAAACATTGCCGGAAACATTCCCAATGGGCTGGCAGTTTTCAAAGTTATGGGGTTTTTATTGATAATTTATTACCTGGTGTATAGAGAATCCAAAATCATGTACAGTTCAGCAAACAAATATTGGAATATCTCAAGATTTGAGCAAAGTTCCCAGTAAATTCCCAGTTGGGGAACATTGCCGGCAATGTTGCCGGCAATGTTTCCAGCGATTGGGAATGTTCCCGGGAACGGTACATCAATAGTTGTGATATCTATCTTTTTGAAAAAAAAAAACGACGACCGGTATAGAGTTGTGTGATGGAAAGAGAATACGAGTAAATTGTAGGTGAATATAACGATAGGTGGTTGGCGCTGTACGATCTGAATTGCACTTTATTGTGTAGGAGCTACTCGTATAGTCGCTATTTCTTCAAATAATAATGCGGAGTTAATCTTCTGTACCTGTACTATTATGTAGGTATTTTGTGCTACCGTAGAGTCTAAATAAGAATGATAAAACTCTCAGGCTTTAACAAATATTTTAGTCGATTTGTCACTAGCTCTCCAGCTATAAAAAATGCAAACAAAGATTTATTGACACATTTTTTATAGGCTACACGAAATAAAGATTTCACGAAAGGTCGAATCTCCGACTCTAACTTTATTTATTTGGTGGCAAGATTTGTGAGGATAAGCATCGTACTCTTATTTTTAGAATAGTCTAGCCTTTTTATATTGGGCCTATGTCTACATAAGCTTAGGATGAAGTCAGAGATTGACCTGGCTTACGGCGATGGTAGTCTAGTGGCAGTGTTAGGCAAAAAGTAATTGCAATTACAAATTACCAATAAAATTCCAACTACTAGGTACTTGGAATTCCAAATACCAATTCCTCCAAAGTAATCTAATTACCAATTCCAACTAGGTACTTCAAAGGAATTCGTAATTCGATTTTTCAATAAAATATCTATTTCTATACGTGAATGTTATATTATTTCATGAAAGCCGGCGAATTCACTGTTGATAGAGCTATGACAACAAATAATCTCCAATTCACCTGCGGGAATCCCCTGGAGCGAGGGAAAGGGATCTCTAATATGCAATTGGTAGGTATATCAATGTAAACATTGCTATGCTTGCTAATGAATTGTTGGAGGTCCAATTCCTAGGCACACCTCCTCGCGGTCCGTCCTGATAACTATATTGAGCATCAAAACTCACTACAGGCCAACGTGGCAGGAAGACTCACCAAGACGCACTGGCCAGCGTGGTGTTTTAACTGCTAATACCTTTCTCCAGGAGTTCCTACTCTCACTCCCATGATAGACGACCGAGGAGGATGGCGTGAAGTGCAGTGAGTAAGTATGGGCTGAAAAAAAAATCCCCTGGAGCAATAACTAGTGTGCAAAATTGAGGACCCATTAATTTGAATGGCGGTGGTGGCACATTGGACTCAGAAGCGAGAGACCCAAGTTCGATTTCCGGTGCTGACAGGTACAGTCGGCCACACGCTAGGATTCCCCTCTTTGTTCGATTGGCGCCCTTATGCCGCGCGCGGTAAGAGCTGCCATGGGGTATCTGTGACTGTGGCCGACCGTACCTATGACTTCTTTTAAAAGTTACGTACATTTGTGAATTTGAAGCAGCAAAACCACTTGCAAAGAACGTGAAGGAGAACACCGCGAGGAAACCCGCAGCTTAGTTGGCCCCACAAGTACCTATTGACTTGTCTTTCCTGTGGGCTAGGACGACTAAGTTTTCAGGATAGCAGGCAAACCTACTCCATCTAAAACAATGTCCCGGACACTGCAGCGCCGAGTAGTCTCTTCACCCGTCTAGTGTGAGTGTAGGTACCACTCGACGCTGTATAAATTATCTCATTACGTTATGCAAAGGCCTTTATTTTTTACCCAACTACGCGAAGCAAAAAGGAGGGTTATGATTTTAGCAGCGTATGTATGTATGTATGTATGTATGTATGTTTGTGTGTTCATCTGTTCCCTCGCAGAGCCTAAACTACTCGGCCGATTTCAACAAATGAGGTGTCGTTGAATTCGTCATAATCACCCAGGTAACATAGGATAGTTTAATTTTGAAAAAAACCAAGATGGCGGCTGTGCTGCGCCCTAAAGTGGTGGACCTAAAAATAAAAATTATCGGATACCATCGTCATGGGTATCAAATGAAAGGGCTTTAAAAGACCTTTTCAAAAATGTATAACACATGTAGCGTCAACATAACAAATAGAACAAAAAAATCCAAAATGTGTTTTTTTTGCCGTTCTTGGTTCTATTCTGGGTGATCGTCCAAAATTACTTACTAAAAAGCTAAAAAAAAAATAGAAGTTAAAAACTAAAACCCGACTACTAAAAGGTTTAAAACAAGACCTGCTTATCCTTAAAATAGACTCATAGATAATTAATCGTAGTCGGATGACACCACATTCGCATTTGATAAACCGATGGCCTCCGACTACGATTAATTATCTATGAGTCTATTTTAAGAATAAGCAGGTCTTGTTTTAAACCTTTTAGTAGTCGGGTTTTAGTTTTTAACTTCTATTTTTTATTTGAATGTACAGTTTGTAACACACATTCAGTGAATCAAACTAAATGCGAAACGTCACGGTTCGTTTTACAAGTTTTTTGTCAAAGGCTAGTCGGACATTTCGTTAATTGGAAGATAGAGTTAAAATTTTTTTTTAATTTTTTTTTAATTGAGTATATATTTTTTGCTTTGTGGCTGTTTTAGTATCAAAATGGATTCAAGGGTGACGACGGGGTACATGGGACGTGTCGAAAAATTGTTTTGTTTTCCTTTCTTTTGGCTCAATCATAAAAACGCAACGAGCAATGAGGGTTCCAAACTATCCCTTTATTCGTCGTAAATAACTCAATTCTTATACTTTTATGTATTGTTGATAACACATGAGTAAAGTTTAAGGAAATAATTTAAATTTATTTAATTAAAGGGGCATGAAATAGGATTGAAATCCTTAAAGCTAGAGAATCTCAGCAGCCCCAGATTCTTCGCAAGCTACGGGTGTTTCGACATCGTACAACGTAAATCGCGCTGAAGTTTATGTATTTGTAACAGAGAGCTGCCAGACAAAACAATCTGCATGCATAAGTTTCCAAGTCTGCTTGCATTTTGTTCTTCAATTCACCAACTCGATCTGTTTTGCAATTTTAATTCATACTAAAGGATGGCAGACATTAGAGATCGCTTAAGCTTTAACACTGTAAGGTTCAAGGTCAAATTAATGCAATAATAAATCTTATCTGCAATAAATTAGACAGCATCTAAACAAACATTAGAATTTACCTCTATACAGCGTGTTTAAAGACTGCCGCTCGGCTATACAAGGTGTTACAAAAGATGCTAACTCTTTTTACAGGGTCATGTTACCTAATGATAGGGATCACAACCAAAATATTTTTTTGGCTCTATGACATTCCGTTGATTTTAAAATAATTAAAATGTAAGCGCATGGTCCGGGAGAAAAATATTTTTAAAATACTGTTTCCATAGACTTTAACAGTCTGAAGCTATTAAAATACAGCTAAGCAAACAACCATATTTTTTAATTGGAGCTAAATCCAAAAACAAAAATATTTTGAAAAATATTACAATTTTGTATGTTGACCAGCAGGTTACACCCTGTAAAAAGAGTTAGTATCTTTTGTAACACGTTGTAGTGAGATACCACGACCGTGTTGCCTAGATCATAAGAAACATTTTCCTCCAAGAAATTATGCCTAGGAAATCAACGGTTAACAATTTAATGAGTTTTGAAGTCGGACAATTTTTTCTTCCTTTCGTATCATTATTTTTTTTTCTCAATGAGCCATACAATGTCAAATATTTCCTGTATAAAGTCCGATTCCCATTTACAATAATTTTATTATCATTGTCATAGTGAACAACAATGACAATTTGATCTTCATTGAGTAGCCGGTTAGGATATAAATCTTCTTCTTTTCGGCCCGGTAGCTTACGTTACGCCTAATCACTACGCAATGAACATCGGATTGTCGAATTAGCTAAATATACCTATAGTTTGAGACTGGTCTAAAAACTGACTCACTCCGAATCCAACCTAATAAAAACATGATCTACCAAAAAGCTCTGAAGCTGACTAAATAAGAAACTGGAAAGTTCAGGATTGAACCTATTCCGAATTTGGTAACCTCCGCCCAAAGGGGATAGTCATAGTAAATAAGATAAGATAAGATAAGATAAAAAGTATTTATTTAAAAACCACACATAAATTATACAGACAGTTACAGTTTCAGAGATTGTAAAAATGGTTAGAGTGCAGAACAGTAGGTACCTAATGATTTTTCCGTTGGACTCCACGCTAGATTTACATCTGTGTTGTGGAGGCCGAGATTGACGAAATTCTAAGTTAGGTTTAGAGGTCAACGCTGAGATTTAGTACAACCAATAGTGGTTCTTAAAGAAAAATGTTTATATAAAAAATTGAAAAAGAGATAAAGAACTAACAATAAAAGGCATTATCTAAGAGCTCAAACGTGTAGTATGATGAGGAGTGAGAGGGTGTGTAAGTGTGGGGTATGTGTAAGTGTGAATGTGTTTGTGTGTGTGTGTGTGTGTGTGTGTGTGTGTGTAGAGAAAGAGAGATATTTACTTTATTATGCTTAGGATGTTTTCAGTTTCATCGTAGCTTAAGCTATTGAGATGCTTGAAAACCTTTTGCTTAGCTTCCTTGATCGTGCTATTCCTGAGTTGACAGATTGGAAATAGTTTTTTGAAAAAGTAAGGACCCAAGAAGTTGACAAAGCGTTGCGCGAAACAAGTATTGAGACTGGGGGCCGGGATTGTGACGACACGTTTGATTACTAAGTTGTTATAATTGTATAAATTGTAGTTTTATGAAATGGTCCACTGATGTCGCAGGTGAAGATAGAAAAGCGGCCCAAAGTAAAACGCGCTACGACATTTCTCTTCAGCCTGACGTAAATCTTGATACTGTGATGGATTTTCCGTCCTATCGCGATGACGCACGTTACATATTGGCGTAGTCACCGTACCAAGAGGTAAATGCGGTAGAAGCTCTGTTTCGGCCTTCATATCCATTCGAGTCCGACGTGCAACCTTCGAACGGAATGTTCGGCAACACAATTCAGTGCAATTCAAAATTTGCTTCCTCTCATTGGTCCAATTATGTAGAGCCTAAGGGATCAGCCAATAGGTTTGATTTTACTACCTTCTTACTCCTTTCATAAAACTTAGATCCGGGTCAAAGTCGCTTGTGTCGTTTATGAAGAAAGTTCTATATCCATCTATCTATCTAGTCCACTAGATTCTAGTGTGACTAGTACGCTTGTATGGGCTACACCCACCGAACTAAATCCCATAGAATCCGCATTACGTATAAAATCACAATAAAAACTTGTCCCCACAGAAACAAAAGATATCAGCAATAGAACAATACGAAACATCATTTCGACCATACGTCTAATATTCGAATGTCAACCTTATTGCATTAGTGTACAGTTTTACTTTAATTGCATGGACTACGAGCAAATAAGCTCCCAAAGGCAATTTGGGCATCTATTTTTCCAGACACATTTCAGAGTTCTATGTTGTATCTAGTTTTATCCTTGATCGAAGGCTACACCTTACTTTTTCATTTGAATTTATTTACTGACCGTTTTATACGTTTCTTTCACGATAATAACGACACTTATTTTTTATATACAGGGTGTTAAAAGACCACCAGGTCAGAAGAAAGAAAAATGAATAGTTTTGAATATTACTTACAAAAAAAAACTAAGTTTAAATAGCCACCCGATGTATTCTAAACATCGGCACTTCCAGCGTAAGTAGCTAAGTATCCCAACATGACTTCTCTGCGTTACACATCCATTGCGTGATAAAATATTTTACGAAATTATAACCTAAAAAAATTTCCCATAATTTAAACACAGATTTTAACGGATTTAACACTCGTTTTATTAACTTTTTACATTTTCCAACGTTTTGAGACCTAAGCTATAATTTTTGGAAAAAGTACTTTGCTTTGGTGTCTAGAGTATGCGTACCATTTGGGTCTGATGGCGGTTTTTTAAACCCTGTATAATTTTTCGCATCGTTTTGACAGTGGCTTCTGAAGTAGCTGGTTTGTAAGGACAATTTTTGTGGCTTTGCTGAAAGGTAAGAGGCGTTGAGATTGCCTTGCTTTATCTTTAGTGTTCTTAGAGAGTTGGATTATTGTAGATTTATAGCACTTTCTACTGAGTTACGACGTAAACGTTTGAAATCACAAACACCTACTTTTTCTATGTTGCTTGAAAGTGACAACCTGTTTATGTTTCAACCTGTTTATTCGTGATAAAAAGACCTTATTGCATCTGCGTAAAAGGATTATTGAACGAGCGAGCGAAGTGAGAGAAGTCCTCCGAGTCTATTTGAACAATCCGGGGTTTGTACGTAGGTATAATTATGTATGTTGATCAACGATAACTTGAGTAAAATTTTAAGTTCAAACGTGAGCCAAATCGGTCGAGGGGTTGCTGAGATATGGGGTCGCGAGTTCACAGTTCGGGGCGAACCACTAGTCTATTCTATTCCATAGGGGTGCAAAATCACATTGTCGTCCTACGATAGAGCCAAATGAAAGAAATCCATAAAGTCGCGAATCCCGCTATAAGACGGGATAAGAGCCCAAGATGACGGGTGCGATAGGGCTGTCGTCAAATCTGACCTCAATTTAGAAGGATTAGTGTCCCTGCTTTACTCTCTACTCTCCTCGAAAGGCCAAGGTCTCGAGGATCATTTATGATTACTCTACGTCAGATTTAAGAAAGTATCTGAGGTATTATCTCTAATTTCCCTGTCTCAATCTAATTTCTTCAAAAACCTTTCCACATTCACACCGCGCACCTCCGTTAAAAGTGTTTACACAACATCCCTTGCGTCTATTTTCTATGCAGAACTGACCCCGTCCTATGAGTGCATGGAATCTTGTGGCGTGAATATGGAGATATGAAAACAGTAAGGGCAAAACCTAGATATTAGGTTTTTTTTTTTGTTTATAAACCTGCGTGATTGAAAAGCTAAAATGAGTTTTGTCTATTCTTCAACATACTTTATGTGGCTAATTTTGAGGTTTCTGGGTTGGACGGAAGAATAGATATTCTTTTAAACCTCCCGTTCAAGTCTACTTTACAATCTTTATTCTACCTATGAATAAACGAGGTGGCTCAGCTGTATTACCCATTCCACAACTCATTTGAAAGCCCGCCGCTGGTTCCTAGTGATATTTAAAACACTTTATTAATATTCACCTACCAGTCCCCACTAAACATTTTAGTGGACGCATAATAGTAAAATTCAATTAATTTTCATAAAGACAACGCAAAATATATTCATCACAAAAGTTAAGCTACCATGAGAGCTTAGATATCGACATTATGGCATCTTATTCTGTCAGCAACGAAATATTAACCATGAATTAACTCTTTTTGTATTTCGTAAACGGTTAAACTTACTTTTATTAATTGATTGATAACAATCGTTAAGCCATGTCAGAGACCCCTTGGGTGGCCTAAAAACTCTGACACCAGGGGTGGCCACTACCTCATACGATTACCTACCCTACTTACTTTTATTATGTCGGTGTAGCCGACTAGTTTCGGTTCTCATTCGGAGACCTTAATCATGGAGCTGAGACGGCCCTCGCGACGCCGTGGCCAGTCTCAGACTGCGTGTCACTAGGCGCCGCGCGCGCGCTGACAGTTCCGGTGCGTTTAAATGTAAAAAAAAAATTAATTAACTCATTTATTGTAAGAAATATCGTAACTGAATTCTTGATGGGAGTAAAACAGGAATGATACGTTTCTTTGGCTTAGTAACTTTTATAAATTTGCTATATACCTACATAAATAATGTGGTCTAACACAGGTCGAAGATTTAGATTTACATGGTTTTTTTATACCTATTCTTCTACTTGGGCTTTTCTCATCCAGTATTTTCCTGCCACAAATTATTACCGTTTAAGAAATTGTCGCTATACTTACTCATCAAAGTTCCATCCCAATCGGATGAATTGTTTACAGTTACTTATATGAATGGTTGACGCACAATAATAATGACGGTACCTGTAGAAAAGAATCAAGTTAACCCTCTGTACTTAAGCACTTTTCCCCTGCCTTCTCTGGATGGCCGTTAAGCCGATTATAATTTAAATAGGGTTGTAATTAAACAGACTTCTTTTTAATAGCATTATACGCCTCTAAAAATCTAAATTGCCTTCTAAATTACTAAGTCAGCCACGATCAACGCGCATCTAAATAATACTATCTAAGCCACTAGATACTTGTATGTAAGACACTCTAAATACAACTCAGCATCGTGGTTATTTTTTGGCATCTAAATTTGTAATATGCATTCAAGCAGTAAACTTCTAAAATATTAATATATGACACCAAAAAAATGTTCAATTAGCTTCTAGTTTTATAACTCAGTACCTACTCAGTACGTTTAAAATTTATCTCGACCTACATTAATTGATCGTCAAAATTTACCTAAAATTTCATCAAATAGTAAATTATGGCCACTAAAATACCCTGGAACTATTGAAGGGAAACAAAATGAAATACTTTTTTTTAATCAATTCTTGTACTTTGAAATACCATCATTTTACGTAAAGTAATTAAAATAAAGATATACTGCCGTCATAAGAAAAAAAGACGCAACTGACATTTTTTCCAAAATTAAGTTACATACATATTCGGAACGAGGAAAAAAAGGCGCACCTGCCTGTATTTTTTTAATTTCGATAGGAGCATTTTTCTGAAAGTAAAATGAGTAAAAAAAACGCAACTGATACGTAGTCACAAACATAGTGACTACTCGTCAGTACGTGAATCGAATGGCGCTCTCTGATTGGTGCAAATAGCTGGTCGCTGTCGAGTCCCAAATCGTATAGTGGCTTTTTTTCACAATAAAAGAATATGATGTATTAATTTACATGCCAAGTTATAATATATAAGGTAGTCTATTGAAGCTTGAATTATATTTTTTTGAGGAGCTTATGTTGAAGCTGTAAAACGTATAATGGTGATGAGTTGTAAAATCCGTGGCTGAGTTAGTAAATCAGGTTGCAATAGATAAATCAGTGGACAAGTTAAAATACTTGTTGAACTTTACTTGACGCTTTCTTTGGAATATTTAGTTGGCGATGTAAAAAAGACGAATTAGTTTATTAGAAGCTATCTTATTTTCCCGTGGCTTTCTTATAAAATGAGAAGTTTGATCACGTGGCCAAAAAAAAACTTTGTGGCTTGACTTATAATTTCCCATTTAAATATCACCAACTTTACTTCATAAAATAGCCTACGTTAATTATCTGCGTCAGACCAAGCCTCGTAGGAAAATAACTAACGACCTAATCTATCCCTTATGCTAATACATCCAAGGTCCCTTACAATTAGAGTTAATCCAGCCAGGTAGCCTTTATAACTGTGCGTTACAAAAATACTAAAGTAAAACTTTAGTTTAGAGGCCTTGTGAATCAGAGCGGTTACCAAACTTTAAAAGCCACATACTTTTTTCTTAGTATAACCCAATTTAACCCAATAGGTAACCAACGTTTGTTTTCTTTTGTTTATGGTATGCATCATAACAAAAGGCAAAATACATACCGTATTGGATATGTTACCATAACTCTAGAAAACTTAAAAAAGGAAGAACGGCGACAAAATTACCACTTGACATTTCGAAGGCAATTATTGAACGAGCGAGCGAAGCGAGCGAAGTTCTCCGAGTCTACTGGAACAATCCGGCGTTTGTATGTATGTATGTATGTATGTTTGAATGTATGTATGTATGTTTGTTTGTATGTTTGTATGTATGAATGTTGGTTCGACGATAACTTGAGTAAATTTGGTCGGATCGTTATGAAATTTGGTAGGCGGGTAAACGAAATGAAGTTTATATGGGGTCACGAGTTCACAGTTCGGGGTGAACTATTTATTATGAACAAAATATACTGTTTATTTCTTCCTTTCAAGGGCTTAGGAAATAAATATTACAATATATCTATCCAGCTCATGAGTAGAGCCCACCGCTATCCATAGGCCTTTTCCTTTTCACGCCAAAGACAGGTCACGAAAAAATAAGAAAGAAGATTTTTAAGAAAGCTTTCAAAAGTAAGCTAGAAGCTATTCAGATGCTAGAAGCACATTTTAACTATAAATTGCATTCTGAAAATACACTTAATTAACTGATCAATGTACGGAGTTTCAGCGAACAGCTGCTGAAGAAAATCCAACTAAAAGCTTAAGCTGAAACTAAATCTCATCGCTTATCCTCTCCGCTTCCAAAAGCTCGAAATGCCATTTAGGGTCATGACACCCTAAAGCAGCGGTTCTCAATTTTTTTTGGTGACGGAACCCTTTTGGAAAGCGAAATACTTGACGGAACCCTACAATAAAGCAATAGTTTTTACCCGACTGACCCAGAGGAGGGTTACGTTTTTCGAGTGTATGTATGTAAGGGTGTATGTACTATATACTATGACTAAGTTCGGCTGCTCCTCGTGAATCGTGATACGCCGCCTCAGAACGGTCTACCAGAGAGAGGTGTTTTGAATGGAACACACTTTGAGTATGGCTGCCCTAAAGCTTTGAAATTAGAGCTGGCGCTTTTATATTGCACTGTTGGAACCGCGTTTGCTTTATGGATCATGTATGGATGATATGACACTGACCTCTCTCACTTTGGAGACCGCAGGTCAAATGTTGTTTTTCTAACCGAAATTATATACTTTTCGTCCACAATCATTCGTTTACTGGACGAGTTTCTAGGTCTTATTTTTTTCATTGTCGACGAAGTTTGTAAAATATCGTTGACTACAACGCCACTACCACCAACAGGCTGGGCAGTGGCATGGATGAAGTCGCGACTAAGCTCCGATTTCTGAATTGAGAATCTCACTAATCAAATACTCAAGTATCGTTCTGTCTCTGCAGTGGTCACATAAAAGAACATGACAGAACGATACTTAAGTAGGTATTTAATTAGTGAATTTCTCAATTCAGAAACCGGCCTTAAATGTTCTTAATATAATTTTCACGAGGGATTTCTGCCGTTGACACTAGTTTAGATTGTTAAATTGCCTTTGGAGCTTGAGGCACTTTCAGTCTTAACGGTGGATAAATGGATAAATCAAACTAAGCGCCCGAATAGATAGAACAAAAGAAATAATAGTATGATAAAATGAATTGGTATGAAATTGCATGGTACACTATATTTTAAAATTTCATTAGTTTGGTCCATTTAGATATTGAAATAAATCAACACTATCGAGCAATTTAAAATAATTAAAAATTTTATTTTTATTTTTTAATTTTAATTTTTTTTTACGTAGTTCAAATGAATTGAACGAGCGAGCGAATTAAGTTCTTCGAGTCTACTGTAATAATCCGGCGTTTGTATGTTAGACAGGTAAATTAGGCAAAGAGAATTTTTAAGTTCGAACATGAGTCAAATCGGTCGACGGGTTGTCCAGATATGGAGTTGCGATAATTCGGAACCCAAAGTTTTTTGTTCGAAAGTCCGTTATTGGCTTAATCTTATCTTTAGACAATATTGAGAAACTAATTTCAATATTTTTTTATTTTGGTTCAGTAGTTTGGATTTTACAACGTTTCAAAGATACAGTTTTTTGACGTCACGCGATGGTCTGCATACTGTTGGCGGTCATAGGAACAAAACATTTTAGCGCATAAAAACCAAACTACTGGACCAAAAGAAAAATATTTAAATTAGTTTCTCAATATTGTCTAAAGATAAGATTAAGCCAATAACGGACTATCGAACAAAAAACTTTGGGTTCCGAATTTGGGGAGAACCACTCAAACTAACGGCTATCATAATACGCCCAATTATTTTCGGTGGTTTTACTTTTTAGTTTTTTGCATTATGGCATTAAGGTGGTTGAAGCTGTCAGTCGGATGCTGCAGTGCCCAAGACATTGTTTGGATGGAAAAGGCTTGCCAAGCATCTATATAGGGTGGTCCGAAGTGTCACCCAAAGAAAACGGGGAAAAAATACTGGAAAAAAGTTATGACTATCTTTAGACGTTCCGGAAGAAAATTCGTAAAACACATAAAAAAATCAAAACTTCTAAACCACCGTCCCACTAGCACCGCCAATACGAATAAATCCCGCACAAGAAAAAAAATTCAAATTTTAACTTGTGCGGGATTGATTCGTATCCTACAGGATCTGAAATCTAGGCCTCAGGTCCTAAAAACAGTTATGCTTAGGGATTGCCATTTCAGGGCCCGTTTTTAGCAAAAATGCATCATAAAAGATGTTTTTTTTTAATTGGTAACGCTAGTGAGAAGACATGCATGTACTGGGATTTGAACCTGGGACCTCACGCAACGTTCAACGTACTTTGTTACCCACTTGTAACTAACGATGCCGAAAAATATCGCCTGCAAATAGATTTATTTCTGTGTGAAAAGCAAAAGGCCCAGTGAAATCTGGTAAAAGCCACGCGTCATGCGCGGGTCTATATCCAAAAGCAATTTATTCCAAGCATCCTTAGCACCAGAGAGCCGACCCTAAGTCGGAGTTCCCATTGGAAGCGAATACAGTAATACAATACAATACCCAAGGATATAATGTGATTTGTGGCAAAACCTTTCATTACGTCTAATCTGGGGGTCTACCGGCTAAGACGAAGCCGATTACCATTGGCGAAAATCGAAGTTCGATTTATGAAAAATGAACTGGGGTGCAGTAAAATAAACTGGGTGGCAGTAAATTTTTCATAAATCGAACTTCGATTTTCGCCAATGCTAATCGGCTTCATCTTAGCCGTTGGATGATTTTTTGTAACTTATAATAGGGAAATGGTTATTTCCAGTGGAGATTCAAAATAGTTTTTAATCTGACACTTTTAAAATTGCTCCAAAAAGAAAGTTGGTTTAAAAGTCATAACAACCTAATGTTTGACCGACGACACCATTTCTGTGAAGGGTCTATTTTATTTTCCGCGAACATTTTTATTCAGGATCACAGAATATTGATCACTTTTCAGCTATTAACAAAACCGAAGCACCAAAGCAACCAAAAACCAAAGTAGATGAGAGTAAAATGGCGTAGTACCGCTACGAATATCTTTCGTAGCGAGTGCTACGATGTTGCTACGGCGTAGAAGAAGCTGCGAAAATAAACGTGCGACGTTTATTTATACATTCAAAGTATATTTAAACATTCAAAGTTTAACAAAATCTTGCGATGGTTATTAGCATTTATTACTGCAAGTTGTAGGCATTTGTGGCTATAAAGTAATTTCTCCAATTTTTGTATTTTTTTTAACGAGCGAGCGAAGCGAGAGAAGTTCTCCGAGTCTACTTGAACAATCCGGCGTTTGTATGTATGTATGTATGAATGATTGTATGTATGTATGTTTGTATGAATGTTTGTATGTATGTATGAATGTTGGTTAGTCGGATCGTCATGGATCGTCGTCGTCTTAGGTGGGTAAATGAGGCAAAGAGAATTTTAAAGTTCGAACATGATCTAAATCGGTCGAGGGGTTGCTGAGATATGGGGTCGCGAGTTCACAATTCGGGACAAACCACTAGTATAAGCACTATCCCGTGCTAGCAAACTTTTTTTTTCGGTAAAACTTTTCTTCTTCGATACAAAAGTTTGTTAGTATGTATTTTTCTGACTCCTTCACACTAATTTATTGAATGGAGATAGCTAAGATACAAGCTTTTTCATGCGGTTTTGTCCGCGCTAGGAAGATGGTCAAAGGAACGACAAAAACTACATTTTATACAAGGTTTCTCGGACAAAATCACAGATAAATTATTTACAATATAAATGTACGCAATAATTTGCCAGTTGGTAAGTCAACATAAGGGTAGACAGAAGTAATATCACCAGTAATAGCGGTCAAGCTATTTTTACAACACGGGCAGAAGAAATTTATGGGTGTTGAGTTATGGGCCCTTCGAATCTTTGGGTGTAGCCACTGGAGTAATGTCAGTAGATTTTATTGTGGTCATATCGACATGTGATAATGAAATAAAAAACTAACTTACTTATATCCTTAGAAGTGAAGCAAATTGAACGAGCGAGCGAAGCGAGAAGTTCTTCGAGTCTACAGGAACAATACGGCGTTTGTATGTATGTATGTTGTATGTTTGTATGGACAGATGTCACAGGTTCCGTGGATGCGTGCAGCTAAAGACCGGGGAGGATGGCGTGACACACGCCGTGGGCAAGTGGGCAAGTGTGGGCTGAAAATTATGATGATGTATGTTTGTATGTATGAATGTTCATTCGACGATAACTTGAGTAAATTTGGTCGGTTCGTTATGACATTCGGTAGGTAGGTAAATGAAATAATAAAAAAAAATGTTTGAACATGAGCCAAATCAGTCGAAGGGTTACGTTCCAGTAGACTTGGAGAACTTCTCTCGCTTCATTTGCTCGTTCAAAAAGATAAAACTGTTTCAAAGGGTTAGTAGCGAGACAGCAACTATTATTTATTTGCCATAAAATTTCAGGTAGGTATGGCAAGTTTTTTTTATTTTTATTACTATTTCACGACCTTATCGGTTTTTTATGAAACTGTAATATGCTATCTTTGCGATTCAAACTGGGTAACTCTCACTTGGCTGTTTTACTTATCATCAAATAGAACAAACAAGTTCAAATTACTTAGGCACTCTACCTGCTGATTAGTTAAAACGCCTTCCTGCCAATAAATTTAAATAATCGATCCTAATTCGTGATTGATGGGCATTATTCTGTTTGAATTCGTGTAGGAGTGGATAACCTGCTGACAAAGTTAATAATGCTAATGGAGCAGAAATAATGGGACTCTCTCGCATCCGCTTGAATGGTGTTCACATTTCCCTCCTGCTACTTGAATTTTTCTACCACATTATTTTAAAGGGTAGCCAGTGTATAATGTAGAATATGATATTATTTATGAGGTTTTAATCACGGTATAAGGTTTCCCTTGCGTGGTTTAAGGCGCCCTGCATAGTGAATAGCCCGCACGCGAAGAAAAAAAGAACAACCTTTATCAATAAAATTACACTACTAAATGAATCGAAAAAGTGCTCTATGTAATCTTAGAGTTGACACTTTTTCAAAACTTTTTTTCAACAACATTATTATTCAGCTTCGAAGATATTTTTAGTGTTTTTTCTAAAGCACTAACCCGTGCGAATGAATTTTTTCAACTTATTATAAATATTTATAAATGTTTGATTAGTATTTTCAACGAACATATCTTTAAAACTTTTATGAATGTCAACACGAAATTGGCTGTGCAAAGCTCTTTACCTAATTCTAAGGTCCTATTATAAGAACTTTTTCAATTCGCTTATAATTTTCAATTCGTTTTATTTGACTAATACTGAAAACACTCATAGGAGAAAGTGTATTTCCTACAAAATCTATCAGTAGAATGTAAACAGCAAAGTATTGTAGTTTCCACGAAATGCAATGCAATCATCTGTTTTCACAATATCAAGCAGGTATGTAAAAAGTAAATTCTGGGTTTGAAGAACGTATAAAACAAATCTTGAATAAGGGACGAATAACAGCGAAACTTCAGTAACTGATTGTTTTATCAAACAAAGCTGACATTATTTTAATCATCCTGTCAAACCGATTCGATTAAAATGTGCGAATCCACAAGGAGAATTGAACTTTTAGATTAATTTGTGAACAAACAGATTCCTTTATTCCAATTCCCTTCGTTCAATAATGCGATTTATGGACCCTCCTTTATTATCCAGCTGATAATGCATAATTCCAACCGAATGATCGGAATTAATCAGATAAAACTCTAGTTATTTTATGGTGTATACAAGGTGTTACAAAAATACCTAACTCTTTTTACAGGGTGTTACCTACTGGTCAACAGGATGTCAAATCGTTAAAAAAAAGTTGAAAAAAACAACTTTTATTTTATAACCTCAAAATTGAAAATTTTTTATAACTTTTTTGTTTTTGTTATTAGATCAAATCTAAAAATATTTTTGTGCGTGTAGGTGCATTTACATAGCTATTAGTTGTTAAAACATTGTGAAAGTCAATGAAAACAATATTTAAAAAATACTTTTCTCCCGCCACATCGTTCACATTTTATTAATTTAAAAATTAACGGAACTTCACAGAGCAAAAAAAATATTTATGTTGTCATCCCTATCATCGGGTGCTATTACCCTGTAAAAAGAGTTAGGTACTTTTGTAATACCTTGTATTACGTCTTTGCCAGACATTGTGAGGCAAAGTCAGCCTCTCGTACGCCTCATGCCTCACATTTCAACAATCTTCGAGGCGATAACACAAATACAGACTAGGTTAAAACAAATAAAGAATGTGCTTTGGTAGACTCACTATACTACTTGTTGCAATCAAATTCGATATCATACATACAAAATACTACAGGGTGCACTCTAAGTCGATAGCGGAACTTTAAGTTGGCTATCTACTGATCAATACAAACAACTTGTACTAGGTGGCGAAAAAAATTAAGTGAAAAAAATATCAGCTTTTCCATACAAAAGGTCGACTCAGTACTGCGCCAAATGTATGAAACAGTTGATATTTTTTTCGCTCCATTTTTGTCGCAACCTAGTACAAGTTGTTTGTTTTGATGAGTAGACAGCCTACTTAAAGTTCCGCTATCGACTTAGAGTGCACCCTGTAGTGGTTCGCCCCGAGCTTTGAACTCGCGACCCCATATCTCAGCAACCCCTCGACCGATTTGGCTCATGTTCGAACTTAAAAATTCTCTTTACCTTATTTACCTGCGTACCAAATTTCGTGACGATCCAACTAAATTTACTCAAGTTATCGTCGAACGAACATTCATACATACAAACATACAAACATACAAACATACATACATACAAACGCCGGATTGTTCCAGTAGACTCGGAGAACTTCGCTCGCTTCGCTCGCTCGCTCAATTAGTGCAAACAAACAAACATTCGATACTGGGGCCAACAAAACGGGGCAAATTAATTATCACTTTTTAAGGTTCCGTACCAAAGGATGCCAAACGGGCCCCTATTACGGGGAGATGGACCCACTCGCGCTAGGGACCATTTTAAAGATTTATTGAACGAGCGAGCGAAGCGAGCGAAGTTCTCCGAGTCTACTTGAACAATCCGGCGTTTGTATGTATGTATGTATGTTTGTATGTATGTATGAATGTTCGTTCGACGATAACTTGAGTAAATTTAGTCGGATCGTCATGAAATTTGGTAAACGGGTAAATGACGTAAAGAGAATTTTTAAGTTCGAATATGAGCCAAATCGGTCGAGGGGTTTTTGAGATATGGGGTCGCGAGTTCAAAGTTCGGGGCGAACCACTAGTGATAACGTTAAGAAAAGGTTGCTAGTTCAAGTCCTGTCCCGGGCACATTATCAGCTGCTCCATACATTTGATGTAGCCTGTATACTTGTACAGGTACGTGTGGCACAACTGATTGTTTTTGGCTCTTTCCTTTATACAAATTCCCAAACGCACGTCTCACCACAAAGAGCTAAGTAAAACCACTTTCACTTGTGAAATGAGGCACGCTAGCCCCTTGAGATTTAGTTACAGCTTTACTTTGCGAAAAGCTTTGCAGCTTCTCTACAGCTTTGGCTGTAGAGAAGCTGGAGAGGAACTAATAATGGGAAAACATGGGTATGGAAAGAGGAGCGATAACGGTCATAGAATAATTGAACTTCTACTACAAAACAACCTAACACTACTCAATTCTGTCTTCAAAAAAAACCCCAAAACGAAATGGACCTGGCTATCACCTGATGGAAATTATAAAAACGAAATCGACTACATATTAACCAACCAAGCAAAGTTTTTCAATGATACACACGTAATACAGAATTTAAATTTCAATACGGACCACCGTATGGTACGCTGCTGCTTAAAAAAGTTCCCAATTCAAAGAGGTAGAAACAAAATCAATAATAAACGGTTGTCACCAGAACAGTATGAAAACATGGATCCCTCGTTTACCAAGTCATTGAAAGAAGTAGTAAACTCTGACAGAAGTGTCACAGAAAAATACGACCATTTGGACAAACAGTTATCACAAATAAGAACAGTAAAGACAACGACTAAAACAAATATTAGCGAGAGGACGTTAGAGCTCCTAGAAGAAAGAAAAGCATTAATGATCGACAAATCAAAAAGAAGAGAAAACCGTAACACAATATCAAAACTGAGTAAGCAGATTCGAGAAAATATAAGAAGCGATAGAAAAATAAGGCGAACGAAAAAACTTGAAACCGAAATCTCAAAAACAGGGGGAACAAGAAAAGCTTTTAAAGAATTAAGGGAGCATGGAATGGAATGGATACCTAAATTAAAAAGCAACAGGTCCAAACAAGTAACAAACCGAACAGAAATCAAGAAACTGGCTACAGACTACTATAGAACGCTTTACTCCTCTAATAACGTCGAACAAGATAACAACACTTACAAGAATCCAGCCACGAGTTATAAAGATGTTCCACCAATACTAGTGCAAGAAGTTCAGAAAGCCATCATGTCACAAAAGCTAGAAAAAGCTCCAGGACCTGACAGTATAACAAACGAGCTGATGAGAGGCACCGTAGAAGAAATAAGCCCAATTCTAACCAAGCTATTCAATGATATTTTAACAACAGACACCATCCCAAAACAATGGAGCGAATCTCACATCATTCTCCTCCATAAGAAAGGAGATAAAGATAACATCGGCAACTACAGACCAATAAGCCTCATTTCAAATGTGTACAAAGTCTTTGCAAAAGTAATTATGGAAAGAATAACGAGGGTCCTAGACGAAAACCAACCAATTGAACAGGCGGGATTCAGAAAGAACTTCAGCACAATAGACCACATCCATACAATCAAACAAGTCTTGGAAAAATACAACGAATACCAGAAGTCCATATATATCTGCTTCATAGACTACTCGAAAGCTTTTGACAGCCTAAACCATAAATCTATCCGGCTGAGTCTAGAAGAACAAGGAGTGGATGAGGTCTATATACAAATAATTAAATCGATCTACAAAAAATGTAAAAGCTGCATCAAATTAGAAACAAAAGGAGACCCATTTCCAATAAACAGAGGCGTGAGACAAGGAGATCCGCTCTCTCCCAAGCTGTTTAATGCTGTGCTGGAATACATATTTAGAAGATTGGATTGGGAAAACTACGGTATCAACATCAACGGTAGCCGCCTAAACCATTTGAGATTCGCTGATGATATTGTCCTGCTTGAAGAAGACCCTGAAAAATTAGGACACATGGTAAAAGACCTAGCGGAAAAAAGCAGAGACGTAGGATTGGAAATGAACGCAGGCAAAACGAAACTGATGACCAACTCCACAGAAGTCAGCATAGATGTTAACGGAAACAGGCTAGAATATGTGAAAGAATATGTATACCTGGGACAAATAATATCTACCGAAGACTCTATGTCCAAGGAAATAAATAAAAGAATAGCCAGCGGATGGAAAAAATACTGGTCCCTAAAGGAAATAATGAAGAACAAAGATCTAAGCATGTATATTAAGAGAAAGACCTTCAACACCTGCATCCTCCCGTGCATGACATACGGCTGTGAATCATGGGCGTTAACAGACAAACAAAGAGAAAGACTAGCTAGTACACAAAGGGCAATGGAAAGGAGCATGATGGGAATCAGACTTAGTGATAAAACCAGAAATTCCGAAATACGAAAGAAAACTAAAGTAGCAGACGTAATTACCCGTATAGAACATTTAAAGTGGGGTTGGACAGGACATATGCTACGTTGCAAGATGAATAAATGGAGCAAACAAGTGACTCTATGGTACCCAAGAGAGGACACTAGAAGGAAGGGGCGTCCGAAAACAAGATGGAAGGACGATATCCGCCTAACCTTGGGACCCTACTGGACCAGAGTAGCAGAGGATAGAGCTCAGTGGAGAGAGCTGGAGGAGGCCTATGCCAAGAGGCACGCCAATTTGCGAGACATACTATAAATAGAAATAACTTGAAACATGTACTTATTACCAAAATTGTAGCAAATTCGGAATAAAAGGGCTTTATTATTATTATTATTATTATTATTACTTTGCGACTCCTCATTATTTGGCAAGGCTTTGCCGAACTAATATTGAACTTAAATTGATTCTCTATTCAGTTTTAATTGCATGTCATTAAGGATAAGACGTTCACTTGGAGCCGATTTTAAATGACACGAATATCAGGGTAATTTATGTATAATTTATGTGGTTTGTAAATAAATATTTTTTATCTTTATCTTATCTTTATTTTTAACAGCTTTGTTCACGAAACACGTCACCTTTGAAATGTGATTTACAACCACTTTTGATCTGTGACTGTTCCCATAGCTCGATACTTTTTAATAAAATTACTGAAAGTTTCTTATGCTTCAAAATTTAGAATTTTTGACATTTTAGCGCAGCCTGCGCGGCGTGTAGTGAGTGATTCGGTTCAAGACGAGACTTTCAAGGATCTTGGCAAACCTTTATCGAATTTGCGTTTCGTTTCTTGGTCTTGTCTCGCTCGAATCAAACGATCGAGACAAGACCAAGAAATCGTCTCGATCGTTTGATTCGACCGAGATCGAGCGAGAATCTTGAAATAGAGTCCGCGCCACCACTGAAGTCCGATAGACGTGGCGCTAGCGCAACGCACAAAATGT
Organism: Zelleria hepariella; assembly: GCA_949319315.1. Lineage (NCBI taxonomy): Eukaryota > Metazoa > Arthropoda > Insecta > Lepidoptera > Yponomeutidae > Zelleria > Zelleria hepariella. The sequence goes on along the minus strand of OX439392.1, from coordinate 12,472,493 downwards.
TTCCAGTGTTAGGCGTAATAGTTCCCCGAGTTCCCGGACTTGAGTCGTGGCGCGCACTCTATTTATTTTCAAACAGATTTTTTATTCCGTAGAATTCTGACAGCTATATTTTTTTTATATGGATGACATGACACAATCGAGAATCTCGACGAGATGTCATAAAAACAAGACCGAGACAATATTTTCGCTCGCCTTTCAAGATCGAGACCAAGCAAAAGTCTTGATGGGTTCAAGACAGTCTCGATTTCGAAATTGTCTTGTCTTGTCTCGCTTGTCGAATCACTAGGGCTTGCTTTCGTTGCCCTCCACTCTCTACCACCTTTCCAGCCTCGCCTGCTTCTATTGATATTCTGGGCCAAAAACCTTTGTTTACTTCATGAATAGGTTAATTTAAAAAAAAATACTCAGATATTGTTAAGAATTGATTATCAAAACACTGAAGCCACATTTTTTTTTTGTTAGTTGGTACCAACCTATTTGTGCTAGACAACTTGCCGTTTTAAATAATGCTAATGGCAGACTAATACCCGATCCCAACGTAACCACTTGACAATATCACCATGATATGCATGGAATTTTATTTTGGCAAGCTTAAAAAGGATAAAAGATAATTGAACCAGCGAGCGAAGTTCTCCGAGTCTACTTGAACAATCCGGCGTTTGTATGAATGAATGTTTGTATGTATGAATGTTCGTTCGACGATAACTTGAGTAAATTAAATTGGATCGTCATGAAATTTGGTAGGCGGGTAAATGAGGTAAAGATAATTTTTAAGTTCGAAAATGAGCCAAATCAGTCGAGGGGTTGCTGAGATATGGGTTCGCGGGTTCATAGTTCGGGGCGAACCACTAGTAGACTTGAGCCAAAGTGTAACATGCCTGGCAATGACCAACTATAATAAACTAGTGCAAGTCACGTCCAAGTGCAAGCTAAATAAAACATGTGTTTCTCACCGAGCGATCACTCATATTCGAACGTAAAGCCTCGCTGTGAATCAACCAACTATTTCAAAAGCTTTCAATCTCATTTACACGATCTACAATGCGCCACCTTTCGCCGCTATCTGTCAAGAGGACGTGGCAACAGTGAATCACACAGAAGCCCGATTAGTGTCTTTATTCTGTGAAAAAAATCCGCACAGTTACTAGGGGTAGACCTAATTATTTTTTTATCTCGGAAATAAGCTTATTTATTACGATAAGAGCTATTTTTCCGCAAGGACGTTTTTGAGGACTAGCAACTGTTTGGTTCTTTTTTACAGAATAAACACATAGGTAGAACTTGAAATTCAAGTACACTTACATAACACATCATCACGCTCAAATCAGCAAATAGCTAAACGAACTAATTAAAATTACGTATCCATGAGTAACAATACTGTTTGATGAAAACAACTTAAATCGGTGTAATTACTTCTTGGTATATTTTTACGTGCAAATTACAGCATTTTGAAATTTGAATTTTTTGTTTTTTTTTTATTTTTTTTTATTAATGTGTTCCAAAAAATACAAGAAACTTTTTCTGGTGTACAATAAGGTGTTCTCTATCTATCTTAACATTTTGTTGTGCGACATGGTACTCACGGTAGGCAAAAAACCTGTGTTGTGAATACCAGTGCCTTCCTCCAGTGATACATTGTTTTTATTTTATTACAGTTGCGGGTATCTTGACGCGGTATAGCAAAATACAAGTTTACAAATTTGACCATTACTTTGGAAATATAACAGAAAATACATTAAAATAGAGGGAACAAAAACTACAACGTCCGTTCACCCCTGTGTCTATTGCTCAACAAAAACAAAATACGATCATGAAAATGACGTCACTGAAAACTCCAGCCAGCTCGCCTCCTTCACCGCGCGCACCAACCTCTTTGGTGTGCTCGCCTCTACATCACGCGTTAACAATACGGTCACGGTATTTGATAGTTTTATCACAAACCTACCTATGCAATATGTCATCATCATCATCATCATCAGCCCATCTATGCCTACTGTTAGTTATAGGCATTGACATCGAGCTGCAGGTCTTTCTACCGACCGCCGTCCAACTCTTACAAATACAAAATACAAGATATTTATTTTACGCCATCATCATCATCATCATCATCATTTTCAGCCCACATTTGCCCACTGCTGGGTATAGGCCTTTTCCCCCTCACGCCATCCTCCTCGGTCTCTAGCGGCACGCATCCACGGACCCTCTGTCGCCTTCATACTTATTTCTAATTTTCACTTTTGTTGTTCCCTTTTAAGTATAAAATACCTGTGCCAGGAAGCCCCGCTCTTGCATAACTTAAGTATTGTGACATCATTATTTATTTTTAAAATTATCATTTGATTGAATAAAGTACATAAAATTTGAATTAGAACTCTTGGCCACCACTCTGTCAGTGCCCTTGTTCACCGACCATCCTCCCGCCTCACCAGGTGCCCATTTTTACTTGAGACCCGCGATTCTATAACCAATATCGTCAGCGTTCGTTCGACGACGGACAAACGCGATATTTTACATTACTGTATTCGAACGGGTCGAATCGCGGTTGGTTTTAAGCTTTAATTACCTTATTTATTCGGCCGCGTTACAGCTGCCGTGGTCGCGGGTAGAGTACACTCACCGCTTAACCAACCGCGATTAGACCCGTTCGAATACAATGACGGGAAATCGCTCTATTTATTTCCTTTTTTCCAGGCTTTCTGTTTTTCCCGCTCTCGAACATCGTGCCAAGTGCGCCTCGGCCACGAAAGGCGGGCGGCGGGCAAAAGTCTGCTGATATCCAATTTAGCAAACAATATGAGCGTGCCCCTCGACTGAATCGATCGCGCCTGCTCCTGACCGCGATTCTGTATTTACTAAAAGTATGATTATGTTTTTTTACTGACGTCCATGATAGAGTCTCGTGTCTAGTTTATCAGGTTCTATTGTGTAGCTATGACTAACGGTTAAGGAAAACAAGTTAAGTAAACCCGTAATGGGAGTTCCGCACTTATTAACCTGTCTTTCCTGCTTCAGCTGTCGAGATGGTAGAGGTGCTGAGCAAGCCTACTCCAATCTAAACAATGTCCCAGAAACCGCAGCGTCCGAGTGGACCCTTCACCAATCTAGTGTGATTGGAGGCACCACTGGATGTTGTATAAATCATGTCATTACAAAGATGCAAAGGTCCATAAGTTTTATTGTGTAGGGTTTTGCACTGGATTTACGAGTACGTTATACTAACTAAACTATTCAGCTTAAGGTTCAACCAAAGTAGCGTGGCGGAAACGCCAATTTTTTCACAGTTTTTTTTATATTTTGAAGCCAAACAGAGCTATTATCGTTCAGCGATTTTTGTTGCTCTGTTTGGCTTCAAAATAATAAAAAAACTTGAACCTTATTCAACCAAAGTAGCGTGGCGGAAATGCCAATTTTTTCACAGTTTTTATTTTATTTTGAAGCCAAACAGAGATATTTTCGTTCAGCGATTTTTATTTCACGACAATAAAATTGTATTTTCTCAGTTTAGCTATGAAAAAAACTGTGAAAACTCCAAATTTACTTAAAACCGGACTTTTTCTATAGATAGTGTGCGTGAAGGTGCTACTTTTGTAAATTATCATCTTTTTAGATGCAAAATGCGTAAGTTTTCTATGGAGAGCGTTTGCAGCTCATCTTACACAACGTGGGTGAAAGAGGGCGAAATAACCACTGAGACAGTGACCTGCCAGATATATTTACATAGGCCCGGTTTCTGAATTGACAATTTCACTAACCAAATGCTTAAGTATCGTCCTGTCTCTGCAGATTTCACACAAGAGAATGTGACAGAACGATACTTAAGCATTTGGTTAGTAAAATTCTTAGTTCAGAAACGGGGCTATAGTCTGTTCTAGCACCTATTTCAACCTGTACCAGAGGGAGGGGACGCATTTATAAGCCGAATTTCTTTTTGCCTAAATTAAAAAGGTGTACGGTCAAAACGTCTAAAATTAAAACGCCTAATGGTCATAACGCCAAAAGTAAAAAAGCCGAAAGATTATTTCGAAAATCAATGAAACGCCGAAGTTCTAAAGGCAGAAATTCAAAATGCCGACACTTAAAATCAAAACACCTACACTTCATCATAACATCCAGTTTTGTCCGGCTCGAAGGGCCACACGAGGGGTATCTCAGTGTGTCGCCAGCAGTACCTACTGACTTAACACGTTGTTTTAAATCTTGTTTGACTGTCTATCACACTTTCAGCAAAACCCTTTATGCCTATGTCGCTTTTTCGAAGACCTATAGAAGTAAAAGGGTTGGTTTTTGAGGTATTAGGGGGTCCGAAAATTTTGTTATTTTTGCGCTAAACCTCTTAGTTTACGAGATAATGAACAGCGTTAATTATATTAAATCGGCCATTTGAACGTAGGCCTTCCCATCATCATTATATTTAAGAGTTATCCTCTTGTCGGTGCAGCATTCTCCATGCACTTCGATCACAGGCCTTCTAAACAGGCGTTATAATTTTCAGCGATTTGAGGCGTTTTGATCGTCGGCGAAATAATTTTCGGCGTTATGACCATATACTTTCGCTTTGATTTTGGGCGTTTTGTCCGTAGGCCTTTTGAATTTAGACGTAAAGCTAAATACGTGCCCGTATCAGACCCAACTAATAAGCTGCGGGTTTTCTCGTGATTTAATTTAGTTCCTTCATGGCACAGGTAATATAAATGTTCACATTCAAATTGAATTACTATTCAAATGCCGACCTCAGACTCGCTACCAACATTCATTAGACGAAACTTTTAGCAATTAAAGGCCAAATCGAAAATTCAGCCTAGATTTTACATTCGACACGAATCGGACGGAATCACGAAGCTGGTTTAGACTGAATGTGCAAGAACTATTCGGTAGGTATTACGATTCAGTAATGACTAGTCACTAAGTATTTGATGTAAATTGTGACGTTAGTGAGGTCCGGTAGTTGAACCTCATTTGTTTTAGTTATCGGATATTCTATTCATTCTGGGCCAATGGGCCTAAACAAATTTAATCTATCGCATTAGAAAATACGCATTCTGTAGTGAAAGAGTGAAAATAAATATTTTAAACCACTTTCTACCAATCAGCGAACGTAAATCCGCTGATCGAAATATAATTATTGCAATAAACTATCAATAATGACGAAACAAATTCAGGGTGTTGTTTTGGTCAGTGACACCCGAGTCAGGGACGATAGTTTGCGTAACGCTTGAAACTACAGGGTGCACTCTAAGTCGATAGCGGAACTTTAAGTTGGCTGTCTACTGATCAATACAAACAACTTGTACTAGGTGGCGACAAAAATGGAGCGAAAAAAATATCAGCTGTTTCATACATTTGGCGCAGTACTGAGTAGACCTTTTGTATGGAACAGCTGATATTTTTTTCACTCCATTTTTTCGCCACCTAGTACAAGTTGTTTGTATTGATCAGTAGATAGCCTACTTAAAGTTTCGCTATCGACTTAGAGTGCACCCTGCAGAAATAAGTTCTTTTTTTTTCAAAATTTTTTTTGAATGACAAATTACCTTGTTCAAGTTGTTCTATAATAACCGCGACGTGCGGACACCCCCGCTTTCTCAAAGCGCGCGCGCATGTTGCATGCACCCGACTCGCCGCAACGCAAGCGTTAGTGTATTAGTAGGGCGGCCACAATTTAAGTATTTTTGGGTTTTTTTCATTGATTTTTTTTTTTTTTTTTGCTTCAGTATAATGTAAATAATCACCCCTGAGTCGGGTGTAACTTTACAAAACAACACCTTGCATAACCCTATTTTGGATAGTATTCCTGTTCATTCTTTGGGTATAAACGCGCAAGCGAAAGGGTTCCCGATGTAATCGCAATAACCTGTCAACGTCGAATCGTGATTTGTGGTGATCGCGCAATTTGCACCCCGCGACCCCTGCCCCCGCCCCGGTGCTGGCCCTGGCTCTGGCACACGAAATATCTACTTATTAACAGAAGGTTGACTAGGTACCTAGGGTAGGCATTGGTATGTTACAGGTCTTATCATTATTATTTATTTATTACGGAGAGGTCCTAGTTGGAGAGCTGGTGACCAATCGAGATATTTTTTCGTACAAGGCTGGGAGTTGGTAGGCTGATAGAGTAGACTTCGCTGAGTCTGGGAAAAATATTTATTTGGCCCGGTCGCGGTTAAAAGTTAGATTTTTTCGACTTTGAAAGTTTCAATGTATGGGTTGAGTCATTTCTTTTTTGTCTACAAGGCAGGGAGTTTCTAGGCTGCCTTTTAAGTCTTCCCTGATCACGAAAACGAAATTTTATAACCTGGAAAGTGTGAATTTTTGGGTTATAAAAATCAAACTTTCATGCACGCTCGGCCAAAAAAAAATTTATTTTCCTGTTCAACGGAGTCTCAACAACTAACCTAGAAGTTCTCAGCCTTAAAACCCTTGCCTAAGCCTTTGCCTTATTTTCCTTAGCGTGGTATGTAAATAAATGTTTTTTATTCTTTATTTCTTCCTAATCGTATGAGGCAGTGGCCACCCCTGGTTTCAGAGCTTTTAGGTGCCCAATAGGCCTCTAGCTTGGCTCAACTATTGTTATTAATAAACAACAATCGGGACCAACGGTTTAACGTGCCTTCCGAAGCACGGAAGCGCTCATTATGTTATTTCTACTAGCGGTCACCTATCCGATACGCCCGATGTTGCTTAGCTTATTGGTTGAGAATGGCTAGTCCAAAGGCTGTAAGCGCTTTAAAGGTTCAAAGAAAAAGGTTGAATATGCTGACAGGAGTGCTGGGTAAGTAATAATAAACAAAAACTGGGTAACAATAAAAAAACAATATTCGAACATGAGCCAAATCGGTCGAGGGGTTGCCGAGATATGGGGTTGTATAGTTTATATGCAAAGCGCGCTCGCGCCTGTGCTAATGGCGTAAGCAAAGTTACACATCTGTAACTAGGGTCGCGAGTTCATAGTTCGGAGCAAACCACTAGTATTATTTGTTTGTGACAAACATTTGGCGCCCTCTACGTGGAACTAATTTGACAGTTCTCTTCCCATTTTACCCTAAAACCATTGCACCTGAGGCTCATTATTGAGTTATCCTTCTGACATTAATATTGTCGGCGTCTGAAACGCGCCCGTGAATACGTAATGAGGCCATGGCTCGGCGATTTGCAAAGATGGCCGTAAAAAATGTGCCCCGCCATCGGCCGTGATGTGAAATTAATTGATTCCCACCAAGGCTCGAAAATAAATTAATATATACCACGGTTTAGAGAATATTTAGGAGACTCTATCTGAAAAATGGCGTAGTCACGACTTTTAAGCCTTGTATTCATTAGGCAACATTGTCATAATGAAATCTGACTTGTTACGTGAAGTGAAATGCAAGTAAAACTACAGGATGTACTCTAAGTCGATAGTGGAACTTTAAGTAGTATGTCTATTGATCAATACAAACAAGTAGTACTGGGTGGCTAAAAAAAATGGAGCGAAAAAAATATCAGCTGTTCCATACAAAAGGTCGACTCAGTACTGCGCCAAATGTCTGAAATAGCTGATATTTTGTTCGCTCCATTTGTTTCGCTACCTAGTACAAGTTGTTTGTATTGATCACAAGACAGCCTACTTAAAGTTTTGCTATCGAATTTGATTGCACCCTGTAGTAACTCGCGAATCTCTCAAGAACTAAAACTTCCCTAAATTATGTTCAGCAGTCAAGTTTGAGCAGCGAACTACCTACATTATCACTTCAGTGTTAAACTTCAAACTTGTTCTTGATGTATAAAATTCTTCCCGAGCTGTAATTAATGTTCGCCGCGTCGCTTTGAGCCAAGATAGGAAGGGTGCCAAATTTTACAGTTTTGGCCAAAGGTACCTATTCTTCAATGTCGTTAACACCATCATTATGTGCGCATCCAACTTTAACGCTCGTTCGAATAATATGACAACGTTTTATACCTACTGAGATTAAGGTTTCATAAAGTGCTACGATTTCCACACAAAAACTGTTTTTTCATTCACGGGCAAATGGAACGCTGAAACACACTGAAATCGTATGCGAACATTGTATCGAGCGCATACTGCGTGAAACTAAAAAAACTAACGTGTTTCGTTTGTGTGTCACTAACTCGGATTTTTTCTCCCGTTCGCGTCTCTTTAAAATATTAAATATTGAAGCTGTATTGTCCCAAATCCTTTTTGTGGTGACGGAGCCACGGACGGCTAATCCACGCGCTGATTACGTAACTTGCAGTTGCTTAGCAGAGATGCAAACTATCCTCCATAGTCCGTAGCATATTCAAGGCGCGCGCCTTCCTTCATTGCACGTGCTGTACAATGTCAAAGAACTCTTGTATGGATCAAGAGAGGTAAAAAACACGCGCGCGACTTTTTGTGACGTTTTTGACATTTTGACGCGATATTTATATCAACATCTCCCGAGGCCGCAATTTGCGATTTTTCTCATTATTCCTAATCAAGAGCTAATTTGTCACTACATTGAAAATATGATAAAATGGGAAGGATTTGGGTCGCGCAGTTCATGTTAGCATTTGCGACTCAAAGTCCCATGCGCGGCGCCATTCCCGCCTATTTACTAAAAATCCTCTCCCGCTGTCAACTGACAAAATAATTATATGCAGGAAAATAGTTCTTGTTGAAAGTTGAAATCTTTTTACAGGTGATAACGGGATCAGTGGATTTTAACCGATAATCCGATTGCTCCCGGCACCGCTTTCTATGCCAAAGAAGATAACGTTGGCAGGAAGGATGAACTTCCGGAATGCTAGCGGTAGGTAATCAAAGTGCCAAAAAGCACTGCCTAGTTGGAGGGCCACTAAAATGTTGAGGTTTTTAAGAGCTGCGCTAAAAAATAAAACATCAACTTCCCTAATCGAAAACGAGATTTGCGTTAGAGGGTAAACTTCTTTTTGGATGCATTATTTTTTTAGCATAAAACGGATTCTAAAGTTGCATATTTCGAATGCCAATTAAAAATGTTGCTATAAAAAAAAACCTATATCCATATTTTTAAAACACCCTGACAATTTCATTTCAAATTACAATAGGTATCTCATACTGAAATGATTTAGTTCAATTTAAAAAAAATTGCACTCAAATCGGTTGAAGACACAAAGAGACAGACAGAGACACACGAACACATGGCTGTAAATTTCGGGGTTCGAATTCAACAATTCTTGTGGAAAACCGGCATCATTAGAACACTCAGGGGCCCAATTCTGTGGTATTGCTCCACATACCATAGAATTGGGCCCCTGAGAATTGGGCCGCTATTATCGAAGAAAAACGTCCGTTTCTCTCGAGATTTCCTTTAACAGTTTGCCTGTTTTCCCGAAGATGTGTTTCCTGGTTTTACCTTTCGGTATACGTGAAGTTGTAGTAGCAATACCACTCGCTAACCGTGAAGGAATAACTCCTGAGTAAGCCCACGTGTTGGCATGTGGAGTCAATTAAGCCGCGGGTAAGTTTTGACTTGATTTCATGTTGGCTAGGCCAATTAAGTTTACAGAACACGGTTTACGGGCATTGGGCAAGCCTACTCCATGCAAAACCATGTCGGAGGAACTACGTCGTTCGAGTGGTTCATCCACCCATCTAATATGAGTGCAGGTGCCACTGGACGCTGTATAATTTGTCTCATTACGTAGGTGCAAAGCCTGGACGGTAGTAGGTAACCGTCTGTGGTAGAGCCACCTCTGGTGTGAAAGTTTTTTGCCGCCTAAAAGGGCCGCCCAAATTAATCAACAACAACCGGTTCCCATGCTTTAACATGCCTTCAGAAGCATAGACTGCGCCCGATATTGCTAAACATGCAAAGGTTGTTTTATAATTTAGCATTTTTGCGTAGGTAAAAGGTCCTCCTATGCCAAAATATATTTTTGCCAGTTGCAGTCATGCATGGAGCAAGCGAGATTCGTAATGCGAAATCCCATTTGCCCTCGTCCCGGGTTCCGGCTGCTACTCTATTTCTTTGTTACATTTGAAACAGATAATAATGTTCGGTCACTTACCAGGGATCAGGCTTAATTAGCAAGCCATACACGCATGGATTTACCCGACAAATCTGACTGACAGTCGTGCCAGGCAGGCATCAGGCCAATATATCTGTGCCTGATCTGCCATAAACAGTTAGATATGCCCGCTAGGCACGACTGTCAGACAGCTCAGAGGCTCTACTACGAGTTATATCCGGCCGATTTACGGCACCGGCAAAACAGGTTTTGCCATAGTGAAACTTACTTTGTCCGTGCCGTCAGTCTTCCGGAAGTAACTCGTGGTAGAAACACTGTCGGCTAAAGGCTAGCTATTAACACGCGTGCCCACTCTGCGGATTGGCAACTTTTGCCGTATGTTTCCTCACGATGTTTTACTTCACAGTTAAACTATTATTGTACTTTTATTTAAGAAATTATCTATAATGTGTGAAATAAATCGATCCAACGATCCGTTGGGAAGTATGTTGTACTATTTGTGTTGTTGTTTGTATAGAGTAAAACTATTTTTCTCTCTTTCTTTTCTTCTTTATTTATGAGACAATCTCAAGTAGACCCCCTGAGAGCCGTACGAGAGGTTTAAAATGTGAAATGTGGAACTTGATACTGAATTCTTGATGCAAATGTCGATTGCAGAGTAGCTATAGCATTTTATACAAGTCTGGGTATAATGATCGAGATTGCAGCACTTACCCTGTGATCTCTGACGTAGGCTTTTAAGCCACTAAAATATATCGTTAAGGCCCTACGATTTGAATACTAATAAATGTTTATGTCGTGGCCAGATCTTATAAAGTTATAATTGATCACTTCTTAATCGTAAAATAGTTACATCGTTCACCTAGCACTAGCTGATATCGTATTGTTTTTATGATGCAAAATTAATATGGAAAGCCATCTGATTAAAAACTAAATAATGATGCCCAACTGAAGATAAAGTGAAGTGAAATGTCGTTACGACATAACATTAATAGAATTTTACGAAAGTCACTCAAAAAACGGTCTGTAGGTGGTAATTTTAATTAAACGTTGATTGACTAAGGCCCGGTTTCTGAGTTGAGAATTTTACTAAGAATTTTACTTTTTACTAATTTTCAACTCAGAAACCGGGCCATAATCATCAAATCAGTTTTGGCTGGTAACATTAGTTTTCTGAGTAACTTTCAGTATGAAGCTATTTGTATACCTAGTGTTGGGGTACGCCGATCAAACTTTAATTAGGACACACTTTTTTCATTACCCTACTGTGCCCCGAAAAAGCCTGGCTAGGGTACCTATCATAATTTAAACTTAACAATAAGAATTCTTTGACATAAAATTATTGAAATTAAATTATATAATTATCTAGGGACATACTCGTACTTATGACAGTGCTAATTAAATGAAAAGGTAGAACCTGGAAAGGTAGAACCTGGAGATGTAGTGATAAGTAATCAACGATAACATCAAAGTGTATTAACCCATGTTCTGACACAATAAACTTCATTTCATCATTTCATATCAGTAATTTGACATTCACATCATTAGCTAACATCTTGCTCGGAGGTCTAGCGTAACTGTCTAAAACCGAACGGGTGCTAACTTATGGCTAACTTATGGCTAACTTATGGCCAACTTATGGCTAACTTATGGACCCACCAGCACAAGACGATCACAAATTCTAGAAACTTCCCTCCGTGTTGAAACGGTGGTCCGACATACGTAACAGCTAGCTTCCTACATATTTTATGGTACCTACAAGTGCAAAACTGAGAATGTACACTGGCTAGAACGATGTAGATGTTTCCGCGTGAAAAGTTATTTTACAACTAGCTGACCCGGTGAACTTCGTACCACCTGAAATAGTTTGACTCTCCGCGTCAAAAATGGCGATTCCAATACAAAATGACCAATTTTTATTTCTTCCGTTTTTCAGCTAATACTTTAACTTTTCCCATATTTATTTGCTTTTAAACCTACCCTGAACTATGGTGAACTAAACAAAACAGTAAATATGCAAATCGGTCAAGCCGTTTCTTAATTTTAGCGAGACTAATGCACGGCGATTATTTTTATATATATAGATTTACAAAAATATACCTAACATCAGTAACTTGCAGCAAACATTAAAATGTGCTCTATAGAAAGACGGTACAGCTACATAGTGCGGTGGTGGTCTAGTGGGTAGAACAGTGGACACTGAAGTGGAAGGGCCTAGGTTCGATTCCCAGTGCGGGAATGTATCTATGACTTTGTTTAATTTCAAAGTTACGTACATTTGTGAATTTGTAGTAGCAATACCACTCGCTGACGGTGAAGGAAAACATCGTGAAGAAACCTGAGCGTATGAGGCATTATACCCTCAACGCAAAAATGCCAATCCGCATTGAGCACGCGTGGTGATTAAGCTCGAACTCTCTCTCTGAGAGAAGGCCTTTGCCCAGCTAGTGGGACATGTACAATTGTACAGGCTACATCTTACAGCTACATAGTAAGAGTATGGGGCTCCTCAGAGCAATATTTTTGGCAACAATTATGTGACTGCAACACAATGGCCGGTAACATTGACAGCAAAACCTGTCATCATCATCATCATCATCAGTCCACCTCTGCCCACTGCTGGGTATAGGCCTATTCCCCCTCACGCCACCTCACGCGGTCCCTCGAAATCCGCATCCATGGTATGAAATACCTGTCAGCCTATACAATATTGCAGATTGCAGTTATAGCCCGGCCATAATTATGGCCACACATATTTGGTATAACCGATACATAAATATAACTACTAAATGAAACCATTAAAATACCCACGATATTTTAGCTTCAAATTAGCATATCTCATAAACGGCTGAACCGATTTTGATCAAATATATCTAAGAAACCTGCATTGAAAAAAAAACGCCTGCAAATCGGTTCACCTGCTTAGGAGTTACGGTGCCAAAGATAGACACACAGACAGACACAACCTCACAGATCGTTCAAACTTATAATACCCCTCTTTTTGTATCGGGGGTTAAAAATAAATAAATAAATGACAACAACCCTTAAAATTTTGTAACCTATTTTTGTCGACCGTACACTATAAAGCTGGATCGTTAGGCCAACCCTTCTCAAATTTTATTCCCATTATTTGTTTCAAACTAAACTTTATCGTATCCATTACGTCAGCAAGATATCTATTTCCCCTGTTTGCAACCTTTATCTACCTCGCTTTACCCCCCTTTGTGTAACGCCCTCAATTTGAATACGTGAACAGTGCATAAAAGAAAACTCCAGTCTTTATTAAATACGGAATAAAGAATAAATCGGTGAAAAGCTCAAAGTAAAATCTCTACCTTGAATAATAATATGTAACACGGGCTATATTGGGGTAAAGTGTATTGTATTCGCATTGCATTGTAACTTCAATGTACCAATATGATCGGAGAGTGAGGCACGTATTTAAAGGCTGAATTTCATTGCGCCTAACTTCAAAAGGCCTACGATGAAAACGCCTTGGTTATAAAACGCCGAAAATTATTTTGTCGACGTTAAAAACGTCTCGGTTCAAAATCCCGAAAAATAAGTCGTCGTTCATAAAGCTAAGGGTGGTCGAGTGTTCCTTCGAACCGGACCCAATCATTAGAACTTCGGTGTTTCAATGATTCTATGAAATGATGTTTCGGTTTTGTGATTTTCGGCGTTATGACCGGTTTTGAGAACTAGCAACTCGGCGGTTTATTTTTTCAGAATAAACACACTGTTCTGCCCCAATTTCACTATATCTATGGTAGGTACCTACATAGACTTACTACACCTACCATGTTATTTGAGGTTCACAAGCATTACTATTTTTTAAAAGAAACTAAAGTCGCGTTCTCACTTTAGAACACATACTGCCGATTTCTGAATTGAGAAATTCGCTAAGCATATGGGTAAGTATCGTCCTGTCTCTGCAGATTTCTCACAAAAGAGCGTGACAGAACGATAGTTAAGTATTAGTTCAGTTAAATTGTATTTTTGCTGGGAAAGTTTTGGGGTAGTTCTGATTTTTTCATTCCATATGTATTTTGGGGTGCTAAATCCGAATCTGAGGTTTGCGGACAAAATTTCGTGACGCAACATAAAAAAAAAACAGAAAAAACCGGGTGTTTTTTGCTTTTTTCCGGTTTTTTGCTTAAAACTCGAAAACTATTAAATTTTGGTAAATGGTCTGTTTACAGAAATGAAAGTACTTGAAATTCTCTACAAATAGCAGTATTTAGTTTTTTTTTTCAGACGAATCGTTCGGTTTCTAGTGCGAGTTGAAAATTTTAAATTTTTAGCAGCTTATGCAAAACCCACTTTTTACATTTCAATATTATTTTTTTATGGATGCTGTCATTTGATAAATGTCACCTGGTTTTCCACACAAGTAATTAAAAAGAAAAAAGGCAAAAAATATGCAAATTCAGTAGGTATCAAAAAAAGGTAGAACTCGTAACAAAATAAAACTTAAAATCTCGTTACTTATGATCATATATTATTATGATTATAAATTATAATATGCAAAATTTATATGAGCCGTTGTCTTTTGGAAGGCCCTGGCTGAGGTTCTTCGATAACGATGATTATCGATGAGTCCTGGTTCTGCTTGTTCTGGAAAATAAAAGTTTAAAGTTAAGTCATTTATCAAGAAGAGATGAAAATTGCAAAATAGATTGTGAGATTAAACATACCTTCCGCATCGTACTGAGGTTCTTCGATGGCATCGGGTCCTGGCTCAGGGTCTGATTGCTCCATCGTCAGCGTCGGGAGTCGTTCTCCTGGAAAATAAAAAGAGGTGAGACACAATATATCATATATCAAGGAGAGATGAATAACTACAAAATAACTTGTGAAATCCAACATACCTCTCTCTCTTTCTTCAGTTTCTTCTACGTCTAAGTCAGAGCTGTCTTCTGGGGGCTCAACATTGTTACACAGTCCTTCGCATGATGTGCATATTGGGGAACAATGGAGTCCCGCCTTCCTGCATCCACAATTGATTGAATCTATATGGAAGAAAAGAGACAAAACTAAACGATTTAAGATACAAACAATACGTATCTTCATCATTCAAAAATAAGACCAACATTTCCTCATTGCCCCCAACTGAAGCACGAGAACATTCACTGAGAGTTTACTATCAGGTGCAGCAGTGGTTATCCGGTCAAGCCACACCTAACGAGCAACACAAAGACCCAAGTGAGTGGGGATGGAAAAAAACTAGTAGTGGTCTCGTGCCAGTACCAACTACTTTGGACCCTGCACCAAACTCAATACTCCGGTACATTTCATGTAAATGTAAAAAGGGCTGTCAACGCAATTGTGGATGCAGGAAGGCGGGACTCCATTGTTCCCCAATATGCACATCATGCGAAGGACTGTGTAACAATGTTAAGCCCCTAGAAGACAGCTCTGACATAGACGTAGAAGAAACTGAAGAAAGAGAGAGAGGTATGTTGGATCTCACAAGTTATTTTGTAGTCATTCATCTCTCCTTGATATATGATATGTGTCTCACCTCTTTTTATTTTCGAGGAGAACGACTCCCGACGCTGACGATGGAGCAATCAGACCCTGAGCTAGGACCCGATGCCATCGAAGAACCTCAGTACGATGCGGAAGGTATGTTTAATCTCACAATCTATTTTGCAATTTTCATCTCTTCTTGATAAATGACTTAACTTTAAACTTTTATTTTCCAGAACAAGCAGAACCAGGACTCATCGATAATCATCGTTATCGAAGAACCTCAGCCAGGGCCTTCCAAAAGACAGCGGCTCATATAAATTTTGCATATTATAATTTATAATCATAATAATATATGATCATAAGTAACGAGATTTTAAGTTTAATTTTGTTACGAGTTCTACCTTTTTTTTTATACCTACTGAATTTGCATAATTTTTGCCTTTTTTCTTTTTAATTATTTGTGTGGAAAACCAGGTGACATTTATCAAATGACAGCATCCATAAAAATTCAATATTGAAATGTAAAAAGTGGGTTTTGCATAAACTGCTAAAAATTTACAATTTTCAACTCGCACTAGAAACCGAACGATTCGTCTGAAAAAAAAACTAAATATTGTTATTTGTAGATAATTTTAAGTACTTTCATTTCTGTAAACAGACCATTTACCAAAAGTTAATAGTTTTCGAGTTTTAAGCAAAAAACCGGAAAAAAGCAAAAAATTAACCGGTTTTTTCTGGTTTTTTTAATGTTGCGTCACGAAATTTTGTCCGCAAAGCTCAGATTTAGATTTAGCATCCCAAAACACATATGGAATGAAAAAATCAGAACTACCCCAAAACTTTCCTACTAGGATCACTTTACAGTACAAATTTACTGAATCATATTTGCTTAGAAAAATTCTCTATTCAGAAACCGGGCCGCGTATATATTAATGCTAGTTCAGTACGTCTCCGCCAGGCTAAGACGAACTGAATTAGCAGTTTCTAACGATAAACACCCGTAAATGCTACGCCAATACGTCTCAGAAGATGATGTACTGCAGTGGGATTTCAAGTTTTGTAACGCAACGAAAGTGGGGTTATTTGCGGCACATCGTAAACTTACAGGTTCTAACACAATAAATTCATTTCATTTCATTTCATTTCATTTCACCCATTTGCTTAGCGAATTTCTCAATTCAGAAACCGGCAGTTAAAAACGTGTAAATAGTCGTGATGCCGAAGCATAATGTATTCTTTGTCACTGTTAATCGTCAAGCATTGCTTTAAAATCGCTCAAGCCTTGCGTTTTTAAACGAATTGAATTTTTCAAATAACCTCTGTAGTATAGGTATTGAGATTCATCCGATCAAAACAAGAAGGGCCAAAAGTTAAGGCGCGTAATTGATTGTTTTCATTTAATGCTCACAAATGGAGAGCCATCAATCGTATCGAATTCTCTCGTGAAATCCAGCGACTGCTGCTGCTTTAAAGATCTAGCCGTTGGCAAAGAAATTATCTAAATTGATGACATGATGTACTACAAAAGCCAAACGTGGAATTTCGTTCAAACAGGATTGATCATAACACGAAAATCTTTCTCTCTTCTTACTAATAGACTAATTGCCGGTTTCTGATTTGAAAAATTCGCTAAGCAAGTACTTAAATATCGTTCTGCCTCTGCGGATTTCTCACAAAAGAACGTGACAGAACGATAGTTAAGTATTTACTTAGTAAAATTCTCAATTCAGAAACCGGGCCATGTTTAAGAGTAGACGATAGCAACGTGACGGGAAATTCAAAATGTTTACAGTTTTTTACATTTTGTAGCTTTTGGTTACAACAAGTTACAAGTACTAAACAAGTTTTTTGGGCAGTGCCACTGCTTCGTAGACCAGAACACATAATCGGCTGAATTATTGTTGTTCTTTTGTTTACAATAATGAAAATAATACTATGTTATTGCCGCGAACGAAAAATCGCTGAACAAAAATTGCTCAGTTTATAGCTAAACTGAGCTATTTTTGTTCAGCGATTTTTCGTTCGCGGCAATAACAAAAAAATTTAAAAAACAGTGAAAATTTTGAATTTCCCGCCACGTCGCTATCTTTCCACCTTAATATTAATCTATGTATCGACAAAATATTAACTGATTGGTTCGACTTCGGCTCATAGGCGCCCTGAGGGTATTGGAGAAAATTTTAAAATTATCATCGCATATGTATGTCGCAATATATCTACGATTTTTTATACGTTGTCAGTACCCCTGAGAGTAGGTAGTTTATTTTATCCTGAAGTTTGCAACCCTGAAAACCATGTGCTACTGCCGTACAAGAGAAAAAATTACGTTCCTACGAGTTGAAAGAGCAAAGTGTACATGAGAATAAAATACAAAAATAATAAATGCTGCAACTCTTGCCGGTGCCTTAATAATATTATGTTAGATTTTGAAAATGAAACAAAAAGTAAGTAACTGTTCACTATAAATGCTTTATCTTTCTTCGTCTAGTCTAGACAAAGATTAATTTTAATCTGATAATCTTGAAAACGTTGTCAAATGAGACACAGGACCAAACTAAGCGTAATACATTGTGCTTCAAAGAAAACTTAAGTAAGGCTAGTCCATTAAACGAATTCAAATGAGACCCTCTGAAATTCAATTTTGCCAATTTGAATGAGACCTAAATGAGATTCGGGTCATCCCGAGATCCATCCAGGTAAATAAATAAAACGGCCGAAAAAGGTTATTTCACCATTCGTCTGACATTAAAAATACATTTACATTAGGCCGTGGGTCGGTATTTAGCTACTTTGCAAATCGGTAGCTGCGTATTGGTCAGTCGTGAAGATCAAACATGTTGCTTCCAATTTAATTACATATTTTAGACTCAGATAATGGACTGACCTATATCCGGACAAAACCAGCGTTGAACATCTATTTCGCATTGGAAAGGAACAGAAATATCCACCTCCATCAGTGTAGACTTGTAGAGGCATGCCATGAAGAAGACTCTACGTAATAGAATTCTTCGTACCAGCGTCCAGTGGCAACTTCACTCAACCTAGATGGGTAAAGTGAACACTCGGGAGAATGTTTAGTTTAGATCGAGTGGCTTGCCCAACAGCTATACCATTCTGCAGTGTCTGGGACATTGTTTAGTTTATATCGAATGGTTTGACCAGCAGTTATAGCTAGGGGAGCACAATGATACGATAAAAGTTTTATTCCATTATCGGATATCACCATGATCTTGCTTTATTTCACCACGTGAAGCGAGATGCCGCTACCCGATAGTGGGATAAAACATTTATCTTGAAGTTGTGCTCTCCTGCCTGGCCGATTAAAAATAAACTAGTGGTTCGCCCCGAACTTTGAACTCGCGACCCTCTATCTCAGTAACCCCTCGACCGATTTGGCTCATGTACGAACTTAAAAATTCTCTTTTCCTCATTTACCCGCCTACCAAATTTCATGACGAACCGACTATATTTACTCAAGTTATCGTCGAACGAACATTCATACATACATACATACATACATACATACATACATACATACATACATACATACATACAAACGCCGGATTGTTCCAGTAGACTCGGAGAACTTCGCTCGCTTCGCTCGCTCGTTCAATAAAATATTATATTTATTTCAGGTTGGACCCATATAAGACATTACATTTTAAAAATAAATAAATTACATTTATTACGTTAGGCTTAGGTTTTATTTAGACTATTCGTTTAGTTAAAGAAAAGTATTTTGTCTTGATCATATTTTAGGTACCTAATTTTATTCAGTTTTGCCAAGGTACAAATAAAGCAGTATAGCGGGAAATTCAAAATTTTCACCGTTTTTTACTTTTGTAGGCAAACAGAGGTATTTTTGTTCTGCGATTTTTTTGGCTCACGAGTCTAAAGTTGTTTTTAATACCGCTTCTATAACGAAAGGAGGTCATCCATTTGTGCTTTGTGAACTAATACAGACTTAGTGCTGCAATAATAATACTGTAGTACGTTTTGTTTATTTTGAAGCAGACTTTTCTTAAGACAAGCTTTACAAAGAAGCGGAACTTAATAAAGGGGCTGCAATCTTAAAACAAAATCTGATTGTTTGCGAATCTGGAACAGGGAGACTCACTGTTGCCATAACCGGGATTTCTTGTTAGCACATTGTTGTTGTTATTTTAACGATTCCCTATCTTCAACAATAAATATTTCATCTTCTATTTTAAGTGAAATCGATAATTTTATGCTCAGTGCTGAGATGTTAACTGATTCTAAGAGAGCTTACAATCTTGGAGATTTGGGTTCAATTACCGGTTACATTCAAAAAAATCTTAGATATTGCTCTGACTTAGATACTAACATATTGGTAGTCTTTCCTTTATTCCACGCAGGTGAAGTCGCGGCCAAAAGTTAGTAGCGTCATACGGACCAACGTAAAATATCAACGAATATCTTCAGTTCTGAAACATCATTTTCTAGACGGTAACCTAAATGAAACTTCCTTTATACCATACCACTACTAGACAGGTTCTTCTCCAGGCCTACTCGTAGTACTTTACATGCTAGAAAAAATTACGGCCGTAAACTCAAAGGGTAAATGGAAACCCGCTCACGAAGAAAGAAATAGCTTCTCTCACGCGAAACTGAAGGCTCGCATTCACCTAACGTTTATTCAAAGGAACATAAAATGCAGACGGTAGGAACAACAGAGAAGACCCCGGGGAAAAAGACAAACTAGTCAAGCAACAAACATTGGAAATACCGCATTTTGAAAGTTTGGAACCCTGTGCTACAGAAACCCATAAGTTCCACAATAAGCGTCAATAACTCCGAGACTAAGGCCCGGTTTCTGAGTTGAGAATTTTACTAAGCACATACTTACGTATCGCTCTGTCGCGCTCTTTTGTGACAAATCTGCAGAGACAGGACGATATTTATCCATTTGCTTAGCGAAAATTTACCCGACTACGCGAAGCAAAAAGGAGGGTTATGATTTTAGCAGCGTATGTATGTATGTGTGTATGTATGTATGTATGTATGTATGTATGTATGTATGTATGTATGTATGTATGTGTGTATGTTTGTGTGTTCATCTGTTCCCTCGCAGAGCCTAAACTACTCGGCCGATTTCAACAAAATGAGGTGTCGTTGAATTTGTATTAATCACCCAGGTAACATAGGATAGTTTTATTTTGAAAAAAACCAAGATGGCGGCTGTGCTGCGCCCTAAAGTAGTGGACCTAAAAATAAAAATTATCGGATACCATCGTCATGGGTATCAAATGAAAGGGCTTTAAAAGACCTTTTCAAAAATGTATTACACATGTAGCGTCAACATAACAAATGGAACAAAAAATACCAAAATGTGTTTTTTTTGCCCTTCTTTGTTCTATTCTGGGCATTTTTGGGTGATCGTCCAAAATGACATACTAAAAAGCACGAAAAAAAAATAGAAGTTAAAAACTAAAACCCGACTACTAAAAGGCTTAAAACAAGACCTGCTTATCCTTAAAATAGACTCATAGATAATTAATCGTAGTCGGAGGACACCACATTCGCATTTGATAAACCGATGGCCTCCAACTACGATTAATTATCTATGAGTCTATTTTAAGGATAAGCAGGTCTTGTTTTAAGCCTTTTAGTAGTCGGGTTTTATTCAACTCAGAAACCGGCAGTAATTCGCTTTTTACCCAGGGGGCCTTACCCTTGACGCTATTGCGATCAAATTGAAAAATTTTTGAAATTAATTTCTCTTTGAATTCGCATAGTAATGCTTTGATTTTAAATACTTTGTAATGTTTATTCAAAGGTAAGGCTGTTTTATTAAATAAAAACACAAAATGCGTCTTAATTTGTAAAATATTAAATTTTGTAAATTGCGCCATATTGCGGCCGTATTGGAAAAATGCGTCAAGGGTAGAGGGGCTGTTCGGTTCATTATCATAGAGTACCGGAAATTCTATACAAAACTGTTCACGCTTTAGTTTCGAAAAAAAGTGACAAGTTCCTCTTTTTCATTGGAGTCATAGAGTTCTCTTCTTTACGTGGCAATTGTTTTTCTAGTGACATCGTAACACATCAAAGAAAACTATAATATTAGCTTTTGCCCGCGACTTCGTCCGTACAGACTTGGATAAAAAGTTGCCTGTTGTTAAAGCGATATAAAAAGTTGCCTGTATGTTTCTCTGTTATCGATCTCAGCGTATTTTTCTATAGACATCACGTGTAACTTCTATTTCATTCCGTGTCTCACGAATAAAAACTGCCCGTAGGTCTATTCGCTATTTTGTTCTAGGTCCAAAAAAATATAGGACATTTCGCCAGGTTGCGGCACATCGTAAACTTCGCGACCAGCTCGTAAATCCGGACCTAGGCTTATGGGGCTGATACGAGTATCGCCGAATTGTCTTGGGTTTGATTTTTGGGGCAATATTGGCTATGCGGTTGAATTACAGATTTAGCTGAATAGCAAACAGACATGTCAAAAAGTGTGTCCTACTCAGTGGAAATATTTAAGAGCGTAGCAGTACAGACAAATCTGTTGCTGTCTCGCGTGCACAAATACTGAGCCTACCAAAGGGACAACCAGTCCCCGTAGCATGACTTTGAAAAATGCTGATTAACCGCCATTTTGTTGGATAAATCCGCCTCGATAAAAGTCATGCTCCCCCCGCCGAAGAAAATCTACAAAATCACGGTTTCGTACTCCCCACTTTCCTCTCTCAGAACGGGTCCGATTTAAAAAAAATCACCAGTGTTATCTTGTTTTTTTTTTATACGTCAATACGTATAATGGTGATATCCTCTTAATTGCCTAAATCTTGAATCGGGGACCGTTGAGTGAGAAAAAACCATTTTACTTATCGGGCTACCACTGCACCGCTCCAAACATAATATTATCTTTAGAACTACAGCGCTCGAGTAGTTTTTATTGACTTAAGACGCCATATATAAAGTGGCCACTTTTGGCGAGAATCGATTGCATTCTTAAGTTCTAGCATCTGGATTCCAAACCTTAGGTCCTAAAATAGTTAAGCCTCGCGTTGAGAAATTGCAGGAGCGTTTTTTGGTAAAAACGCATCCAAAAAATATATATGATTTTTTTCCATTGGCGGCGCTAGTTGTGAGACGTATTTCATCTTAACAGATTCACCTCCGATTTCTGAATTGAGAATTTCACTAACCAAATGCTTATCACCAAATGCTAAGTATCGTTCTATCTCTGCAGATGTCACTCAAAAGAATGTGACAGAACGATACTTAAGCATTTGGTTAGTGAAATTCTCAATTCAGAAACCGGGCCTAAGTGAAGTGACTAATTTTGGCAGTATCACCAGACCAAACGCACTGTCAAGATGTAAATAAACCAAATATAGGTACATATACCCCACTCACAGTATCTGGGGGCACGGCAGCGCCCCCGCCAGGTCGAGCGCGAAGCAAACACTGCCGTACCATCCTTTACTGGAACCATTTCGCCGCATTTTCAGGCCCCTATTTGAGAACCTCTGGATAAGACCAGAACGCAGAAATTTTCGTCATCTAGTAAGCTATAATCACATACTTAAAATCCAAAATTTCAAGTCTGTAGGTCATTTAGTTCCGAAGTTAAGCGAAAGCAAAGTTTCGCATTTATGACACACACTCACTCACTCACTCACTCACTCACTCATGATCATCATAATAGAACTAGTACTTCCCATAAACTCAGAGAGCTGAAATTTGGTACAGAGTTAGGGTTGAATGGCCACATAAAGGGAAAACTATAAAAACTAGGATAATCGAAGATCTGGAGTACCTGGTGACCCTGATTAGAAAACACAAGAGCCCTAATAGAACTAGTACTTCCCATAAACTCAGAGAGCTGAAATTTGGTACAGAGTTAGGGTTGAATGGCCACATAAAGGGAAAACTATAAAAACTAGGATAATCGAAGATCTGGAGTACCTGGTGACCCTGATTAGAAAACACAAGAGCCCTAATAGAACTAGTACTTCCCATAAACTCAGAGAGCTGAAATTTGGCACAGAGTTAGGGTTTAATGGGCACATAAAAGGAAAACTATAAAAACTAGGATAATCGAAGATCTGGAGTACCTGGTGACCCTGATTAGAAAACACAAGAGCCCTAATAGAACTAGTACTTCTCATAAACTCAGAGAGCTGAAATTTGGTACAGAGTTAGGGTTTAATGGGCACATAAAGGGAAAACTATAAAAACTAGAATAATCGAAGATCTGGAGTACCTCGTGACCCTGATTAGAAAACACAAGAGCTCTAATAGAACTAGTACTTCCCATAAACTCAGAGAGCTGAAATTTGGTACAGAGTTAGGGTTTAATAGGCACATAAAGGGAAAACTATAAAAACTAGGATAATCGAAGATCTGGAGTACCTGGTGACCCTGATTAGAAAACACAAGAGCCCAACCAAACTATTATAGATCGACATATACCGCCCTTACAAAAAATATTCAACTTGGTGGGCCGCTTCATTTGATGTCAAAAATCTAAGGTCTGAAGTATCTGATGAAGAACCCTCAGCTGGTATCAGCTTTATTAGAGATATTATGGTAATGCCCCTTCTACTATTGGTACATAAAAAAATCGACTGTCATTGCAAAAATCCAGCGTAGTGGGACACATCTTCATTTAATCTAGCCTATATCGTCCCACTAGTGGTTCACTCCGAACTATGAACTCGCGACCTCAGTTACAGATGTATAACTTTGCTTACGCCATTCGTGCAGGCGCGCAGGCGCTTTGCATTTAAACTATACAACCCCATATCTCGGCATCCCATCGACCGATTTGGCTCATGTTCGAATTTAAAAATTATTTTAATTTAGTTTACCCGCCTATCAAATTTCATAACGATCCGACCAAATTTACTCAAGTTATCGTCGAACAAACATTCATACATACAAACATACATACATACAAACGCCGGATTGTTCCAGCAGACTCGGAGGACTTCGCTCGCTTCGCTCGCTCGTTCAACAAGAAATAGTCGGGCGATTAACTTTATTCTACTCGAACATTACACAAATTTAAAAATTGTGTCAAATAAGAAAATCTAATAAAATTAATCAATATGCCCTCGTTTCTACAAAAAGAAGTGAAATCCCACCAAAAACATTCTGTAAAAACTAGCCAGGTCTCGATGGATCTGCTTGTTTATCTCTAAAAAAGTAATGAAATCTAGACAAAGTCGTGCCAAGTCTAAGGTTCCTTACTGCGATTTCTTTATTATTATAGTTAATGTTGTGAGACTTGGCTGTTGAAGGGTACACAAGGGTACAAAACCAGGTGCTCCATGACACCATTGCACCTATCTGTCGCCAGAACCGCTTGTGTACCCTTCAACGGCCAAGTCTCACAACATTAACTATAATAATAAAGAAATCGCAGTAAGGAACCTTAGACTTGGCACGACTTTGTCTAGATTTCATTACTTTTTTAGAGATAAACAAGCAGATCCATCGAGACCTGGCTAGTTTTTACAGAATGTTTTTGGTGGGATATACAGGTTACTGTATTGAGTAGTACGAGTAAGCATCGCAAATGGCATTGCTACCAGATCATTGCACATGTTTGCACATAAATACAAAACTTTTCAGAGTAGATAGAAACGCACGCACGGATTCACATCACTATACCTATTATGTTTCCATTTCGCAATTTGCCCGGAATGCTAACAGCAAGCAAATTTTCAAAAATCAATAATTGCTTCCAAACTAAATTGCAAAACAGCCCTGCAACACAGGGCACAAACAACAGAATTTTTATATTATAACAACGCGGAAGAATTTCATAACGTGACGTCATTGCATGCGGGACAGCGTTTTTTCCTCTATCATCGTGTGTTAGCGGTCTTATATAACTGGCTTTATTATGGAGGCATCCGTGATAGAAGGACTTGATTTAAAAAAAAAAGTTTGTTGCTTAACACTGTCTTTTCTTACTGGCCTTAAAAACAAACTAGGAAAATTTCAGGATGGAAAAATAAAAAATATTAGGTACTCTCTTTTGCGAATAAATATACTCCATTGGCCTCTTGCATACCCTGAACAGTCTTTTTGTTTTTCAATGAACAATGACCAAGGAGCCGTAAGTGGATTGATCTTGATGACTGGGAGAAAATAGACTTGTATTGGTGAGTTAAAACACCGCCAACAGACTCGAAAGGCACTCATACCAGACAACACAACAAAGTACTTTTTCCATGTCGATATCGATGATAATGATGACAGTGAACAAGAATAGCAAGGGATCCCGGAGGTTATCGCAATAGGGACCTATGCCCAACAGTGTTTATCATTCATGGACTGGCTGGATAGATAGATAGAAAATATATCGCGTCCACAGTAACCCTGGTGAGCCAAAATGAAAACGCCGGCACGGCAACTCTGTGGATTTTCGGCTTTTATAATATACGCTGTGGATCTTCCGCTTTTAGCGAATACGTTACCTTAAGTGTTTATCCTGTACTTGAATAATGCGATCCTGAAAGACGTTGGTAAATCGCTGGTGAGTTGAATCCCCTAAATAATATAGAATAGAATAGAAATAGAAAGCGTTTATTTTACTAACCACAAATTATAACTACAACAACCATCGAAGATACCTACCTTCATTGATGTTAAGAAAAGGCTACCTATTTTAATAAAATGCTGTAAGGTGTAAAGGGCCTCTGACATGGTTTAACGATTGTTATATTAATCAATAACACCGTGACCACTGGCTTTAGATGCCTTCCGAAGCACGGCAAGAGTAGGGTAAGCGGTACTAGTATACTATACTTACCAGTATTAGTACGGTAACTGTCTTCACGTAAACATTTTGTTAGTAGAGTAATCACTCACCAATGTCACCCTGAAGGAGAAACTAAGTCACTCTACTAAACGTTTAAATGAGTCGAGTAGCCGCTACGATTTTTGGGGGTGCTATAAATTCAACTCAAAATTTATTTTTGGAGTTGATACTAATTATTATTTATTTGTTTAAATAGTATAACATTACAGTAATAAACAATTAAACACTAATGCATTATACAATTGAATTATTATTATAGATTAGAACATTTAAATATTATTAAATATTAATTATCATTAACAAAGGACGTTGCATTTTATCAATCATTAACAAGTCAACTTTGATAAAAACAATTACAGAAAAAAAAGAAATAGAATTAAAAATCAATTAACTTGAAAAATTATATAAAATATTATAGTACGGTCATAACAATTAAAATTCAATCACAATTAATTGTGGACTTAACCTTACAGCCATCCCTAAAATGTCTTCAGCGAAAACTTTTTACCAAACTTCTTATCTCAGAATATTTCAAGCCACAAAATAGAAGATTACCCCAGACTCCGAGAGCCTCAGGCAATCAGCTATAAATTAAATAGTTGTTCGCCCCGAACTGTGAGCTCGCGACCCTATAGCTCGCCTAACCCTCGACCGATCGAACTTAAAAAATATTATTGTCTCATTTACCCGCCTACCAAATTTACTATACGATACTCAAGTTATTATAGTACAAATACTATTATAATAATAATAATAAAACTTTTTATTTCGGACCAGGTCCATATTGACATACATACACAGTTACACTATTTACAGAAATTACAAAGTTGTTAGTAAGCATATAAGGACATGGTTAGTACTAAACTAATAAAGAAAATAAAAACAACAAAAACACATAAAGAAATATTACATTTAGGTGCGGCGAGTATTTAATTTTACGTTCTAAGGCCTTCTTGACCCTTATCTATACTTATAATAAAACTCTAGCGAAGTCAATTCTGTACATTGAATATTTTTAGAAAAAAACTAGCAGGGGTTACTAAGTAAACTATACTGAATTCAAAAATGCAAAAAAAATGGTTTATGTCTGTCTGTCTGTCTGTCTGTCTGTCTGTCTGTCTGTCTGTCTGTATGAACACGATAAACGCGAACACCGCTGAATAGTTTTCAACCAAACTTAACATGGTCGCAACTCACGTTTCTGGGAGTAACTTAGGCTATCCGATGTTTTGAATACATTGCGGGTTGCAATTTTAACTTCGTTTTTTGTAAGAAATATTCATAATTTTGATATGGCTTCTTGAGAAGGTATGTTAAGAAGGTGATACTGAACATATTACTGCAAAAAAAAAAAGTCCGACTTTGAACCACATTCTTTCGAAAACCTACATTGCGGGTTGCAATTTTTAACTTGATTTTTTGTGAGACATATCCATAATTTTGATATGGCTTCTTAAGAAGGTATATTAAGAACGTGATACTGATAACATTTCTGAAAAAAAAAAAATAAGTCTGACTTTATTATCTCGGAAACCGTTGATTTCCCAGGCATAGTTCCTTGGGCGAAATGTTCGTTATGATGAGGACTATACGTATACGTACGTATACTTAGTCTTCCGCTTTGTTGGCGGTCTTTTAACACTCTGTATAATAGCACGCTACGACTTTTGGCATTTGGGGCGCATATTGTAAATGAAAAATCGGCATTTGTTTTTATTTTATTTTGGCGGAAAATGTTAGTTCTACAAGCGTAGCATAAGGCCGGGTTAGAGCGTATCTACTATGGTTTAAAACAATAGGTATCTCACTCTTTTGTTTGACGTAGAGCGGGATGGATAGAGCCATAGATACGCTCTAACCCAGCCTTATGATGCTTGCTGGAGGGAATTGTGAGTGGTTTTCGGTGGAGGTCGGACAAAGTTCATCGATGTTAGAAATGTAGTACTGTTGCGTCGCGGTCGAAATCTTCTGGGTTTGAACCCACGCGATGTTGAAAATTTTTTTTGTGCCTCTTTTTAAATATTTACTCTACTGAGCCCAACTTGATAATAAAAAAATATATTTTGTTTGCCGTAGAGCGGGATAGACAGAGTTATTTGCGGTAGATACGCTCTAACCCAACCTTATGCTTTGCTTGCTGGCTTAGCATGAGAATGGGTAAGACCTTATCTATGGGCTTATAACTTTATCTATCCCACTCTACGTCGAGGGAGATACATAATAAACCCCCATACTTCCCAGGCAATTCTTATGCTAAGCTTCCTGGTATCTTACACGGGCGATACCTAATCTAAACAAACATAAATATGTTCATAAATGTATTGTTTAGATTAGGGCAGATGTGGGCACAAAGACAGACACACAGACAGGCACACCCTCATAAACACATAAACAGACACACACACAAAGCTATCAAACTTATGACACCCCTCTTTGTTGGTCGGGGGTTAAAAAAAACCTTCCTTTTGAGTTTTCCTCCACAGTCGAATTTAAATTAAATGTCAAATGTGTAAAAACGCATACGAAGTCGCGGGCACAACTAGTTAGGCACTATGTGTATATTCAGGCGCCGGATTGTTGCTCTGAGAACTTTTCTCGCTTTACTCGCTCGTTCAATAATTTTATTTATAAATAGCTCGATTCAATTATTTGTATTTTGTAATTTCCTTAGTAGATAAACAAAGCTTGCAAGAAGGGCGCCTAAACCGATTCAGGATTAAAGAAAGTACCTACGCAACCTCATTTCTACCTAACATACATGAATTGTTCATGTCTTGAATATTTTGATCGACAATGTTTGCCTAGTGCCGAGTACAGAGTGATAGGTACACCATGCAATGAATGAATTTTCCATCCATACCTTGTTGCATATCGTAACATGCAAGGTAACTCTCTCTGTAACAAATTTGCATAGTCAGGGCAAATTTTTGTTTTTTTTTCACCGAATCTTGAATGCGACATACCTACCCGAAAATTGCCCTTGGACGTTTGACGCGCGCGAGCCATTAATTAGGCACCCACACAGATTTATAAATTGAAATCTGTGGTACGGTCGGCCACAGTCTAGGATACCCCATGGTAGCTCTTACCGCGCGCAGCATAAGGGCGCCTATCGAACAAAAAGGGGTATCCTAGCGTGTGGCCGACTGTACATGTTACGAGTATGTTTCAACAGCATGTACGCGCCATTACCCTTTTATTTCATTGAATAAAGCTTGTTTGAATTTTCCTTCTGCAATCGCTCAGCCCATACGTACTCAAACCAACGCAATTCTACCCGTAAAGGTGAGAGTTTGAGGGAAAAGTCCCAGAATTGGACAATTGCTTTGAACCGTTGAATAATGCACCGTTGAATATTTTGAGCTCGGGGCCTACCACCGGTCCATATCATGATTTTAGAAATATCAACTTGTTCACGATTGATTCGTTATTTTATTACGGTCAAACGAGGTGAATAGAAAACAGAGTATGAATAGAAACATAACTGCAACCATTTTGTACTTCGTAAACGGTTAAACTTACTTGTATTATGTCGGTGTAGCCGACTAGTTTCGGTTCTCATCCGGAGACCGGGATGTGGAGTGACACACAGTCTGATACTGGCCACGGCGTCGCGAGGGCCGTCTCAGCTCCATGATTAAGGTCTCCGAATGAGAACCGAAACTACACCGACATAATACAAGTAAGTTTAACCGTTTACGAAATACAAAATGTGCAGTACTTAACTGCAACCAGTCCCTGTTTAGTAATGTTGTCCACTGTTTGGTAGATAAATTTATTTCTCTGGTTTCTATTTACACTCCAGTTTTAATCACCCCATTTAACGGTACGTACTTATTGTCAGATAGCTATAAAAGTTCCATGTAGATCGTTTATACAGTATCAAGTCGCACTTCTGACACTGACACTACATGGATTAGTAGGCTATCACAGCACCATCCTGTCAGCTCGCTTGGCCTAGCCCACAAGAAAGTCGTGTGTCAACACGTGCGGATCCAACTAAGTCGCGGGTTTTCTCACGATGTTTTCCTTCAGAGGTATTCTTCTTCTTCTCACGGTGCCTCTCCGACTCAGCGAAGGTTGGCGGTTAGCTCCGCATATATCTCTCTTTGTTTCTCACGAGGCGAAATAGCTGGGCAGCACTCGCGATCCCAGTCCACTCCCGTAGGAAGAATTTCAGTCATTATGGGACAAAGGCAAATTGAAATTCAGTCACAATGAAATCAGGGCGTTTTGAGATTCAGTCCTAACGGACCGGAGGGGTTTCTTAGCAAAGATTTTTTCCTAACCTTTCTTCTTTTGATGGTGTTCCATAGCTCTCGCTTCGTGCTGATACGTCCTAGGACTTCCTCGTTCGTAACATTCAGGGGTATTGCTACTGCAAATTCACAAAATGTACGTAACTTTGAAATAAACTATATATGCCCGATTGCCCGCAGGGATTCGAATCTGGAAACTCACGCTTGATTCTAATTCTAACTATTGGATTAACACCGCTTAGGAATAATTCAACGAATAAGATGTAAGTTGAACACAGAGTAGGGTCCCGCTGACGACGGGCCGCATTTGAATATCCGGTTATCCTAACCGGTCCTAACCGCTCCCGACTGGATTTCCCTGAAAAATATGTGGCAACAAAGCTTTGACTTTTATTTGTAAGAAAGAATATTGATTTTTGTTTGATTATGTTTAAATTACATAATCTTATTTTAATAAAAACGCTCATTAACTATGTGACGTATATCACCTAGTGTTATTTTTCTTGTGACGGTCGGGAGTGGATGACTCAGGGGCTGACTGAAAATCAGTGTTGTAGGCTTACATAGGTAACCTACAACAAGTGCTGAGTCAGTTCCTATTTTTAGCTGCGGAGATGTTCCGACAGTCATGTCGCTTGTACCTAGTTTGTAAGTAATTGTGTGTCCATGTCCTGTCTTAATTTCTTTTATCATTGTACCTATTTCCGTGGCTATTAGTAAACGTCTTTCTGTCTTTCTATCGCCTTAGCCCCATAGTAAAAGTAGCTTATATTGCTGGGTTAAGGGATACCTTTCAGTGCCACAGGACCTTTCTGCTGTATAATATCTTACTTGAATATAAAAGACAAGCAGCTCCAAGTACCTAAGTACTGCGCTCACCGCATCGCACGTATTCTAATACATTTTCGATTAAACGTGCTCTGCTGGTCTGCAGAATATACTCATTCCTCTAATACCCTTCGCTGCGCGCCAACGAATGACGTCACGTGCTTAGTTCCAGACAAAATTCAGAGCGTGTAACAATCTTCAAAGGGATGCCGAGGGACTTTAATACTAGTGCATGAGCTTTTCATCGAACACAGAGTGCGCTTATTTGCCGCAGCAGCCTCATTCTTGAATAATTGAACGAGCGAGCGAAGCGAGTTTGTATGTATGTATGTATGTATGAATGTTCGTTTGACGATAACTTGAGTAAATTTAGTCGGATCGTCACGAAATTTGGTAGGCAGGTAAATAAGGTAAAGAGAATTTTTAAATTCGAACATGAGCCAAATCGGCCGAGGGGTTGCTGAGATATGGGGTCGCGAGTTCAAAGTTCGGGGCGAACCACTAGTTATTAGGTTATTTGCGCGGAACAGGACGTACACCCGCAACTTTAGGCAGCGTTGATCCTATTTTTTAACCACAATTACGATCTCCGCCACTCAAACTATGAAAAGTTGTTAAATGATCGTTCAATTCATTTAGTACTATCACGAGATTAGTGACCGAATGTTCAAACAATACATTCACAATACATACATATTTTTATTTTCGTAGTGGTTTTGCGTAGCAATACTTGGGCTACGACGTAGCTTGTCTACGACATAACCTATGCTACGCGCGTAGCCCGATGCGACTGCGCGTTTAATTGATTAAGATATCTTAACTAATGAAAGCATCATTCCTCAAGTTATAGCTGTTTAGTAACTCTATACTTATGCCAAACCCTGTGTCTAACATTCTAAAGTGCCGATAAATAACCGCAAAAAAACTAAAACTAAGGCCTTTGCATCTACGTAATGAGATGATTTATACAGCGTCCAGTGGCACCTTCACGAAATGAAGTGGTGAAGGAAAACCGCAAAAGTGTGGCTGTAAAACAATTCATTCCGAGTCGATACTCGTTTCATAGTGCTGGGCCCAGACCTACGTCTACGAACTCGAGTATTTGAGCAGGCGATAAGTTTTAATTGAAAACCAAGCATAAGGTAGGCTGCAAGAGAAAATCCTGGGTAAGAAATATACGGTAGTGGATTAGGGTCGCGAGTGCTGCCCAGGTATTTCGCCTCGCGAGAAACGAAGAGAAATATGCGTAGCTGACCGCCAACCATAGCTGAGTCAGAGAGGCACTAAGAAGACGAAGAAGATGTAGAAATACGACCAAAGTGTAAATGAGTATACTGGTTAGGCGGGAGAGCGGACCACGGACTAAGCTAGGCTATTTAAGGGTAAGGGGTACTAGAAAGGGGTCGGCAACCATATCTTTCGATATAAGTTGCGGATCTTCAGTTCCAGCAAAAATAAAAATAATAGACTAGAAAGGGGTCGGCAACCATATCTTTCAATATAAGTTGCGGCTCTTCAGTTCCAGCAAAAATAAAAACAATAAGTTTTTGGATAGCAACAAGAACCTTAGCGTGGATCATAAAACGTTTAAGACGACGTACGTCTCACAACTAGCGCCGCCAATGGAAAAAAAATCACATAGCGTTTTTAGCAAAAAACGCTCCTGCGATTTCTCAACGCGAGGCTTAACTATATTTAGGACCTAAGGTTTGGATTCCAGATCCTAGAACTTAAGAATGCAATCGATTCGATTGCATTCGTAGGAAATCTAATCCTGGAATCCAAACCTTAGGTCCTAAAAATAGTTAAGCCTCGCGTTGAGAAATCGCAGGAGCGTTTTTTGCTAAAAACGCATCCAAAAAAAAGATATGATTTTTTTTC
The DNA here is from genome assembly GCA_949319315.1 of Zelleria hepariella. Classification (NCBI taxonomy): domain Eukaryota; kingdom Metazoa; phylum Arthropoda; class Insecta; order Lepidoptera; family Yponomeutidae; genus Zelleria; species Zelleria hepariella. The sequence continues at coordinate 12,439,280 of OX439392.1, read as the reverse complement.
CATTGGCGGCGCTAGTTGTGAGACGTACGTCGTCTTAATGGACAACTCAAAAAGCATGGCATAAAAGTAGAGTTTACGATTTCAACAGCGCTTTTAAAACTTAAAAAAAAAATTAAGCTTTAAAAATGTTTTGACAGAAATTCAGATTACGGAAATAATCATGATATGTACATGTACCTAATTATAATTTTAATGTTTATTAAGGATTCTGTTGGCTTTCCTAATTTAATGAATAAATAAATAAATTACATTAATTTAAAAGGCTGATGACGATGATTTTGATGAATACAAACTTCACTGGCGCGATGCAAGATTTTTTTGCACGTAACGTCGTTATTAGAGACTGCAATTTCCGGTGACAGGTGTCGCTATAGACGCATGTGGAACATAACCGCCGAGAAGAGTTTGTGAGAAATATACTGTTCACATAGTGTATGAGTCCGTAGATTTATGAGGGATTCCGCAAATGTACTTGTGTAATAAAACAGTTCTTGGAGCTAAAGAAGACGGATGTTTCATGTTTTATGCGATAGGATGATTTGTGGAATGGCTGTGCCTAACGATTTTTGTGTAAATATTTCATTCGCATTTGACAAATGTGTCTACTCGGTTAGTCCTGAAAATTACTTTCTGCCATCTTGGATTCCGTTCCGTTTCCTATGTGTAATCCTGGGATAAGAAGTTAGATGTAGATATATTATGGATATTAATAATATATCTACATCCACCTGCTTATACCTGCCTACCTACTCAGTTATTCAAATAATTTCGGAAAAATAATGGAAAAATCAATTTACATACTGACAATATTTTTGAAAATGATAACGATACAAAAATTGGCTATTCTAACACCAGCTAATGTTTAATAATGTAAGGTTTCATAAACTAAACGCCATAATACGATGCTCTACCAATGTTTTTTAAGACAAAGGAAGTGGCACAGCCAAAAGTTATTTCTAACTCCGATGTTGATAAATGAAGTCTCAATACTCGCAATAAGTGAAGCATTTTTCTCCAATCCCCAGTGCATTGGGAACTGAGTGGAGACAATCAGAACTTTTCAGTTCAATCAGCCTGGATATTGCTTTTTGACGCCTATACAGGGTGTTGTGTTGGTCAGTGACACTCGACTCAAGGACGTAGTTTGAGTAACGCTTAAAATTAAAAATAAGTTTTTTTTTTATATTCCAATCACCCTGTTCAAGTTATTCTATAATAACCGCGACGGCCCCGCCTTCTCAAAGCTTGCTCGCGATGGTGCGACCGACTCGCCGCAAGCGTTAGTATAATAAAGGGTTTTCCAATAAGAGGTGTTATTTTGATATTCAAAGAAAAATGCAATTTATTTATATAAATGATCGGATATATTCATTTATTGATCATGTTTCAACTCCTAATACATAGGATCAAAAACATAAAAATATTTGTACTTACAGAAATCTTGGTGGCATAAAATATTACAAATACATTTGCAAAACAACTTAATAAAAGATTTAGAGAAGAGTTTGAAGAAAGGATGGGAACTTAAAATTAATCTTAAACTAAGCCTTAAAATAATTAAATATACTTCGCTCACATAATTCATCATTATTTCTAATAAAGCATTTATAGGGCATTATCCTATAGGCCTACAATCTCGCATAATAGAACCAATAATATTGGTGACAGAATTTCTTAAATGATCGGATTTTTTTAATATTTGCAACTAGATCCACATAATACACCGCTGTAAGTTTGTCGTTAGAATTTGAGTATATGACTGAGAGATTTTCTTAAGTTTGCACGAGCACGATACATATTTTAAACACAATTTTCCCAACGTTCTCTTTTCAAGTCTTATTTTTCATTTCTTGTAGACTCGAAAATCTTTTCTATTTTCATTGATTACGAACAGTTGATTTTTAGGGTTCCGTACCCAGAGAGTGCCAAACGGGACTCTATTACTAAGATTCCACTGTCCGACTGTCCGTCTGTCCGTCTGTCTGTCTGTCCGTCTGTCACCTGTATCTCATGAACCGTGATATTTGAAATTTTTGAACGAGCGAGCGAAGCGAGCGAAGTTCTCCGAGTCTACTGGAACAATCCGGCGTTTGTATGTATGTATGTACTCGTATGTATGTATGTATGTATGAATGTTCGGTCGACGATAACTTGAGTAAATGAAGTCGGATCGTCACGAAATTTGGTAGGCGGGTAAATGAGGCAAAGAGAATTTTTAAGTTCGAACATGAGCCAAATCGGTCGAGGGGTTACCGAGATATGGGGTTGTTAAGTTTATATGGGGTCGCGAGTTCACAGTTCGGGGCGAACCACTAGTTACAGATAATGTATTTCTATTGCCGCTATAACAACAAATACTGAAAAACCGAATAAAATAAATATTTAAGGGAGCTCCCATACAACCAACGTGATTTTTTTGCTCATTTTTCTCGATATTGATAACGGCAACAGATATTCGCTTGAAACATTCACAGGATATGGATTCACAGGAAACTGGCTCCATACGAGCTTCGGCCAGACTAGTTTGGCCTAGGACATAACGGTTTATCCATACGACCTTCGGGTAAACTAGTTTGACCGAGGCTATACCGGTTTGTCCATACAAGCTTAGGTTAGACTGGTTTGGCCAAAGCGAAACTAGTTTATCCTTAAATCGGGTTTGGCCGGTAACATATACAATAATGGTACGGAACCCTTCGTGCGCGAGTCTGACTCGCACTTGGCCGGTTTTTTTATTAAGACGTCATACATTTTAGCTTACATCAGTATCAGTAGCAACATTTTTCGGAAACAAAACATTCAATTTGTTAATATTCAAATAAAATCTCTACAGCATTTTCAATTAAATTGTTACCGAATTAATTAATTCCACCTTAAGACTTAAGGACTACCACGAGTTGTTTTCTACTTTATCTTTCCTTAAACTTCGCGTAGATAAGCGCCCTATTACCACAATCTATTACGGTCGGAGAATCACCTTCCCACAAGCTTCAACTTCATAAGTTCTTATCACACAAGTTGTAATCATCTTAAGAAATAATCGTTAATCATCGCTCACGCTCATCAAAACTTCAATGCTCGGTAAAGCCCTACCCTAATATAGGTATTTGGCACGCGTCACGCTCCAACCCAATACCTAGAACGTGTAGCGCGAATGCAGTCCGCGTGAACTGCGTTCTGATGTCAAATAGGAATCTTAAGAATCCCCTGTAGAACCGTGGGAACTCGGAGATGGCCAAGCGCGTGAAACACTGTTTTCTATAGCTATTTCACCCAGAGCGAGACGGGGCGCGGGAAAAGTGAGAGGCAATGCGCCTGTATTAGTCTACGTTTGTTCGTGTCCTTTCGCGAGTATGTAAATTTTGTAGTTGTAATGTAATAGATCTATTTTCCCAAAATTGTTCGTAGTTCTGCTGCCATTTCTACATTTTATTAGCTATTTCAAAAATCTTTTTTTTTCTGACATTTACAATATATTATTGATGTTTTCAAAGTAGTTAGACTCCAACAGGCAGTGTAATAATGTAAGTAAATAACAGTTGAAAGTAACCTCTTTTTCGGCGCGAAAAATGCATCGCTCTAATTTCTTTCAGGCTATTTTTTTTATTATAAAAACTATTTGCAAACCTCCGTATTGGTCATCTACTGATATAAACCAAGTTTCAGCAAAATCCAGCCTGTAGTTTAGAAATTAAACCGGAACTACATTTGTATGGAAAAATCATGCTCCTCCCTCCTATTTCACATTTTCGTGATGACCATAAAATTATTGTCAGCGCACGAACTTGCGATGATTCGGTCGCAAGTTCGTGCGATAATCTCGTTCAATTAGGAGTTCAGTGTGTTTTGGCTCTTAGATTCGAATAGACCTATATGTAATCTCGCAGAGTCGGTTTGGCAGTTCGGTCGCGCAGATTCATTGGCATAATTCGGCCTTTATGGATGAACAATCCATGGTAAGCGCTACGTCACAAAGACGTTGACAATACCGCTCGAATGACACGGGTCGAGGCTTTGTCGCCATGTCGTTGTGACGTCATGGCGTGACAGTTTACCCTGAGGCTTTGTATGAAAATTACAAGTATTATGCGTATTATGATTACGAATCGCTGACCTTTGAGGTCGCTTTTGTCGTGGTGGCCCTGGGATTTTCCGGGTACAGTTCGGACAGCCGAATAGTTTTGGGATTTATTTAGCTTTACCATGAATAAGAGACGGAGAGTCATAGGTACATGTATGAACGAGCTGCTTCGATCAAGGATAAAACTAGATACAACGTAGAACTCTTAAATGTGTCTGGAAAAATAGATGCCCAAATTGCCTTTGAGAGCTTATTTGCTCGTAGTCTATGCAATTAAAGTAAAACTGTACACTAATGCAATAAGGTTGACATTCGAATATTAGTCGATGGTCGAAATTATGTTTCGTATTGTTCTATTGCTGATATCATTTGTTTCTGTGGGGACAAGTTTTTATTGTGATTTTATACGTAATGCGGATTCTATGGGATTTAGTTCGGTGACGAGCTGCGACCACCTTTGTTGTAGGTATTGAATGCAATTTTGTGTTTTGTTCTTTCTTAGGATATGGCACGCAAATAAGAATAAACTGTGTTAAATAAACATCCAAAAAGTTCAGTAACGTTATTATACAGGCTATTTTGCACAAGGTCAGTGACAGACTTCAAGGCAAGTCAGTGCTGACCCGATAGGTACTTGCCATGAAAAGTAACTTAATAAAAATATAGATTTCAATATTTCTCTAGCAGTTAGTGCCATGTTAATGCTTTAGAAAAAAACGAAAGTGTGTCATTGATTAAAAATCAAAAAGGTAGCATTATAATACATTGAATACATTGAACGTCAAACTAAATTAATATTATCAAAGATCAAAAAAGTATATAAATCAAATTACTTATTACTAGATATATACTAAGTATCTGCTTTTTTGTCCAGCTTCACGAATAGGCCTGATCGTTTTTGGAGAAGAAGCATGGTAAAGGCACTCCAATGTTAGCCACATAGGTAGAGGTTGTTTATAAATTAATATTAATGAGAATATAGCCTGCTTAGAGTCCCGCTATCGGATTCGAGTGCACCCTGTATAAAATATCCGCAGCGACAAAAAAAAACTGCACTGTCGCAGCCTCACTGCACCCACGATCTCGATACTCGATAAAGCCATCGAGTAACACTGTTAAAGGTTCGAGTGATGTGCATTCTAATGAGTCCGCTGCAGGGGCGGCGTTTTATATATGGGCTGGCAGGGGTGCCCAAACGCAGGGCCGCGGGACACCAAGGTCCACTTGCGTCAGCCAGTGTTAGCCAGCTAACTTTCAGTTAACCTCACCGAACTAAATCCCATAGAAGCCGCATTACGTATAAAATCACAATAAAAACTTGTCCCCACAGAAACAAAAGATATCAGCAACAGAACAATACGAAACATCATTTCGACCATACGTCTAATATTCGAATGTCAACCTTATTGCATTAGTGTACAGTTTTACTTTAATTGCATAGACTACGAGCAAACAAGCTCCCAAAAGCAGTTTGGACATCTATTTTTCCAGACACATTTCAGAGTTCTATGTTGTATCTAGTTTTATCCTTGATCGAAGGTTAACCTCAATAAATGGAAATGACAAATTAACACAAAGTTAGTTGGCTAAACCTGACTGATGCAAGTCCGCCTGAGTGGCATGTGAAGAGGATTGGCTACAACGCTCACTCCCATATAAATGGAGTAAACTTTTTGCTGTACGGGGAGCATGGTGAGCCCGAGATAGGCCCTTCTCTATGCAAAACTGTCAACTTGTCGGTCGGGCTCGAGTTGGCTCTACGCCAATTCGGCGACCGACATCGAGATAGCGTCGACCGAGCCTTGTCTGCAACCGGCAGCATGGCGGCATTGCCCGAGATGGTGTCTGCCTAATTTTGACAGATGCGACCGACACATGTCTGGCACCCACGGAGGTGTAGACAAGGCCTCAAGAGCATAGATTAGAGGGGAAATATACATTTTTTTCTTAGTTTTTGTTGTTTTTTCGCTGTATGTGTATTCACTAATGCATACTCGAATAAATTACATTTATCGACCCACCTATTTTCGCCTTTTTGTTGTGTTAGTGTGTGTTAGTAAATAAATGACGGAAATGCGTTTTGTTACTACATTAAAATTTAATTAGTTTCTTGCGTTAAAACTAAACGCAATCCTTCACTTGCTAGTGATGTACCCCAATCGGTAATAATCGGTATCTATTTCAACAGTGTTGCCAGACCAAAATACAATTTTTTTATTTAGAATGGCAATAACTACTTTTTGCTCGACATGACACTAATCTATTGCCATCTCGAGTCCCGCCTGCCATTCTCGCACAATAGACATGGCAAGTCTGTCACTCGAGTTCAGAGAGTGTCAAAACAACCATGCTAAGCATACTGCTCCCAAATATTAAGTGGGAGAGAGAAAGAGAGTGTACTGTCCAACACCGTACATAGGTCGCGTGTTTCTGACATTGCATTGTGCAGCGCACCTCAACTTAACTTTACTCTGCAGTCGGCTTTAGCCACTCGCCGTACAAACAACTAATCTAGAGTTGGCTCTAGCCACTCGCCCGGAACACTACTTTGTATAAACCATGTAACTAAACAGTGAACTACTACCGTTAATAAATACCATGAACTGATAATACTTCTACTTCTTCTTCCACCACCGTCCACCAACTACAACTACAAGTGCTGTAAGACAGAGTGGGGTCGCACATGCCCTGCCCTGCTCTCTCAGGGTTAGTATTTACTGATAGAGATTCGAGCTCCATCTGTCAACTATCAAAACTGAACTGAAAATGTTTCTTATTGAAAGCGAAAATCATCTTTTGACTGGAGATAACGTGTATGTATAGCCCACCACCAAAATTGGTTGAGCAGCCTTGAGCTGGACCATTGACTGCAACTGGACCAAGGCTTTTTTCTTCGCTTCCCACTCTAATCTAGGTCACGTTTTATTTTTCTACGTGCAGGGCGATTTATTTCCAACTTATTTGCTTCTATTTCTACAGGGCATCAACAGCCAACTACTGCCCACTGCTGCCTTTTCCCCCTCACGCCACCTCTCACCATCCCCCGCCATCCGCATCCGTGGATCCACCACCGCCGTCCCGTTCTTGGGCGCTACTCTATTGCCCTATTGTCCACCAAAGAACACCTTGCTCTAAGAAGAATTAAATACCAAAGTTAGGTCCGCAATCCGACCCTGGAATGCACTGAAGAAGCAAAGATGGTAGAGTTTCCTAGCGAATGTCACTTAGAGGAATGGACGAATGAATATGTATGGCGCGACATGGCTGTGCTACTCGGGAGCACTAACAGTGATTGCTTTAGTGGGAATAATGAGGCGTTAGGCCACAGCGGCAACGAGTGATGAGCTTAGACAGCCTAGCTATACAACGTGTAAAAAAATGGGACAAATCCAAGTTAAACTCCCGTGGTTCCGTACATCCGAAGTTCATTTTCGCACAAATGGTGAGAAACCATACCAAACCATACCGCGATCCGCGATGTAGGACTATAGAGCGCCATCTGTTGGCTGAGTTGAGAAACGAATGTTGCAAAATTAATATTATAGATTTTCCTGAAATCTGTAGGTAAAGATCTATTTTATGTTTTTTTTTTCGGCTTAGTAGTTTTTATATCTCCAAAATATCAAAGCTCCTACCTAGAGCGGGTTCTTCTCTCCCGCTCTAGGTAGCAAAAACCTATATATTCTGCAAAGGCAGAGGTACCGAGCCACCCAGAAATTTCTACGATGAAATAATTACCAGATACCAGAAGCTGTAGGTTTTTGTTTGGTTTTAAACATTTGCTAGGGATAAGACTTGAACCCGTAACCCTTGCATACTGTGCAGGCGCTCTACCAATTCAAGTGCCGAGCCAAGAATGTTCCAACCTCATTGTTACTCATCTTACGGACGGGAGGTGTGATTATAATAGTCCCTAGCACGGGTTAGTGCTTTAGAAAAAACAAAAAGTGTTTTCCAGCTGTAGCCAATTACCTAGCGGTGAACAACGCGACACCATTACTCTAGTTCGGGTTACCTACTCGCTCTGTAACTCTACTCTAGAAATGTAATAAACTATCCAGCCATTACGTGTGCGCGCTGCCGTGGTATAAATGGAGCAGTAGTTGGTCTTAATAGCTAGAGTGCTACCTGATAAATCGACATACTTTCTCGTACCTACTCGGCGGCGTAAATGAGTCCTTTATATATGTTACTGGCCAAACCCGATTTAATAATAAACTAGTTTCGCCTAGGCCAAACCAGTCTAACCGAAGCTCGTATGGACAAACCGGTATAGACTAGGCCAAACTAGTTTACCCGAAGGTCGTATAAATATACCGGTATGTCCAAGGCCAAACTAGTCTAGCCGAAGCTCGTATGGAGAAACCAGTTTAGCCTAGGCCAAAATAGTCTAGCCCTATGCTCGTATGGAGAAACTAGTTTAGCCTAGGCCAAACTAGTCTAGCCATATTTGAGTAGAGGTAATACAGATTCTACTTATTTATGCTAGCCTAGTACTTTTTAAAACTAACAAACCTGCCGTAATTCTCTGAACAGTAGGAGACGCATTTAAAGGCCGAATTTGAAAAAGTCTACATTCAAAGTCTAAAAAAAGTATGTCCGGTTTTGTCCGGTTTGAAGGACCACTCGAAAACAAAAAGAGGTATGTCAGTGTGTCGCAAACCTAACCTACTGACCTAACCTTTGTTTTAAATATTGTTCGATTGTCTGTCACACTCTCAGGAATACCCTGTAGGTTTAACACCCTGTGAGTCGGTTTTTGGAACACCTATAATAGAAGTAAAAGGTTTGGTTACGGGGGCATAAGGGGGTTCGAAAATTTCATTATTTATTCGCTAAACCTCTTAGTTTACGAGATATGGTAATAATCATTCGTCAATATGATCTTGGGCTAGGTTATACTAGTTTATTCTAGAGCGTACATATTCTTGCTAGGCCAGACTGAATTGGCCTAGGCTAAACTGGTTTCTCCATACGAGCTTCGGCCAGACTAGTTTGGCCTAGGACATACCGGTTTATCCATACGACCTTCGGGTAAACTAGTTTGGCCTAGGCTATACCGGTTTGTCCATACGAGTTTAGGTTAGACTGGTTTGGCCTAGGCAAAACTAGTTTATCCTTAAATCGGGTTTGGCCGGTAACATATATTATATGATCAAAACTAAAAGTATCAACCGGAGCAAACCTGTAAGACAATACTTACTTTTCCTAAACTCAGCGAAGTGTATCTAATCAGCCTACTAATTCTCAGCCTTGTACAAGAAAGTAAGTCGATTTGTCAGCAGCTTTCCAGCTATCATTCCATCAAACCCGAAAGTACGTAGTCGGGATTCCATTTTTTAATTTCGATTCAAACAATTCAATTCTACAAGGTGTTACAAAAGATGCTAACTCTTTTTACAGGGTAACAGCACCCGGTGATAGGGATCACAACCTAAATTTTTTTTTTGCTCTATGACGTTCCGTTGATTTTTAAATTAATAAAATGGTAACGCTGTGGCGGGAGAAAAGTATTTTTTAAGTATTGTTTTCATTGACTTTCACAATGTTTTAACAACTCAAAGCTATGCAAATGCACCTTCACCCACAAACATATTTTTAAATTTGAGGTAATACCTAAAACAAAAAAGTTATGAAAATTTTTCAATTTTGAGGTTATAAAATAAAAATTGATTTTTTCAATTTTTTTTTTACAGAATTGACATCCTTTTGACCAGTAGGTTACACCTTGTAATAAGAGTTAGGATGTTTTGTAACACGTTGTATACAAAAACAATGACACACACACAGTGTTTTTTGTGCGATATTTTTTCTGAATTGCACTGTCACACACACACAGTAGTTTTTGGTGCGATATTTTTTCTGAATTGCAATTTACATAATTATGTATGACAACTCAACTCGATATTTTGAAAAGGAATGAAGAATGTCCGTGGGTCTGTTAAATCACTTGAAACTTTATGACCGTGTAGCCTAAACATTTAGAAATACACCTGTTTTTGTTTCATTCAAATCGAGCCAGTAGTTTTAAAGTAACGACGGTTTTAGTTTCCGTCCTTTTGGAGTTTTTCGCGCGAGCGCGGCAAACTCGCGTGACGTCACAACTCAACACGCACTCGACACATACACCGTAACACTCATTAAAAAGGCTGTATCTTTGGAACCGTACTAGGTAGCCAGTTGAAATTTTCAGAGATTATGTTTTATTATGGTGGATTACCCAAAAAATAATAAAAACAAAAAAATATTAAAAAATAAGAGGGGTCCCCATACAAAAAACGTTGTTTTATTCTTTTTGCTCTATAGAAAAAACGGTAAGACATACAAGCATCAAACTTGGTATGATTATAAGACTTACTCCATAGTATAACAAAAAAATATAAAAAACGGTCAAGCGCAACTCGGACTCACGCGCCGAGGGTCCATATAACCAGTTTTTTTTTATTGTATGGTGGTACGGAACTCTCAGTGCGCGAGTTCGACTCGCACTTGGCCAGTTTTTTTGTGTGTTTAGTCAGTGTTACAGTAGTGTTTTAATGTAATATTACTAGGAAGGTAGGTAATCGTATGAGGTAGTGGCCACCCCTGGTGTCAGAGTTTTTAGGCCACCCAATGCGGATATGCTTATCTGCTACGGATACTGCAATTGTGTGTCCGCACAAGCTCGGACTGAGTACATACGACGCTATCCCGACCGTCGAGTACCTGATGTGAGCGTTTTCGACGGAGTTTACCGACGACTTCGTGAGACTGGCTCTGTTTCGCGACGACGTACGGACTTAGGAAGACCACGACCACGTAGTGAAAAGTGGACTACGTGAAAGAATGAGAAAATGTGTGCGAAATAGAGGTGGACACGTAGAACATGAACTATAAAATTTTATTCAAAAATATTAGGTGAATAAATGTTATTTTGAACTGATTTATTGTTTCATTTAGCTTACTACAATCACCGACGATCTGTACGCCAACTATGAGTTGAGCGTGAGTGACTTTGTATGCGAACTAGCGTTAACAACGCACCGATTACGTTATTTTCCAAACAAAAGCCAGTAACTAGTCACTTACGCTCAACTAGTTGGCGTACGGTCATTATTTGTACGATCGACGATCTGAACAAAAAAAAAATGCTATAAAAACTGAATGATCTCCTAGGTCAGGATAGCGGGACATCGATGGAAGCATGAGGGTTGTACCTAGCCGAGGGAGGCCTATGTTCAGTAGTGGAAGCCAGTAGGCTGAAATAATGATGCTGAACTTAAGTCAAATTAATTAGATTAAAAAATAAGCGCTATTCTGACTGCCATGTAGCCTTAGAAACCAAGTTTCACCTTTGAGGTTAATAAATACCCTAAAGTGTTATACCTCGTTGGATAGCTGATAAAATGTAGATGTTTTTAAGCACATCTGCAGAGCAAGTGCCATAATAATTTTTTGAGATATCCAGAAAAGAATAATATTTTTTTGTAATTTGTACTTATTTTCTTAAGTTTCGATCGTCTACAATGACCTATTTAGTTAACTTACGTGCAATTTTAGTCATTGAGGTCATTAAGCATCTCATTCTTCATGTAAAAAACCAAAAAAAATATCATTAGAATAAAAAAAAATCAAAATATTCAATTGAATAGCCGAAAAATTGAGCTTTTTCATAAAAAAAAAATAAAACTGGAATATCTCGAAAACGGTTAAGTTTAGGATGGGGGGTTCCATAGTGAAATCATTCAGAAATGATGTGTACTACATGCCCTTAACGGATCTAGGTCGACTTTTCCTGTAACCCTGTATGTCTTACTTGAACATCCAGTTAAACTACTCACTCAGCTTTACCATGTCGCTGCGGTCGGAGTGGTCATAAATTACTGATTCAATTAAAAGTTTACACCCGGCACATATTTGGCTTGGTGAAAAGTTGGACACCATTACCGAGACTGAGGTTTAATAATAAGACTTTGTTTGTTGCGTGGTTGAACCGGGATATTATACTTCCGAAATGGGCTTGTGCGTTTGCTGGTGTAATTATGCGAATTGCCACTGATACATTTTTGTTTGCATGTCTTAATTCCAAAAGGGAACTATATTTTGTGTCATCAAAGTTTATATTTGTCATCAACTTGTATCATCAAATTAATAGATCTATCACCACGAAATATTTTCATTCTCAGAAAAATAAAAAGTGTCGCCAGGTATAAATTACCAAATTAATGTCAATTTGTTCGCAGAAAAAGAGATGAATTATCTATATAATTGTAGTGCATCCATTGAATAAAAACTTTGTTCGCAGAATAATAGGTTTATTCCCAAAATAACAGCTCCGTATTCAGAATAGTAGATCTGTCATCAAATAAATTGATTATCGTCCGCAGATTGTGACTTGTTTTTATTTGTCATTTTGTCATCAGTACAGTAGTTACAAATTATTTCGTTCAATTCTCCAAATAATACTATTCGTTACCAATTTAATAGTTCGTTATAAATTTTATTAAAAAATGATCAAAGGGGCGGAGCCAAATTGGCGCGCTATGAAAATTTACCAATCATGCGCAGCGATGGGTCGTACACACGACAGCACGTCGACCTTTACACGCTAGCACTCTACTCGGGTGCGTTAGGGTTTTTGGTTTTAATTGATTTCCCAATAGTTTCTTTATATTATCATGGCATCAAGTTGTGGTGAAGATGATGCAACTCCTCCAATAATGTTATCATAGCTCGTTGAGAATTCACTAGTGGAGAAAGTGCCGGTACAAAAATAGGTACACACGACAGCACGTCGACCCTTACACGCGAGCACTCTATTCACTTACTTTGGTGACTTTGCAACAAAAATGTACTGTCTGACGTGCTGTCGTGTGTACAACCAGTATACAAGTACCTAATGTAAGATAGTAGTTAAATTCATAGATACAAAAACATAATTTTTCTGGATCTTTATGACTTTTTTAAGTTACATATTTCATTTCTTTGATGACCGTTTTTCCTTAATTTGATTATACAGTTATTAGGACAAACCTATTAAAATAAGTACAAACCTATTTATTTGATACTTGATAAAATATCCCGATGATTATATGTGATTTATTATAAAATTGTTTTTATATTGTTTGGCGACTACACTTTGATGACAGATCTATTATTTTGCGGACAAACCTTATTATTTAAAACATTCAAAACATAATAAATTGATGATAGCTTAAATCATACCCATTCCAAAACTGGGGGTCTACCGGCTAAGACGAAACCGATTACCATTGGCGAAAATCGAAGTTCGATTTATGAAAAATTAACTGGGTGGCAGTAGAATGAACTGGGTGGCAGTACATTTTTCAAAAATCGAACTCTATTTTCGCCAATGGTAATCGGTTTCGTCTTAGCCGGTAGACCCCCTGTAAAGAGATTCTAGTTTTCAATGATCTCTATGTTCGCTCACGTTCACATCGCCAGTGACCGCGGGCGCTCTGTAACGCAGACGAAACGTCGGGATGATAAAGTAAAGGTAGATAGATGCCACCTAATTCAATACCATGCATTTCATTTGTAGTTACCTACAATAAGTACAATAAAATGACCGCGATTTGACCCACCTGGCTCGCGAATAAGAAGAAGAATATATAAACAATGGCTGCTTGGACAGACTTGATCGTGGTGGTTGTATAGATTACTACTAGCTTTTGCCCGCGACTTCGTCCGCGTGGACTACAGAAAAAGGATATATGCTTTATTTTGCTCCTAAGTGTAAACGCGTGATAACATGTAGCCTATGTATTATTCTGATATCTAAGCTATCTCTATTCCAAATTTCATCCAAATCCGTTCAGCCGTTTCAGCGTGAAAGAGTAACAAACATCCATCCATCAATTCTTACAAATTTTCGCGAATATACTCCTAATATTAGTAGGATTATTATATGTATAAGTAACCCAAAACATGATATAAATCAGCGAGAATCACCAAGGATAAAAAAATGCACCTTCGCCATACACAGGTACTTGTGGCGGGAAAATACCCATATTGACTCTTGAGATTTCATTCTGCCTGGCTGGCTAACGATCAAACTAACGATAGGTACACTTCAATGTGTACTCGTTTCGTGCTTTAAGATTTGTATCACCAATGGTTTTGGAATCGGCTGTGGTCAGAAAATCGGTCATCCCCAATTCGAATGCCCAAGCTCGCAGATTGTTGATTGCGGTTTCATGAGATACTGCCCTAATCTAACCTTTACTGAATTTGGGTTTCGTTTGAAATTACTTTTCGTTGGTAGTGCTTGCTTAGCTTATACTTTCTTTTACTACTACTTTTTATAAAGGTACCTTTTATCTAACATAATAATGGATGGATGTTGGTTAAAATTTTACGCTGAAACGACTGGACATTTGGATGAAATTCGAAACATAGACCTTACACACCAAAACATTAGTAAATTAGTAGCGTTTTCCGTGACTTCTTCCGCGCTGACATCGATGACGGGGAAAATACAACGTGTTAAAAACATCGTAGCCTTTTTTACAGGGTGTAACATACTGGTCAACAAAAACAACATCCTGTAAAAAAAGTTAAGATCTTTTGTAACACCTTGTATAAGCTACTCTTTATCTCAGTCTGTGCGGACGAAGTCGCTAGTAATAAAAATAGGTAAAAAAACTTTTTAAGTTAAACGGTTTTATGTTAAACATACATTGCAATGTTTAAGATAAATGTACTAAAAACCAAAAAATAATAAAATAGATACAGTCGTGGGAATTATAAACATATGCATAGACTAGACTAAAATAAAACCGTGGGGCACGTCAATTGTCTACAATCGTTTATTAAAATGTTTGTTTTGTAATGTTACACTATAATTAGGCAGTTGATGTGCCCCACGGTTTTATTTTAGTCTAGTCTATGCATATGTTTATAATTCCCACGACTGTATCTATTTTATTATTTTTTGGTTTTTAGTACATTTATCTTAAACATTGCAATGTATGTTTAACATAAAACCGTTTAACTTAAAAAGTTTTTTTACCTATTTTTATTTTCTAGTTTTTAGTTTTTATTTCGCATTCTGTTTAATTCATATAGTACATTGTATTATACTGGTTGAGCACTTTCATTTGATACCCATTTTGATGGGATCGATAAAACCTACGTTATCCGCCATTTTGTAGCGGCCGCCATCTTGTATTTCAATTTTTTATAGTATATTGTATTCTGCTTGTTGAGCCCTTTCATTTGATACCCATATTGATGGGATTGATAAAACCTACGTTATCCGCCATTTTGTAGCGGCCGCCATCTTGGATTTCAATTTTTATAGTATATTGTATTCTGCTTGTTGAGCCCTTTCATTTGATACCCATATTGATGGGATTAATAAAACATAAATTATCCGCCATTTTGTAGCGGCGGCCATCTTGAATTTATAATGATAATGAATAAACATAATTGTATTGTCACCAAAATCCAAAGTGTATACAAAATTTCAGATTAATCGGTTGACAGGAAGAGGGTGAAATTTGAATTACTAAATTTGACCCAAGAAAGAATAAAGAATAAATAAAACAAACGGGGTGAGCTAAATAAAACCGTTTAAAAACGAATGTGCTATAATAGTTGTTTTTTGTGAACTTCTCTTGACAAACGATAAAGTGTCACTAAGGTGGAAAAAAGTGCGAGTCGGACTCGTGCACCAAGAGTTCCGTGTCATCATCTATAAAAATGGCAAAAAAATCACGTTTGTTGTATGGGAGCCCCCTTTAATATAAATTTTATTCTGTTTTTTAGTATTTGTTGTAATAGCGGCAACAAAAATACATCATCTGTGACAACTCTTTAATTATCACGATTCATGAGATACAGCCTGGTGACGGATGGACAGAGAGACGGACGGACGGACAGCGGAGTCTTAGTAATAGGGTCACATTGTAATAGTACCCTTTGGGTACGGACCCCTAAAAATGACCGTAAAATGTCAACATTTTAACTCGAGTCGCAACTCTGAATTGCAGCACATTTTGTAGCATTGATGGACGAGGGCAATAAAAAACAAGTTCTTTGTAAATGTAGGGACCGTCCCACTTCTAGTCGCATTATTTAGAAAAAAAAACTATTTAAAAAAAAAACATTATTTTGTGCCACTCACGTGCGTAGCCAGAAGTTGAAAAAGAGAAAATGGAGTAGGTGTAGCGATGAACTCACAGGAATGTAGGTACGGTCGGCCACAATCTCAGATACCCCATGGCAGCTCTTATCGCGCGCGGCATAAGGTCGCCAATCGAACAAAAAGGGGTATCTGAGACTGTGGCCGACTGTACGAGACGAGTAATAATGCTTCACCGCGAGAAAACTGTTAGATGCAAGAAAAACATTCCTTATTTTAGTCGAGTTTTAGTTTTTTACTTCTACATTTTTGGAACAAGTCTCTTAGTGTAAGCGCTCTACTGCGGGCACGGTGGCACTGGAGGTTAACAACGACGCCCTGTTAATTAAAAAAAATAAGAAAACTTTAATCACAACTAGCTGGGGACCTGCTCTAAGGATTACATTTAACCTCTTACATTTTGCTTCGCTGGGTGCGGTTGGTTCAACTAATACGAGTACAGGTCCTTTTAGGGCGGACACGGCCCGGCGTGATCTTTCGCCGTTCACGGAGTGGCTGCTTGCGAATCAGTATGCTTAGCATTGTCGTTTTGACACTCTCTCGAACTCGAGTGACAGACGTGCCATGTCTATTGTGCGAGCATGGCAGGCGGGACTCGAGATGGCAATAGATTAGGGTCATGTCGAGCAGAAAGTAGATATTGCCATTTTTTATAAAAATATTGTATTTTTGTCTCCATCGCCATGTTGGCGTAAAGCCAACTCGAGCCCGACCGACAAGTTGACAGTTTTGCATAGAGAAGGGCTTACCATGCTGCACGTACTGAATCGGAATAAATTTTCAGAATCAGTAATGCATTTATTTCCCTAGTTCAAAATGATGTTACAGTATGTCTAACAGTCGATGGTGTGTTAAGCCAGGGGCCTGAGCCTGTAACACAATGGCGTATCAATGGCGTCCCAGGTAGATGGACAAAACCGGGATTCATTCGTTGTTCTCCTACAACCAGCGAACTAATCCTCTAAAATTAGACTTATAAAATTCTTTTCTGTACTATAAAAACATTAAAAGGACCGACACTGGACCGACAGCATTAATTAACAAATCGTAATTGAAACCGTCAACCGGGAGCCCATTTTGGCACCATTGCGTTACAGGCTAAGGGCTCTGTGGGTGTGTCAGCTACTTAGGTACAGATTCTGGCGGTGGGGCGGTGCCTGCGATGACAATCGCGTTTTACATGCAAACTTTCTTCTCAAGAAATCAAAGTGACACATCGCGTCAATGTATCACAACACAAATCGCGCGAGACACCGCTACATACTCCATTACATCGCCATATTGATTCGCAGAACTAACCGGTCCTTGAGCAATCTAAAATATCGTTTGTTGCGCCACGCCTGTCCCCTGAACGAGCCATGAGCGTTCCGACGTATTACACGACAGCACGTCAGAGTGTACATCTCTGTTGTAAAGTCGCCCGTAACGTGACCAAGTAGAGTGCTGGCGTGTAAGGGTCGTCGTGCTGTCTTGTGTACAGCTATGGGTTCGTACGTTCGGATAATCGACGCCCAAATAAGCTAGTACTTAGTTTTCCCCGAACTATGAACTCGCGACCCCATATCTAGGCAACCCATAAATTATTTACCTGCCTACTTACCTAACTTCATGACGTTCCGATCAACGGTAGGTACTCGAGTTATCGTCGAACAAACATACATAAATAAAAACACCGGATTGTTCAAGGGCTCGGAGAACTCACTCGCTCATTCAAATAGGTAGTAAAAAAATGTCTTGTCAGCAGCTTCGCTTTTCTTTCAACAGAATAATCTCATTTATTATAATATTGCCAACCAGCCCAACTTGGAGGCGTCTGTTCAATGATTCACGGGATTCACAATTAATTTAACTTCAAACAGATCGTTCCTGTAAAGATCAAAGGTCACATGGAGTACAGTCAAGTAGTAAATTGGATAAGCAGGTACAAGTAACAATATTAGCTCTTTATCTAACTGCAATCTTCACACAATAATTATGTATACGTATAGTGTCTATCATTGGCAATATGGGCATTGGGCAAGCCTATGTACTTCATCTAAAACAGAGTACAGTACTTATATTATGCGGAATGATTGGTATAACTGGGTATATTTCAATTTCCTGTGGATTAAATTGTTTTAAAATTCAATGTCTTCTTTCAGTAAAATGTTCCATCTACAATATTCAAGGTACTTTCCCTCCATGTGGCATAGCCGTGGGACGCCCTGTATACCCAAAGTTTTAATTAAGATAAATCGTAGATAATTTTATTCATCCTTTGTCGTAGCTAGAATCGTTTTAGATGGTTACCAATGATAATTATTATTATTATAATAGGCGCCTATTAATATTCTAAACACAGGATGGGAGAATTTCTAAAAACCGTTTTAAGCTAAACAAGGTGTTAAAAAAATCTAACTCTTTTTACGGGTTCGAACTTTTATTAAAAACTTTTGAAAATTTCACTTTTGAGGTTATAAGTAAAATTTCTTTTTTCCAACTTTTTTTTTACAGAAATGTCAACTTTTTGACTAGTAAGTTACACCCTGCAAAAAGAGTAACGACCTATTCTAACACGTTTTATAGCTTTGTTATGAAGATATTTCCGTATAATATGTTTCAGGAGAAAAAACACTATGTAGGTCGGCCACAATCTCAGATACCCCATGGCAGCTCTTACCGCGCGCGGCATAAGGGCGCCAATCGAACAAAAAGGGGTATCTGAGACTGTGGCCGACTGTACCTACATAATTATATTTATTTTGCAGGGGAATGAGCCATGCCGAAAAGAGGTCGAGAAAGACTTTTCCTCGAGCTACGATGAAATCTGTGAGACACTTGAGAAACTGATATTTAGGCGTCGACAAAACCCTTCCTCGAGCTAAGGGGGTTGGAGCTCATTGTAAATCTGACACCCCTAAGGCTACACAGTCGATAGTTGCACTCTGTGCTCTTTTACTAACAACAGTAACTAGGCTTTGTAAAGCGCTCATTACCTATTTGGACTAGCCAAGTCATTAAAGCAACATCGGGTGCGGTCAGCCTGACCGCTCTAGTGGCAACAATATCTGTGCAAAAATATCCGCACAGTCGCTAGTCATCAAACCCGGTTTATTTGCGAGGAAATAGCTCTTATCGAAAGAAACAAAATTTTCTTTCGATAACTATAATACATATTAGGTATTTATTCGAACCATTCGTTTTATTAATAATTTCCTGAAGTTTATTTATCCAGACACAAAAATAATTTAAATAAAAGAATGTTTTTTTTTTTTCGGGAGCATTCTGAACTTTTACTATATAAATTAAAAATTTCTAGGAGATAAAAAATTAAATTAGTAATATCGTTTGAAAAAATGTATTTAACAATCCAAAACATAATTATCTATTTTATAAAACAGAAGCGAAACATTTTTTTTATTTACTGGTATTATAAAATAAATTTGTGTACAAAATATTGAAAAGACTATAAGAAGAAACCGCGTTTCTGAATGTTCTATTCCGTGACTTTACCTTTTTAAAAGATGCTTATGAACCATTTACATTCACAGTTTTGTATAGAGAATGGGCACGAACAATCACTTTCGCTGAAATACGCGTGTAAACGAACTATGAATGAGGCTCTTTTTTCCGTCGGGATTTGGCATCTACTTAAACGGCCAGTGTTTTTTTCTTTTTCAACACCATAGGGCCCGGGAAAGACTATCCCGGCGTCGCGTTCAAATTTCGAAGTGCACAAAAATGCAGATAGTTTAAATCCGGCCTTTACACGATGGTAAGTTACTAGTAACAGCAAACTTTCCGAGCGTGGGAGATGAAAAAAATATTTTTATTTATATTTTCCCACAAATAAACCGGTTTTAAGATAAAGATAACTATAACAACTGTCAGTTTTTTTACAGAATAAGTTTCCGTGTTTTGGAAGGCACGCTTGGTCGCGGATAGCCCTTTGGGCGGCCTAAAAATTCTTACACCATTTTATTATGACAATTCGATGCCAAATAAATACATTTTGATTGATTGTTTTTTTATTGATTGACCTACCCTACACTATTACCGTACGGTAACGGGCGAATTTGCAACTAAAATGTAACGTTTACCTGCTGTCGGCTGTACCTACCTGAATGCTGTTATCCGTATCACACGCTTGAATGATATATCGCGCAGGTAAATTGCTTTTTAGTGTTCCCAACGGATGTTCAACAGAGGAATTAAATAAGGTATCCGCTAGTGTATTGTCTATACAGGGTGTTAAAAGACCGCCAACAAAGCGGGAAACCACGCATTGTCCTCATCATACTGAACATTTTTGCCCATGGAACTATACCTGGGAAATCAACGGTTTCCGAGATAATGAGGTTCAAAGTCGGACTTTTCAAACTTTTTTTATTGCAGAAATTTGCTCAGTATCAAGTACTTAACATTTCTTCTCAAGAAGCCATATCAAAATTTTGAATATTTCTTGCATAAAATGACGTTAAAATTGCAACCCGCAATGTATTCTAAACATCGGCACTTCGAGCGTAAGTAACACAACTTTATGTCAACGCTTGTGCAATATGACTTCTCTGCGTTACACTTCCATTGCGTAATAAAATATTTGCCAAAATTATAACCTAAAAAACCAAAATCATTTCCCGGCAATAATTTATCGAAAAAGTACTTTGTTTTGGTGTCTAGTATGCGTCCCTTTCGGGTCTGTCGGCGGTCTTTTAACACCCTGTATATACATGTCTACGCAACATGTGGTAAAGTATGCTAAGTCGTTGTTTGATAGATAACTTTCATCGTATTTTTTACAATCCTATCTCACTAAAGTGTGAGATAGGCATTTTCTTTTAGTACCCTGTTTTAGGCTGTTATTTGATGCTTGGAATGAATAATACTTAATTATTGGTTTACAATGTATCTGCGGCAAAATTATTAAAAAATACTGTACACGAAGGACACCTTAAAATAAACTTTCACTCAGATGTTTGAAGTGACCACTCGGGAGCTGCAGTGCCTTGAAACTTGATTTTCTTGTGGGCTAGGCCGACTAAGCTATCAGGATGGTATAGGTGCTGGGCAAGCCTTCTCCATCTAAGATAGAGGTCAGGCTCAACAAAACAAAACGCGAAAAGTGTCGAGCCAAACGAAATTAATCTTATCTAAAAGGGCATAATTATAACAGATGGTCCGCGCAATAATCGCTTTCATTTATTTTACGAACTTGGGACTGGTCATTATTCTCGATTATCATTTAGAAGGTATTCGCATCTCCTGTGCATTAGGTAGGAATAAACCTGCCTGGCTTCCCTTTTTCTCTTGGTGGCTTTAATTATTAAGAGAAGACTGGTATTATAAAGTTTTTATGAAACAAAGACCGAACTCTACATTTTTGTTCAGTAAGCTGCATCTACTTGTATTGTATAGGTTGATGCTCTGGCTGGTGGTCTGATCTGCTGACTGATTTCTTCCCCTCTCGAGGTCTCCACTCAACAATGGACTTCGTTCATCTGCAATCAGCCATTATACCATTACAATAACAGTACCTAGGTGGCTAGTACAGAACCTTCACCTAAATGTTAATTAGGGCATACCAATGCGCTAATTATTACGTCCATTAGGCGTGACCTGAATTGGATCGCATAATGGAATAATTCATTGTTGCGGATATTATAATATACTAACGAAACTTTCTTCTTCTTCGTATGGTGCCGTCTCCTATCAAAAGTTGGCAATCAGTTTGGCTATTGAAGGTGCCAAACAAATCAAGGAGCTCGTGGATTACAAAACTTTATATAAAAGATAATTTTATAAAGACTATTTATAAGGTAAACAAATGTGCTCGGGATGGGTTGAACCCGCAACCTCTACTTTACTCGACTCGGTAGCTTAATTGGTAGAGCGCCTGCACGGTATGCAATAGGTTGCGGGTTCGAGTCCTGTCCCGAGCGAATTTTTTTACCTAATACAAATGTTAATAATGTTCCTTAGTACGATTTAGTGCTTTAGAAAATACAAAAAGTAATAATAATTGATAATTTTCCTTTGCGACAGTAAAATTGCTATGCAGACATCAGTCAGGCAATGCCTGATAGAATTTAAATCCATTTAATTAGTTTAAGTGCAAACTCAGACCAAAATTACCACAGTAGCTTGGCAGAATGCCCAAAGGCTGGTAGCGTAGCCCCGATGGCGTGGGCAAACCTGTGGCTGAAATAACATGGAATGAAGTAGATCAATTACTTACTGCTGGTTTCTGAATTGAGAAATTCGCCAAGCAAATGGGTAAGTATCGTCCTGCCTCTGCAGATTTCACACAAGAGAGTGTGACAGAACGATACTTAAGCATTTGGTTAGTGAAATTCTCAATTCAGAAACCGGGCTTATGTTTACTTTGGCCCGGTTTCTGAATTGAGAATTTTGCTAAGCAAATACTTAACTATCGTTCTGTCACGCTCTTTTGTGAGAAATTTGCAGAGACAGGACGATACTTACCCATTTGCTTAGCGAATTTCTCAATTCAGAAACCGGCAGTTTAAAGGTCAAAGTATAGATCACGACAAACTAAGGAAGAGCGTATAAATAGTACCTACAGAGAATAGATAGTTTTCTTATCTGTCGCTGTCTCGAGCGAAAGGAAACAACATGAAGAAATTCGCATCGATAGTTACTTGACTCGGTAGCCCAATGGCTCGTTTACAGAAAAAAATAAACGTAGTTCTTTTTTTCTCCACTGATGGCGCTCATATTACGGCAGTCATTTGAAATTTCACCAGTGTTGCCAACGGTACGTCAGATTGCCGTATTCTGTAATAATCATAACTAGAAACACAATTCATTGCTTGCAAATTTTATCGCATCACGTAGTTGTGGTCGGCATCCTACCTACTATTCAATATTTTATCCAAAACCATTTATGTTTTTGCTTTCAAGAATAAAAATTGCAAATATATGACACGGCAATTTTGCCGATTGAACATGGCAAGCCTGATTCTTATCTGTCGTAAACGGCTCATTGGTAGAACGCCTGCCCGGTATGCAAGAGGTTACGGGTTCAAGTCCTGTCCCGAGTGAATTTTTTCAACTTATTATAAATGTTTAAAACCTGAAGAAAATTCTACAAAATGGTGGTTTCGTATTACCCATTTTCTAC
Source organism: Zelleria hepariella (assembly GCA_949319315.1). Taxonomy (NCBI): domain Eukaryota; kingdom Metazoa; phylum Arthropoda; class Insecta; order Lepidoptera; family Yponomeutidae; genus Zelleria; species Zelleria hepariella. Next base: position 12,415,934 of record OX439392.1, on the reverse strand, counting down.
TCTCGAAACGGTCCGATTTCGAAAATGTTTCCATCAATGATATCACAAGAAAAGAACAATGGTTCCATCAGTCAAACGTCATCGATGCATCGTGGTCATTTGGTATGTTTCGAGCTTACGTGTATGAAACCCAGCAAAATTGCCATCCAAAGTGTATCTGGGGGCACGGCAGTGCCCCCGCCAGGTCGAGCGCGAAGCAAACACTGCCGTACCATCCTTTACTGGAACCATTTCGCCGCATTTTCAGCCCCCTATTTGAGAACCTCTGGATAAGACGAGAACGCAGAAATTTTCGTCATCTAGTAAGTTATATTCACATACTCAAAATCCAAAATTTCAAGTCTGTAGGTCATTTAGTTCCGAAGTTAAGCGAAAGCAAAGTTTCGCATTTATGACACACACTCACTCATGATCATCAAAATAGAACTAGTACTTCCCATAAACACAGAGAGCTGAAATTTGGTACAGAGTTAGGGTTTAATGGCCACATAAAGGGAAAACTATACTAGTGGTTCGCCCCGAACTGTGAACTCGCGACCCCATATAAACCCCATATCTCGGTAACCCCTCGACCGATTTGGCTCATGTTCTAATTTAAAAATTCTTTTAATTTCATTTACCCGCTTGCCAAATTTCATAACGATCCGACTAAATTTACTCAAGTTATCGTCGAACGAACATTCATAATGTTCATAAAAATTTTCAGGGGCGAACCACTAGTTGAACGAGCGAGCGAAGTTCTCCGAGTCTACTGGAACGATCCGGCGTTTGTATGTTTGTATGTATGTATGGTTGTATGTATGAAAGTTCGACGATAACTTTAGTAAATTTGGTCGGATCGTTATGAAATTCGGTAGGCGGGTAAATAAAATTAAAAGAATTTTTAAGTTCAAACATGAGCCAAATCGGTCGAGGGGTTGCCGAGATATGGGGTTGTTAAGTTTATATGGGGTCGCGAGTTCACAGTTCGGGGCGAACCACTAGTACTTACAAGTTAACAAGAAGAAATAGTCGAACGATTAACTGTATTCTACTCGAACATTACACAAATAAAAAAACTGTGTCAAATCAGAAATAAATCAATATGCCCACGTTTCTACAAAAAGAAGTGAAATCCCACCAAAAACATTCTGTAAAAAACTAACCAGGTCTCGATGGAGCTACTTGTTTATCTCTAAAAAGTAATGAAATCTAGACAAAGTCGTGCCAAGTCTAAGGTTCCTTACGGGAGGGGGTGGGTCTAATTCATCTTCATACACGCGCTTTTCATCCCTTCACCGCTTTTCCCCCTTGAATTAGATGCACACCTATCCTGCTGATAAAACCCAGTCAGTGGGATGCGAAATGGCCTTGGGGGCTTTTTCGTACCCCTCAAGGTAAGTCTGAAGTGTTACCTGCACGCGGTCGTTCCTGCTATTGGTCGGATTCCCTCAGAAACTGACGTAACAGAAACACTCAGGCGCATTCCATAGCTTGCACGCTGCATCCCAACCCTCCTGCTTTTCCCTCTTCCTTCGCAATCCGCTGCAGGGATGTGATGACCTGCGGCCCCTCCATTGGCAAAGGCAGCCGAAGGAGGGGTTCATTATCACACAAAACAACCACATCAGGCGATAGCCTTGGGATTCGGTCCCTAAAGAAAAGATGGAAGCAAGTTTAAACAGTAAACTACCCCAGGAGGGTACCGGCAACGCCGGAGAATCCCTCCCTGAGTCTAACTCAGGCTGCCCCTCGTATTCTGGGGGGGGCAAAAACTTGCAAGGAGACCTGCCCGCAAGGGTTCGAGGTCCGAGTAAAGATCTGCCCGTAAGGGTTCAGTGTCTAGAGGCTGGAAAAAGCAAGGCTGGTAACAGCAAAAGTAGGTCACTGTACCTTGGTAATCCCAAGGCCCTTGACCTAACGAAGGTACAGCATCTGGCGGGGCCTGGTGTCCCTGCTGTCGATCCGCTGAGCTGCGATGTGAACCGATTGGTCCAGGCACCTGCCTGCCTACAGGGGCGCGCCCAGCAACTGCGGGGAGAGAGTGGGGGTGCTCGGCACCGTCAGGTGCAAAAGTCGGTGCAGTCTGGTGACTCAGCAATCAAACCGCTGCGGTGCGATGCGAACCAACTGGTCCAGGCTCCTGTCTGCCTAACGGGGCGCATCCATCAGCCGCGGGGAGAGAGCGAGGTTACTCGGCGCCGCCGTACTTGTACTGCCAGCGGGGCCACTAGAAGGAAGCGACAGGAGCTCCGGAAGCAACAGCAGGTGGAGGCGTCCTCGACCGATCGCCGGAACCTACCGAAGCGACCACGGGAGGTGAGTGACGAGGCCACCGACGCCGCGGGCGATTCCAAGAGGACCCGTCAGGGTTCCTTTAAGGACGCTTTAACCGCGGTGAAGCTGGCTATCGTCGCGGCCGAACATCCGGTCTCGGTCATCACGCCGGAGATGGAGAGCGCTGTCAGGTCGGACATTTTTGACCGCCTTGAGAGCGCTCCCGATCCCCTACCCGTGATTGACATCTGCGGTCTGTCGAGCGGCGCCCTCCATGTCCTGTGCCATGGGTCTCCTGCCGTTGAATGGCTTCTTTCCCTCACCGACTTGATCGTGGAGGGACTGACGCTAAAAGTGGTCCACGCAAAGGATCTGCCCAGGCCAGTTAAAATGGCCTGGAAATACAGATCAGTTAAGGCTGAGGCCCCAAGGGTGCTGCGCATGCTCCAGCGCCTAAACTCGACCCTTCACACCGAAGAGTGGCGCGTGGTGCACTCGGCGGTAGAAGAGGTCTACACCAGGCACATCGTCTACATGGACAAAGCGTCTGCCGATGTGATCAAGGCAGCTGGGTACTGCCTCTTTGCGGGTGTCTGCAAAAGCTTTTTCAAGCTCTTTGAGGCCTCCGATAAGAGTGAGAAGACTGCTGATGCTGATACCCGGAACGAGGTAGCCCAGCCGGCTGAGGCGGTGATGGCGAGGGAAGTGGTTCCGCCGGAGCCGAGCACGAGCCTGCTGGCATTACTGGCAGAGCCCCCATCTTCGCCGGCGTCATCCGTGGCGACATCTGAGGTCCTGGGTCCAGGAGCTCGACCTGGCCTCGTCCCCGCTGCCGATGGATGAGGGAATAATGGAAGGGAGCTGAACCATGCCCCTGCTACCACCTCCCAAGCCAAGCAATGGCCAGATTAAGGTTCGTGCAAATAAACCTTCATCACTGTAAGGCGGCGACGGCCATTCTGGCCCGCCAGCTCAAGTCAAATAAATTTGATATTGCCCTTATTCAGGAACCCTATCTCTACAGGGGAGCCATTAAGGGCCTCAATGGGACAGGTGGTCTTATCTTTTATCACTGTTCTACTAAGGATATGAGGACTTGCGTCTATGTCAGGAATGGCATAGACGCGATGCCCTTATGTCAATTATGTTCCAGGGATCTTACAACGATCAAGGTCCAAATGGGCAAGGCAGAGGAACGCAAAACAGTTATACTGGCCTCAGCGTACCTACCTTACCCCGACAAGGAACCCGTTTCATCACTACTGAAGGAACTGGTTAACTATGGCACTCGCGAAGGCGTCGACCTCATCATTGGCAGCGACGCGAATGCACACAATGTCGTTTGGGGCAGCACAGACACCAACGACCGAGGAGAAAAGCTTTTGGACTACGTGGTGAGTACAAACTTGCAAATTCTCAATAAAGGCAACAGGCCTACCTTCGTCGATTCGAAGAGGGCAGAAGTACTCGATATCACACTTGCTTCCAACAGAGCGAGCACACGTATCGATAACTGGCATGTGTCTAGTGAAATAACTTTATCTGATCACAGGTACATATGCTTTCAGTACAGAACAACCCACCCGGTAGAATCTGTATGCAGGCGGAATCCTAGGAACACTGACTGGAACTCTTTCGTGGGTGACCTCAAGGTAGAACTAGGAGACCCTAAAGGTATGCTAAATTCCATAGTAGATATCGAATTCGAAGCAGACAAAGTTGTCACCGCTCTTACAACAGCCTGGACTCAGAACTGTCCGGAGAAAAGAGTTATGGCAAAGAAGGAACCATGGTGGACTCCTGAACTAGCCAAGCTTCGACAGGAGACACGACAGGCCTTTAACGAGGCGAAAATCAAGAAGGACTTTAGCTCTTACTCAAGACTTCTGACCTTGTACAGCACGGCTGTACGCAAGGCTAAAAGAAAAGCATGGAGAGACCACTGTGAGGGTATTACATCAATCCCGGAAGGTATGAGACTCTCAAAGGCGATAGCAACAGTAAAGGCAAACCCACTGTCTACAATCAGGGACGGTAACGGTAAGCTCACTGAGTCTGGGAAGGACACTCTTAAGGTAATGTTTGAGACACACTTCCCAGGCTCCAGGTTGATCCACACGTCCGAAACTGACCCTATAAGCCAGGTGGAGCAATCTTTGCGAACCCTTGGGTGGCCTAAAAACTCTGACACCAGGGGTGGCCACTACCTCATACGATTACCTACCCTACTAAGGCTGACTGGGTTACAGCGAAGAAGATAGTGGATAAACGTAAGGTGGACTGGGCACTGAACAGCTTTCAGCCGTTCAAATCTCCAGGGCCAGACGGAGTATACCCAATACTTTTAAGGACAGGTGCCGCGATCTTGAATCCTCACCTCTGCAGGCTCTTCAGAGCGTGCTTAGCGTTTGGTTACATACCCAAGGCCTGGCGCCAGTCAAGGGTAGTCTACATGCCAAAAGCAGGCAGAACTGACTACGAGGAGGCAAAGTCATATCGGCCTATCAGTCTGTCATCATTCCTTCTCAAATCCTTAGAGAAAATGATTGACAAGCACATAAGGGAGGGACCTCTGAAAAGACACCCTCTGCATGGACTTCAGTGTGCCTACCAGCCAGGAAAGTCAACAGAGACTGCACTACATCACGTAGTCAGTCGAGCAGAGGCTGCCTTGGAAAACAAGGAGTTGTGCATCAGTGCGTTCCTCGACATAGAGGGAGCATTTGATCGTACGACCTTTGAATCTATAAAAATGGCAGCAACGGAGCATGGCATAGAACCTACTGTTTGCAAGTGGATAGACTGCATGCTCACAGGTAGATTAGTAACGTCTACGCTGCAGGGAGATACACTATGTGCGACTACTACCAAGGGCTGCCCACAGGGGGGTGTACTTTCGCCTATACTGTGGTGTCTGGTTGTGGACTCGCTCTTAGTGGAACTCAACAAAGGACCGTATCACACGGTAGGCTATGCAGACGATTTGGTAGTGCAGGTAAACGGTATGTTCCCCGGCACAGTATCAAGTCTTATGCAAAATGCGCTTGAAATTGTTCAGAGATGGTGTACAGCCAACTGTCTCTCTATCAATCCGAGCAAAACGACTGTAATCACATTTACTAGGAAAAGGCACCTTTCAGCGCTGAAGAAACTCTCGCTGTTCGGTACAACACTGGAATGGTCCACGGAAGTGAAATATCTAGGGGTAACCTTGGATAAAGATCTGAACTGGGAATCGCACGTAGCCAAAACTATCTCAAAGGCTATTAAAGTTTTCAGTATGTGTCGTATGGCCTACGGAAAAACATGGGGGCTTAAGCCCAAGGTTCTCAAATGGATCTACCTTATGATGGTACGTCCCATACTCACGTATGGGAGCATTGTATGGTGGCCGAGAACAAAACTAGTTACTTGCAGGTCGGCGCTCACAAAAGTGCAGCGTATGGCCTGCATGGCAATATCAGGGGCGTTCAAATCTACGCCAACGGCAGCACTGGAGATACTTTTGGACCTCCAGCCGCTGCATATTGTTGTGGGGGTTGAAGCAAGGATGGCTCTCCATAGACTGACCATGGCCGGTCTGGGGAACCAATACAAGCTGAACACCAAACACACAAGGATGGATCTGGACGACCATTTGGACAGGTTGATGATGATGAGTTGTGACAAAGTCCTCCCCAAATTCATTTTCGACCGAAGATATGAAGTCCATCTTCCTACAAGAGAAGACTGGAAACAGGGACTGCCCCGACCCGAAGGTGGCAGCCTCGTTTGGTTCACCGATGGCTCAAAAATGTCGTCGGGAACTGGGGCAGGCATTTATTGCGATGGATTCGGGCTGAGCCAAAGCATGGGTCAGTTCCCGACGGTGTTTCAGACTGAAATCTACGCAATAAGTGCCTGCGCACAAGTGAATATAGATAGAAAAGTCACTGGCAAATCCATCTATATTCTAAGCGACAGCCAAGCCTCTCTCAAAGCCCTTATGGCCTGTAGGGTGGACTCCGGACTAGTCGAGGGCTGCGTCAGCGCGCTCAACAGGCTCGGCAGACGCAACAGACTCCATCTGGTGTGGGTGCCCGGACATGCAGGAATCCATGGTAATGAGAAGGCGGACGAGCTGGCGAGAATGGGGTCTGAACAAGATTTTATCGGGCCAGAACCCTTCATAGGCCTCTCAATAGGTACTATTAAAATGGCCCTAGCGGCAAATGCCAAACAGAAACACCTTTCTGAATGGTCTAGTGTGCCAGAACTGGCACATTCAAAGGCCTTCATTGGCACATCAGGTACAGGTTGGGTATCCAAAATCTGTAGATATAGTAGGTGTAAGGTCCGACTAATTGTTGGGGCATTTACGGGCCACTTTGGTACCAACAAACACCTACTCAATATGGGGCTGTCTAATGACTCCCACTGCAGGGCCTGTAAAGAGGCGCCAGAGTCCATGGAACACGTTCTGTGTGACTGCGATGCTCTAGCAAGTAAACGCATGAGTCTTCTCGGGGTAGCATATCCTAGACCGGAAGAATATAAGTTCCTCAACCTCGGTGACGTTCTAAAGCTTATGACCTCGGTCTTTGCACGTCCTGAGCAGGAATAAGGACGGGGGTGACACAAAAGATCCCACTGGGTCGAAGTGTCCCGGGCTCTCAGCCTGGCCCCATACTAATAAGATAAGATAAGATAAGGTTCCTTACTGCGATTTATTTATTATTATAGTTAATGTTGTGAGACTTGGCAGTTGAAGGGTACCCAAGGGTACAAAACCGCACCATGACGCAGGTGCTCCATGACACCATTGCACCAATCTGTCGCCAGAACCGCTTGTGTACCCTTCAACGGCCAAGTCTCACAACATTAACTATAATAATAAATAAATCGCAGTAAGGAACCTTAGACTTGGCACGACTTTGTCTAGATTTCATTACTTTTTAGAGATAAACAAGTAGCTCCATCGAGACCTGGTTAGTTTTTTACAGAATGTTTTTGGTGGGATTCAACCTACAGAAACCAAAAAAATACAGAAATAAAACAAATTGTCGCAATCAATAGGCTTTTTTCGGGTTTTTTTTTTTGTTGTTTATGAAGATGTCTCTAGATGGCGCTATTCTTCTCACCATAGAAAATGGAGTTTAGCCAGAAAAAATGTCAAAGTGACCACAGACTGTCTATTGGTCTGTGCCGAGGTTTTTTCACAGATAACTACCCCGCGAATTTGAAAAAGTCTACATTCAAAAAGTCTACGGTATATCCGATTTTGTCCGGTTTGAATGACCACTCGAAAACAAAAAGACGTAGGTAGGTATGTCAGTGTGTCGCCAACCGAACCTACAGACCTAACCTTTGTTTTAAATCTTTTTCGACTGTCTGTCACACTTCCAGGAATACCCTGTATGTTTAACACTACAGCGCACGCGCCCCTTTTTTTTTCATGAGTGCTCGCATGCTCTACCATGGTAGAAAAACAAAATAGCAATTATTTTAGAAGTAGGTGGTTTTGAAATGATACATCCGAATAATAATTATCATACGTTTATTAATCTATAGAATCATTACAAAAAAACACAGTTTTATTAGAAAGTTTTATAGTCAGGAACTTTATAAGAGATCAACGAAAAAATCAACAATTTTGCTAAGTATGAGATCGGCTCCAAAAAAAAATCTCCTGATGACCGATAAGTGTCTTATTCGTCACCAACCTCACATTCGATGCAGACCACGACTTGGTGATCCAGACAAATCCACCTGGCACATCGTTTACACCATTTTTTTGTGGATCGATTTCGAGCTCGAGAGCACATACAACATTTGCCGACTCGTCCCAATCTTTGGAGATTGGAGATGGTGCCTGGCTTCTATTGTCCTGTTCCATCGGTTCTACTGCTTTTCCATCATCTGAATCACTTTGAATAACTTCCTCGTCATCATCTTCCTGCAACCACCGAATTACGCAAGATTCCAAGTCTGGATCCATATTTTTTGGCTAAAACAAAGTAATAATAATTAGTTAATACACAAAAACACGTTTTACTGCTAATTCTACTTTATAGTGATATTCTGTAATAAACAAACATTCAAATTTTGTACATTGTGAAGTAGAAAACTAAAAACTAAATTAGTGTACTTACCCTCCAGTTTTATTACGCCAATACTCGCACGTACTACAATGGTAGAAAATGATTTTTTAATCCTAATTACTGGAACATGCACTCGCACTGCCGGTGGGCGCCGCACTAATTCATTGGGTAATTTTGTCGCCGAGGCTTATCTGGGAGCTCAAAGAGTTAGGTACTAAAATGAAAAGATGGCGCTAAAATAAATAAGTGCGTTCTACTCTGGTAGAACGCGCGTGCACTCTAGTGTTAACACCCTTTATGTCGGTTTTTAGAACACCTATAAAAGTAAAAGGCCTGGTTTCGGGGTTCTTAAGGGGTTCGAAAATTTCGTTATTTTTGCGCTAAACCTCTTAGTTTACGAGATATGGTAACATTCATACCTAATCGTTCGTCAATATCAGCTCGGGCTAGGCCATACTAGTTTATCATCCTGGAGCGTACAATATTCTTGCTAGGCCAGACTGGATTGGCCTAGGCTAAACTAGTTTCTCCATACGAGCTTCAGCTAGACTAGTTTGGACTAGGAAATACCGGTTTATCCATACGAGCTTCGGCTAGACTAGTTTGGCCTAGGCTATACTGGTTCGTTCATACGAGCTTAGGTTAGACTGGTTTGGCCGAGGCAAAACTAGTTTATCATGAAATCGGGTTTGGCCGGTTACATAATACAACAGAAATGGCAAGAAAATAAGGATTATTAGGGGTCAGGTCAAGCGGTTGGCCAGGTGATTATTTTCCATCGCAACTTAAATACCACCCGACGCCACGGTACGCCACCTGACGCGCGCATACTTATCTGGCGTTCTTTTTGGTTATCTGTGATCTAGTTTGACATTTATTCTTACTAAAATACAGCGCCATCTAGAATTTTTATTATAACTAAAGGAAAAAACCCTATTAAATAAACACAATAGCACCAAAATTAATACGATAGGCCATACGAAAGCCACCAAAATTTAGCCAAATGTAGCCTAAATTGTAAGTTGAAGTTGATTTACCAAACTTCTGCGGGGCTTGTTCGGTACGTAATCCGATTAAATATTGGGCTAGAGTGAAATGGAGCCTCTGATATAATGTCGTCGCTAAATTAAAGGCGCTAATAAACATGAACATTCACTCGATAGCGAATCTCACATTACAATTACGATGAATTTTTATGTTTAAATTAAAATAAAGATTTATGGCTCATATCCCCACTTAGCGGAAGAGATCAAAATAGAACACAAAACTACAAGCAACGTTTAGCAACGATTAGGTCGGTGTAGCCGACTAGTTTCGGTTCTCATTCGGAGACCTTAATCTTGGAGCTGAGACGGCCCTCGTGACGCCGTGACCAGTCTCAGTCTACGTGTCACTAGACTACACTAGTCTGCTACACCGACATACCTAATACAAGTAAGTTTAACGGTTTACGAAATACAAAATGTGCAGTGCTTACGAAAAGCTTAATCAATGATTATCAAAGTATCCAAACCAACCTGGCATAACACAATACTCATTGCACACGACTCTAGCGTCTAAAACAAAGTGACTTGTTGATCCAGATCAGGAGCATCTACAATGACTAATAATTACTTATCAGAAAAAAATACAAGTTAAAAACTAAAACCCGACTACTAAAAGGCTTAAAACAAGACCTGCTTATCCTTCAAATAGACTCATAGATAATTAATAGTAGTCGGAGGACACCACATACGCATTTGATAAACCGATGGTCGGGTTTTAGTTTTTAACTTCTATTTTTTTTTGAGCTTTTTAGTAAATGGGGTGATTAAAAACATATAATCATTTAAAAATAAAGTTGTTACTAATGTGTTCTAAAGTAATGTGAGAACATCAAATTATCTTAAAACCCTTAAATAAAAAATGCCACGGGAATTGCATAATGCAGCTCTGCCGTAGAATTACCCAAATCATTTTGGAAGATCATCCAGAATAGAACCAAGAACGGCAAAAAAAAACACATTTTGGTATTTTTTGTTCTATTTGTTATGTTGACGCTACATGCGTTATAAATTTTTGAAAAGGTCTTTTAAAGCCCTTTCATTTGATATCCATGACGATGGTATTCGATAATTTTTATTTTTAGGTCCACCACTTTAGGGCGCAGCACACCGACCATTTTGGTTTTTTTCAAAATTAAACTATCCTATGTTACCTGGGCTATTGAGACGAATCCAACAACACCTCATTTGTTGAAATTGTCTTAGTAGCTTCGGCTCTGTGAGGGAACAGATGACACACAAACATACCCACATACATACCCACATACATACATACGCTGCTAAAATCATAACCCTCCTTTTTGCTTCGCGAAAACCCGGCATCTTTCAGATTCTAAACTAGATTTGTTTTCGTACAACAGAACAACAGTTGTTTTCGACAGTTTTCGTTATTCTATTCGACAACGTTTTGAAACGCTGAATGTTCCATAATATTCTATTGCAATATAACAATGCTCAGTTTCTATCAGCGACTTTAGGTACCTACAGGAGCAGCTGTGACGTACCTAAATGTAAAGGCTTATTTAGCTCTCTACAGACTAAGCTAAGAGGATGGTATGCTAGAGAGCTTAGCCATGTCAGGATAGAATGAAGCAGTGGTTCCTCAGCTGGGGGTAATTCGGTACGCAAAGTTTTTTGTTCGAAAGTCCGTTATTGGCTTAAAGTTATCTTTAGACAATATTGAGAAACTAATTTAATTTTTTTTTTTTTATTTTGGTCCAGTAGTTTTGTTTTTATGCGCTAAAATGTTTTGTTCCTATGACCGCCAACAGTATGCAGACCGTCGCGTGACGTCATAAAACCGTATCATTGAAACGTTGTAAAATCCAAACTACTGAACCAAAATAAAAAATATTGAAATTAGTTTCTCAATATTGTCTAAAGATAAGATTAAGCCAATAACGGACTTTCGAACAAAAAACTTTGCGTACCGAATTATGGGTAAAACAGCTATTCTACCGAGGTATTGCTCAAATTAGCACTCCTGGGGGCTCATTCTCGGTAATCTCGCATTCGACACACTCGAAGGAAAATCTCATTTTGCGGCAAACGTCACATCTCCTATTCTCACGCAGTCATCCTCAACATAAGGCAAGAGATTTCTGTGAGATGTTTGCCCTTTTCGCTCGACATGACTCGAGTGGTCGGGAGCAGTCGAGATCGAAATGACATGAGATTTTTCCTTTTAGATGTATCGAATGCGAGATTTCCGACACTAAGGCCCCTGGCAATGAAAGATGCCGGTGATCGATAACGGGACTCGCGCCTGAGGTGAACTTACAAAAAAACCGGCAAAAAAAATTCCAACAAGAATGCAAGAAAGATGATATACGAGTACTTACTTCGAAAGATGATAACGTGTCAAAGGTGCGTTACATCAGTTTTCCTCTAACGTCAAACGGGTAACAGGTACGGTCAGCCACAGTCACAGATACCCCACGGCAACTCTTACCGCACGCGGCATAAGGGCGGCAATCCCTTATGCCCTAAAAAAGGAGTATCTTAGCGTGTGGCCGACTGTACCTAACAATATTGAAAAGGTTAGGAACCACTGGAGTAGAAACTCTATTTTGTCATGGATTTGGCTATAAAGTGCCTGCTGGAGTATTCCACTTCATGTAACAAGATTTTGGACAACCACCAAAACAATTTAGTTTTAGCCCTAAACTAGAATATCTTGAGCTATTTGTACCTATGTGTAGAGCGGTGGCGGTCTAGTGGGTAGAACAGTGGACTCTGAAGCAAGAGGTACCCGGTTCGATTCCCAGTGCGGGCATGTATCTATGACTTTGTTTAATTTCAAAGTTACGTACATTTGTCAATTTGTAGTAGCAATACCACTCGCTAACGGTGAAGGAAAACATCGTGAGGAAACCCGCGGCTCAGTTGGCTCCACACGTATTGACCTGTCTTTCCTGTGGGCTAGGTCGACTAAGCTGTCAGGATGGTATAGGTGCTGGGCAAGCCTACTCCATCTAAAAAAACAATGTCCCAGGCACTGCAGCGCCGAGTGGTCTCTTCACCCATCTAGTGTGAGTGAAGGTGCCACTGGACTCTGTATAAATCATCTCATTACGTAGATGCAAAGGCCTTAGTAGTTTAGTGTACCTAATAGTAATGCAAAGCAATGAGGTATGATAGATAGAACTTCTGTTTCGTTTTGCTCTTTGAATCATTGGTACCTACCCAAAAGTAATTTCATACCTAACAAAACAATGAAAAGTAGTCAAAAATATCCCTCAATAGCCCTATCCACTCATACACCCGTCAGCTGAGAGGGGGTTTAACTCCGAGCAAGATTGCGTCTTAGCGGATAACCTTATGTACCTACAAGATACGCTGGAAGCTATGTATCGACCAATATCGAGCAAACACAATGGCAACTCTATCGAGATAACCTTCTTTCATGCTTGCTTTACCGTCTAACCTACTATCCAGATAACATCAATACCTACGTGGTGAGCCGCTTTGCTCACCCAGGCGAGTGGAAAATTTTGTCGAATCAATGGGGTTTTTTCCAGGCATCAAAAATAGCCCGAATAACTGTCAAAAAATAACTGTCAGTCTATTAACCATACAAACCACAGATTTAGTTGCGCGATAATTCGCGAATCGCTGTCAAATTTGACACTTGGAAAAATCCCTATTCATCCAGTGATTTCACATGAGTCAACAAAATGAAAAAACCCGTATCTTGAAAACAAATGGGCATAGGTATCGTTGCGTTTTTGCGTCAGTGCGACTTTTAGCAAGAATTTGTATGAAGGGCACAACTAGCGCCAATGAAAAAAAACATCTTCTTTTTTGATGCGTTTTTTGCTAAAAACGAAATATTTTTTTTTTTTTTATATTTATTTACGATTTATTCGTAGGTTCTAGGATCTGGAGTCTAGATTTTAGGTCCTTAAAATATTTAAGCCTAGGGATTCTCATTTCACAGCTCGTTTTTAGCAAAAAACGCATCCAAAAAGAAGACATGATTTTTTTTCTTTGGCGGCGTTGGTTGTGCCTTTCTCTTCGCTGATGCATTTTTTTCTAAAAACTAAGCGTCAAATGATAATGGCTAGGCTATTTTTAGGACCTAAAGTTTAGATTCCAGTTCCTAGAACCTACGAATAATTCCCGCCGCGTCAAAACTTGTCACTTGGCGGCGGCGGGTATTATTAGTATAATTGTGCCTATAAATGGGCCTTAACCTTATGGTAGGTAAGCGTTTCCTTCCTTGTTTTTCTTTCCCTCGGTTTACAGGTCAAGGTAAATAAATTCACATCCGTGATGATTCCCAATTCCAATCTTTGAACGTTTTTCCGGTGAAGAGGGTCTTCCCTCTTCCTTCTTTAGACTCCGGAGAAATTCATCTTCTTTACATTGAAACTTACTATAATAATAATTTGGTAGAGAGATTTTAAATGTCAGTCTTTCAGAAAACGTTACCTACTCCACTTTAACTCTTTTGATGAGCAACATAAGTGTGAATTTCGAATAAAACGAGGCATTGGCTTTGGATAACTATTAATAGATACGAGAACTGCCAAGTGCTAGCGTAAACTTACCTTTCGTATTTTGCTAGCGCTGCCTCGTCATGTTCATAAATGTGGGCAAATATGTTATTACGAAAAGCTAATTTGGCAAGTCGATTAACTAGCAGGAATAATTAATCAGAGTTTCTGCAACCGTTGTAAGTACTTACCGAATCATGCCTATGATTGTGTTGAACTTCACCTTCGCTTTGATTTTCGCGACCCAATTCTGAGAATCTGTCGTGAGTTCAAAGTCGCAAAAGGTATAGCTGTAATTAGTGTTGATAATATTCTCTTCGGCTTAATTAATAAACGCGGCCCACACAAGCAGCAAGGTTTTACATGAAATTGTGTATTTTTTCTGCTTAGCACGCTCGGAATAAAAGTACACACACTACTTACCTACGTACTTTACATGCTGATTCGGAACGTCGTCGCGGGTGTACACCCGCGTAGAGAAATAACATAGGGTATAATTTATACATACAAATATGTCTCTAGTTTACGATAGTACCTATGGGTCGCATTTTTGTAAGCAGTGAAAAAAAACTTTTTCAATTATATCGATTGTTTTTTTTTACATTTTCAAAAACAAATCAAAATGAGTTTTCTCTAAACAAATTTTGTGTGTGCGACCTTAGGCTGTGGCTACACCAGACAGCAATCTGTGATACGACATTGGAGCGATAAAGAACCGGTTTCTGAATTGAGAATTATACCAACTAAATCCTTAAGTATCATTTTGTCACGTTCTTTGTGAGAAATCTGCAGAGGCAGAAGATAGCAGCGTGGCGGGAAATTCATAATTTTCAGTTTTTTACATTTTGTAGCTAAACTGAGCTATTTTTGTTCAGCGATTTTTCGTTGGCGGCAATAACATAGTATTTTTTTTATTACTGTAAACAACAGAACAACAATAATTCAGCCAATTATGTGTTCTGGTATACGACAAGTTTTTTGGGCAGTGCCACTGCTTCGTAGCCCAGAACACATAATCGGCTCAATTATTGTTGTTCTGTTGTTTACAATAATGAAAAGAATACTGTTTTATTGCCGCGAAAGAAAAATCGCTGAACAAAAATAGCTCAGTGTGTTTTGTCCGCTTGCGTATCTATCGCAGATCGCGTCGCTGCATGATGTAGCCTCGGCCTTACCTTTCCAGACGCCTAGTCTTTTCCAGCAACCTTTCGGTCCGTAGGGGCTTGGGGGTAATTTTTCATCATCATCATCAGTGCGCCGTCCGTCACTCAACGTGCCTCGCCGCGTTCCATTATCTATCTCTACATTATTTAGAGGTGAACAGAAGACCCTTAACAACCTGCCAGGAGAATCGTTAATTTGTTTTCTTTATGGTGACGGGTAGCCACGGAACAAAAGGAACAGAAGTTTCATTTGAAGAAATAGTGGCTTCTGTCGGCTGTAATGTAGCGGAGAGGTTTTCATACCAATTTAATTTCAGCAGTGATCTATCTCTACATTATTTGGTGGTGAACAGAAGACCCTTAACAACCTGCCAGGAGAATCGTCAATTTGTGTTCTTTATGGTGACGGGTAGTCACGGAACTAAAGGAACAGAAGTTTCAATTGAAGAAATAGTGGCTTCTGTCGGCTTTTGCGGAGAGTTTTCAGCACTGCTCTAACTTACTATGACACTCACTTTTATTAACGTCTGTGAGAAATTGATTGCCAAGCGCCAGAATCGTCTCTTTTCCTTAAGACTTCCGGACGAGGTCGAAACTATAAAACATATCAGTCTGTATTTAGTTTTAATCTTTTTTGGCGGTGAAATATTTGATGAGAAGTCTTTTTAGCACCTGATGTGGTGATATAAGCCAAAACAAGGCAATTATTCCCTTGACTTAATAATTTCATTTCCTACTACGAGAAGCCTTCAGAGAAAACTTATAATAGTAGATTGTTACCCGAGGGAGTAAATAATGTTTTAGGGCTAGAGTGTTTTTTTAATCCAGTGCGGAGCGAAGGATTCTAAAGCAGAATCCTGAGCGTAGCGAAGTAGATCAATCATGTAACTAGCAGAATAAAGAATAAACCACATGCAAGCCAAATAAGAAAAACAATCTGAAAATAATAAAAAACGCGTAAAATACATTCGGCCTTTATTTATATTATTTATTTACTCATATTCGGACTTTACTTAATTTATAAAGATTTTTAAAAATATTTTTTTTTTACCACTTTTTTGTTTTTTCTAAAGCACTAACCCGTGCTAGGGAATAATTTAAACATTTATAATAAGTTGAAAAAATTGTCCTGTCCCGAGTGAATTTTTTCAACTTATTATAAATGTTTAGATTTTTTTTTTTTTACTTAATTTCATTACAAAAATGTGTTTCTTCGTCATGCAGTGAAAATGAAAGTAATATTATCTCTAGAGAACATTGTAGGCGCTAATAATTCTCAGAGGGTGATAAAAGTAGTGTTCACCTCGGGAGCAAAACTATTTTTAGCTCGAGTAATAATTTAAATCCCTTGCTGTGCTCACGATACTACTTTAGAATCCTTCTCTCTACTCTGAATAAAACGTTTTTTACTCCCTCGGGTGACTTAGGCCTTTGCACCTACGTAATTATATGATTTATACAGCGTCTAGTGGCACCTTCACTCACACTCACTCCCTCGGGTAACAAACTACTATTCTTCTTCTAAATTGCTTTGTTGTTCTTTTAGGCATAATTTATGTTGTACCGGAGCATTGCAAAACAACCCTTCCGATTTATGAAAAAATACCAAGACCGCCCAACGCAAAAAAGATGAAATAGCTTCTGGAAAAAAATGGACTTATGTAGTAAAGGTCTGTATTAAGTATCCTTCCGCAACTTCGAGTCTGATACAAACATGCAGGCCCTATTTTATCCTCTTGATGAATGATTTTCAGGAAGTTCTTGTAAGAAATCTCGCTAGAAAACCTGCTTTTAAATTTAAAATAAACTGCATCCAAATCGGTTTAAGATCTATGGTGCCTCAGACAGACACACAGACCGATACACCCTCACACATACACACAGCCAGTGGCGGTTCCAGGATTTTCCAGGGGGCCAAAAGGCAGCGAATCCATTAGGCCCCTAGGTCTTACTCTTACTTTGACGAAATATCAAGACCACCCCACTCGGTTCTACTTTAACAAAAGATATAATAATGTCTGTTTCAACTCAATGTTCCATAAATACAATAAAGGTACTTATTATGCTGATACCTTCACCCAAAAGCGTATCCATACAGTGAAGCACAATATTTACACAACTTGTGTAGAATAAGTTTTTTTTTTTCTTTACATTTTGTAATGGGAATATTTACCTGTTTTAGAGAATACAAGGAATACAAAAAAAAGATTATATTGCTTATTAACTCTTAGAGAAAAACTACAGAAAATTGGCTCAAACTATTTTTTCTGTGGTGCAAGTTAAAATCAAAAATTGAGTTTCTTGATGTACATAAGGTACATTGAATCGAAAGCTACAAAGGTCTAATGGTGTATGACCTTCCTCAGCTTCTCGACGTTAAAGCACTCAAAGTGAAATTTCAGCAGAAAGTTACTAACAACATTCCAACATAAAACTGGGGCCAAAAATAACAGTAACTCAATATTCTCAACTCTCTGTTTGTAAACTTGCAAAGGGAAAAAGAAAATTCGCGAAGCTCAATACAACGTGTTACAAAACATCCTAACTCTTTTTACAGGGTGTAACCTACTGGTCAACAAGATGTCAAATCTGTAAAAAAAAGTTAAAAAATTTTTTTTTTTTTTATAACCTCAAAATTTAAAAATTTTCATAACTTTTTGGTTTTTGTTATAAGCTCTAATTAAACAATATGTTTATGCGTGTAGGTACAATTACATAGCTTTGAGTTGTTAAAACATTGTGAAAGTCAATGAAAACAATTTTAAAAAAATACTTTTCTCCCGCCACAGCGTTCACATTTTATTAATTTAAAAATCAACGGAAAGTCATAGAACGAAAAAAATATTTAGGTTGTGATCCCTATCACCGGGTGCTATTACCCTGTAAAAAGAGTTAGGTACTTTTGTAACACCTTGTATAACATGGAAAGTAGACTCTTTTTTTCTATTGATTAATTCAAGATACTTGCTTCGTTCTTCAATCTTTGCTATTCTTACAAAAAATTTAACTAGTGGTTCGCTCCGAACTATGAACTCGCGACCCCAGTTACAGATGTGTAACTTTGCTTACGCCATTCGCGCAGGCGCGCGCGCGCTTTGCGTATAAACTATACAACCCCATATCTCGGCAACCCCTCCACCGATTTGGCTCATGTTCGAACTTAAAAATTCTTTTAATTTCGTTTACCCGCTTACCAAATTTCATAACGATCCGACCAAATTTACTCAAGTTATCGTCGAACGAAAATTCATACATACAAACATACAAACATACATATATACATACATACATACATGCATACATACAAACGCTGGATTGTTCCAGTAGACTCGGAGAACTTCGCTCGCTTCGCTCGCTCGTTCAATTAACCTGAAATCACTTTTTTTTTGGTGACGTTTTGGTTCGTTTAAACAGTCTCTATCTCACTCAAGCTATTAATCTAATATTATTTGCCGCAAATAAAAAATATCCCGTCATAAATATCCCGTCATTTTCAGTGTTAGTAACATGAATTATTCTATTTTAGTATTAGTGGAAAAAAATATTTGTATGGAAATTGATGAAAGACTAAGATTTTGTAGGCTGTACATGCCCCACTAAAACCATTGAAGAACAAAATACCTAGTCTGAGATATTTTATGCTCACTTGCTCCATAAGTTAAACCATTGAAAGATGCTCCATAAGTTCCATAAGTTAAATAATCCATAAAGACTTCTTGCAAACTAAACACAACACTCAAAAAGCGGAAAACCTAAGGCGAACTTCCCTTGAGCGTTATTCCACCTAAGAGTGTAATTTTCGAGTAAACAAGTAGCAGGCCAGCAGAGCCAAGCTGTTAAGTTGTCGGGAGATAGCGACCCCTGTGAGGGATCGAACTTGCGAGTAATTCATTAAATTGCCTCTAACCCCAATTAAATGTGCCTTAAACGTTGTACACACGACAGCACCTCGATCCTAACACGCTAGCACTCTACTCGGTTACATTACGGGCGACTTTACAACAAAAGTGATCAGTTGAGTGTGCTTATGTTGTTAAAAGATTGTGATCGCTGTATAAAATATCCGCACAGTTACTAGTCCTCAAAACCGGTTAAATTGCGGGAAATAGCATCTTATCGAAATAAACAATATTGTCATCATCATCATCATCATCAGCCTGTTAACGACCACTGCTGAGTAAAGGCCTCTTCGTGCTCACGCCACCTCTCACGATCCTGCGCCAGGCGCAACCACTGTTTTCCGGCTACTTTGGCTATCAAAGAAAACCCTTGTTTTCTTTGACTCTGGCTGGACGCTGTCTATTAGATGAGCAGTTTTTTTTTTTTAGTGTATCAAAATACAACTTACAACTTCAGAATCTTTTAATAAAGCACTCATTAACTCGCGCCACAAATAGTGATCTCTACCTGTCTTAAATCAAAGTAAAGAGGTCGCTCCGGCCACGTGTGATCGGGGCGTAACGTTGTTTTCGCTTCGCAAAACATGCAATCCCCATGCGCAAATAGAGCACTTTCGTAACACATCCGGGTTAAGATAACTTCGGACTCTGTTGGCGAGGCGGCCTGAGGAGATTACGTTTAATTAATCTCCAAT
Organism: Zelleria hepariella; assembly: GCA_949319315.1. Lineage (NCBI taxonomy): Eukaryota > Metazoa > Arthropoda > Insecta > Lepidoptera > Yponomeutidae > Zelleria > Zelleria hepariella. The sequence continues at coordinate 12,396,299 of OX439392.1, read as the reverse complement.
CAATCAGCCTCCTAGGTCAGCCAACATCCGTCCAACACCGCTACTAGAAACTTAGGAACGTTAATGTTGGCCGATAGCATTTCGATAGACTTTATGGAAAGTCATTGCGTGGCGTCGACTCGTTTTACTATGACAGATAACTTGGCTTCGCACGGCGGCGTCGACTTTTATGTTTCTTTCTAACTCTAGAATACAGAAGTACGGTCGGCCACAGCCACAGATACCCCATGGCAGTTCTTACCGCGTGCGGTATAAGGGCACCAATCGAACAAAAAGATGTATTCTAGCGTGTGGCCGACTGTACCAACCTAACCCCAAGTAGGGTGCAAGAGATATTGAAGTATCGGTACATACATTTACTACGGCCACTTTTCCACCTGCACGCCCTCTCTCGTTTTCATCGACAGGGGTCTTGTACCCCCAGGGGTACTGTTTAGGGCAGTGGTTCTTAACCTTTTTTGGACCACGGACCACTTTGATTATTTTTTTCTTAGTGCGGACCACCAGATCCAAGGTACATCGTGTTTCATACGAAATCGTTTCACCTGACCTAAAGTATAATAAGTATGTTAGTTGAATAGAGGAAATCAATATGAGTCGGTTTTGGAACAATGGAATATACACGTTGCCGATTTTACTAAAATTATTATGGAGATTTAATTGGCAGACGATAGCAATGCGCGCGCAGCGCGCCCGAAAATTCACCTATTTTACCCTTTTTAAGCCGCAGGATAGCAAAATCAGATAATCTTCTGTCAATATCATCCAGATTTAATTTGTCAGTAAACGCGCGCGCAGCGCGTCCGAAAATTTTACGATTAAGCTCTTAAAAATAATAATCAAGTTTTCCTTAGTACGTGTAGTAGATACGTGAAAAATGCGCGCGCAGCGCGCCCGAAAATTCACCGATTTTTCCCCTTTCTATTTTAAGATGGAGATTTATTTTGCTATAATTTGAACAAACGCACCCAGCGCAGCTGAAAATTAACTTAACTAAGTCAACATTTCATAATGAAGAATTCCTTTGTTTTGAACAGAACACAACGCATTTCGCATTTGAAAATTCACCGATTTTACCCTAAATATAGTCTACGTGCGGTTTGACATGGGCTAACGACATTATACAGGCTACAGTGTATCGATTTTGTCGATCATGCAAGACGTGCAGGCAAATATCGTGCTAGCGTACTAGAAAAGTCAACTTTGTATCAATCTAATTCTTCCTGATTGAACTATCTTTAAATACGCTACTTAATAATCTGACAATGTCTAAATAAAGCGTTAAAAACTAAATATTGTTATAAGTTTATTTATTTTATCTCTTTTTCAGTGAAATTGTACATTAATACTATGATTTAATATATCCTTTCCTATTTTTGATATCATCCATCACTGTATCCATTAATAACAGGTTTCTACTTTTTTTTAATAAATAGGGACAAAAGGTTCTCCATTTTCTCCACTGTTGGCTTTCTTTCCAATTAAACCTTTTCTTATAGTTTTCTTTATTAGCAATTCCTTTAACTCGTCTGATTGGAATAATTACTCATACCGTCATTCGTCCGCTTCAAAGGGGATTGATGTAATCTTCATCAAAGGGCTTTGATGTAATGGGCCAACACTTGAAACGCCATGTAAGCGGTGACAGATTGGGACAACGTGGATATAACCTCCAATTGCGGTATCAGGTTATTGTTAGATGACAGGACGCAGCCACATACGGTGTCTATCCACCTGGATATAGTGAAGGTTCTGAGTAGAATCGTGGCAATGGCCACATTCGGCCCAAGGGCTACATATAAGTAGGAAACCATGAAGAATGGGAGGAGGATTTTCAGCTCTTTCTCGTAGTCCACACGCTCGGAGTTCAACTTCAAACTACACATTATCAACATGACTAACACTTTCAAGGTTAGTATGCAACCGTGGACAAACAGTGCTTCTTGGAGACCGTCCTTCCCCATTGCAATGCGCTTGACTTAACTGCCACCAGCCCCAGTATTGTTAATTGTGTAAATTACATTAGGTACATAGTTACTGTGATTTTATCTTATAAGTTTTACAGTCAGTTGTTGTTGACAACCTGTCAACTTGGCAGTCTATCTTCCAGTCTTCTACACTCTGGTTTTTAGCATTTTTTTTACAGTCTTGAAACTTGAAAATGTTTACTCAGAAAATCATGTGGTCAAACTCACTGACCTGTGTTCCTCGTTATGACCTCAGACCGAATGCACGTAATGCTTGACCGTCATCAGCGCCATGATGCAAATCAGCACGTAGGAGCTCGTTTGTGTGATCAGAACCCTTCCACACCCGGTTTCAATAATCCTGAACAATGAGAAGGTTCTAAATATGGTAACGGCAACCTTTTGTGGAGGATTGGTGGTCAGATACACTTGTGCAACCATTATGAAAGGTAGCACGGTTTGTAACTCCGTGAAGTAGCTGTTTTCATTGATTTCGACGTCGAAATTGCTTAGGATAATACGTAAGGATGGCTGGAACACGAGCTTTAGAACTAGAAGGCATATGTGTGCGTACAATGTGTGCGTTAGCGGAGCGTTTGGCCAAATGCCTTTCGGCGAACTTTTAAAGCATGATAGAGTCATATTTTCTATGGTTTTGCTTGCTTGAGTGTTGCTTGGATATAAAGTTTCAAATCACACGTAAACTGTTCTATGGAGCCGTTCTATTGACATAATTTTTCACGGTGTGCACACGGTTGCAGTCATAATTTTGATTTGTCTCAGATTTTATAGCTTTTTATTTTTTATAAAAATTCGACTCGACAGACTTTTGAGGGCTGTGCTTTTGACGTTAGGATTGGCAGAGTTTTTTTTTTATTGTTTCGAATTTAATAGGACGAGGACAATAACCTGGAAAGCCGCATCGGTCATAACCTTCTTTTTTGGTTTAGACAAAGATGTTTTCAGAACAGGAAAATAATTTTCAAATGCCGCACGCTCCCCTCGGAGCATTTGGCCAGATTCTCAGCTGAACCCCCACACTTTCAAACGAGGGCCTTTGCATCTACGCATGAGATGAGTTATACAGCGTCCAGTGGCACCTTCACTCACACTAGATGGGTGAATAGACCACTCGGCGCTGCTGTGCCTGGGACATTGTTTGAGACGGAGTAGGCTTGCCCAGCACCTATACCATCCTGACAGCTTAGTCGGCCTAGCCCACAGGAAAGACAAGTCAATACGTGTGGAGTCAACTAAGCCGCGGGTTTCCTCTACTCTCGATGCTATAAGAATTCGCAAACGTGTTTCGTATGTGAGAACAAAGAAATTATTATTTTTAATTTTAAGGCACTTTTATGGCTATTTTGTAATAAAATCAAATAAGTAATTCATAGTGCCCTATCTATCTATCCAGCCCATAAGTAAAGCCCACTGCTGAGCACTGTCACAGGCCTCTTAATTGAACGAGCGAGCGAAGCGAGAGAAGTTCTCCGAGTCTACTGGAACAATCCGGCGTTTGTATGTATGTATGAATGTTCGTTCGACGATAAATTGAGTTTTAGTCGGATCGTCATGAAATTTGGTAGGCGGGTAATTACTTGCCTCACGGCAAAGAGAATTTAAGTTTGAACATGAGCCAAGAGCCAAATCGGTCGAGGGGTTGCTGAGATATGGGATCGCAAGTTTAAAGTTCGGGGCGAACCACCTAGTTACTTTTTACGCCAGTCCCCTCGGTCGAACGCCAATAGTGCCCGATATTGAAAAATAAAAGAGTAGATATATTGAAAAATAAAAGAGACTGAACTAAATTAATATATAATACAATTTATTCCCGCGTTTCCTCTTAATAAAACGTAAAAGAAAAAACGTAAAAGATATAGTTGTGCAACGTGTATTCTATTAAAATTCTAAAACTGCCAGAGAACGGAAAAAACAGGAAAAACTGCGCGTTGTTGTGAACAATGTATAAAAACTGTGGTTTAAAATATTTTGTTACACTTTTCCGTTGTTCCATGATTCATTTCAAAGCTGCAGCTGCAACTGTTGTCGAAGTTTCATCACCTTCGTAGGTATTAGAATGCAGTATAGTAAGTGAAAATCACCTTGCCGACCATAAACATGGTAATTCCGTATGCAATGAAGACCGCCGCTTTCCTTAACAGTTTTGGCATCTTGAACAAGGAACTGAAGGCGGAAAATAGCCTGACTGCAACGTAAGCTCTTAGCAACATTACCGCTTCTAGTTGATCAGGGTTTGTGGTCATATACATCCCACTTAAAAGCCAAAAAGGAGTGACATTCGCCAAGCCATCTCTAGAAACTTTTATGTACTTCTCTCCATCGCAAGCAAAAAGGGATATTGGGGCAAAGGCCATCAGTTTGAAGGCTAACACTGCCGAGTAGAAGTAGTAACTTGGCATGAGATCCGACATGGTTAGTTTGTTTCATTCGTCATTTCTCAATCAAGATTGCGTTTCCGAGTTTCTTTTTTTGTTTAGTTGAGAACACAACACCTTTTTCTGTGATTTTACTGCATTTTTTTGTGAAATATTTTCTTTCTTTCCTAAAATACAGCTGACAGATCTGTCAATCTATTATTCTCTTTGCCAATCATAGGTTAGCTAGAACAGCACAAGCTAGCACGCAGAGGTTTTTCTGGGATTTTGGTGAATCTGGGTGAAATGTGCAAGGGTACAATTTACTTGTCACACTGACCTCTGGATTTAGCGTGACACGTTCATAAAATAAAAGTGTCCAGTAATTTAATAGACTTTTTGCTTCTTTTTTTTTCAGAATACTACAAGGTGCAACTGAGGCAGAGTCTAAGCTATAATATCTATCTAGGTATCTCTGCTTAAGCCTGAACCCAAACATTCCCAGCTACACAAGTATTTCTAAGAAAGCAAGTCATGGCATCTATTGCATTTGCAACGTTCAAGTACCCTTTGAAAATAGAACGACGAGATACACTTATCTGTTGTAGGACAGTCTGTTAATTAACTCTAGAAATTAAATGGCAACAATTTTTCATAAACTCTAATTTTTAATTCGAGTCCACGGAATGACAGTTGCTAGTATGGTACGGACAGATAAAGCCTTTGTAACAACTGTCATTCCGTGGACTCGATTTAAAAATTAGAGTTTAGTAAAGCCGACCACTTTTCGGATTTACTATGAAAAATTGTTGCCATTTTATTTCTAGAGTTAATGGACAGACTGTACCACCAAATAGCAATACCACAATGAGTTTTGTTTGTGCCTCTGATTACGCATTTGATCAAATGTTTAATCTCAAAGCCACATAATACTTTACGAATAAAATTTCCAATTCCATTACGAGATATGCTGATAAATGTCTGATTAAAAAAAGGTTTTCCACCCAAATCTTACTTCCCGAGAGCAAATCAAATAAAAGCCCATTAAATGAAAGAAGCAAACGCACAAAATAATTTAAGTAAAAGGTCTAACAAATGAAAGGGATTTCGCGTAAATATTTGCTAAGATCAATGCCAACGGGGTTGGGGTACTTTTTAAAATGCGGGTTCACATACGCGCCCCCTTTTGTAAAGTGATCAGAGTAATGTCTGCTTTCTAAATCCTTTCCTCCATTCGGACAAACTACTTGTGTAGAATGGAATGGAATATTTGTTCCAATCGAAACAAATTGTTGATCAGATATTCGAACAATCTGATCGTTGTTTTCACGTGGACGATTATTTTTGATATTTAATTAAAAACTATGCTTACATAAAGTCATAGTTAGTGTATCAAACCTGCCGCATAGATTATAGTGAACGCGGAAAGCAGTACTCTGACCGTTGAACTCTAGACCAAGGGTGCTCAACCCCAGGCCCTAGAAATAATTTTAAATGACCCACGCAACTAAGTTTTGAAATTCACACCATTTCGCATGTCCTGACGGTAACTGGCGAAAATGGCGAAAAGTGCAATGGCTAACCCCGACAAAATATGGAAGAACCGAAGTATCAGTCGTAACACTAAAGTGCGGCTGGTTCGAGGCCTTGTCTTCTCGATTTTCGTTTAAGGTGCAGAGACTTGGTGTCTTAAAAGAAAAGACATCAACAAAATAGACGCCTTCGAGATGTGGTGCTGGAGGAGGCTGCTTAGAATACCTTGGACGGCAAAGCGCACTAACGAGTCCATGATTAAAGAACTTAAATATATGCCAAGAAAAGACCCTCAGCTTCTTTGGACACATAATGCGGTCGCCCAGGCATAGTCTGGGGAACATTATTGTATTCGAAACGGGTCGAATCGCGATTTGTTTTTAGGCAAATTAATTACCTTATTAATTACCTTACCAATAATGTTTAAATATCGCGAATCATTAAAAGTGAATATAGTCTGGGGAAGCTCATAATATTGGGACAGGGGACGGGCACCAACCAGATGGTCTGATGCGATAAGGGCAGCGGCTGGAGGAAGCATTCACCGGGCAGTTCATATGACGGAAGACCGCTCCCAATGGAAGCGAGTACGACATGGTCGCGATCCTCAGCCATGAGGAATCGATTAAGAAGAAGCGAGTAACTGAAATAGGTATAGTCAGAGCCCATCGTGAACGTCTGAATCCATAGTTTGGCCCGACTGTTAAAAAGGTTGAGCAGCCTTGCCCTAGAGACCGTTATCTGCGGGATCGACGTCTAATAGCGTAGCCCGGTTGCGTATATAGAAATGCTAGTTCAGTACGTCTCCGCCAGGCTAAGAGGAACTGAATTAGCATTTTCTAAAATTTTGTAACGATAAACATGCGTAAATGCTGCACCAATACATCACAGAGGGTGACGTATTGCAGTAGGATTTCTACATAAATACGCATTTAAATGCTTAGAAAATGCTAATTCAGTTCGTCACTGCCGGCTCGCGTGACGTATTGTGGGCGTAGAATTCCTCTAATGCGATAACTCCAGAAAGATCAAAGTGCAGCCAACTTCCATTGCGCGACGTAAAGACAGGGGAATATCAGGAGGAAGGATCCAAGCTGGGCGTCCTACCACATTAGAAGCTCGAAGTGCCAAAAAACGATCTCATAATATAGCTTTTAACATTGAAAATAATCAACCATGTGCCAAAAAACATTGAGTAGAATAATTCTTATTTAATTTAAACACAGATTTCAACGGATTTAACACTCGTTTTATTATCACGAGCCCTGCAAAGGTCTCGAAACGTTGGAAAATGAAAAAAATTATAATAAAACGAGTGTTAAATCCGTTAAAATCTGTGTTTAAATTATGTATAGTGCTCGTGCAAGCCTTTTTTTTTTTTTTTTATGTGGAGAAACCCCTTCGGGTACCCGCCGCCTTCGGGGGAGGCGGCGGGTTATGTGGTGAACACTAAAACTCCACCGGTGTCCTTCTCGGGCATCTGTGGGGGGTCGCGGGAAATCGGGGACGAATACAACCGCAACCCCCCACTGCCCGGCCGTTTCCGGCCTCCTCTCGGGGGACGAGGACGTCCCCCAGCTAGTGCTTCTGCACTTTACGACGGCGTGCGACACCGACGCGCCGTCGTCCTCTCGGGGCCGCTGATGGATACGGAGGGCCCCCGCCCCCCGCACTCACGACCCCAAGGTGTCACCCACGCGTTGCGTGAGCAACACTCTCGACGCCACGGGCCGCCTGCCCCAGCGTCGAGGGATTTTTTATAGAGGTGGTCTCCTCGCGGTCCGGCCGGCTAAGGCCAGACCCTCGGTCCCAGTACTCCATCGGGATTACTTCCGCGCACCCAGCACCACTCTAAAAGTAGAGCGGGTGGTACGCCGTGCTCGCGCCGAGTGGGTTAGCACAGGGCACGAGCACTCCCTCCCGTCAGGTTATTAGCCGTCGAGCAATGAAATCCCACAAGGAGAAGTTATTGCCCGACGCCCAGGGTGCACCGGCCCGCCCACTGGTTTTCTCCAGATTCCACCATCCATCCAGACAAAGCCAGCAGACGAGCACACGAGGAGGTTACCTGACCCAGCACCCCGCTCGTGCAAACCTAAGAAAATATAATTCTTATTACCAATTAAACTATTCATTTTTCGTACCTGTATTTGCTTTATTTGTCACGCTGTAAGTTAATTCTTAGCCGCCCTTCAGCATCAGTTTCACGTTGACGAACCGAATTAGGATAACCCCACTTAGGTTGCGTTATAAAACTTGAAATCCTACTGCAGTACATCACCCTCTGAGACGTATTGGCGTAGCATTTACGGGTGTTTATCGTTAGAAAATGCTAATTCAGTTCGTCTTAGCCTGGCGGAGACGTACTGAACTAGCATTTCTATATACGCAGCCCGGTTACGAATACTGCTACGAGTCAGATGCTACGAATAGCGTAGCACCGTCGTAGCACAGCTACGAACGCTACGACGCAAGTGCAATGAATGCGAATTCGGAAGGCAAAGTTTTTTGTTCGAAAGTCCGTTATTGGCTTAATCTTATCTTTAAACAATATTGAGAAACTAATTTCAATATTTTTTATTTTGGTCCAGTAGTTTTGTTTTTATGCGCTAAAATGTTTTGTTCCTATGACCGCATTGACCGCCAACAGTATGTAGACCGCCGCGTGACGTCATAAAACAATCATCTTTGAAACGTTGTAAAATCCAAACTACTGAACCAAAATAAAAAATATTGAAATTAGTTTCTCAATATTGTCTAAAAATAAGATTAAGCCAATAACGGACTTTCGAACAAAAAACTTTGCCTTCCGAATTGGCTGTAGAAAAGTTTTTAGTTTAAACATTTTTATTCGATAAGTTTTAAAATATCCAATTTAAGTTTTTTATGTTCTCTCGTTTGTGGGTGTACGGTTTGTTCATGTTTTATGGTGTCGTTTTTCAACAAGAAATCTGTATAGTTTTGTTATTTCAAGAGCTCCCAAAGCGTGCGAACAATATGTTTTCCTCACATGCCATGTTTCGCGTGTCTTCAATATAATCTGAAGCAAGTCATTGTCAGGTGTCTTATAACGTTTTTCGATATTATTTCCTGTTTACGAAAAGGTACAAAACCCTTTTGTGTGGGTGGGACTTCCTCATAATTACTTATTATTATTCTCGCTTTATATCCACTATACCAAAAAATAACGTACCAGTACAAAAAAGTCTAAAAATATGTCAGGACTTTTTCATTACTCATCCAAACTACCACTTTGACTATCGGGCCAACCACGAAAGCCAAAAAATATTAGCTATTTCGTATCGAAACTAATAAATAATGGAGCAGAGTGGACAAACGACCATTTTTAAAATTTTCTGATGGCGTGATATTGTAACACCCTCTATAATAATAATGCTGTGCAACAGTCCTCACACCTCTTTGCTTTATCTGCTCTTATCCATTGCTTCCTACAGCTGTCAATCTAATAATAGCATTCTTTGTACCGCTTTTATTTGCAAAATTATTATGTAAATCGCATCGTCGCATTATTGTACAAAATATTCCAAAAGCCAACGGTGACCAAAATGTAAAAGATAAACCAAAGACGGCGGTAGCTCCCGAGACCCGAAAGCGCGGCTTGTGCAGTCGTTGACTTGCTGAAGAGTGGCCTTTGCAGTTTTGGTCTTCATGGTTTAAAAAGCGCTTGTCTAAATTACTACAAATGTACAGTGTATGATGGGTTCCAGTGTATTATACAGTTACTTCTACTCGGCAATATTGTCGATGAGTCTTCTAGTTCCATTAAGCACCATCAACTTTCTAAGTCAGGCCGATGGTGTGAGGATTGTTAAGGCACACAAAGACGGGCTTACAAGCACCTTACCCTTTTGGGTGCTGGGTTACATATACTCGACCACAAGCCCAAAATACCTGGATGCAATCATCATGTTCAGATTATACTTCGTCATGCGATTAGTGACGACTTTTTGCCTCCTAGTGCCATTGCCTGTGGAAATTAATAAGCTTGCCCACGCCATCTGTTATAGTATCACAATGTTTATGGGCCTAAGTACATTATTGTACTATAAAGGATACGTATAAACCGCTTGCAAAGAAATCTTGCAGTGTTCCAGTTGAGTAGCCTTGAGATTTTTCGCCGTCTGAAGCTCAAAATACAATGTCAAGTGGTTTTGGTTTCAGAAAATGTTTCAATTATAATTATTTTACTGTCAAAGAGTTCTTTTTAAATTAAATCTTAATTGATATTGTATTGTTGTTGTTTATTGTTTTATTTAATTCATTCATTGTTTGATTGTACCTCGCCCAATATGACCGTGTAATTGGTTGAAATAAACTATTTATTATTATTATATCAAAGCCCTTTCAGTGGTGGTGCGTGAGTGGAGCAAGAGTGGAGCAGTGCATTATATTAGACAGTAAAGTTAACACATTCACGGGCACGTTTTTTTAAATGAAATGTGCGACTTTTTTTGGCACCGGGTGTATTATTGCACCATCTTTTACCTATTCGTCCATTAGGTACCTACTAGACGAATATGTTTTCCAGGCACAGTTAGATACATTCATGGCGTAATTTATGGAAGCTTTTACTTTACTTATGGCTGGAAGATAGCAGCGTGGCGGGAAATTCAAAATTTTCACCGTTTTTTACATTTTGTAGCTAAACTGAGCTATTTTTGTTCAGCGATTTTTCGTTCGCGGCAATAACATAGTATTCTTTTCATTATTGTTAACAACAGAACAACAATAATTCTGCCGATTATTTGTTCTGGTCTACGACACGTTTTTTGGGCTGTGCCACTGCTTCGTAGACCAGAACACATAATTGCCTGAATTATTGTTGTTCTGTTGTTTACAATAATGAAAATAATACTGTTTTATTGCCGCGAAAAATCGCTATACAAAAATAGCTCAGTTATTGAAATAAATTTTAATTAAAATAATAAAAAAAGGAAAACATAGGGACATGGCAGAGGTACATATAAATTGAATGGCATAAACATATTTTTTCTAAAATAATTATCCAGGGAGGAAACAGGTCTCCCTTTTTGTATTTTTTGTATGGAGCAGCCGGCTACCCGCGGTCAAGCGAAGAAATCCATTCTTGATTAGGTATACATATAGATAATAGGCATGAATTTTAAAAAGTTCGGTCAATTTGAAATTTAATACCTACTTCTAATTTGAAAAAGCTCGCGTACTGAGAAACGTCCACTCTCATAATAATAATTACTAGGATAAGGATTAAGCCCGAACTTGAGCGCGCTTTGTACTTAGCTTCTGGCATTATTAAGCACTGGTCCACCCTTGTTAGGAGAGTTCGCGGTTTGTCTAAAGCGATTAATTTTCAGTGAGAAACGACTTTAAAACTTGGGTCGCTCCAAGGGCCAGTATTTTTTCCGTTTTAATGAAAATCGCTGGAAAATTCCGCGAATTAGGCACATCTCTGGCCTTTTTAGGCAAGGCTCGGTAGAGCGACAGATTATACAGGGTGTTGTTTTGGTCAGTGACACCCGACTCAGGGACGATAGTTTAAGTAACGCTTGAAACAAAAAATAAGTTTAATTATTTTCTAAAATGTTTTTGATTCACAAATTACCTTGTTCAATTTGTTCTACAATAACCGCGACGTGCAGACACCCCTTCACAAAGCGCGCGCGCTATGTGGCGCCCGATATTGCGAGTGCGGCCGCAAGCGATAGTAGAATAGCATGGAAGGCCACAATTTATTTTTTCCATTATTTTTTTTTTTTGTTTCAGTATCGTGACGGTAAATAAATATTATTACGGCTGAGTAGGGCGTTACTTTACAAAACCACACATGTATGTTTAAAGGGAGGAAGCATAGTCGCTACGTGGTGTTAGTATTCGTGGATAATTATAGTAAAAGTAGTGTTATAAGGTAGAAGTACCTACTATAAATTGGACTGGAGGAGAGCGCAATATAGGTAAATATACCTACGAATATGTACCTACCCACACTTCGAGGTGGTGTCACACAGTCCCTACAGCTACACGTTTATTAAGACGACGTACGTCTCACAACTAGCGCCGCCAATGGAAAAAAAATCATATCTTTTTTTGGATGCGTTTTTAGCAAAAAACGCTCCTGCGATTCCTCAACGCGAGGCTTAACTATTTTTAGGACCTAAGGTTTGGATTCCAGGATTAGATTTCCTACGAATGCAATCGATTCTCGCCAAAAGTGGCCACTTTTGGCGAGAATCGATTGCATTCTTAAGTTCTAGGATCTGGCGCTAGTTGTGAGACGTACGTCGTCTTAATTTCAATCAAAACTGTGATTAGCTGAGACTCTAGCCTACTAAATAAGTGGTATAGATACTTACCTACTAGGTACTTACTCCGCTGGCTCAGCGACTCGAAGTCGGTCTTTAGAAGTCGCCACTTCAGTCAGGTCCTTGCCGATTCGACTGCACTCAGGAGCTACCAACGTAGTTTTCTACACAACATGTACAGTCGGCCACAGTCTCAGATACCCCTTTTTGTTCGATTGGCGCCCTTATGCCGCGCGCGATAAGAGCTGCCATGGGGTATCTGAGATTGTGGCCGACCGTACCTACCTAAAGCTAATACAAAGTTGTTGCAAAATAAAGATTCAAATTAAAGAGCAATCGCGCGCAAAGAAAAATACACAAAATCGATTCCTGTATCAAATACACTAAACAAATTGAAAGAAAATGTTCACATATCAAACCCTAGAATTAGGTGAGACCTATGTAAAACAGCCAGTTTCGTGTTGACATTCATAAACGTTTTAAAGATAGTTTGCTTGAAAAAAATAGGCGGCGCACTTTTTTTCAAGCAAAATATCTTGTAATCTGTTATGGATATCAATATGAAACTGGCTGTGTTAGATAGGTCTCAACTAATTCTAGGGTTTGATAATTGTGTGAAAAATTTTTTTTTGGTGCATTTGATACAGGAATTGATTTTGTGCATTTTTCTTTGCGCGCGGGCTAATTCACTATGCCCAGCGCCTTAAGGCTCCGTATAAGGCTAACTAGCGCCACCAATGTTGAAAAAATCATATCTTCCTTCAGAAGAAGTTTCTGAAAAAATCCTAAGATGAGCTCATGCGCCATGCTTTTCTAGATTTTTAAGTGAAGGTACCCAACTCAATTTCTAGTCTTAAGCTGAAAAATTTTCGATAACCGCCAAAAACGGCCGCTTTTGGCGGTTATCGAAAATTTTTTAGCTTAAAAGTTAATTTCGAAGAGGGTATCTACACTTAAAAATCTAGAAAAGCATGGCGCATAGGCTCATCTTAGGATTTTTTCAGAAACTTCTTCTAAAGGAAGATATGATTTTTTTAACATTGGTGGCGCTAGTTAGCCTTATACGGAGCCTTAAGGCTCGGTATAAGGCTAACAACGCCACCAATGTTAAAAAAATCATATGTCCCTTCAGAAGAAGTTTCTGAAAAAACACAACACATCTTTCATTGTCCTTAACTTGGTTGTTAACAACTCGCAGTAAAGTTGGTGAACTACTTACTTACAATTGTTCTAAATCATAGTTGTACGCGAGTTTACACGACGTAACACAAAGCGTCATTGTCGTTATAAACAACAGCTCATTCACTGTACCAACGTCATCATAATGAGCCGTTTTCAAAGAACAATTTCAAAGCAGTTCATAGATGGCGTTTACAGGCGTGGCCATAGAAGAACCAGATTACGGCTGTCAAATTTGGCTTAGCACAGATTAATTTTCACAGCCGTACAGAGTTCCCGAACCTCCCGATTTTGCGGGAGATCTACTGATTTTGTACTTCATCTCCCGATCTCCCGATATGCAATTATTTTCTCCCGATTTACATCTCTCATGCTCAGTGTAAATTCACGCACATTTGAGTCAACTATACCGATTTCACCTCATTTTCCTTATTTACTGAATGATTTACAAACAGTTGACACTGAGTGGAGGGAACTTCGTAATTTTCATTCATTTTCATCAGAAGATGAAGATGCAAAAGCATTTTGGAACACCATCAACAAAATCACTTAGTTTTCAATATTTTACCTGAGCCTCATGTATTTGTTGTTTTACCTATCCTCACGTATGCTCCCGATTTTCAAACAATAACGTTGCTCCCGAATTCTCCCGATTTTCGAAGCGTAATTCTATCTGTCCAGCGCGAAGCAAACACTGCCGTACCATCCTTTACTGGAACCATTTCGCCGCATTTTCAGGCCCCTATTTGAGAACCTCTGGATAAGACCAGAACGCAGAAATTTTCGTCATCTAGTAAGCTATAATCATATACTTAAAATCCAAAATTTCAAGTCTGTAGGTTGGTAATTTAGTTCCGAAGTTAAGCGAAAGCAAAGTTTCGCATTTATGACACACACTCACTCACTCACTCATGATCATCATAATAGAACTAGTACTTCCCATAAACTCAGAGAGCTGAAATTTGGTACAAAGTTAGGGTTTAATGGCCACATAAAGGGAAAACTATAAAAACTAGGATAATCGAAGATCTGGAGTACCTGGTGACCCTGATTAGAAAACACAAGAGCCCTAATAGAACTAGTACTTCCCATAAACTCAGAGAGCTGAAATTTGGTACAGAGTTAGGGTTTAATGGCCACATAAAGGGAAAACTATAAAAACTAGGATAATCGAAGATCTGGAGTACCTGGTGACCCTGATTAGAAAACACAAGAGCCCTAATAGAACTAGTAAGTACTTCCCAAAAACTCAGAGAGCTGAAATTTGGTACAGAGTTAGGGTTTATTGGCCACATAAAGGGAAAACTATAAAAACTAGGAAAATCGAAGATCTGGAGTACCTGGTGACCCTGATTAGAAAACACAAGAGTCCAACCAAACTATTATAGATCGACATATACCGCCCTTACAAAAAATATTCAACTTGGTGGGCCGCTTCATTTGATGTCAAAAATCTAAGGTCTGAAGTATCTGATGAAGAACCCTCAGCTGGTCTCAGCTGTATAAGAGATTATCGTAATGCCCCCTTCTACTATTGGTACATAAAAATATCGACTGTCTTTGCAGAAATCCAGCGTAGTGGGACACATCTTCTAATTTAATCTAGCCTATAGCGTCCTACTGCTGGGCGAATGCCTCCCCTTCTGCTTTTAATACGCATATAAATAAAATTAAAGGAAATCTCTGGATAAGACTAGACTGGCTTTTATACTTATACTTACAATTTAACAAGAAGAAATAGTCGAACGATTAACTTTATTCTACTCGAACATTACACAAATTAAAAAACTGTTTCCAATAAGAAAATCTAATGAAATCAATCAATATGCCCACGTTTCTACAAAAAGAAGTGAAATCCCACCAAAAACATTCTGTAAAAAACTAGCCAGGTCTCGATGGAGCTGCTTGTTTATCTCTAAAAAGTAATGAAATCTAGACAAAGTCGTGCCAAGTCTAAGGTTCCTTACTGCGATTTCTTTAGTATTATAGTTAATGTTGTGTGACTTGGCCGTTGAAGGGTATACAAGCGTACAAAACCAGGTGCTCCATGACACCATTGCACCAATCTGACGCCAGAACCGCTTGTGTACTCTTCAACGGCCAAGTCACACAACATTAACTATAATACTAAAGAAATCGCAGTAAGGAACCTTAGACTTGGCACGACTTTGTCTAGATTTCATTGCTTTTTAGAGATAAAGAAGCAGCTCAATCGAGACCTGGCTAGTTTTTTACAGAATATTTTTGGTGGGATTGTATTTTAAATTTTCCGTTTGGTAATACTGCAGCCGTATTTCGGTTCTTCTAGGGCTACGCTTGTAGGTGCCATCTATGAAATGCTTTGTGAATTTGTGCTGAAAACGGCTCATTGTGTGGCTGGCTATCGAATATCGAAAGGTAGCGTGAAACTTGCGAGTTGCGAACTGAGGCAAAGAGTGCAACAGCTGCTGCGTCACAGCTGTGCTTTTGTCGGAGCCGGCGGCGGGCGTCCGTCGGCGAAGTTTGGTCGGTTTGGTTGGACACGCCGCGAACGGTTCAAAACAAGCACGCTTTGTTCGTTTTGTATTCAATAATGCTTTCCGCAAATCTTCTTGGTACCACATCACACAACTGGAAATTGCACAGCTTAGTACACGCTCACAAGTGGAAAACAATGTATTTGGCGTTTTACCTTCTTCTCCGTGTAGCCCTAACCAGTGGTGGATTTAGGGGGGGGGGGGGGGGGGCGAAGGAGCTCAAGCTCCCCCAAAAGCATCTGTCATCATTATATTTAAGAGTTATCCTCTTGTCGGTGCAGCATTCTCCATGCACTTCGATCACAGGCCAGTTCCTTTGCAGCCTGGTACGTCACGACATCCACCTTCTCTTTAATTTGGTCAAAGTAGCTTCTCCGTGGCCTTCCTCTACCTCTCTTTCCTTCTATCTTTCCTTCTATTATGTTGGTTATGAATTTGTCGTGACGTAGCAAGTGGCCTAGCATCATTCCTCTTCTGCATTCTATTGTCTTCATCAACGTTCTCCTCTCCCCTACTCTTTCCAGGACTTGCTCATTTGACACTCTTTCCGTCCAAGATATCCTCTCCATTCTCCTCCAACACCACATCTCGAAAGCTTCCAGCCTTTCCCGTTCCCTCTGTGTCATTGTCCATGTTTCGCACCCATAAAGTGCCATGGGCCATACAAAAGCATCTGAGACCCTGTATAAAACGTATCAGCATGTCTATTGTTTAATAAACGGCTGAACTGATTTTTAATAATTATTTGTAGGTACTGTAAAAACATGCATAGGTATATCCTGAAACATTTAACAGGTAGGTAGCTATCACTAGTAAAAGTAAAATACCATAATATTCCCCAAATTCACCACTCTGTAGTTTTTCCCGTGTGCCCCACGCCTCATTCACCCAGCACCCACCACCACACCACCACTCTAGTTTTTCCCGCCTAACCCACCCATGCAGTTTAGGTTAGGGGTCGAAACTCTTTTCATTCACTCGCGCTCGCGCCCCTTCGTGGGGATTCACGTAAATAGAAGTGAGTGTGGAGCCGTACAGCAGATATTATTCTGTGGAGAGAAATCATTCACTCATTCATTCAGTTGTTTGTTTGACATTTTGCTTTTTTTTGTCATTCGTTCATTCACTCATAAAATTACTGCCTGCGACGTCGGACGCAAACTAATTTGCAATAATTTTGAAGATTTTTCGAGTAAATAGACCCAATTTACCAATTTCAACCATGAATAAAGTATTGTTCGTCTGTCTTGTGTCGCTCTCGATCTGCTTCAGCTCGCCCACGGGCAAGGAAGGTGAGTAAAACTGGTTCAATCTGGCAGCCATAGAACTGCGTTCGATTCGATAAGTATTTTTTCTCACGATACATAGAAATGGCTTCGTGACTGACGTAGCTAAACCAGTTTTCTTATCGCGTCATATGCATAAACATTCCTCTGGACCATTAAAAACCTAAAAAACTACATTCTAGCTCGTGGACCGTTCAGATTTTTCCTGCCCAAATTTTTGTCGTACATTGTTGTGGTACGCATAGTTACGGTTAGCGTTACGTACTCTTGCATTGTTTCGTGCTCCGTTGCAAAATTCATACGAAATTAAACAAAGCTACTCAACCCAAAAAACTCACTACAATCAATATAAAAAAAAGTTAATCTTTACCTGCCAAAACTTGGGTTTACATAACAAGGGTTACTCATCCAACAAGTATGTGGTTAAAATATAAGCCCTATAAATTAAATTTTCTGCTACAGTGGCCACAAGCACCCTTGAACAAGATAAGATCACTTTCAAGTTTCAACCCACCCTGTTAGAACCATTGCATTGACTAACAGGAAAATTCTATTGAATTGCACCAATCACATCCTATATTAACTATTTATAGAATGCTTTGCTTTAAAAACACGTCTTTGTTTTTTTTTTTAAGGTCAATGTATGAATACATTTTTTGTGCTACTTATTAGTTCTTCTAGTCTGCCTGATTTTACGCATATTATATTAGAAGAAACCTGTTCTCTTGCTAGAACTATATTTCCTAATTCATTTGCTCATGAGTGTTGCTCGATCTGCTGGATACATACATTGTTTTAAATTACATCACTTAAGTTACTCAATCACATTAGTAATAAGTATGGTTGTGTAATTTAATTGCATGCAGTCCAAAAAATGGGCCTGCAGGGTATGACATTTTTGTCTTTCTGGCCTACAGCTGATGTGAAGAGTAGTCACTTGGTCAGACCAATGGATAATCAAAACATTTGATTATGCCACACACAACCATAATAAAATCATTTTTCTCCCTTGACCAGACAGTAGAAGTTTAAGACCACATTAAATTCAACTCTATTGCTTCGGTATAGACTCCAAAACCATTGAAATTTTTTTGTTAAAATTAACAAAAATCCCCAATAAATATTTAGCCCATAATAACCGTCAGCATTCAACTCACTTAATGAAGGCAACCTCTAATGGAGATAGTACTCGCAATGGTCAGAAAAGCAAAAGCATGTCGGCAAAATAAGTTGTACAAATACACTTGGTTGGTATAAAATTTTTTCCAGTACCCTCAGGGCGCCTATGAGCCGAAGTAATACCAATCAGTTAATCACACTCACAAAGCACAACTTATTACAGAAAAACCTGCCCCAACTGCCGCACCGTCAGTTCCAGCGGGTGTCCCCTCCCCAGACGTTAAGCCCCAGACCCCGGTCATAGATACCACCACCAATAAGACTGCAGAGCATGAGACAGCGGTCCCCTCCAACCAGAACGCACCGGCAGCACCACCCGCTAAGACCGGGGACACCACCCCCGTACCGGTCCACACTGAGACAGCTACGACCAAAAATGAAACTGCCACCCCAGGTAAGATGCTTGATACAGGCTTAGTTAATAGTGTAACGCCTAATTTCTCCGAGAGCGGTCAAATGTAACAGGTGATTATTCGAAGATTAATTCAAAATAGCAACACGTGATTGGCTAAAATGTCTGACATGCGATTAACATTTCCGTTACAAATGTAACAAATCAAACGATCGTTCTTGCAGAAATCAGGCAAAAAAGTCGCCATTATAATTTGGCAATTTCAGGAGAGAAATTTCTATGTCGACCGTCGACCTGTACGTGCAGCATGGTAAGCCCGAGATAGGCCCTTCTCTACGCAAAATGTCAACTTGTCGGTCGGGCTCGAGTTGGCTCTACGCCAACATGGCGATGGAGACAAAATACAACATTTTTATTAAAAATTGCAATATCTACTTTCTGCTCGACATGACCCTAATCTATTGCCATCTCGAGTCCCGCCTGCCATGCTCGCACAATAGACATGGCATGTCTGTCACTCGAGTTCGAGAGAGTGTCAAAACAACTCTATGCACTTTGTATACATACACTCGTATGTATAGTCCAAAAGTGTGACATTTTTACACGCCACATATAAAAATCTCTGTCACCTGTTACTCATTGTGGATGTTGAATGACCTTAATCTATTTCATAACCAATTTTGTTTGTAAAAAAACATTTTGTAAAAACATACATAAATTATTCTCATTCTAGTCATAGACAACAAGACTGACAATAAGCCCGCGAAGCCAGACGAGAAGAAACCTGAGCCGGCTACCGAGAAGCCCACCACAACCGTTGCCCCGGCCAAGCCTGATGAGAAGAAGAAGAATGAGACGACCACAGAGAAGACAGCCTCTACGGACAAGCCTGCCACTACTGAGAAGCCGACGACGCCTAAGGCGGATCATGTCACTCTGCAGTCTAGAGCGTAAGTCCAACAAACTTCTTCTTCTGGATCGGTCCCTCAATTCATATACAATGGTTCTCCACTCGTCGCGGTCATGGGCGCGGTGGGATGCGTGCTGGATGGATCCACCGGCAGCCCTCTTTAGAGCATCGGACCAGCGCATTGGTGTTCTGCCCCTCGCACGTCTGCCCTCCATCTGGCCCAAAATTATCTGTCCAACAAACAATAGCCTTTTATTCAGCGATCTCTTCTTATTCGTGTGAGAGTGTCAAAATTATTACTAGTGGTTCGCCCCGAACTATGAACTCGCGACCCCATATCTCAGCAACCCCTCGACCGATTTGGCTTATGTTCGAACTTAAAAATTCTCTTTGCCTCATTTACCTGCCTACCAAATTTCATGACGATCCGACTTAATTTACTCAAGTTATCGTCGAACGAACATTCATACGTACAAACATACATACATACAAACGCCGGATTGTTCCAGTAGACTCGGAGATCTTCGCTCGCTTGTTCAATAAGGCATGCAGCCAGTGCTTCATGACCACTATGGCTCTGGGTGTCGCTTTCAGCAGGTCTTCGGTGGTATACGTGAATGGAGAGTCTGGGCACTGTAGGAGGTGTTGGGTGCTATGGTTCTGGCTGCAGATGCAGTTCGTGCTGGCGTCTGTTGGCAGGAATCCCCATCTTTTCATTGTCCCTTGTCGGTGCTACACCAGCTCTGAGCCAGTTGAGACCCTTCCACACCGTCCATTCCTAGGACGCCCCCGCCTGTAGCTGCTCTGCTGGTGCAAAAAGTTTGTCCTGCTCCGTCAGTTGCGCTTTCCATTTTATAAGGCGAAATTTATTCAGCAATGGAAATGCATCAGTCACTTGATGTCAATCTTTTTGTCACTACACTATTTTCTTTTCACCGGAAACTGGTCACGCCGTAAACGTCAGTTTATTCTTCCTCCACTGAATTAATTATTATTCTTTACTCTCAACTGGGCTTAAAGTCAGCTGAATGTCCCAAAATGGAGACAGATTGCAGTAGAAAAAGGAGATAAAAAAAATTAAAAAAACTCAACTGGGCTTAAAGTCTGTAACGCAATGGCATGTCGATGACTTCCCAGTAGAAGGACAAAACCGTGGCTTCCTCGTTTTCCTCCTACAACCAGCGAACTAATCCTCTAGAATTAGAATCAGAATATTCTTTGCTGTACATACATCCTGTGATATTAAGTTATCTGGAGTTGCATTAATATTTTACACATGACAAGAACACAAGAACACTCGTTGCATGTGGGTGTTATCATCATTTTGTTAGATAACGTTCGTGAATGCACAATAAACTTGCATATTTGTTTAGTGTTTACGAATGTGACATTAATTAAATTTACATCACATACACTATCTATCTAAAATGGGTATAGGAGGTGAGGAAACCCGCGGCTTGTTGGCTCCGCACGTATTGACTCTTGCCTTTGGTCTAGCTAGGCCGATTAAGCTGTCTGGATGGTATAGGTGCTGGGCAAGCCTACTCCCATCTAAAATAGACCTCAGAACTTTTTTCTGCATGCACCGATTTTGATGTTTTTTTTTTTTGAATGTGTATACTTCCTATGTAGTCCAATAAAAAATGGTGATGATCTGATGAATAACTTGGGAGATAGAGAACGGAACTCCTCAACGGACGGCAGCAAAACACTTGAAATACAGTTCCCGGCGTATAACTTGAAAAATGACCTTGACTGCGCAGTAGACGATTTTTGGGTCTCTTTGGCGGGGGACAAGGGGCGCGACGGAATTGCTATTGCTTCGGACGGCCCCGATTGGTTAAGTTTTGTTTGACATGCGCGAACTCATCTCCACTACGCAGACTTTGTCTCAAGTTATGCGCCGGGAACTGTAACAGTCTACCTTTTCACCAGTGAAGTCGTTTTTTTTTTTTGTTAATTTTGCATTATGTCATTTCCAGATTCGACGGACCAAGCTTCGTAGGTGGCATTATCTTGACCCTGGGCATGCTCGCCGTGGGCTTTATCGGCTTCAGGTATTACAGGAGCCAGACTGAGAGGAATTACCATACTCTTTAAACTTTATATTCTATAATCTCACCCTCTATTATAATAATTGTATGTAGCACTCTTCAATTAAGGTACCTACCAAGTTTTAGTTTTCATAATTTTTAAATTTCAATTTCTTTTGTTTAAGTTACTTTATTTTTTTACACCATGCCTTGGATAGAAAAGAGGAGATTGTAACTTGTATTGGTATGTTGGTGGCAGCTCGTTTAGTGTAAGTTTGTTCTTTTATCTCGAATTTATTTTAGTTTATTTTTTATAAGGAATGTATATTGCTTTTGTTGTAATGTACAAGACAAGTACATTTCGGGCATTTATTCTTCCTTTTTGTGAATAGACAAAACCTACAAAGACGTTCCGACCAATTTATATACTTGCGAGATTAACAAAATAAACTTGTGATCTATGAAATATGATGTACTATAGTTATTGGAAAGAAATTATTACACAAATGTAAGGGTATTTTGAAATTTATATGTCTGATGTTGTAACTATTAGAACTCGTGCAATTTAGCGTTATTAGAGGAAAACTAACATTTCTTATATTTTATAATAAATAGTGCCATGCCCTGAACTACAGCATTATTTACCAGACTTTTTAATTATTGCTTCAGTGATAAACCAAAACTGCAAAATTGTATTACAGCTTAACTAAAAATCTCAAAGATATTATACATAGTTTTAAGTATATCTTATTGTTAAGTGTTACTGTAAGGGGCGCAATGTGATGATGAAAATAAGGGTCTAAACTAAAAATAGCACACTTTTACAGGCTTTGAGCAACAACCTCCATCTGTCTCAATTATTCATGATCTTTCATCAGCTTTCAACATTCTACAGATCTTCGAGGAAAAGCTGTTAGAATCTTCTAGGAATCTCTTACCTACCTAACTGAAGGATCTTTGTTCCACAAGTCTATGCATAGAAGCTGCTGGATTTGCTCTGAATTGTAAAACTATTGTTTCGAACGTTTAAAATGTTCGTCAATGGACTATTTCGTAAACCAGAGAAAGCCAGCTTTTCATCCTTCACGAATCTCGTAATAACACAAGCTCCCGAACCCAAGTTGTAATTATTATTCCATAAGGCAATTCACTATGTATAAGGAAAACAATGTAGTTTTGCACCCTGTTTGTAAACGTAACACTGAAAGTTTAGGCTCTGTTCTAAAGCCGCGTTTTAACTGTCTTAGTGCATTTTGACCGAGTCAAATAAAGTTACTACTATAATGCTACTTGGATCGTGTACACCGGCAATTCTGGTGTACGTTGATGAAAACGACCAATCAAGCATCCTAGATACCTGACTCACCGAATAACGAATAGCCGGGTCCACACTGACCGAGCTGAAATGGATCTACCATCATGGCTTGTCACTAGGCGAACGCGAGGCCTGGTAAGTGGTAACGCTAGACGAGCGCTTGTCTCGCAAGGCTGTTCGGCCAGTGAAGAACAATAGATAAACAATGACTGCTCCCCGTAGCATGACTTTTATCGAGGCGGATTTATCCAACAAAATGGCGGTTTATCAGCATTTTTGGCGTCTATAGTGGGTTATATATCGTCGAGAGCGGTCTATAACCCACTATAGACGTCAAAAATGCTGATAAACCGCCATTTTGTTGGATAAATCCGCCTCGATAAAAGTCATGCTCCCCCCGCTGGACAGATCTGTCCATCTTGAAAGGCAAGTAACTAGTTGTCATTTTAGAAGACTCGTACTTTGACCGTGAAAATGCGGCTTTAGAGTCCCACCAAGTTGTCCAATTAGGTGGGACCTTTTCGTGGGGTTTAAAATGGACCATGTTTGATTCCATCCTGCTAAGTGCTCTTAATCTGGTCTCTACTGTATATTGTTGTTCGGAAATGTTGACTCAACTTCTGCAGTTCTTCAAAAACAAACTGTAACTGTTTTGTGAACACTGCTATGGTTTCATCACTGGCGAATTTATGTTAAAAATAAAGGTGTATGCCGAAAATAATCTTTTACTTGTAACCTAAACCATTTCATAGAATACTCGTCAGGCTACCCCTTTGGGTCTTTTACAAAATACTTATCGGCCTTAGAAAAAATATAAGAGTTTGACTACGGCAGCTTCTAATGCGCGCGTAAAGGGATAGCGCGTAGAGTCGTGTGTACAGTCGGCCACAGTCTCAGATACCCCTTTTTGTTCGATTGGCGCCCTTATGCCGCGCGCGGTAAGAGCTGCCATGGGGTATCTGAGATTGTGGCCGACCGTACATCGTCTACAGAAGGGAACATTAAATTAGTATGTTTTCTGTTAGAATGGTGTGGAAATAGCAATCAAAATACTTGTTCACTTTCAATCACATAATATCTTTAATTGTAAACAATTGGTAGACAGCTTTGCTGGCAACGGGCCCAACCTTTCTTGATAAATCACTTTGCTTCAAATTGGCTAATAACATTTCCCCTTCCTTTTTGCTACAATTCCGATACTCTTCAATCATAGACTTAGGAGTTTTGTAAATACTAGTTATTGCTAGGGCCTTTTCTACAGACATGCCTTTGAGTTGCAAGAGGATTTTTATAAAAGTCTCTGTCACACTCAGAGTTCTGCCTTTGGCTGAAGACTTATTGAAGTAGCTGAACACCATTAGTTGCTCCCCCTTTGTTTCTCCATTCACGCCATTCAGTGTTTTGTCCTGGAAGCAAAAATAAATTACATTTAGAATTAAAAGAAATAGTCAAAAAGAGCTCAACTTTTAAAATGTATGGACTTTAGATGATGAGAATAATGCAACATTGCTTTTTAACGATTATGGATGAACAAAACACATACCTTAAATTCTACAGTCAGTCTTTTAGTCATCATAGCCAGGAACCTCGCCGAATTAGTAAGTGAATCAGTCATGTGGATTTTAAATCCATCCTGGACTCTCGTATTAGTGTTGGCCAACGCCTGCATTAGCGATGGCAATGGCAACCCTACATGCTTATTGCCACCAAAGTTCTCTACTAAATACATCACATTTTTGAGACCACATTTTCTCAGTCTAAATTTCTGCTCATGGAATCTACCATCTTTAATACTGGCCCCTAGGTCATCCATTCTTTTCCTTTCAACTATGAATGGGAGCACCAGTTCTTCGTTTTTATTGCCTTTGCTCCTGGCTACCCAAGTGAAATCTCCAACTTTCAAGTGTCTGTATTCATGTTTTAGGTCCGGATACTTCTTGAACTGGGCTACTGTTGGATCATCCTTTTTGGAGGCTCTGAAAAAGATAGGGAAACACATACTGTATTGAGATGCTACACCATATTGGTGTACAATAAAGAGTTTCCTTATTTGTCATGTGTAATTAGTATTTTTTTTACCTTATTTCAAGATCTTGCCTGTTGCTTCTGGGTATGATTTAAATATAAAAACCACAATACTAACCCACTTGTTTCAGCCTTATCAATCAGCAAATAAATATCAAAGCTTCCAGGCAACATAGTAAGGCTCTCAATTTCTTTGGACACCGGAGTATCATCTCCCAACAACATAGGTGTCTCAGCAACCGTATCCACATTCACATTCTCTCTTGCCTCATTAAAAATGATGTCATTAACAGTTGGAGTATTCTGGTTATCTTTTAGAAGTTCATTAGCTAACAGCATTCCTTCATCGGTCAGTGAGAATTCTGGTTTTCGGCTCTTAGCTTTGTTTACTAGTCCTTTGGACAGAAGTCGGGTCATGTTGGACCAAGCTGTGTAGTGGGACTCTGGCTTTGGTCTAGTGATAGATTCTTCACTGTATTGCTGAGCTTTTTCCATGAGCTCTTCTTTCTTCAAGGAAGGTGAGTTTGGGTTTTCTGTATGGTGGTTCAGCAAGGCGATTAGTATAGCATATCCGCCAGTTCTGAACGCAGGTTTGTACGCCTTTGGTCGCTTCGGAGACTTTGTTTTTGGTGCAACCTGTTTATTTTCAATTCTGAGTAAATTTTCAATGCCAATAGGGTTCTCGGTGACACTGTTTGATTTTTCTGAGCCAGAATTATTCAAGGATACAACGTTATCGCTAGAATTGCTGTCTTGGCTACATTGGCTGTTGTAGACCTCCAATTTTGTGTCCAAGAACAAACATAGTTTCTTACCAAATCCCTGCAAGATAGCGCACTCAGCGCCTGTTTGGAGCGGCAAGGGATACTTGGAGATAGACGTTAGAGCTTCTTTGAGCATATCTTTAAGCTTGCTGTCCTTTTCGATAGCTTCATCGTAAAGTTCTTGAAGCCAGGACTGAAATAGTGGGTTTGGACGAGTTTGCTTGAAGGTTATCCTCTTCGGTACATATGTTCCAGACATGCTTCAATGCTTACTTCTTCATCAATCCACTGGGGCACAGCCTTCTTTACTGGGGACATGAATAAACAGTACTATACTCGTAAACATCGCATCGCATCGCACCGCACCGAAAAAATACACGTCGACGTCAGCCAAAGAAGACTAATGAAATTAATGTCATAACAAGCACACAGAGCAGACAAGGGAGGGAAGACTTCACGGCGTGAGTGTACAGGACTACACTGAATCGATCGATTATAGTCCTACAACACCTTAGTATATTTTGAAACACAACCCAAGAGCTTTCACTGAAAAAAAAAGCTCGTCGCCCTGAAAACTGAAAATCCTTTGACGTATGTAAAGAAAATCTGTGAAGAAATTTTGTTGTGCTCGTCTTTCGTGATAGTGAAAATGTATTATCTTGCCGTTCCGCTTCTTATTTATCCCTTTCTAAAAGTGTTTACAAAGTAGAGACCCACAAGTTGGCTCTACATATCTGAAAAACTATGGAAAGTGCGAGTTTCAGTGATAAAATCGAAGTTTATTTTTCGGAACTGGGGCGATGGCTAGTATCATAAATCCCGATTTATGAACCCTAATTATAAGGTTTCACGATATAGTCATGGTTATTCTCTTTATCTTGTCCCTCTTTTACAGGAAAGTATGGAGAAGCATATTGCTAGGCCAAGTTTTATCATTATTGATGAGTGGGAAGTGCATCCTGACTACACTGCTTCAAAGTGCTACATGGCAGTTCCCGACCACTGGGCAGCTTATTGTGCCATATTTGGCCCTCTTTGTGCTGTTCACCCCTACTTTACTCTGTAATGGTGTGAAGAAAGCAATATCCAAGTAAGAACATTACCTTATGGTAGAGCGTAGATAATCCGAACTAATTGAGGGACATGGGATAACCGGTATGTTTGGATGATCAAACTCTATACATTTATTTACCAATTCACCAATAATCCTTTGTCTTATCGTGTCGAATTTACCAATAAAACCAAATTAGTGCACATACTTATATGGGAATGCCAAGTTTCAAAGTTCCAGCTTTTTACGGTTTAAACTGGTTCCCAGCTAACTTACTTTTTTATGGTGCTGAATACGAGGCTATAAATAAAGAGGAACAACTGGTGATGCATTGTACAACAATTAAGGATTGCTCCAGATGAATGACCACAAACCTCAATGATAAGGTTACCAATGCAAGGAGGGGAGGGGGGGGTACCAATACCGCTGCTGTATTTGCTTTCAAAATGTAATGTTTCACGGTTAAAACTTTGACCTAAGGTAGCAAAACCAATTCTTATTTCCTAAAATATCAAATGAACTAATTGTTCTATTAATTGTTAATTGTTTTATTCATTTGCAGAAGATGGTGGATAATCATCCTAGCCTGTACGCTGGACGTGGAAGCCTCCTGGCTCCTCGTCATGTCGCAGCGCTTCACATCGGTCCTGAGCTGACAGCTGCTAGCGTGCAGCGGCGTCGGGGCGGCCCTGGTCGGTGGAGCATGGATGGGCCAGCGGTTGGGGATCGTGCATGTGGCCGGGGCAACACTCGGACTCATGGCTGTCGTTTGCATTGTCTGGGTGGACGTGGAAGGGGCTCCGACTGATGGTTAGTTCTTGCCTCTCATTTGATGAGTGGCTTGTTAACTTTAAAAAAATCTGAAAAAAATGCTGTTTAGAGGCTTTCTAATGAGCCATTCAGATTTCTGATGAGTGTGTAAGAGAAGAAGCCACTGGACGCTGTACAAATCATCTCGTTACGTAGATGCAAAGGCCTAAGTTCTTAATCTATGTCTGTAACTACTTTTTCCTTTAAACATTTTATAATAAGTTGAAAAAATTCACTCGGGACAGGACTTGAACCCGCAACCTCTCGCATACCGTGCAGGCGCTCTACCAATTGAGCTACCGAGTTTAAATTATTCCCTAGCGGTTAGTGCTTTAGAACAAACAAAAAGTACTTTTTATTTTTTATTCAAACAAAAGTAATACAATTCTTCATAGTAAAAAAGTAATTTTTGGGAACATTTATGCGTAAATGAACTTCGGATGTACGGAACCCTGTCGAAAGCTGTGTACATTTTGTATTTACGAAACTACATCCCTTATTCCCTTATTCTTATCTTATTTCCAGGCAAAAACCAGCTAGTCGGCGATATGCTCTGCCTGGGAGGTTCCCTTCTCTACGCCATCGTGACGGTGCTCCAAGAGATGCTGCTCAAAAGCCGCTCGTGCCCGGAATACTTGGCCCTGCTCGGCTTCATCGGGACCCTGGTCTCGTGCACCCAAACATTCTTCCTCGAGTACAGTGAAGCGATGTCCTTTCACTGGTACGTAATACATTTATTCACGCACAATATACAATATTTGTATTTGAGATTAAATCCCTGCTGGGTTACAACTTACATCCGATCGGATCGCAAAAATCTATTTTTTTTTTGGACAGTGATTTTAGGTAAATCTTATTAGAATCTTATCTGTAAGTGCAACCTTAATAAAAGTAAATGTAACCGTTTAACAGAATATTCGGGTCGCATGAGTAATCTACAAAATTGTACAGTAGTGTGCGTTCACTGTACACAAAATAGAAAATGAATAAATCAAATTAATTATTCTACACTAAAGTATTCTCCGGTTTTTTTTTTGTATTTTCTAAGGCACTAACCCGTGCAAATTATAGAGTTTTTTTTTTATATAAGGTTCAAAAATTCGCTCGGGACAGCAACCTCTTGCATACCGTGCAGGCGATTGAACTACCGAGTCAAGTAACTGTCGATGCAAAGGTTTTGTTTCTTTCTGGGCCATTTTTTTTTATATTTTGAAATCGTATCAAAGTTTACTATGACCCCCCAATATCAAAGAGAAAAATCCCCTGAACAGTATCTGCTGCCTGAAAGATTTTATTTCAGTGTTATTTTCTTGTACGAACAGTTTTGGTTTTCATGAAAGTTCCAATATAGGCGTTCAGATACTGCTTTTCACGAGCGAGGTATTTGATTTTAAAACAATATTTTTTACCCAAAATACAAACATAACATCATTCAAATATAGCGTAAAACTTGCCATTCGAGACATAGACCCTCATTATTTATTTGCGTAAGTTATTGACAGAAGTTTATTTTTTAACTAACGCGCCACCTGTAAGTTCTGGTTTTGGAATGTTTTCCTCCGTTGCGAATTTTATCTGTGGTGTTTCGTTCGTGGCGTGGGGTGCATGTTGGTGTGTGTTGATGAGTCTGTGACTTTGACAGCTGACAGCTCCACTATTCTGTGCACACGGCTCACCACAGAGTTCGCCATTTTGTCAGTGTGGAGTGTGTGTTGCATTGCATTGCAATCAAATCAAAACATTTTATACATGGAACCAGATAAAGATATTGAGGAGTGGTTGTTAAAATATGGTTTATAATTTAAATAATAGTCTATCTTTTCTGGTCCTTGTTTAATTTCAGTCTTAGCCTGAGCCCCATACTATTGAGAAACAACACCTTTGATACTCGTCTTACGGACGATGGGGCGCCATCTAGTGTGAAAGAATAACCTTATAAAAAAAACTTTATAGTATTCTGCAGGTTTGAATTATTCTACAGGTACGAAATCGACACCATAGTCCAGTTGGGGAGCTACTGGGCAGTCCAAACGGTGTTCCAGATTCTGCAGAGTTTCATGCTGAGGGATGCCGGAGCGATTGTTTTGCACCTCTCGTTTTTGTCAGCGGATTACTACACCCTGATCGCCGGCATGTACATTTTTCAATTCAAGGTAAGTGAAGTTGTTGTTTCACAGATTTTAATAATGGACGACAATGGCATTAGACCGATGGGGTTGGCGGGCGTGTATCACTTTAAAGAAAACATGTCAACATGCAGTTTACGCTTTTACAATATATCGCTGAAATTCTTTTCCATCTGTTCTTGTCGTCGCCCCTCTAACCTAACACTTACCTACTAGAAAACTTACTACCTGGGGTAAGAAAACAACTAACGCTGGGCATAGTGAATTAGCCCACGCGCAAAGAAAAATGCACAAAATAGTTTCCTGTATCAAATACACTAAAAAAAACGAAAATGTTCACATATCAAACCCTAGAATTACTTGAGACCTTGAGAAGCGCTCACAGCCTAGTTGTACTAGCCGTTCTTAATCGATTGGCAAAGTTAAGCAACAACGGCCGCGGTCAGTCCATGGATGGGTGACCGCTAGTGGCAATAATATCTGAGCGCTTCCGTGCTTCGGAAGGCACGTTAAACCGTTGGTCCCGGTTGTTGTTGATTAATAACAATCGTTAAGCCATGTCAGAGACCCTTTGGGTGGCCTAAAAACTCTGACACCAGGGGTGGCCACTACCTCATACGATTACCTACCACCACTTGAGACCTATCTAACACACCAAGTTTCATGTTAATATCCACAGATTGCAAGATATTTTGGTTGAAAAAAGTTCATCCTTCTCAAATTCTCAATTTAAAATCCATCATCTCGCCCACACTTCATGTCACACATTATCTTATATTAGCTCGTTTAAAGTATTAGGATTCCGACAACGTTCCTTTCACATCTCTATCGTTCATACTCCTTTCTTCCAATCCCACATCCATCTGTAAAAAAAATAATTAACAAATAAACTTTTTCATTTCCAGTTCCACGCGCTGTACCTTCTGTCGTTCCTGCTCTCTATGGTCGGGGTATTCCTGTTCAGCTCTCGAGTGACGTCACCGCCCGCTTCCCCCGCGCCGCGCCTCCCCAACCTGCTTAGCGACGCCGTCGCCGAGCAAGACAACGTCTCTATGTGAGTCACCACAAGGCACATAATATAACGACAATAACAATATACAGGGTGTCCCAAAAAATAGTGTCTAGCGGAAGTCCAGAGATAGAGCACCCCTAGGGGTACCCGAATCACCCCCATGTATGTTCGGCGATTTTTTGACGTTTAGAAGTTATGAGGCTTTTAAGGTTTTTTTGGGAAGAATTACCTAGCATTGGTTTTTATTTTATAACTTTTATTGTATACAGGGCGTCCCACGGCTATGCCACATGGAGGGAAAGTACCTTAAATATTGTAGATGGAACATTTTACTGAAAGAAGACATTATTTTAATTTGCAAAACAATTTAAACTGCATTCATAGATATTGAAATAATTACATGGTTGAACCGGGAATCGAACCCGTTACATTAGAAAAATAATTACCCTGTAGTTTTATCATACCGATCGAAAGGCTTCATGATAAGGATTATTTTTTGCTAAATAACATAGTGTCAGAAATAAAAGGAAGACCATGAATTTAACATTTACCTAGTAGTATGCAACAAGTCGAGCCGTATCATGAGCCGAAAGACGCGTAAAATTTTGTCCATCGCAATGCGGCTGGCTGATTATAAAAAAATAATTCAAAAATGTGTTTCATTTTCATACTTTTAATCTTTTGTTACTGTGATTTTCATTGATAAATTGATTAATGTTGTATTAAAAATGTTATAATTCATGGTCTTCCTTTTATTTCTGATACTATGTTATTAAGCAAAAAATAATCCTTGGGATGAAGCCTTTCGATCGGTATGATAAAACTACAGGGTAATTATTTTTCTAATGTAACGGGTTCGATTCCCGGTTCAACCATGTAATTATTTAAATATCTATGAATGCAGTTTAAATTGTTTTGTAAATTAAAATAATGTCTTCTTTCAGTAAAATGTTCCATCTACAATATTTAAGGTACTTTCCCTCCATGTGGCATAGCCGTGGGACGATCTGTTTATTTTTTTAAATATTTTTTTCTTTATTTGGGTCTCAGGTAACTAGTCTATCACCAAAAAAATAATGATTAAAATTGTAAAAGATACCGCAATTTTTATCCAAAGTTAAAAAATGCCGTTTTAGAGAAAACATCATCGAATAAGTTAGTATAGGGAGAAAAACAAGTAGGGGTCTGAAGGATTTTTAATTGATTTCAAAAAAATTCTACAACTTGAACCTTCAGAATAGCACAAAAAATCTGTCACTTTATGGGCCTTTTATTCGAGTAATTAGCGATCAAAGTTGAAAAACCGAAATTGTGAGAAATGTAAGTTAGATAGTTTTCTTTTTATTTTTGTTGATTATGAAAGCGTAGCCAGCAGCGCAGGCTTGTATAGTGGTTTACCCAAACGCAAAATTCATGCGAGTAAAGACGCCAGACGCATATTTTTTGCGCTTGACTATTCTTCAGTCGCATGTTACACCTACACTACAGGTATCGTCACGAGTTATGAGCGCTCGACGAAACTGGTGGGGATTTCTGCGCAAGTGTGTACAATCGCGCGCAAAATGTCTAATATCCACGCGGGATCTAAGACTGACGCTGAGCTGAACTATAGAATAGAATAGAATAGAATAGAATAGAATGATCATTTATTTAAACACCACAACACACACATGAATACAACAATTGAAACGGGTACATACACATTCACATTAATATAAAAGAGAAATAACAGAAACAGTAGATTAGGGTACCTACCTATAGTTGAGTGAGATACTATAAAAATCGGAGAAACTGACTAAACTTAACGATTTAAAGTATTCTTTGCGGATTTTGGACACATTATATTTTAAATGGTTTTCTATACAATAATCCTAACATTACGATAAAACGGGTGTACAATCAATGAAAAATAATCTCAATCCAATATGTATTGTACTCAATAACTTTTTTGAATCTTTCTGAACCATCTTTTTAAAACATTTTGTTTCGGCATTCTTTCTGCGAGGAAATAAAAAAAAAACGTTGTGTGCGACTGTACCCCGAGGCTAGAGCGACTGATCTACCAATCACGCGCCCGCGCTCGCCGGCGACCGCGCCTCTCCGTCGCCCCCCGCGTACCCCACCAAACAGACCGAAAAAATGAGTTCTGCGCATTCAAGGTCAGCGCTCATAACTCGTGACGCGACCTGTACTAGTGGTTCGCCCCGAACTGGGAACTCGCGACCCCATATAAACTTAACAACCCCATATCTCGGCAATCCCTCGACCGATTTGGCTCATGTTAGAACTTAAAAATTATTTTAATATCATTTAGCCTCCTACCAACTTTCATAACGATCCGACTAAATTTACTCAAGTTATCGTCGAACGAACATTCATACATACATTCATACAAACGCCGGATTGTTCAAGGAGACTCGGAGAACTTCGCTCGCTTCGCTCGCTCGTTCAATAACCTACCACAACCGTAACTTATCAAACCAAAACCTCTTTACAGGGACTATACAGTACCGACATTGGACTGCATACCTATAGAAGGACTGGAACCACCGATGAGTCGCGACACAACCTTCACCTCCTTCCTAGGCGGACCTCAGGGCTCCCTGCCAAATGGCACAGGCATCTTTGGACACACGAACGGTCACAGTATGGGTAAAGAGACCTGCTAAGAACACCTCTGGGGGGTTACCCTTGACGCCATTGCGTTCATATTTACAAAGTTTGAAAATCCATTTCTGTTTTACATCGCAAAGGCCCGGTCTCTGAATTGAGAATTTTACTAAGTAAATGCTTACGTATCGTTCTGTCACGCTCTTTTGTGAGAAAACTGCAGAGATAGAACGTTACTTATGTATTTGCTTAGTGAATTTCTCAATTCAGAAACCGGCGGATAGTCATCCTTTGATTTTATATTTTAGGTAATACTATTTTGTACAATACCAATATAAAATGAGTCTTAAGTCGTGAAATATTGAATTCGGAACCCAAAGTTTTTTGTTCGAAAGTCCGTTATTGGCTTATTCAAAACTTTTGGCTATTATAAGAAACTAATTTCAATTTTTTTTATTTTGGTTCAGTAGTTTGGATTTTACAGTTTTATGACGTCACGCGACGGTCTGCATACTGTTGGCGGTCATAGGAACAAAACATTTTAGCGCATAAAAATTAAACTACTGGACCAAAATAAAAAATATTTAAATTAGTTTCTCAATATTGTCTAAAGATAAGATTAAGCCAATAACGGACTTTCGAACAAAAAACTTTGGGTTCCGAATTTTGTAAATTCCGCCATATTGAAAAAAATGCGTCAAGGGTAGAGGGGCTGGTTGGTGTTTCCTGAAGGAAAAGAGCACAAACAAAAGACACCTGGGTATTCGTGATTCTTGATTGAGGGTTCGTGAAAATACAGATATTTTTAACGGAGTTATAGTTCGTCCCAGGCACTACAGCGTCCGACTGGTCACTTTACTCATCTACAGGGTGCAATCAAATTCGATAGCTCTCATCACAACTTATCACTTTCAGTGACAGTCACAGTTAGCACTCGTGGTAGCTGCTCAGGTGGCAAAAATCATGGAGCGAAAAAAATATCAGCTGTTCCTCTTTCCAAATGTGTTGAAATCGTACACACGACAGCACGTCGACGCTTACACGCTAGCACTCTACTTTGTTACGTTACGGGCGATTTGGGATTTAGTTCGGTGGCTGTTCCATACATTTGGTGTAGTACTGAGTCTTACTTATGTATGGAACAGCTGGTTTTTTTTCCTACCTAGTACAAGTTGTTTGTAGCGATCAGTAGACAGCCTACTTAAAGATTGCACCTTGTAGTGTGAGTGAAGGTGCCACTGGACGCAGTATAAGACATCTCATTGCGTAGATGCAAAATGCTCGTTCATTTAGTATTTTTTACTCTGGAATTCAACGTTAAATTGAACTCTTTCACCGGAAAAGAGTTCGAAAGCAATTGATTAAAATATCGCAGAGCGCATAGTTGCGGCACGGCTGTGCGACTTTTAGCTCGGAAGGATTTGTAACGTGTTTGCTTCTACGCTCGGTTTTTTATACAAATCCTTGCTATGCTAAGAGTCGCACTGCCGTCGGCTGCCTGGGACTGAGTAGATAGAGTACCTACGCACTCTTTCGATAAAGAAGTAAATAAGATTTCTAAATTGAACCAGTTTTTTTGTTTTTTCTAAAATGGTAGGGAAAATTTAAAGAGTTATTATAAGGTAAAAAATTTAATGTTGAGAAATTCCCATCGACAGCCTACTTGGCTCGTCCTATCCCGAGTGGATTTTTTTACCTTATAAGAAAGAAATCTTTAAAGATTGCTAAATATTATAAATGGAAATTAAAAAGTAGAGAATTTATAAAATAAACTGTACCTTTGTTCATGGAATTGATGTTGATTTTCGAGTGACTCATAAAAAATTAGGAATAAACATTACGAGCAGTGATTTGTACAAATGATGCGCATACTTGTTATATGTCAAAAGCTAGTAATACTAGCCTCCAGTTAAAACTATAGAAATCAGAACAAAACATACCGAGAAGTTATATGACATGTAGAGGAACCTAAACCAACAATACATGCGCATAATAAAGCGTGACAGAGATAGTGGCGAGTATCCTAAATCCATCTCGCTTACTTATATTTATCCCAAATACTTAGGCAGTTTTTCCGGAGCTTTCCGGAACCCATTTAGGCCTTTTGGAAATAATTTCGCCTATTAGATGTCTCCAACATAGAAATAGGATCATTAAACGAAAATTATATAATCCCATAGAGTAACAATGGTTTTAGCAGGACCAAACTTAGTCCTCGAAGTAACAGCACAAATTTTAGACGCCATATTGAATTTTTAAACATTTTCCGTAGTGTTTTTTAGGAGCCTACAGTTTTAAGAAAAATGCTACAAGTGACCACATATTTAAACTACATATTGTAACTATTAGTTTTAATAATTGTTCTAGGAATGTTTCACTCGATCAATATAACTGCCACTAATCGAATTTTTACTAAATTTTTCATAATACCCTATTAACACGTTTGTATGGATTTTAAAATAGATTTTACGAGAGAAAAGTAATTAAATTCGTAGGTGATGTATAAGATAAAATATGTAATAATTAGAAATATGATGTAACTAGCGTAATAATTTATTGTTTTTTTGTACTCAAATATATTTTATTAACCCCCGACGACGCAAAAAGAGTTTGACCGCTATGCGAGGGTGTGTATGTCTGTGTGTTTGTCTGTGGCACCTTAGCTCCTAAACGGGTGAACCCATTTGGATACATTTTTTTCATTTGAAAGCAGGTTTTCTAGCGATGGTTCTTAGACATGTTTCATCAAAATCGGCTGAGCCGTAATTTCAAATAAGTGTCGGGGTTTTTTTAAATTTTGAATTGAGTATTACGTTACGCATTTTTAGAGTTTGAAAATACAGCGTGTTACAAAAGGGTCCTATCAAAGTTCAGAGGTCTTTCTACTCATTATAAGAAAGCATTTTTACAATTCGTAGCAAAGTAAAGTTGTTCCCTTAAAAAGTGTATTGATGAGTTTGACGAATTTCTCAAATATAACAAAACATAACAGGACGTTTCTGTAACACCCTGTAAAATAAAAACTGGGCAAAGGAAGGTCGTAGGAATTTTCTATTCGACATATCTAAGATCCTAGTCCTGTCCTAGTTTTTATTATTATATTATGTCTTCTTGAAAATGTTGATGTTAGCTAGTCTGTGATTTGATTAATTACTTAAAAAACATATTTCTAAGATGTATTTATTTGATCTCAAGGTTAGACTGTTGATTTTAAAGATATTTTATTTACGTTTCTTTAGTCTACGTTGTAATGCTCAATTATTAACGTTAAGAATTTAATATAATCGGGCTAGTACATTAGGTAACTCTGATGATAAAATGGAAATATCTTGGAATGATCTCTATAAATCTTTTTACGGTTGTGTTTCGAACAATACCTAGTTTTTCAATGCGCGAGTCAGCGTGTTGCTAGACCAGAGTAAATTTTGTATGTTTAAATTGTAGTTTTAAATTGTATTACTTTATAGAATACTCGTGTACGGTCGGCCAGTCTAGGTACCCCATGGCAGATCTTACCGCGCGCGGAATAAGGGCCCCAATCGAATAAAAAGGGGGATTCTAGCGTGTGGCTGACTGTACCTGTGCACATAATTACATCCTGTACCAAAGTTTATTAGACTCTTAGATATGTATCTAAGAAATTACCGTAGTAAAGCTGCTCACAGGTTCTAAACTTGCTGGTTTACATTTCAGCTAAGCCTTCTACTTGAGTACCTATTTGTTGTAAAAAATGGTTATTATACAGGGTGTTAAAAGACCGCCAACAGACCCGAAAGCCACGCATACTAGACACCAAAACAAAGTACTTTTTCGATAAATTATTGCTGGGAAATGATTTTGTTTTTTTAGGTTATAATTTTGAAAAATATTTAATCACGCAATGGACGTGTAACGCACAGAAGTCATATTGCGCAAGCGTAGGTATAAGTTTATGTTACTTAAGCTTGAAGTGCCGATGTTTAGAATACATTGCGGGTTGCAATTTTAACGTCGTTTTTTTGTAAGAAATTTTATTAACTTTAATATGGCTTCTTGAGAAGGTATGTTAAGAACTAGATACTGAATACATTTCTGCAAAAAAAAAGTTTTGAAAAGTCCGACTTTGAACCTCATTATCTCGGAAACCGTTGATTTCCCAGGCATAGTTCCTTGGGCAAAAATGTTCCTTATGATGAGGACAATACGTGGTTTCCCGCTTTGTTGGCGGTCTTCTAACACCCTGTATGTATTCGTTGCATGTTAAATGTTTATAGTATGTTTTTCTGTAAGGCTACATGATCGGATTAGGCGGCTACTCTTGTTATATATGACACATACCTACGACTATTTAAGACGACGGGAGGCCAACCCTAGATTTCTTTTCAAATCCGAAAAAACGATAATTGATAAAACTATCCTGTTGCTTAATATGTTGTCATTTCTCCACGCGTTAGCTGATACGAATTGATCTAAAAGTTATGGAAAAAAGGGAAACCCTTTTTTTATTTATCTAACGACCCGAGGCAATTGAAAGATTCATTTCTAAAGATGATGTAGAGACAGCTCGCTTATGTTACTTGTTTAAAGATCTCATAAATTGTGTCTTGAAGGTTAATCCGCGAGGTATTATAAATTAGGTAAATATACAACATTTTATTACATGCGTCTTTTGCTTAACCCACTTTGTACATTGTGATAAAACCTTGTCCAAGCGAGCGTTAGTAGAGTTGGAGTTAAGGGGTACCTAAATAAAAAGTTAAGTTTTCTTAACGAATAAAGACATTTTATTCACGCAATATACACAGTCATAATAATAATGGTAAACATTTTACCTAATAATAGAGTCGAAGCGATTCTTGACATTAATTAAACGGATCGAAAGTGAAACTGAAATAAAATAGGATGAACTAAAAGAAAACTTCGACTTTTCAAAAACATTCCTATGGTCTTAACAATATTTACATACAGTGTGTCTTTTACAGCCCAATTTGTAGTTGTAGTGTATTAATATCTTGTGTTATAAACACGTGGTACCTTTTCTCGTAAACATCAGGCGTAGCAGGAAAAAATATCGCCATCATTTTTCGCAAAAATATGAGACCATTCAACATTTGAATGCAAAAAATACAATGGAATTTTATTACTTACATTCATGAAAAGAGTTTACGTGTAAAATATATTTTTACTCAAACTCCCTGACATAAGTACCTACTGGAAAGCTTTCGGACCAAAATTCATACATTCTGCCGACACAGCTTCCAAGCCTTTTGTAATGCGAGATATGAAAACAAAATATCGCAGCGGTTATATAATTAGGTACGTATTTTGCCATTAGAAGCAAGAGCTATACGCAATTTTCACGCATGCATTTTTTTTATTATTTATAGCTTCTTCCGTTATACGAAATCGGTACATCACCAAGACACGTTATAATAAAAATAAGTACCTACCTAATAAATAAACCTGCCGAAAACGTCCCCAGAAGCAATACAAGGCCCGTCCTCGCTTGCGGACAAGGCCCGCGCAGACAAGAGCTAGCGAGTACAGTGGACAGACTACAGAAAATCATCCATTCGTCACTGTCCGATTGGTTTACACCACAGTCCTTACTCACTGTACATATCTTCTTCGCCTCGTCCTCGCTCGCGGACACTGCCTAAGCTTCGTCCTCACTCGCGGACACGGCCTTAGCCTCGTCCTCGCTCGTGGACACAGCCCAAGCTTAGTCCTCGCCCGCGGACACGGCCTAACCTTCGTCCTCGCTCGCAGACACGGCCTAAGCCTCGTCCTCGCCCGCGGACACGGCCTAACCTTCGTCCTCGCTCGCGGACACGGCCTAACCTTCGTCCTCGCTCGCGGACACGGCCTAAGCCTCGTCCTCGCCCGCGGACACGGCCTAACCTTCGTCCTCGCTCGCGGACACGGCCTAACCTTCGTCCTCGCTCGCGGACACGGCCTAAGCCTCGTCCTCGCCCGCGGACACGGCCTAACCTTCGTCCTCGCTCGCGGACACGGCCTAAGCCTCGTCCTCGCCCGCGGACACGGCCTAACCTTCGTCCTCGCTCTAGGACACGGCCTAAGCCTCGTCCTCGCCCGCGGACACGGCCTAACC
This sequence comes from Zelleria hepariella, assembly GCA_949319315.1. Taxonomy (NCBI): domain Eukaryota; kingdom Metazoa; phylum Arthropoda; class Insecta; order Lepidoptera; family Yponomeutidae; genus Zelleria; species Zelleria hepariella. The sequence goes on along the minus strand of OX439392.1, from coordinate 12,356,866 downwards.
TTCGTCCTCGCTCGCGGACACGGCCTAAGTCGCGTCCTTGCTTGTGGACACAGCCTAAGCCTCGTCCTCGCTCGCAGACACGGCCTTGTCTTCGCTTGTGGACACGGCCTAAGCCTCGTCCTCGCTTGTGGACACGACCTAAGCCACGTCCTCGCTCGCGGACACGGCCTAAGCCTCGTCCTCGCTTGTGGACACGACCTAAGCCTCGTCCTCGCTTGGGGACACGACCTAAGCCTCGTCCTCGCTTGTGGACACGACCTAAGCCTCGTCCTCGCTTGTGGACACGACCTAAGCCACGTCCTCGCTCGCGGACACGGCCTAAGCCTCGTCCTCGCTTGTGGACACGACCTAAGCCTCGTCCTCGCTTGTGTACACGACCTAAGCCACGTCCTCGCTCGCGGACACGGCCTTGTCTTCGCTTGTGGACACGGCCTAAGCCTCGTCCTCGCTCGCGGACACGGCCTAAGCCTCGTCCTCGCTTGTGGACACGACCTTGTCTTCGCTTGTGGACACGGCCTAAGCCTCGTCCTCGCTTGTGGACACAGCCTAAGCCTCGTCCTCGCTCGCGGACACGGCCTTGTCTTCGCTTGTGGACACGGCCTAAGCCTCGTCCTCGCTTGTGGACACGGCCTAAGCCACGTCCTCGCTCGCGGACACGGCCTTGTCTTCGCTTGTGGACGCGGCCTAAGCCTCGTCCTCGCTCGCGGACACGGACTTCCTGGAGACGGGCGTGTCGGGACGCGAGTGGCGCGACCCGGACCCGGACCGCGAGCCGGATCCGCTGCGGGAGCCGCTCTTGGATCGCGAACGGGAGCGCGAACGGCTCTTCGATCTGAAAGTGAGAAGAAAAAGTTTAGGGCTTTGCATACAGGAGAGGACCTCAGGACAAAAAAGAAGTAAAAACAAGAAGTGCACTACACATAAACCTCTCGTGAAAAAATATGTAACCGACAGTGAAAACCACAAATCTGTTGCGTGGTTATTAGGACTTAGCGAGTTAGCGGAAAAACAGACATGCCCCTCCAGTCTATTGTGAGATTTCCGGCCCCAATACCGACAAATGAGGTCATGAAGAAGGCACACTAAGGCCCGGTTTCTGAGTTGAGAATTTTAATAAGCACATACTTACGTATCGCTCTGTCACGCTCTTTTGTGAGAAATCTGCAGAGACAGGACGATACTTACCCATTTGCTTAGCAAAATTCTCAACTCAGAAACCGGGCCTATGTCATGCGGCCTGCGCTTACGCATAGGTACTCTCAAAGAAGTCTGCAATGCAGTTGTGTTTCGCAAGGTCGCCAGATAGGTTTACAGTTGTAAGGAAAAACCCCAATTTCCTCATTGTTCTCATACGAAACTGAACCTATCGAGACCATATCGAGCGAGACACAACTGTAATCAATCGTGCTTACTTTATCTCCCTTCGAACTTATTACTATATTTCCCTTGTGTTTCCCGTGGGCTAGGCCGACTAAGCTGTTAGGATGTTATAGTCCCAGGCACTGCAGCGCCGAGTGGTCTCTTCATTTATCTACAGGGTGCACTCTAAGTCGATAGGGGAACTTTCATTAGGCTGTCTACTGATCACTACAAACAACTTGTACTATGTGGCGAAAAAAATGGAGCGAAAAAAATATCAGCTGTTTCATACATTTGGTGCAGTACTGAGTCGACCTTTTGTATGGAACAGCTGATATTTTTTTCGCTCCATTTTTTTCGCCACCTGGTACAAGTTGTTTGTAGTGATCAGTAGACAGCCTACTTAAAGTTCCGCTATCGACTTAGAGTGCACCCTGTAGTGTTAGTGAAGGTGCCACTGGACGCTGTATAAATCATCTCACTACGTAGTTTTACTTACCGTGACCGTGATCTAGATACGCTCTTTGACTTGGAACGGGACTTGCTCTTGGACCTGAAAACGAATACACCGAATAAGATTTTTTACCGCGCTCACCTCCATACAATTTTTGTATGTATGTATGAATGTTTGTTCGACGATAACCCGAGTATCGTTGATCTGAACGTCATGCAATTTGGTAGGCGAGTAAATGAGATAAACATATTTTTTTACATCGAACATGAGCAAAATTGGGCTGCGAAGATATAGGGTTGAAAAAAAATTGCGGAACTGTCTGATACAAATTTATATTTCCATTTCTTGGTTCGGTCGGTGACAGCGGAATATTTCGATCATGGTTAGTGGAAAACTTGCGACTTACCTCGAACGCGACCTCGAGCGACTCTTCGACCTCGATCCGCTCTTCGACCTCGAGCGACTCTTCGACCTCGACCCGCTCTTCGACCTCGACCGGCTCTTCGATCTAGACCCGCTCTTAGACCGCGAGCGACTCTTGGACCGAGACCCACCCTTGGACCTGAAAGTGAAAGCGACATTGTTTATCGGAATTTTAGTTAAAAATTTTAAAACATTATTGCCCGAAAGGTTTGTAAGCATTTACAGTGTGTCTAATTCCCTCACTAGCCAAGGCCTGTCCTGAGGGATACATTTTGGTATTACATTACATTAGGGTAAGGGGCTCAAGCCGAGACCTTCTATAAAAATAAAATTTGTATACTTTTTTATATTGAAAACCTACGCTCATTGGGTCAAACCAAAATGCTGGATCCGCCACTGCACGTATTGGTATGTTTATTTGTGATAAAAGGAATAGGCTCAGCCTACCTGGACCTCCGGGATCCACTTCTGGATCGGCTTTTGGATCTCGAGCCGGATCTGGATCGGCTGCGAGACTTGGAGCGCGCTCTGCTCTTTGACCGCGATCGGGACCTGTGTAATAAATGTCGATATGAATTTGAGATAGGCGAATGGTAGTGAAATAAAATAAGGACCGACACCCATTTTAGGTAAGATAACGGGATATTGTGGTATCCAGTATACCAGTAGACAGTTGACAGTAGATCCAGGTATTTTCAAGTTTTTTCCGCTACTTAAATATTTCACCATGAGACTAGAAATCCGAGATCCTAAATATTGGGTCGGTGATCTATCAGTGATTTCATAATCATGCCAGAAAGTATTGAAAGCAACTGAAGAAACGTTGAAACTAGAGAAAAAAACAACGGTATATACGTTTAGGGAAGTGCTCGAATACCCCGTGGTATATCTAATAGTGCACGGCATAAGGGCGTCAATCGACCAAAAAGAGAAATTCTAGCGTGTCCTGTACAAATTAATAAATTAACCCACCTTTCGCTCTCAGAGCCAGAGAGAATCTTCCTCCGGCCCTTGTTGGCGGGCGGGCTGCGACTGCCGCTGCGACTGCGACTGCGGCTGCTACTGAGCTACTTCTTGGACGCGTCCGAGTCGGACTCGGACGTCGATATAGTTTCCTTGGAGACAATCTTCAGCCGATCGATTCAACAACCCACCTTTCGCTCTCAGAGCCAGAGAGAATCTTCCTCCGACCCTTGTTGGCGGGAGGGCTGCGACTGCCGCTGCGACTTCCGCTGCGACTGCGACTGATGTCGAGATAGTTTCCTTGGAGACTATCTTCAGCCGATCAATTCATCAACTCACCTTTCGCTCTCAGAGCCAGAGAGATTCTCCTCCGGCCCTTGTTGGCGGGCGGGCTGCGACTGCCGCTGCGACTGCGACTGCGGCTGCGACTATGCGACTTCTTGGACGCGTCCGAGTCGGACTCGGACGTGGATATAGTTTCCTTGGAGACAATCTTCAGCCGATCGATTCAACAACCCACCTTTCGCTCTCAGAGCCAGAGAGAATCTTCCTCCGACCTTTGTTGGCGGGCGGGCTGCGACTGCCGCTGCGACTGCGACTGCGGCTGCGGCTGCGACTGCGCGACTTCTTGGACGCCGCGTCCGAGTCGGACTCGGACGTGGATATAGTTTCCTTGGAGACGATCTTCAGCCGCTGCTTCGCGCTGAGCGAGTCGGCCGCCTTGGCTGCTTTGACCTTCTCGCGACGGCCGAGGCCTTTCTCGATCTGTGGAAGGGATTAGTACATTCAAAATACACATTACAAAGTTAAACTGTGTGATGTGGTACAATACGTGGCACAAAATAAGAGCTCAGCCCCTGTATTATCTAAAATATCCACCGAAAAAATAACGGTTTTTAAATGTCAAAAAAAGGATTGTTCATTTCAACAAGGGCTATTTTCGGGTGTTTTGGCGCTCTTAGGTTAAGTGGAATTTTTAGATAATAGAGGCGCAGATGACCAATTGCCCGTTCTGTTTAGTAAAGATTGTTTTGTGTCAATAAGCCGCGTTTTCACGGTCTTAATGACCAAGAGCGCCGTCATAGTTAGCTTACACTTCTGATTGGTTGTTTCGTAATGTCACTAAAATGGCCAATCAGAAGCCTCAGCTCACTTTGACGGAGCTCTTGGTTTTAGTGTACTAAGACCGTGAAAACGGGGCTTTACTGCCGATTTCTGAATTGAGAAAATCGCTAAGCAAGCACTTAAGTATCGTTCTGTCTCTGCAGATTTCTCACAAAAGAGCGTGAAAGAGCGATACGTAAGTATGTGCTTAGTAAAATTCTCAACTCAGAAACCGGGCCTCAGTCTCTTACCCTCTTGCGACCACGCTTCCTGGGCCGGTCGCTGTCGCTGCCGGAGCGCTTGCGGGAGCGTCCCTTGCGCTCCTTCTTGTCACCCGCCTCTCGCTTGCGCTTCTTGCTTTTCTCTCGCTTTTCGCCACTGTGGACAATAGTAGTTGTTTAGATTTATTTTATTTATTTATTTATTTGGTCCCCCCATCGTGTATGTGGAGCAGAAACAATACAGGAGTCAGTAAAGACGTATGCTTCGTTAAACCCATCCAATTAAACAGAACGACATCGCAGGGCAATCGGGGTCAATGGAAATATTACGGGAGCTGCAGTACAGGCATCCATATTAGTGATATTGCTAATGGTAATAAATTGCCGGCACCTATCAGAATATTGCCGACATAAACGGTTTGTATCTGGGCAACCGAGAATCGCTCGAGTCCTACGAGATGGGGCGATTGAAAAAAACCTATTAACTTTAAAAATACACATTATCTAACTACAAAACTTCATCCAAATCGATTTCCGAGTATAAGAATGCTGGACTCTCTGCAAGCAGCAGTATAAATTTTTCTTTTTAAGCGGAGCGCTCCAACCCCCCAATCCGAGCGAAGATTTTTGCCGGCGACAAACTACTATCGTCCAATGAATGAATTTAATGAATGAATGAACGAATTTATTAATTATAATTATTTTTAGGTTTTTTCTGTACTAACGTAATTCTTAAGATTATACTAACAAAATATCGATGCAAATCTGAAATAAATTGAATTGAATTGAAAGGCAAAATTGCCGGCGTTACAGGCAATATTGGTAGGTAATCGTATGAGGTAGTGGCCACCCCTGGTGTCAGAGTTTTTAGGCCACCCAAAGGGTCTCTGACATGGCTTAACGATTGTTATCAATCAACAACAACCGGGACCAACGGTTTAACGTGCCTTCCGAAGCACGGAAGCGCTCAGATATTATTGCCACTAGCGGTCACCCATCCATGGACAGTCCGCGGCCGTTGTTGCTTAACTTTGCCAATCGATTAAGAACGGCCAGTACAACTAGGCTGTGAGCGCTTCCACGGTTTGGATGCCGTTCCATTCCTTGATATTACCCAGCCATTTCATTTTCCTACTTCCAGGTCTTCTTTTCCCTCTAGCAGCTGGCAACGTTGATTTAGAGTCCAGTTAGAAATAAAAAAAAAAAACTAAGGCCTTTGCATCTACGTAATGAGATGATTTATACAGCGTCCAGTGGCACCTTCACTCACACTAGATGGGTCAAGAGACCACTCGGCGCTGCAGTGCCTGGGACATTGTTTTAGATGGAGTAGGCTTGCCCAGCACCTATACCATCCTGACAGCTTAGTCGACCTAGCCCACAGGAAAGACAGATCAATACGTGTGGAGCCAACTGAGCCGCGGGTTTCCTCACGATGTTTTTCCTTCACCGTTAGCGAGTGGTATTGCTACTACAAATTCACAAATGTACGTGACTTTGAAATTAAACAAAGTCATAGATACATGCCCGCACTGGGAATCGAACCGGGTACCTCTCGCTTCAGAGTCCACTGTTCTACCCACTAGACCACCACCGCCAGTTAGAAATAACTAGTGGTTCGCCCCGAACTATGAAATCGCGACCCCATATCTCAGCAACCCCTCGACCGATTTGGCTCATGTTCGAACTTAAAAATTCTCTTGGCCTCATTTACCTGCCTACCAAATTTCATGACGATCCGACTAAATTTACTCAAGTTATCGTCGAACGAACATTCATACATACAAACATACAAACATACAAACATACATACATACATACATACATACAAACGCCGGATTGTTCCAGTAGACTCGGAGAACTTCGCTCGCTTCGCTCGCTCGTTCAATAAGGCAATATTACTCACCCCTCTTCCCTGGGCGCATCACTACCACTGGGCGAGTCCGAGACATATTCGTCGCGGCGCCGCCCTCGCCCGCCGCCCTTGCCCTTCCCCTCGCTGGGCATGTCGCTGAACAGCAGCGCGTTCTTGGTCTTCTCGATGTACTCCTGCCGCTTCTGGAGCATCTCGACCGTGCTCTTCTGCTGCATCTCCTCGCGCCGCTTGCGCTCCTCTT